>CM053769.1:504964826-505066837 GCA_028658325.1 Potorous gilbertii | reverse complement strand
TAGAAGAGAGGGCAGATTGGTGATAGGGGAAATAAGAATGCTCAGTGTACTGGGGTGAGGGGAGGGGACAAATGGGGAGAAAATTTTGGAACCCAAAAATCTTGTGAAAATGAATGTAAAAAGTTAAATAAATAAATTTATATTATAATTTAAAAAAAACAAAAAAAAACATCACTGGAAGGTATTAAGGAAACATATACTTCAACTATAACTAAATCTTCTGATTATAAATAACATAGTCATTGAAATCACAAAGCAGCTGACTTTCAAAAACCTGGCACAGTCACATAGTTGGGGCTACCAAAAAAGAATATAACCAGACAATCAATGTTTTTGACAGTACTATAAGTACCTATGTCTTTTCTTTTGTTAGGTTTTTTTATTATTAATTTTTAAAAATTTTACCAATAGGTCACTTTTTACATTACAAACATTTCCAGGTTATCTCCCCCTATCCTGTGAACTCTCTCTTGCAACAGAGTAAAACAATTTAGCAAAATTAACAATACAGTGATCTCATCTGAAAACACATGCAACATTCCCCATGTGTAGCACTGTGTACTACCTCTATTTTTAAAGGATCTTTTAATGAACAAAATTCTATTTTCTCTCCCTCCCCTTTCCTCCCTTTTCCACAGATAAAAGGGCAAAGAAAAAAAGTCCTTATAACAAATACACATAGCTGAGAAAACTAAATTCCCCCATCAACTCTCTGTCTGTCTGTAAGTCTGTCTCAGCCTGTACCCTAAAGCTATCACCTCTTTGTCAGGAGGTGGATAGCATGTTTTATCATCAATCTCCTAGAACCATAAATGGTCATTGTATTGGCCATAGTTAGCTTTTAAAATTCTGTTTCCCCAGTATCGTCATCTTGTCCCTATACTTTCCTTATCATATTTTAACATTTGATTTTCTTTTTGTTCTCTTTTACTTCTGTGCCTGAATGTCTGCTGATAGCAATCGAATCTAAAGAAATTAGCTACCTTAATAAGATACAAATACCACTACAAAAAAATTCTCAGTTAAAATATGTGTGGATTTATGTGTGCATACATGTATATATTATATAGGTATACATATGTGTATGTGTGTACATGTATGCCACAGGTACTTGTTTTCAGAAAAAATCCATTGAAAACAAATTCAAGATAATCTAAAAATTGGAGCAGTTACTAGAAGATAATAAGGTAGTTTAACAGGCTTGGTTTTAAAGGAGAGATTGCTAGAAAAAGGTGCAGCCATCACTTAACCAACAAGAACTTAAGTGTCTGCTATGTGCCAGTTCTTATGTGCCAGGTGTCTATGTCTTCAAACAGCTTTCATTCTATTAAAGGGAAAACAACACATACACATCTAGGCAAATTAAAAAATATATAAATACAAAGCCATTTTCTAAATGGGTTATGTTCCAAAAATTAATTTGTTAGCAACGAGAACACACTTTCCCATACTTATAAATGGTAGATTTCCCTAGTCAAAGCCAAAAAGTAGCCTGAAACATGTATTTGCAATGAAAAAATGCTGAAAACAATACTATTATAAATATAAAGTATTTCAGTTACAAATGGGCTAGTCTGGGACCTTAATGACTATTTATAACTTTGATTCTTTGGGAGCATTTGTTCCAAGGAGCAAGATGAAAAAGCAGAGTAGTTTTTCACTCCTGCACACTCCCACACCACTGAAAGGGAAAAAGAAGAGAACACTGGGCAAAGTTGCAGGAACATATGGAGAAATCAAAAGAAAAGGATATAAGGGCAAAATCTAACCACTTATCCCACTGCTGTACTCCCACTGGGGGCATTTTCCCATCTGATGCCCAGAAAGACAGAGGGGGAAGATGATGATTCCTGTTCTTCAATCTTCTGTTTATTCTTAATTCTTCTCCCAGTCTTGGGAAGATCTCTGAGTATGAAGCACAGAAGTAATGCAAGCTCCCTTTTGTACTCTAGAACCCCATGGTGTGCTCCAGGGGCAGGGGAGACAGAGTGACAGAGCATTTGGGAAGCACGTATTATGGGCCACGCACTAGGCTACACACTAGGCAGAAACAAAGACAAACCCTATCCTCAAGGAGTTTATATACTAATGCAGGATGGAAAACACAAAATGGGGAGGTGGAAGTAAGAAATGTATCCACTTGTGGAAAAGGCAAATGATGATAAGATGGAGAAGGCCAGAGACAACTGGAGGCAAGAGTACAGGAAACTGGCCAGGGCCCCTCCTGAAAAGGCAGGAGTCGCAGAGACCTCAGCCAAAGGTTTCTCAGGGATGGGAGGGTAGCTGGTAGCATTGGTACATTAAATAGCAGCATTATCTTTTTTTATTAAGGGTTAGAAATCTAGGGAAATTTTGCATTTTAGTCACATTCTTCCAAAACTATCCATGCTCCCATTCCAAGCACTTTCACTTCAAAGACTGGCATAACACCCTATGTCTCTTCCTCCAACCTTCAGGGGAACAATTAGGATGTGAGCAAAAATTGCAGAAAATCAGTCCAAATTGAGATAACCTTATAGTTAACAGCATTGCAGGAAGGAGAAAAGGTTTGGGGAAAAAAAATACAAATGGGAATATATTGCAGGAGTATAAATAAGACTCATAACTTACGTGCCAGCAATGTGAGTCAACCAGTTCAGAAATTATCACAAAAAACCTTTGATGGGGAATGTGCAAGTAATATGTACATATGTGTATAGATAAATTGTAATTACAGCACCTCTCAAATTCATGCTAACTAAAGAACTAAAGCTATGTGACATTCTGAAAAGCACTAGAAAAGTAGCTATTCTCCAGTAAACCTATTCTTCACCTGTGATACTTTGATATACGCTTCAATACGCTGAGAGTTATTAGCTGTTCTAACAAAATAACAATTCCTTTGTGGATCAGTTGACCTTACTCTGTTTCACAGCCACAGCTTGTATATATCCTTAACACCAGCAAAATGCTACCACTACTGAAGGAACAGAAGACAAAACACACGCACTGATGATGCAACTGAACCAAGAAAGAGGCGATTTACAAAGCAGCCATGAGGCGCCAGGTTGTCAGGCTCTAGTACTTGAAAATTTAGCTGAATTAAAAAGTGGTATGGAATCTATGGAACCTAACAGAAAACATTTACCATAAAAGACCCAATCTCCCAATTACCTTCAATTAGGGATAACAAAGTGACATGGATATATCAAAATCATTGTAGTTTTACAATATGCCAGGGATTCTTAACCTGGGGTTCATGAATAGATTTCAGGGAGTCAATGAACTTGGATGGGGGAAAAAGTTACTTATTTTCACTAACCTATGATTTCTTTTGTAATCATATTGTACTTTACGCATTTAAAACATTATTTCGAAAAGGGGTCCGTAAACTTCAAAACTGCTGAAGGGTTGGAAGATAAAAAAGGTTAAGAACTCAAGAGAACAGTAGTTTCTTTAACTATGTACTATTATATCACTGAAATTGCAAACCCTAAGCATTTATTGCCACTTTTGTGTTTGTGACTTCAAATGGGATTAGGAATGGGTAGTCCTGGATTAGCAGGTAAGAGACTTGCTCAGGGAGTGATCAGAAATCAGTCCAAAAATTTGCTCAGCCCTATATACTCTTGTTATTAATATCACATATCGTACAAGCATGAAATATCTATGAAAATGAGAAGAACAAAATGAATCCCAAAGTAATAGGGAAATACCACAATTTTAGATTCACAAATCTTCTTTTTCTATTGGTGTATTTAGTAGGGAAAAAATCATGAATCAGCTGTTGTGCTTGTGTGTAACCTTAACATACTACTATGAAATTAATAATGACAAGAACAAATGAAGTTTACAGAAACACTGATAATTTAAATTGGTTTGTACTTGATCTATTGCCAAACATACAATAGTAAATTCTTAAAAAGTAACAGAAAAAAAAATCTCCCTATGATCCTCTTTTAGATGAGTATTTAAGTGAATTTCAAAATCGAATCAAATATATGACAAATTTAGCTCATGTCTAAGGATCTGCTTAAATGCTAATTTGAAGTAACTATGGTCAGTACTCATAAAAAGCCCAAAACAATTATATCTGAAAGAAGGTGTTAAAAATTATCAAGAAGAAAATGTCAGTTTTTAGTCAAATAAAAGCATTGTCATCTACGGAAAACACTTTTGGCCACAATCCAACATAATAGCAGAAAAGTTGTCAGTTTCACCTTAAGGCATGATATAAAGTTACCAATTAGCTGTTTGTATTAGATAATCTCTTAGCAGGCTTTGCAGAGAGTTTGAAATGTAAGTGGTTGAATATAGGAGGGGAAGAAGTTTGTGATGTGATTTCACTGGGGTAGGGAATGTCTGGCAAGGAACTCCATCCAGTAAGACAAACCTGGCACCTCATCTATAACTCACAATTTTAGAGAACTGCCTGCAGTACTAAGACGTGAAGTGACTTGCTCTCAATCACACAGCAAAGACATGTCAGAATCAGAACTTGAACCCAGGTCTTTTTGACTCCAAGATCAATGACTCGGTCTACAATGTTATGCTGTCTCTTTGTCTGCCTGAAGTCTGATAAAAACAAACCATGGGGTTTAGTTTTGCTTTTCATAAGTGAGTAAGATTCACAGATTTAGGGTCCTTAGAGGTTCTCCTAATTATAAGTGAGAATCTTGCAACATTCTCAACTGCTATCTCGTCATCAGTTGAAGATCTCATGGAAAGAGAAACTGTTACCTTGCAGTGACGGCCCATTTCTCTTTTGGGGAAATTGCAAATAAATATCCCTTTCCACAGAGCTTAAAGAAAAATTTCCAAGTCCTTGTGGAATTTCTGCCACTATTTGATAATAAGAGCAATAGGCAGTACTCAAGGTTTGCAAAAGCACTTTATGTCTTAACCTCATTCGACCCTCACAACAATCCCAGCAGGTGGTATTATCATCCTCCCTCACTTTATAGACAGCTTGGACAGTGAGGTTGAGTAAAGTTTGATTTGTCCCCAATCAAACAGCTAATAAATGTCTGAGGCAGTATATGAACTCAGAATACAGTTGCTCCTGCTTCCCAGTCCGGTACTCGATCACCGGTATCAATCGTCTAGTTGAACATAGGGAAAACTAGACAGTCAAAAAGATTTTTTAGGTCTCCTTCGGAGTATGCTAAATGTCTTTTGTGCACTGCTCCCAGGAGTTGTGCCTTTATAGCTGCAGAAAAATTACTTTCCTCAAATTCCTCCATTTCACTAATACTGTTACAATGTCAGAAACAGAAAGGATCTTTCCAAAGCCCTCACTTGGCCTACAGAGCTTAGCTGACTACCCCAAGGTCATGCGGCTAAGGAGAAGCAAGCCAGGACTTGAATCCAAGTCTTTTTAGTTCTAGCCCAGATCTTTCCCTTTCCTCCTCCAATGGGCTGCTTGTTACAGCAGAACAGAAAGCACAGGGTTTAGGATCAGGTCTCACAGCTGTAGAAATGATATACTATTGGTAACAAAAATAAATGACTTATAATTACCAAGGAATTCATCTGATGTGCCAATAATTGAATCAAACATTCACTTCATTTCAGCAAACAATGATTAAATGACTACTAAGTACAAAGCACTGCTAGGCACTATGCTTAGCATAATAAGAAAGTACAGAGCAGCAAACCTCCCCCCTCCCCCCCATTCTAAGTGCTTGGAGTACACTGTCTTTCCTTATTTGACAGTCTGACCCATTCCCTCTCACATGCAGCCTATTCACAGTTGGTTCCATTGATAATTGCAGGTTAATAATCCTTTTCAGTTCATTAGACCAGAAATACCCCAGTCAGCTTCTTCTTAAGGATTTTGATAGCCTCCCTAATAGAACCACTCTATGGGAGAGAAAGCTCCCTTCTCCCGGCTTGTCTTCTGAAAAACCTCCTTTCTCTTGCTGAGGTGGTAGTCTTTGAAATAAGTCTCTAGATTTAGTCTTCCCTCTTCTGAGCTGCCTTTCTTTTACATTATAGAATATTGCGAGCTTATTCTACTTCCACTGACTGAAATTAAGCAAACATCTAAATGTAACTTATTTTACTGTTTTATTTTTGAGGCCAGACATAACTTTATATAGAACTAACACGACAAATTAAAAACCATTATAGGACAGTCAGGCTTTTTTTTTCTTCCTCAAATTTAAATCTATTCAGAGAAGATAAAGTCAAATATGTGATTGGGAAGAAAGACTAAAACATACAAATTTAGCAACAGTGTGGTCAATTCTGACTATGACTCCGAGATCAGGATGTCCTTTCTCTTTCCTTTTCTTTCTTTTTTTCCCTGCTGGTAGCACTCAAAGGCCATCTGTTCCTGATGAGTTATTCAATTCTGCAATCATGATTATTCATTTTAAAAGTGTGTTAAAATGCATAAGGGTGCATTTTGGTTTTACATATGTAAGTGAGGACGTGCAACTGCAGTATTCCTATTGATAAATGCATTTATGGAGACCTATGCTGTAATCTCAGCCTGCAAGTAACTAGCAATTTGACCTTAGGCAAACAGTACATTTCCATTTCTAAGCTTTAGTTTCAATTGTAAAATGAGAGTATAGGACAAGATCAAAGACATCAAATATTTACTTCACAGGGAGATAATTTGACAAAATGCATAATATAATTGGACACAGATAATGTTAATATGTGGTTTTAAAATCAATATGCTGTCAGCAGGGATCCTTATTTAAGGTTTAGTGACCTCAACAGCTTAGCTAAAGTCCTTTACGGATTTGCGTCAATATGGAAAGCAATCAGACCGACATTACAGGAATATGGTATAGTAAAGACCACTGGCCAGAGTCAGGAGATCTAGGATCTAATCTTGGATCTACTACTAGGCATTTATGGGGCAAATTATTTAATTTTTTTAGTTTGCAAAATTAGCAGTGGATATGGAAGTCAGAGAGGAAAAATGTTAACTTTAAAAGTCCCTTGCAGACCTCAAAATTCCACAATTTTATGGTTATGAGTTTTTCCTAAGAATTTATTCCATGCTATTTACCCCAACATTGGAGTATATATAGCATAAGGGAGCTAAACATAGGGAGGATCAGGATGAGAAAATTGAACAAGATCCACTTCCTTTCCAGACAAATCTTAAGTCAAACATCATTTTGTTAAAAACATCAATCTCCAAACAACAAATATCCACATCTATATTTAAATGAAAGTAAAGAATCATACTCAAAAGCTAAATATAATCTAAATATATTGTTTTCCAATTAGTGATATAGAAATGTGAGAATGTGCCATATTTCATTTCAATTTTTAAGCAATAATTAACGAATATTTATTGAGCACTTACTGTGTACAAAGACTAATTTTGTAGAAGTCCAGAACTGCTAACTCTGTCTTTGCCACCAACTTAGCTGCAAACTACCTTTAAAATGTTCTTATCAATGAAGAAATGCTTCCTCATTAAAGTCTACAAGCAGGTAGCCATGTTTTGTTTGATAACCACTATCAACATCTCCCCAGCTCTCTTAGTTGCTCCTCAGCAGAAATATCATGAACCTGTTGCTTGGGTCATGTGAATATTGTTGAGACTTCCCTTTGCTACTGAAACAAGGGTGTTAGGGCATGAATTCTCTGGAGACATCAAGAAGATAGTAACTCTAACACGCACAAGCATATTTTCTGAAACATCACCAATTACAGGGCAATCAACAAATACCTTGGTGAAGACAGAATATTTCCCAGCAAAAATTACTTATATTGAAGCTAATGAATATTTTATGAATTTCATCGATTTTAAAAATTGAACCACAGCCTTTTTTCTTAAGCAAGTTCAACTATCCTATAGAATTTTAAAAGAATACATATTAATTTGCCCAATTTATGATGCCCATTTTCTTTACTGAATAAGAGAAGCAGTCCAAAAATGTTTAATTGCATATCCATAAAAATATCATTAATGCATAAATGCAGATGATAAAAAGAATAGACAATATCATTCTGATTTTTCTTTCTATTTAGCTTCAGACAACTGTTGCCCTTCAAGGAGAGATAAATCAAGCTATAGAATACACACTAAACATATGCCAACAATTGGAACAACAGAAAATGGAGCACAGTCGGTTTTATTTTCCTTGTTCATTAAAAACTTTGCAATTTCGAAAGTTTGCAGCGGTCAGCTGAACGACAATTTGATAATGAAAATAAGTGTGAATACCTTCATCTTTAAAAATGGCAGCAAAGTGTTCTTCCTCAATCAGTGCAGATCTATATTAATGGATTTCTCTGTAACTATGCTTTGTTTATATTTGTTTGTTTAAAAGTACAGGGCTGGGAATAACAAAACCTCTCAGAACTGGGCAAAATGAAAAATGAAAGTCTGTAGTTTGGGCACTGCCATAGCCTGACCTCAGTCAAAACCTTCTATCTATGTTACTGCTAACAATTTCTAAAAATGGGGATAACACTGGTCATGCCTATCCCTAGTGCTGTAATAAGCATAAAATAATGTAAAACATGGGAAAGAGCCTTAAAAAGATATGAGTATTCTATGAATGTGTGTTAAGATAAAGGTCATCTTTTTATTCTATGGCTTGTACAACCTTCTAGTACTCTATCATTTAATAATACATGATATGAATGATAAAGATGATGCCACTGACCTACACTCCAATTTATTCTTCTGTTAGCAGTTATGGATCACACTGTTACTTTGTAACAGAATATTTTGAAACTGCAGTCTCTGCTTAAAGGTGAAGAAGTCTCAGGAACAATATTTTCTCCATCATGCTAACAGGATTTCCTAAGAATCAAGTCCACATGCTAGGTCAAATTATCTTATCCCAACCAACTCGTCTAATCAGCTAAAGCACTATCACCTAAGATATATGTACATACTACAAAGTAAATATTATAACTTCCTTATAAAAATGAATTCATGGTTCACAGAGTATCATTTGAACAGATATAAAAACTCTTAATTAGACTTCATTAATTTCTGCCAATCAGTCGGAAAGAGAAAATACCTATACATTTCCAATTGCAGAAATACTGATCATTTTTATGTAATTCCATTTTTCCCCTATTCAGTCCTTTCTTTATTTCCTACCTTAGGGTGTAATATTTTAAGGGCATCTGGATGCTACAATATACAGAGTGTTGGATTTGGAGTCAGAAAAAACTAAGTTTGAATCCTGCCTTATTAGCTGTGTGGGACAATTTACTTAAACTTCTCCCATCCTCAATTTTCTTATTTGTAAAAAAAAAAAAAAAAAAGGCGGGTGGGTGGGTGGGTGGTGGAAATAGAACCAACGTTAAAGGGTTACTGTGAGGATAATCACTCTCTTAAGCCAGGAGGATCCAGAAAACAGCCCTTAAGTGGAGAACACAACAACAACATTGTGAGGATACAATGATATAGTACTTGCAAAGCACTGTGTAAACCTTTAAGAGCTATCTTCTTGTTGGTGAGTTGTTTCAATCGCATCTGACTCTATATATTCTGCAAAGATAGTTATCTAAATGACACCTACTCTATTGATGGTGTAACCCAAGCAAAGGGTTGTCTTGCCAATTCTTTTTAAAAAAAAAATTTTTATTTAATTAATTTTATTTTTTTTCAGTGTTCTACAATCACTACCATGTAAGTTAGGTTTCTTTTCTCCCTTCCTGCCCCCTAACTACCCCCTCCCTCCCCTAGACGGTATACAATTTTATATAGATTCTACACATACATTCCTATTAAATAAATTTTCACTATAGCCATGCTGTGCAGAAGCAGTAAAATGAATGGGAGAAATCATATAACAAACTAAAACGTAATACACACACACACACACGCAAAAGATCTGCTACATTCTGCAATTTAATTCCATAGTTCTTTCTCGGGATGTAGAAGGCATTTTGCCTTAATGATGTTCCAAGTCTACCAGAAGAAACTCTCGCACACTGTAGTCACTGCTGTTTGCCAACTCTTTAAATGCCCTCTTATTGACTATTCTAAAACCAGTGGGATGAAAATTATATTTGGCTAGCCCTGAGAAAAAATGATAAGTCACCAAAAAGTTCTAGTACTTTGTAGGACTTAGCACAGTTTATGACAAGTTAATTTGAAATTGTGGAGAGAGAAAGCACTAGGCCATAAGACTTCATATGCTAGAATCAAAGAAGCCTACTGATAGAAGAAGCCTCATAAGTCCCTCCAAAGCACATCCTATGCATGAATCAAATCCACAGGCCTGACAAAGAGGCCTTCAGAAGTCACAGAATCCGAATCTTCAGGCATGCCACACATGATGTAGTCCAACACATATCTGAATAAAAGTCTTCTTAACAAACTCTAACAAATGGCCACTCAGCCTTGAAGACACTTGGTGGGGGGAGGGGAAGAGGGCACATAGGAGTTGAATAAATATTTATATAGCACCTACTATGTGCTAGGCACTGGGCTAAGTGTTTTTACAAATATTTTCTCATTTGTTCTTTGGATCACATACTTTAAGGCTAATCACTAAAGATATACCACATTGGCAATCCAAATCTTAATGTGTACATAATGAAGGTTTACACTTCCTCTATGTTTGAGCACTTTCTGCAAAAGGAATCTCATACTTCTTGAGTTCATATGAAAATAACAGGAAGATGAAATGAAATAATATGAAAAGCCCTTAGTACAGTTTCTGGCACATAACAGGTACTATATAAATGCTTATCTCTCCCCTGATTCCATTTTAGGTAACTGATTATTACTCATTTTTCCCCTTGAATTGACTTGCAAATTCTCCCTGTTAGTACTACTGATTTTCTGGAAACACACACCATATCCAGTTTCTCTTCCATGTGACACCTTCAAATATCTGAAAATCTATTCTAGCTCCCTTAGCATCACAGTAATAGTATCCAACAACTGTGATTCACAAAATTCCTTTACCATTCCAGTCATCTGTAACTGCATACATTCAGGCATGTCAATATTCTAAAAATATGAGGCCTACAACCAACTGCCATCTTCGAGATTGGTCCTGAGAGCTGCCCTGTGAAGCGACAGCTACCCTTGGTTTGGGAAGTCTGTTTTTTATTAACCCAAGCTAAGATATACAGCTTTGGACAGTCAAATAACATAATTTCTGAGCTTTCAGTTAATTAAGACTCTGCTAAGTCTTTTCAACTCAACTAATTTCTAGTCACATCATGCACAATGTGTGTACAGATGATGTTTTAAAAACCAAGTTTTACCCCTATTAAATCTCCTCATGCGAGGCTTAGTCCTTTGTTTTGACCTGTTGAGCACTTTTTGATTTCTGACTCTGTCATCCAATAAATTAGCTAACCCTCCCAGCTCCAGGTCACCTACAAGTTTAGTAACAAATCACCGATATAAAATGGTTATGAGAATGAAACTAGGTATAACAGCACTATGACACATCACTAGAAACCTGTTTTTAGTTGGTACTGATCCTAATCATGACTTTAAGGAAGGTTATACAACCAAAAACAAAATTTAAAGTAAAAGAAAAAAGTTTAAAAGTAAAAGAAAAAGTGATGTTTACTTTTCCTCTATCTTGTTAGTAAGGATATCATGGAAAAGACTTTGGAATCAGAAGACCTGGATGCAAATAAGAGCTCTGCTACTTAGGACCTGGGAAATGTTGGTAAAGTCACAACTTCTCATGTACAGAATGAGAACCACTGCTTACAAGTCCCTTTTAGTTTGAGATCTATGCCTAGGATCCTAAGATAAGCCTTATCTAACAGTAAATATTATTTCTAACAGGTAAAAAGGAAAGAGGTTACTTATTCAAAGTTTATCACCAGAGAAAAAATGCTGACTTGCTAAGGATTACCACTTCCATTTTTAAGTGTTCACAAACCATTGGTTCAATAATCTTTTTCCAGAGTTTTGCATGGACTGACACTAAATTCATGGGCACAATATATGAATCAACTTTCTTGCCTTTCTGAGAATAAGGGCATTTACCCATCTCCCATCTTCTAGGATGGCCACCCTCTCCCAAGTTCTCAAAGCCCAATAGCAGTGGCTCAGCAGTCACTTCTGCACATTCTGAAGTACCCCAAGGTGTAAATCATGTGCATCAGGAGACTCATTAGGAGCAACCAGTAGCTCTCATTATTTTTTCATCTACCTTAGGCTTCAAGAGCCCTTAAACTTCATTTATTCTGTGCTTTATAATATGAAAATTTTCCTCCTTGAAAAAAAAAACACAAACCAGGGGCAGCATAGCTCTGCTTTATTTTTCATCCTTTCATACCGCCTGATCCACTCCAAATAACAAGCCTCTCTGGTGCTGTTCATTTTACTTGTCCTGACTATAACAACTCTTTTGTCATCAGGAGCACTTTGAGCATATCTCAACTCACTCTTGAGGTCAGCCTTTCTGGACATGATTCCTACAGATCTGGGCCTCTTTATTGTAGCCTTTGTAAGATGCTGCTTTGCTTCCATCTTTTGTACATGTGTGGCTGAACATTTAAGTTCATTTAGCTGCCTCCCTGTATTTTCGGATGCCTCCCTCATTAGGAAGATTTGAAATTACATGGCTGGATTTTCTCATGCTATTTCAACCAGGAGCTATAAACTTCATGAAAAGGCTCAGTTTTCTGTAAAGACAGTGATCTACAGTCCACAGGTCCTGCATAAAATCTCCAGGGCACTGAAACAGAAATTGGCTCTATTCAAGGGCTACATGGGATGTGAACTCTCCAAGGAGATCAGAAAGAGTCATTTTATCTTGTTTTGGTCCATAGAGCTGACAGATTTTCTATCAACTATGTCTTCCTTAAAAAGGACTTCATTAAAAATAGATTACAAGAGAGGAAGACAGAAGTTCCAGGAGGTGGACAGAGGCTGAAGCACTAACACAGCAGAGGCTCAGCTATATTTAGCAAATAAATGATGACACCTTTAATTACAAATCACTTTAGAATAGTAAATCCCAATCTATCAAAAGAATTATGGTCTTAGTTAATACCACTAATCATGTTTATCCTACCTCAAACATTTCTTTCTTCTGAAAACAGGTAAGTGCAAGAGGTCACTTCTGGAAACTAACAAAAAGAAAGCAGTAAATGGTCTCCACAGAATATATCAGTTCTACACTGATGCATATCTCACGAAAGTAGAACACCTCAGTGGTCATCCAGCCCAACTCATTCTTGAATAAGAATCTACTTCATAAGGTGCATGAGAAGTATACAGATGAACCAATCTATTTAAAGGAAAACTATCTCCCGCCAAATATCTTATAAGGAAATCTCTAGTATCAGAAATGGACCTTGTTGGGATAGAAGCAACCTGGATATTAATGGTAGGTGGACACTGTTTACAATGGCCTTCTAAAAGGCCATACTTGAGATGCCAGCGGTGAGAATGAGAGGAGCCTCCTTTGATGTTTTAGGCATTAGTCATGTCAATTAGATTGCATCAGAAGTTATATGTTCCCCTATGTCCAGGCACAAATTACTATACTATGGAAGATTCCTCCATACCCCTGGTAAACAACTCCCAGTTTTAGGTTCTTTGCTTTGCCCCTCCCTCTCAAACCCCACTGGGATGACCTACAATGAAGGACCACCAGTGGGGTGCCCTTCCAATTCTGCCTTGCCTCCAACTCAAAGAGTCCAATGGAGTAGCTGAACAGGAAGGACACAGCTATTTATGCCATGTGGATGAGCTGGAAGTCAACAACAAAATCAGTTACCAACTACTTCTGTTGAGATGAAGGACCACCAGATCTCACTATCTTCCTTGCTACTATGGCCTTAAGACCCATGGGAACTCTAATCTGACATGCTGGTGTACCCTAAGAAATCTTGACTTGTGTCATCCACTTTGCTAAAGCCTCAAGACTTATGGATCTTTCTATCCATCTACAATAGAGGTGTGCTCTTTTTATGTTATTTTCCCCTCATTATTGAAAGTAGGGACTGTTTTACTATTTCCATTCCAGTGCTTAATACAGGGAACAGCACATAGTAAGTAATAAATAAATGTTTTTTCAATTATCTGTTCATTTATTCATCATAGGAATATAAAAGCGCAGGAAGAAACCTGAGAGGCACACAAGGCCCAGAGAGGTTACATGATTTACCCAAAGCCACACAAATAGCAAGTGTCAGAAGCAGGAATTGATCTCAGGTCCTCTCTCTCAAGGGCTGTGTTCTTTCCATTGTTCGACATGATCTTATTTTTTAAAAATTAGCCTGGTAATCACTTCATATTTAAAACAAATGTCTCTACCCTTTCTCTCTTGCCTTTCCCACTTCACCTCCTTCCCCAGAATCCCTTCTTATCCTGCCTCAATTCTTGTCAGTAATATAAGTCATCACTGCAGGCACATGGTACAAAATGACTCAGTTGTACAAAGGGGCCACAGGGCTACACAGGTGGCATTCAGGCCCACAGGGGGCTTACCAGTAAATGTGCTCAGGCACTTCCCCATGTAAACAAAATGAGAGATAAGAGGCTGCTGGGGATAAAGCTTGCCACCATAATGGGAAAAAAGAGCTGTCAGAGGAGATACGACCACAGAGGAGACAAAGGGAATTTTATCAAGGTAGACCAGACATAGGAAGTCTATGTTGACATACCTGCTACAACAGAATTATTTTACTAAGTGTCTAGATGGTTACCCAGCCCTTCCCCACGCCAGTAATAAAGAAAAGCACCATGTAAGACTGTGCCAGAGCATCGGTCTTCCTGGTCCTGGCACAGCAAATGTAAGCTCCATCACTGTCCCTTATCTGAACCTTTTGGATTTGGTAGCACTTGCCAGAAACTGTGCTCTGTGGACATGGCCTTCAGTGACCCAGAATCATGTCAAGGCTAAGATGAAGTATTAGAATAATACTTTAAGTAACATTTCCACTGCCACAAAAATGTGATTTATTAAGAGGTAAAGAAACTACAGAGCTGGCCTCCAATTCAAGAAAACCTGGGGTCGTGTCCTGCCTCTGATATATACAAGAAATCCTGGGCAAGTGTCTAAAACAGCAAGTTGCAGAATGGTGCCATTCTGCATTGGTAGGGGGAGGTTCTTCCCATGAAGTTCCCACAGAAATATTGGGGTCAAAACAAATTATCACTCTTTTATTACAGTCATTAATACTGACTTGTTGGTACTGAGGGCAGAATCAAAGAAGTCTTTGGCACTCTCTATGGCCTCTCAAATACTATTCATTATCTCTTTATTGCCTGTAAAATAAGGTCCAAACTCCTTTCCCTGGTACCAGTGCCTAACTTCCAGCTTCACTTCTCAAAGAACTTTATCCTTCATTTAAACATGTGTCCCATTTTACTTCGTGTCATATTCTTTCTCCTTAGCACACTTTCCACCAAACCATCCTGACCTGGAAAACGTACCTATCCTTTAAGGTCAAGATCAAATATTTTTCATGAATCCCTCCCTGATCCACTCCAGCAAGATGTGACCTCCCAAACTTCAGTGAACTCTGTTGAATAACTTGGTTCTATACATTTCTACACTTTGGGAAATTGCTTTATAGATCATCTATTTTGACATCTCCCCTCCTTTCTTTTACTGTTGCTGCTGTTCTGTCATGTGCAGTTCTTTGTGACGCCATTTGTTTCTTGGTTTGTTTGGGGTTTTTTGGCAAAGATACTGGTAAAGCTCATTTTACAGATGAGGAAACTGAGGCAAACAGGATTAAGTGACTTGTGCCGTAAGCTAGTCACTATCTAGTAAATGTCTGAGGCCAGATTTGAGCTCAGGCATTCCTGCCTCCACACCTGGCACTCTGTTCACTGTGCCACCAAGTTGGCACCCTCTCTTTTGTAGCTAAGATCAAGCGGCTCGTTCTAGGTCACACAAGTAATAATGACAGAGCTAGAATGCGATCTCTGGCATTGTCTCCAAGTACAGCGCACTATACAGCTTCCTCTGTACCTAAGCTATTTGTGTGTGCCTTTTCTTTCCCATTAGACCAAAGGTTCATGTGGTTCATGGATCAGGTCTCATACAGCTGCATCCTTTAAAGAGCTCAACAGTATTGCAGTATTCTGTGATGCTCAATAAATGTTTATTAAGTGAATGTCTTTAAAAAACAACAATTACTTGGGCTAGAAATAGTCACAAGCTTTGTAAAAATACATTCACGGCTACTTACATCATTACTATATTCTTTTTATATCACTTTCCCTCTTTTCCTCATACTGTTCTATATGCTAGGCTACATTCAGATGTCTAACAATATTCTTGCTGGTATTACCCTTACATAGACTACATTCAAGCCTCCTGCTGTTACCAAGAAATGCATTAAGGCAAGTCACGTGTCTTTCCTCATGTCAACAAATGATGGCTCAATTAGGCAGATAAGTATCTACAGCCCTTTGCAGATCTCTCTTCAGCCCATTCTGAGCAGTATAAAAAAATCACCCTGGATGGAATTAAGGCCAAGGAAAGGAACATTTTCAATTCTCTAAATATTCAGCTATTAAATATTTCTGAACAAAAATAATGTAAAAATGGAGTTTCAATATATGCACTCTAAAAATCAGTTCATGCAGAAATATATTAATTAAATTAGGCAATCAGATTCTTGGTGTATTACTTCCTCTACAACACTCACTGCAATCTATATGAGCATGATACATTCCAAATTTTAACAGTAATGCTGTAAGTCTACATAAAATTCTTATTTGACATCCAAGCTTTCACTGAAACTCATAGAATGAAATGAACTATGAGAAGATAAACATGATCAGAGTTCATACAGTAAGACTTTCCCTGAAGGTCACTTCTCTCCATATCACATCCACCTGAACATTATTGTGGGTGTTTCTCAAAGCTCTAAATGAGGCCCCCTCTTCTTACTCTCTTTCCTCTGCTCTTCTCCCTTAGAGCCTCTTTAGTTTCCACAGGCTGAATTATTTTCACTGTGCCATTAACCCCCAGATCTTTATCTCCAACCCTGGACTCTCCCCAGAGCTTCAGTCCTTCATCACCTATAGGTCATGTAAACTCAACATAACCAAAGGTAAACTCAGCATAACCAAAGGAAAACTCGTTCTTTTTTTTTGCCTCATACACATTGCCTTCTTACAAAGGCACCACCACCTATCAGTGTTCCAAGGGTCACTGACACTATCGTGGACTCCTCCCTCTCCCTCACTCCATGCATACATTCAGTTGCCAAGTCTTGACAATTCTACCTTCCCATCTCTTGCATCCTTCTCTTTATTCACACAGCCACCACCATCGTTTCAGCCTTTGCAACCATTCACCTAGATTACTGCAATAATGTCCTAACTGGTGTCGCTGCCTCAAGTCTCTCCCTACACCAGTCTACCCTATTCACTTGTGTCAAAGTGATTTTCCTTGAGCAGAGATCTGACCATATAACTGCCACTTCAATAAACTCAGTAGTTACCAATTTTCTCTAAGATTAAATAAAAACTCCTCTGTTTAGCTTTTCAAGTCCTTTGAAGTCTGACCCCAATCTGTCTTTTAGCTTCACTGGACATTACTTCCTAACCTACTCTCTGAGATTCAGACACTATCCTCTATCTCAGTTACTTTTCCCTGGTCACAGAGGCAATTTCTGGAATGAACTCCCTCCCTGATTCATCTTCATTCCTTTCTTCCCTTAGGGCACAACTCAAGCATACCTCCTAGATGAGGTCTTTCCTGATGCTCCCAAGTGCTGGTGCCCTTCCTCCCAAAATTCTTTTTATTTAACTATTTTACACTAACTTGCATTTACTCTCTTTATATTTATTGTGTGTATGTATGTATGTACTTCTTGTCTCATTAGAATGTAAGGTCCTTGTGAGCAGGAACTGTTTCATTTTTTTCTCTTTGTATGCCTAGTGCCTGGATCACAGAAGTCACCTAATATATGCCTGTTGATTATTGATTATGTATCAGCTTTAATTAATGGAGGCATATGAGTAAAGGATGGGGAAAAAAAAGAAGTCTTTGAGAATCCCTAATGTATGTCACAAAGTTTGTACATTATAGCTTATTGATTTTTCTAAGCAATCTTAAAATAAGGAAGAAGTGTGTTGCAGAAAAAAATATTCTGGATTTTGAATAAGAGTTGAATAAGGTTGAAATTCTGGCTGTGATCTTGGCTGTGTGACCTCATGTCTATGAAACTCAGATCTGTCCTTTGTAAAACAAGAATAATATCTGCAATATCTCTTGCAGTGAAATTCCAGGATTACTGTGAAGAAAGCACTTCACAAACCTGAGAAATATTATTATAAATGTGAATTATTATCATATAACTTTATCAATACAAGCAATTATAATGTGAAAAAAATTCTCCATTTAGAGAGGAGCTCAGTCTTAGGAAGCTGCCCAGTATACTGACTTGCTAAGGAGCCTCCCTAGTATCATACAACTGTGATGGTGACAGCTAGGAAATAGAGTAGCTAAAGCATTGGAGGGGCACTCAGACCTCAGCTGAAATCTCTCTCTAAATTTAATGACCTCACATGATCTACTCCTTTTTAAAAAAAGATATTTTATTTTTCCCTAATTACATGTTAAAACAATTGTGTAAAACTTTTTTTTGAGGGGCCGCTAAGTGGTGCAGTGAATTAAAGCACTGGCTCAGGAGTCAGGAGGACCTGAGTTCAAATCCATCCTCAGACACTTATTGGCTGTGTGACCCTGAGCAAGTCACTTAACCTTGACTGCTTACCTACCCCTCAAAACAAAACAAAAATCTTTGAGTTTATTTTGAGTTCCAAATTCTAACCAACCTTCATTCCTCTCCCACAGACAGTAAGCCATCTGATATAGTTTATATATGTGCAATCATGTAAAACATTTCCACATTAGTTGTTCTATAAAAGAAGATAGGAAGGAAGGAAGGAAGAAGGGAAGGAGGGAGAGAAAAATAGCATGTGTAAATCTGTATTCAGACAGTATCAGTTCTTTCTCTGGAGGCAGATAGCATTTTCCATCCTGAGTCCTCTGGGAGTGTCTTGGATCACTGCATTGCTGGGAATAGCTCAGTCATTCACAACTCTTCACTGTAGAATGCTGCTGTTATTGTGTGCAGTGCTTTCCTGACCCTGCTCAATTCACTTTGTGTCAGTTGATGTAAGACTTTCCAGATTTTTCTGAAATTATCTTGCTCATCATTGCTTATTGCCCCACAACATTTCATTATAGTGATATACTACAGCTTGTTTAGCCACTCCCCAACTGATAGGCATTCTCTCAATTTCCAATTTTTAGCCACCACCATAAAAGCTGCTATAAATATTTTTGCACAAATAGGTCCTTTTCCCCCCTTTTTTGGATGTCTTTGAGATACAAACCTTACAGTGGTATTGCTGGAGCAAAGGGTAGGCACAGATTTTTATAGCCCTTTGGTCATAGTTCCAAATTGCTCTCCAGAATGGTTCGATCAGTTCACAACTCTACCAATGTGTACTCATGTCTCAGCTTTCCCACATCCCCTCCAATATTTATCATTTTTCTTTCCTGTCATGTTAGCCACTCTGATAACTATAGGGTGGTACCTCAGAGTTGCTTTAATTTGCATTTCTCTGATCAATAGTGATTTAGAGCATTTTTTCATATGACTATAGATAGCTTAAATTTATTCATCTGAAAACTGTCTGTTCATATCCGTTGACCATTGATCGTTTATAAGTTGGGGAATGACCTGTATTTTTATAAATTCAACTCAGTTCTTTATCCTCACCTCAAATCTTGCCACAAATGCTTAGTGTCTGTATGACCCTGGACAAATCACTCTCAGTTTTCTCATGTATAAAATGGGGAAAATAGCAGCAGCTACTTCCCTAGTACAATTTGTTGCAGACTTCAAAATCATGCCTGTGCTGTTGTTTCATCTGGGTACTTCCCTCTTGCCTTAGGCCTCTTTGTCTTAGAATAGCCTAATGCAAGGTCCATCCACCCCCTTCACTCATTTGATGACTTTCTGTTGGGGTCTCCATTATGTGGAAGGATCCACACCCCATTCATCCCCCTTCAGACCCTCTCCTGATCTTCTGCACTTCAAAGACATATTCCTTTGCTGGATGCCTTCATCTCCTCAAGACCCCAACCCCCACTCCCAAATCTGGCTCTTTCAGGTTCCTTTTATATGATTTCTCTGAATAGTTAACCTCCCAGAGAGCTGGAAAAGTCTTCCTCCTTCCCTCCCTCACCCCTATCCTGTCCCCTACCATTTCAATTATATCTAGCACAGTGTCTGGCACAGAGTAGGAGTATAATAAATAAATTTAGTCTCCCTCTTTTCCTCCCTTCTTTCTGTCCCTCTCACCCTTTCTTTCATTATAAGGATAAAATGAGATAATACATATAAAGTGTTTTACAAAATGTAAATCACTATATAAAAACTATGAGTTATTGTTATGTCAGAAGAAACTTGATTTTTCTAATAATAAGTCTGAATGGTGATCTAATATGTCATTCTCTCTTGATCTTCATGTTGGACATGATGGTAAATGCCTGTAGAAGAGGCTACCAGGCTGCTTGAGCTCAGTTGTGAGCTGTAGCGGGTTAAGCCATTTGGGCATCCAAAATAAATTTGGCATTAATATAGTTAGTCTCTAGGAGGCAGGGGGTAATGACCAGAAATGGTCAAAGTTCCCATATGCTCATTTGGATCAGACTGGTCCACGAGTGGTATCTGTGTGTTCAATCTGGATAACATGGGATGGCCCAAGTTTTAGAAAGGCAGATAGACAGATGAATAAATGAATGAATGAATCTCCAAAAGCTAGGCTACCCAGTTTGTCAGCCTATAGCAAAATACAAGTGACAAATTAAAAGAATAGCAGTTGTCAAAGGTAGGCATACTGACAGCTGATAAAAAGGAAAAAGATAGGAGCACTGTAGGAAGCAAACATAAGAACTGAAAAATATGACAATGGATTACTCTATTTCTATAATACTCTCCTTAGCTCACAACACTGTGAGAGACCTATGGGATAGAGGTCTGGGGCAATTTAACATAAAAGCAAATAGCTGTATGTACTTCAGTGAAACTACTAACTCATGCTCATAATTATGATCCTGTGCTATCGAAAATGATTATTACGTTCAACAGACTTGGGAAATATGAGAAAATATATAATATTGTTTAGAAAGGTTTTCATTTTGTAAAATTAAAGTTTCGGTGCTTAAAAGGGAGGTGAGGAACAAATGTTATCTAGAAAATTCATTCCTTCAGAAAAACCACTCTTTAAGCTATTGACAGCCATGAAAAAAATGCTCAAAATCATTGATATTTAGAGGATTGCAAATTGAAACAACTCTCACTAACCTCTGATACCTACCAGATTGACAAAATTGGGGGAAGAAAAGGAAAATGACAAATGCTACAAAGGCCAAGGGAAAACAGGTCTATTAATGCGCCGATGTGGAGATGTGAACCAGTTGCACCATTTTGCAATGCAATCTGGAACTATGCCACAAAAAGCTATTAAACTATGCATATTCCTAGGTATCACTGTGCAGATGTAGCAT
This sequence comes from Potorous gilbertii, assembly GCA_028658325.1. Lineage (NCBI taxonomy): Eukaryota > Metazoa > Chordata > Mammalia > Diprotodontia > Potoroidae > Potorous > Potorous gilbertii. Next base: position 505,045,388 of record CM053769.1, on the reverse strand, counting down.
CTATTTAGGGATACCACTATTAGGTCTGTACCATCAAAGAAAACAGGAAAGGATCCACATGAACCATACGTGGCTTCTTACGTCCAGTTCTGGATCCTATGTTCACAAATATGCAAGTATGATCTATGCAGGGGCTAAGAGAAATGTGATTTGGGGGTGAGGGGAACAGGAGGACTAAGGAGAACGGCTTTTCTAAGAGGGTGTGGCTTACCCTGGGATTCAAAAGAAGCCAGGAGCTCTTATAGAAACATCAAAGATATCCTTTACCATCACTGGGATTCAATTCATCCAATAAACCAACAGCCCAAATTTCTTCAGGTACTGTCCTCAAAATAATGTTTTTTCTTTAGATTAGGTATGGTTTTTTTTTGTACTTTCAACAAAAGCCCCCTTTTTTTTTTAAAGCTAAAAATCCATCCACTTTACATCCCTTGCCTAGGACTACAGTCTTAAGTTTGAAAACACATTAATTATTTATAAATACTACACAAATGAGTTCTGAGATTTTTTTGGCATAGTGAAACAAATGCTAGATTTGGAGTCAGAGAACCTGGGCAGAACCAGTTCTGCCACTAATGGTGTGACCTCATCTTTTAAATAGTTACAACAATATTACCTACCTCATGTTCTTGAGAGAATCAAATGAGATAATGTATATACAAAGTACTTTGAGAAACTTAAGCACTCCTAGGCACTTTATCTTTTTCTGGGCTCAGTTTCCTCATCTATAAAATGAGAGGGTTGGACTAAATGTCCTCTAAGTTTCTCCCATTTCTAAAATCCAGGAATCCATTTCTTTGACTCCCCAACTGTGAGAGCCAGACCAACATAAAGGGAGGGTAGGTGAATTTGCTTTGCTTGCATATAAAGTTTAGAGAAATTTGGTCCACTGAACCCTAAATTCTAAATGATTTCCTATATGGATACATGTAGGTCAATAAAACAACCCACTTTTATTAAATGGCAAGACACAAAAACAGCTATGAAAATATCCCTGCCCTCAAGGTGATTCTACTCTATTATTATATAGGCTAAACAAATGAAAAGAGATTAAATTTCTTTCTTTCTTTCTTTCTTTCTTTCTTTCTTTCTTTCTCTCTTTTCAAAGAAAGAGAGTTTACTGAGCTAACACAGTAAGAAAGGTGGCTGCAAAGCATTCTCCCCATAAACCAGGAGCAGGTGCTCTCACAAACACACATAGTACAGGAAGAGTGGGCACAAACTCAGAGGACAGTAGTAGTGGGCCACACAGGTGGCCAATGCAACTCACACAATTATAGGTACAGCTGGGCCTAGAAGTGCTACTTTTCCCCAGGGAACTCCCTTATAAAGCTCCCCTTGGGCACAGCATCTCTGATGGCTAGGCTGTTCAGTTGAGAAGAATCTAAATTTCTTCACAAGGGATATCAATTAACATGACAGAAGACATGGCACAAAGAAATGAAACCAATTCCATAAGTAATATAGAAATCAGTCACATGAATTTATAACCATGCTTTCTTCAGAACGTAAGTATACCTCCAAATTATCAGAAATTAATCATTTACCAATGCCATAATTCTAAGATATTCCATTTTGCTCTTTTCTTTTGTCATTTGCCAATGTCTACTTAGAGGTCATCAAGGTTTATATCTGAGTAACAAAGATTTTCACCTTTTACAGAGATAGATGCATGTAGCTCTTAGCCTTGGCAGGCCTTTTAAAAGTTAAAGTAAAAGTTAAAGACACATACTAAGTGATATACAAATTTTAGCAATCTTTATTGTCACTACTAATATCAGAATAAATGAAACTTATAAGCCTAAGGAAAGCTCACACCTAAAAAGCAATGTAGAACTGAAAGAATGTGATCATCCTAGACTAGAGACAAGAGAATTATCTTTCTGTGGTCCTGTACAATTTCACCAAGTCCTCTAACCATTCTATGGCTTTTGTAAATTGGGAGACAAGGTCTGCCTTAAAACCACTTTGTGATACTCAGAAGCCAGAAGAGTAGTTGTCTCCTTATTAGCTTAACAGGCCACTATGGAATACGCCTGCTCAGGGCTCGTGGTCTTTTTGCCCTCAGCTTATACCTACCTATACCCTCACTTCCAATTCCCAGGCTAACTCTGTAGCACTGGGGGAAGGGTAGAGGGAAAGGCACAGGGAAAAGAAGAAAGAACTTTGCTAAGTAAAGTCTTGAAAAGGTATAAATTACTTTTCAGCCCCTAGTAGCTCTAGACTTGAATATAATATCTGATGAAGTATCTGGACTGCAATAGGAGAGACAGATAATACTATATATATATATTTTTCAAATCTGTAGTCTGATAATTTTATATCTCTGAATAACAGAAATGTAGATTTTTCAAACACTTCATTAAAGTGAAATGAAATGAATAAAACAGACCCCAGATCCATAATGGCCAGGTCAAGAACAAAATGCATGTGTAATTTTAGGTAGATCATATATTACATGGGTCTAATACCAGAACTTGCAAGTGATTACAACATAATGCAGGTACAATTTCAGTTACAGTAGCTCTGCCTAGTCAGATCACATCAAACCTTACGGGTTTTTAAGTGTGTCCACCAGTCTCTTCATCTATAAAAGAAGGTGAATGGAACAGAGAATCTCTGGGTTCCTTTCCAGCTCTAAATCATTGATCACCATGACTCAAGATGAAATGCCCTCTAATGTGGTCAGTTACTGTTAAGCACAGAAGAGCACTCGGTGGGAATTCTAAAGGTCTTCATTTGCAAAATGACAACTTAAGCCTTTTCTTGACCTCTACAAACACCAGCAGTTGCTATTGCCTCTTTTCTGTTTTTAATAGAAAGGTCCCCCAAAGGAATCCTCTGGCTTTTGCCCAAGTAAAGGCCTGGAAATGAACCTTCAAATGTTGAGAGTCATCATGTACTAGAAGAATGTCCAAACACACAAATACATTATAGCAACAATGAACCAGAAAACAGTTCTGAGGTTGATTACACTCTGTTGAATGAATTATTAGATTATCTTGTCCCAGGAAACGTGACATGGTAGGAGTACAGTTTCACAAGCTGAAAGCTTTCTTCCTCAGAAGGCTAACTAAGAAAGCTAACAAGAGGAAAGCAATAAATATCTTCAGGTTGCTTCTTTCAACTTTCTTACCAAAATGATCAGGGTATGAAGGCTTCCATTTTAATTTACACTTAAATAGTATGCTAAATCAGCACAGATTTTACATGCAATCTGAGAATCATGTCCCCAAAGGCAATGTCATCTGGGGGAGGTGGATAAGAACATGGCCTCTGCTTGAAGGCAGCACTGTCTGGGGAGGACTGAAAATCTGCAGCTTCCTCCCACTGTTGGGAATGTCTTTTACTATCTTGCTCACATTTTAGAGCTGAAACAGGTAGTCAAGATAGAAATCTGAACTGATTTAAAGCTAATGGAGGTTCTTCACTCTGCTTCCCCTTCTCTTCAAAATGCAATTAAGACCATTACATCACTGAAAATTACATGCTGGGGCTATCACAGGAGGTATCTGCCAAATGCAAAAACTTACAGAGGTCTTCACTGTAATAATGATGCTTTATCATTTTAATTACAAACAAAAACGAACAACAAGAAACCCCAGACCACACTCCCAAAATGTACCAAGTGGGGTGGTCTAAATTAACAGTATCTTGGTAGCCCAAGGGGAGCAAAAGTAGACTGAGCTACCAAATTTCATCATAGTTATAGCAGCTGTCTTCATGCCTGGAGGAAGCTGAGTATTTAACAAAGCAGACAGCTTGGCACTGGCATCTGATTAGCAGTGTGTGTATTGTCGGATAGGATATGCTGGGCTCTTTTGTTTCACTGTTTGATTAGAAATCTGGAGAGCAGTGGCATCATGTAACTATATAATTCAGGCTTCTCTGTGAGGTAAATGGTTTGTGATGCTCCCCCACTGCTGTGGAAGATATGAATGTGCTTCATTGAACCTTGAAAGATTTAGGTATTAAAACTGTTTGTCTACCCATTTATCTCCGATAATGTATGACCTGAAAGACCATAGATATTTTTTTTTAACATATTAGCAGACTTGAAAGATGTCTATTTCACAAGAAACGCTGTTTCTCAGAGATTTTTTAACTTAACTTTTAAACTTTCAACTAAATCTGTCTGAACATTTGGGGCGTGGGGGGAGGAGGAGAGGAGTAGGCGCACAGGGACAAGGAAGAGATATTTATTTTGGTTTGCATAAGTGGAAAACTCTATCCAAAATGTTAACAGTTCAAACAAAGATTCAGACTCTTTAGATTTCAATCACCTTATCTGAAAATCCTGTGGGGGAGCTGCCCTGTCTTGCACTACACTGCAGCCCTGAATCAGGTACTCCGTACTTTGAAATACCAAAAATAAAGGGGGACGATAGAGTGTGTCCTCACTGTATTTTCACCCACAAATCTGAAAATCTATCACAAATTCTGGGTGCTTATTGATAGAGTCAGAATTAGCGGACTCCATGCAAACAATCTACTTCAATAGAAGTACATTCTTTTACTCTATCAAATCCATAGGAGGTAATCAGACTGGATGTTTTATTCAACAGGGTTGAAGAAAATTGTTCCACAATAGGTTAATTCAAAATGGCAGCATAGAAAATGCATCTGTCAGTGGGGATCAAATTACAGGGCAAGCTTCTCTCAATGCTTAGAAAAACAAGTCTGCAGTTCTACTGATTATGTGCCTGTGTGTGTTTAAAGGGGTGGGAAAGGAGCTAAATATCGGAGCTAACCTCCAATTAAAGTCAATCATAAAAACAGCCAATTTAATGAGTGCGGATTTCTTTGGGTAATTATAACACCAACCACTTTTTTCTCTTTTAAATCTGTAATTCTGCCTTCTTGTTATTGCCTGCTTTGTCATTAATCGCCTCAGGACCCTGATTCCCTAGCAACAGACTGCCACCACACATTTGGCTCGGGTTCAACATTTTCTTTGTGAGAAATGGAACTGCTGCTGCCGCCTGGGCTGCTATAGCTCGACTGGCTGTGCAAGGGTTCTAATAATGTATTCTTCTGAAAAATCACATGATCCGTAGAGCTGGGACTGCGCTCCATTAATTACCGTGCTGAGGAAGTTTATCTACCATCTAAGGGCTGGAGAGTGGAGGGGGCAGAGAAGGAAGAGGAGGGGAGGGGTCCCTTCCATCAATAATTGGTAGGCCAACACTTACAAATAAATATTTTATTCTCAGGTCAACAGGTTTCTACTTAAATTTTGTTTGGGAAAGAGAAGGGCACTACTTCTCAAATGTTGTTTTATGAATCCTATGTACACAAGGTAGCCCCAAAGATTCCAACGAATTGGGAGTCACTGATCACCACTGAAAGTCAATTAATGCGTGTATCTGTCAGCTGTTTTTTTCCCCACTTAGGGCAAAAGTGATTAAAACAGCTGTATGTGTAAATACATTGTGAGATGGCAGAATAAGGTTTCATTCTATTTATCCTCACAACATGAATATGACACAATATGGTGGGAAATAGGATCTAATTCAACATACTGACTCAAATATTAAGATAAATGCCTTATAACAAAAACATTTAATAAAGCAAGATTTGGGATTATCTTTTATTTAAGAAGTGAATCATGGGATTAGAAATGTACTTGGTGGTGTTACTAAGATTTTCAAAAGCATCTCAAGCTCAACATGTCCAAAACAGAACTCATTATCTTTCCCCTCTAGCACTACCCTCTTCCCAGAACAGGCACCATCCACTTTTCAGTCACCCAAGCTTACAACCTGATGAGTCATCCTCCATCACCTCACATATCTGTGAGGGTATTCCTCTCCTAGACTAATTCTTCTGTGAAGGCAAAACAGGCCATCTTTTGCCTCAGTTCTTACCTAGTCTTTAACTACTGAATGGGTATTGCCTCAGACAAACTGAGACCTGGGAAAGACCTTTAAGGTCTCCCACTGCATCCAGAGCCATTGCCCCTTGTCCTAACCTATGTCTTGCCACTCGACACTGAAGCCTTTGGAAGAAAAAGTGAAGCTGACGATTTTGTACAGCTCTGTTTCACTTAAATCCAATTCACTTGCAAGTCTAGATATTAGCCTCCTGATGTCACTGGTCCTCTCCAAGAACGAAGATCCACTACTACCCACAATACCACAGACACCACCATCTAGTCCAAGGGCAGATCTGATTGCTTCTATCTTCACAATAACTTTCCATATCTCCCTATCACTTCATTCGGACAGCCAGCAGCGTAGCCTCTCCTGCCAAGATTGCTGCAATAGCTGTCACTGGTCTCCTTGTTTCAAGTTTCTCCCACTCTGGACTCCTAAAGCACATGCCTGACCAGGCCACCCCAGTACTCAATAAATTCCAATTGCTCCCTGTTAACCTCCATAATAAAATATAAGCACCTGTTTGGCATTAAAAGTCCTTCACATTATAGCCACTGACTACCTTTCCAGGCTTCACCTGTGGAGACTCTGATTAAGTCATACTGGTGTACTTGTTCTAACTTGCACATGACAGTCTATCTCTTATCCCTGTTCATTTGTACTGGCTTCCCCTAGGCTTGGAATGTCCTCCTTCCTTATCCTTGTCTCTTAGGTTCTCTGTTTTTCTTTAAAACTTAGTTCAAATGCCACCTTTTCCAAGAGACTTTTCTGAGTGGTACCCCCCATGCCTCCGACTTGGTGTCCTTTCAGAGATTACCTTTTGACTAATCTCTGTTTTTACATACACACATATGTGTGTGCATCCATGTATGTATGTACTGTATGCACCTAGTTAATTTTCACATTTATCTCCCCCATTAAAAATGTGATCTCCTTAAGGACAGGGATTGTTTTTACCTCTTTTTAAAAATTAATTTTATTTATTTTCACTGTTCTACCATAACTACCAGATAACTTATTTTCCCCTCCCTCCCTGAGATGGCATATAATTTTGTATAGGTTCTACTGTTTTTACCTTTCTTTGTAAGCCCAGTGTTTAGCACAGTGCCTGGCACACAGTAAACACTTAATAAATGCTTGTGGACTGACTGATGTGTCAGAATATATAACCCTCTACATGAATGGTAGTCATATGGAAATTAACATGACATGTCAGAAATGGACGGCTGGTACTGTTTCAGCTCTCAGAAGTATGGCTTTACAGGAGTGGCAGGTTTGGGGATTGCTGTCAGGACATGATAATTTAAAATACCCCAGAGTACACTGAGTGTTATGGAGGCATCTATGTAACCCATAGTAATTAGTGGACATTCCCATTCCTGCCAATCTGCATATACTCTTGCTACTTTTCTACAAAACGTAGTACCATGCCAGCTCATTGGCGTATATAACTATGTTGTATGCCTTAAAATTTAATAACTACAAAGGAAATATTATAATAAAAGTGATTTCATGACTCATTTATCTAAATAGGATACTTAACAAAAGGCCCTTATAGTCATTTTGTTTAAAAAAAATTAGCAATAAAAAGTAAAAACCAAAACCCCAAAAAACCCCCACGATGAATTGTATTCTGGACCTGATTTTTATTTAAATGGTATTACATGCTCCTGATATTAAGTTTCTATTATGTGGTAGAATCATGTTGAGGTGATATAATCTATCTATGTATCCACTATCCCACTCCAAAATATTTCTGATTAGATACTTATCCTCAGACACTAAATTTCTCTTATGGTAGCTATCCTCAGACACGAAGCTTCTCTTATGGTAGCTTGATTGCTTTAGGTTTTTTGTCTGTTTTTTTTTAAAGCCAGGTAACTCAGGATCGAGCAATGAAGATATAAAATCCTAATGCATATGTGTATTCTTTAAGTGACTCAAGCAGCTCAAGAAAGCTCATCTTCTCCTCTTTCCACCCAAATTATGTCCAGTCAGTTGTTGAATTAATCTGCTCTGAAAGTTGGCTCACAAGAACTGGATCTTACAGATGAGACCATATGATAATATACTCAGTGATATGTGTGTACAGGACTACTTTTACACCATTCAAGATGTTGAGTCTACTTTTGAATAATTTGACTCCTCACAATACCACATATACCATTCTCCAATTGGGGAATTAAAGATATTTTTGCTGTTTCGAAGTTTATGAGGAAACAGGGCTTAGACCTAACCTCACTTTCAACCATCCTGCCCTTGTCAGGGCTCCTCTGGCATTCTCGTTGTTGGAATCATTTTTTTATGGGTCACGCTTCTCTGAGAAATGGTGAAAGAGTCCATGTCTTTGCTTTTATCAATTTCCCATTTTTTAGTTTCAACAGTTTGCTGAAACATAACAGGTTGAAATTTTTAGAACTATATTCATTAATTTTAATCTGTATCTCTTGTTCTTATATATAAATTTCAACATTTACTCTCTCCAGCCAATGATTCTGATTGCTTCTAGAGAGAAGATTCTCAACCTCCAAGACAGTAACCAATTCTGTCTAGGCTGTGAGGACATAATAAACTTGATTTTTTATGTCTTTGTTGGTGTCTACTATATGTAATTCCTCCTAATTCTCTCTGTTCAGAATACTCTTGATATAGAAGCCCAAGTCACTAATGTTCTCTTAGTTTCAAATTTTATTTTTTTCAAGCATTTTTGGGGGGCTGATTTTTTTCTCTGAAAGTCAGAGAAGTCACCTAGTATCAATGTACTTCTTTTGAAATATCTTGTGGCTACCAGTCTGTTTATGTTCATCATGAGCACATGAAGAGAAAGTAACCAGCCATTCAGTGAAATGATGATGTCAGGCTCAAGATGGAACCAATTCTACTAACTCCTTTATTTGCTTCTCCAAGGTGAATTTCTATATCCAATTAATTGTCAAGTCTTGTCAGTTTGACCTGTACATCACCTGTCTCTGTCCCCTTCCCTCCACTTGCATGGTAAACTGTTTCAACAGACCCCTATTTGGCTTCCTACCTCCAACTCCTTCTGTTCTCTAATCCATATCCACTGCAGATACTAAACTGTAACTTCTAAGATACATTTTTTACCATAATACTCAACTCTTGCACCCCAAACATGAGAATTCCAACTCACATATGAACTCTAGTCCTTATAAAAACCCATCCATGGTCATTCTGGGTTCTGACAGTGAGAATCAAGGTGTAAATATACCAAAGTGGGAGCTGATGGAGCTGCATGGCAAAAAGAGACCAATCTCACAGACAGTCTGAATAGAGCCATAAGATAGGGGATATCTTAAGGGAAGGTAAAAAAAAGGCTAAGGCAGGGAAAGTATCCAGAGGAAGAAGGTTACTGGAGAGAGATGATAAGTAAGTAAAGGATACCAGGGAAATAATAGAAAATATAAAAGTTTAGTTTAAAAAATTAACAGAACAAAATAAACCAAACAGATGTTCAAAACTGGTATTTTGGGTTGTGTTTTCCGTGTCTAAAGTAGAATCATCTCTTCTTCATAGTTTTTTCCCTCAAACTCCATGGAAAAAAAAAAAAAGAAAAAGAAAAAAATCACCACTTATATGGGAGCTCAGCAGTACTACCTATGTAGGCACAATTCCTCTAGTAACAATCCTGTGTTGTACTTGAGGGGAAAGAAGGAGGTGTGTCACAGAACTCTCCACTGTAAAGAATCTGGCACTTAACTGCTTGAGAGAATTAAATAGCATTTCCTTCCCATGAAGACTAAATAAGAATTCCTACAATCTAACAACTTTATTTAAATTGTTTATCAGTATCTACTTTTTGCCATGCGCAATTTTTAATTTAATAGTATATACATATAAATTTTGTAAATAAGATTTCACAAAATAGCGTGCTAAATTCTTCCATCAAACCCAACCTCTCAGTATCTTCTAAATCTCTGATCTTTACAATAGCTTACATGGACCATGCCTAATGGACAAAGGGAATGCGCTTAAAACAGTAACTTAAAGTCAGTTTGGGATTCTAAATGTATTTTTCCAAAGGGGAAAAATTTAATGGTATAAATTTTTGGAAAGTTGATCTATCATGTGTATGATTTATTAATATTCAATGAAAGCAACTAATTCTAAGAATTAGTCATTGCCTGTAACACACTCTGAGCTTAAAAATCTAAACCAACTAGCACTGACAAAGATAACTGAACTTGAAGATTACAAAGACGGAGATTCTGCACTGGATCAGCCGGTCACTTCTGAGTGGCATCCTCTCATGCTCCCTTGCTCTAACACTAGATAAATCCACAAAAGCTGATTTTATCTCTAACATCACTATTATATTCTGTTGGTGAAAAAGTATTAGACAAAATATTTACCATACTAATAATTAAACACAATAAAAAGAACAAAGTGTAACAGTTTTCTAATTTACCTGAAGAATTGCTGCTTGAGAAAAAAAGTTTCATTGGAACAAGAATGTTAACTTAAAAGCAACCTGAAAGAGAAGGAAGAGGAGCAGGAGGAGGAGGAACATGGAGATGGAGATTTTACACCTTTTGAAAGGTAGATTTCTCAATACTTTCAAGGTCTTTTGAGATTATTGATACTGTTCATTAATATGTCTGATTTTACTTTATGCTTGTTTTTCTTTCTTGATATGGATTTGTAAAGACTTGTACTTCTTTATCACACTGGGGTTACTTCCATTTCACACACAAATAGAACAGAGAGAGATAAAAAAGACAAGGAAAGAAGAATGATTTTCTTGAGTTAATAAGGAAAAAGTTGGAAGACAGGGTAAGAAGAAAGGCTTAAAGAAATCACACAGTGTAGAAATAATTGAGCCATGAGACATGAGCAAAAGACAGGAGATAAGGAGAGAACCATAGAAGGTATATAAGAGACAACAGGGACGTGGGATCAGGTTAGCCTCTCCTCAGGAACCTGGTTGTCCCACAAGATCCAATCAGCTTAGGTAATCAGTACCCTCTGATTAAAGGGTAGAGTGAAGAACAATTTAGTAATTTAAATGGATATCAAGCCATTGGATCCAGAAGGCTCTGGAGGAGAAAATGAGGCTGGTGGCCTTGCACAGCCCTCCCTCATGCAAATCAAAATCAACTGCAAGTCATGTCATCATATTGATGTCATGGTCCTCTTCGAGAAAGAAGGACAAACACAAGAGTGAAGAGTTCCTCCCAATGCCTCTATGCAAGGAGGGCACATTTCTGACCTGGTTGCATTCCTTGAGATTTCTTCATTATACCTTCATGTCTGGTACCATGCTTTTCCCTCCCATTAGTGTCTAGTAGAGATCACAACAAACTTCAAACCCCAGGGTTTGTTGGTTTTTTAAAAATAAAAATCTATAAATGAAATGAAACCTCTAAATGGCATCTTAGCAGCAGAGGAAGAGTGTACAAAATCATCAGTTCAGATGGAAACTAAATTCAACACCAAAGTTATCATCATTTGAAAATGAAAATCTGAGACTATTTATAGAAACAAATGAAAAGTTAGAATAATTCTGGGGGAAAAAGTAAATTAAAAGAAAAACCATGAATTCCAGAAATGTTTTTTCAAACATGTGGCAGGAGCGGTGGGATGCCTCTCCTTTGTGTAACTTTCAGTGTTAGTATTTGTTTGACAGTTAAAAAGGGGCAGTGTCTGCTCTATGTAAGAATCAGTAACAGTCATGTAAAGCCTGCAGCACTGCACACTAACAGGTTCGAGGCGACATTAACACTAGCTAAAAGAAATAACTATATTTTCAATGAATGTGTTCCTATTGGATAATCAATGTTTTACACTTTTTTACCAGCTGTTCCCACACAGTTCAGGTAGCAGAATGGCAGCATCTGTCACACTAGAACCATAGATAGATGCACATTATGGGTTTATAATCTTTCATAGAAGCTTACATTTAATTACTGATTAATTGTGATCAACCAGATACTTCACATTGAGATGGAAACAAATTCTCTATTTCCCTGGAATTTGAACAATACCAAAGGAGCAGCTGATTAATTCACAAGGATTTTATTCAAGTTAAAAAATCCAGTTTTAGAAATTAACTTTTTTTTACATACCATATAGCTCAAAAGATTTAATAATTCAAATCATAGCTGCTTCCCTGCCCAGATCCAAGACTCTTGTCATGATCAATGTCACTGAAATATTGAATTATAAGGTGTCATTGTAATTACTATGGAATAAATAGCAATTAAGATTTTTTCAGGCAAATAAGCTCAAATTGTTTGCAATGAATAATTATGCTAATAATGTTTTTCTACATAATCTGGGCATCCTTCACAACAATTTGCCTTAAAAATGTGAAATGTAAATTTGCTGAACAAATATTACAAGAGCTCTTAAGAAAAAGGTTGGCTTAATAAGGCATCCTGTGTTCAGTTTAAGTAAGTATCTATCTAGAATGGATCCAAACAGATGGAAACCAAAAAACAGACAACACAAACATACAATGGTTACATTTTCCCCCAATATTTACAAAAATGAAACTACCATGCTTTGACTCAGGATTTGCAAGTTACACGTTCAGCAAATTATTTAACCTGTATAATAGCTGACAATAACAATTTGTAATGTCAATAAGTACCACAAATATAAAGTAATCCATACTTACTGCTATATAATAAACTTTGGCTTTCTCTACCAACTTCCAGTTTTTTTCCAAGTCAAGATGTTTTTCCTTTTTATAACAATTGGCGGCAGCAAGATTGGCAACAAGGGACCTAAAATAACCAAGCAAAAACAGGTTTTCTAGCTATGGGAAAAACCAGTTGAATACTTTTGTAGACCACTGAGTCCCAATATTGTGTGGGTTTTCATTTTGTTTCAAACATGCACATAAGGTTCATTTTCTCTTGAGGACCTAAGTGAGAATGTCAAGTTACAAAATATGTTTAGGATATTCATCAGGATGAGAAATCCTTATTCTAGGAACTTAAAACTACTGACTTAAGTGCTGAGAAATAGAAAATGAAAAGTGTTTTTGGGCAATTTGAAATGAATGACTGACACATTTTAAAAGGTTAAAATTCACCTAAAAAGAAAAGAACATATTGGAATGTTAATGTGCAAAAGCGGATGATGAAAAGCTTAATTCTAATTACTGCAAAAATGTCTTTGTTTATAAAACATTTACAGATAGACTGTATTTTGTATATTTATCCAAATGCTCCAAAAATCAAACCGAGGATTAATTTCATATTCTAACACATGTCTTCCCTACATACTCTGTAGTTACTATGGGGAATTAATTTGCAAAACATTACATTTTGAGGGCTGGAATCAATTAAAATTAGTTTCCACAGCTGCCAAGCCCCTGGGCTTCTCTAGTATTACAGCTGGAAAACCTAAGTACAACTCAGCAGCACAGATTTTGCCCAAACTATTATAGCGACCTTTTAATTATTGACCAATGATCAAACCAGATAGAATACAATTTTATTTTATATTATTTTATTAAATAAAATTGATTATATGTTTTTTTAAAGTCCACTGGTTCATACAATGACCTTTCTATTTCTAACACAGAATTACATAAGGGAAATGAAATTGAGACAAAAAAATAATGTCATTTTTATTTCTTTTTCAAGTAAAAAGGTAATTGTCTGGCACTTATCACTTCAGGCTGTTCTATATAGTTCTTTGTAAAAAGAAAAATTGAATTTCTTTCAATGAATTCATTTCAATTCATTTAGCCATCAGTTTATTATACATATCTCTCTCTCTCTCAACCTCTCCCTCCCTCCCCCTCATCCTTCCCTCCCCATCAGTTTTAGTATATCTTATAGCCCCAAATGTAATTATTTTTACCCTAGAAAAGATTTCCCTCTTGCCCATAATCTTTTCACAATTCTACATCATAAATGAGGCATCGTGTTAAAAAAAAAAAGGCTCATAAGTGCTAAAGGACAAAGACTTTTAGCACAGTATTTAACTATTTCTATTGAGAAACCAGATTACTTGGAGTAGCTTTAGATTAATTTTTCCTATGGAAAGATGGTTGCTCAGCTTCCATACTTTCTGGTCATAACCATAATAACACCATTTCCCTTTTGTTATACAAAACAAATATTAGAATGTTTATCATAAGGGATGTAAACAACACAGATATTTTAAAAATGTATTGGAAACATTATTTCTATCTAAGAGTCAATAGCAGAGTTTTCCTCTCTTTAAAAATGTATCATTTGTATATAAAAATGGTATAGTTTGGAGAAGTAACATTTCTAGAGCACTGAGTAGAAATTATGTCAGTTCGGTGTGGAGGTAAAGAAATACAAACAGAAATCTTCAGAAACACATTTGTAAGGTCATATTGATCTTCTACAGAGGGCATGAAGGACAAAAAGGATGGATAAGGAAGCACCAACCATTCTTAAAGAGTGAATTCCAGGAAAGGCCTAAATGTTTTATCAACATCATCAACATTAGAACTAATTATGTGTGAAATGACTCGAGTTCTCCAACAGAGAAAATTGACTCCACTATTCAATAAATATTCACTATAGATAACACTCTAACAAATCATAACTGAATGAAGAAGGATTTAAAGAAAAACGAGGCCTTAGAGGAAAGGGTTTTAACCTTTTGTTAGTTGAGACTATTTGACAACTAAAGAGACTTGTGTTTTTCCACTTTTGAATGAACATAAAACTGGTCTTGGGGAACACTCAAGAATCCTTGTTCATAATTCATGGTCCAAAGATTTAGGGCTGGAAATCATCTAATGTTTTCATTTTGCAAATAAGGAACCAGAAGCAGAGAGGCTAAGTGTCTTGACCAAGTCTGCACAGGTAGTAAAGCCAGAATTCTAGTCAAGTTCTTCTGATTCCAAATCCAGCATGACCACTGACCTACTAACATTCTTGGATGTTCCCAATTATTGGCTCTATTCCTGGGAATGTTTATATTTCAAAAGACCTATGATCTCAATGTGGTAACTCCTTTGATTGCAAGCCATTCATGTCTTTTCATTGTGTCTCAATTTTGTCTGTTTTTCCCAAAGATCTTCAATATAATCTGCCAAGAGCTGGTGATCTTCCTCTACATCTCTTTACACCACGCATGAGCACCAATTTTGTTGTTCTTCATGTTCACCGTGTGAGCACCTCATTTAATAATAATAGTCAGATTTATATAACGCTTTAAGGTTTGTGAAACACGTTAGAAATGTCATCTAATTTTATCCTCAAAACATCCTGAGAGGCAGATGATAGCATTACTCCCATTTTACAAATAAAGAAACTGAGGCAGTACAAGATTAAGTGTCTTGCTTAAGGTCATAGAGCTGGCAAAGTGTCTGAGGTAGAAATTGAATTTAGGTCTTCCTATGCCACCTAGCTGCCTAGGTACAGGAAAAAAAAACTAAGAAAATTTCTCACTGTAAAGACTTTAATGTCGAATTTACTTATTTCTATAATGTTCCAAATTGTGCCTTTAAATATTCTTACATGTCTAATATGTACTTAAAACAAATTTTTGAATTCATGTCCATCTACCTGCACATGTGTACAAATCTGTGACTTCTAGAAAAATAAGATTGTTTTATGTCAGTCTTTTTGCCTCTTGGACTCAGATTCTACAAATGTAGAATGAAAGGTTTGGTAAAGAGTATCTTTCATAGGTCTCTTAACTTCTCGGTACAAAACTCTATGATGCTCTGATTGAATACTCATTGATACCTGAACTTTCTAAAGGATAGTAAAGAGAGGCAAAGAAAGAGCATTATCTGGAATAAGTGGGAGAAAGAGAAAAGGAGAAAAAAGAGTGGGGAAAAGACAGAAATACATAGAAAGATAAGAAAACAGAAGACACATAAAGGAGGAAAGAGAAAAACATAGAGAAACTCTTTTGGAGAAAAAATTTTTATAAGACCATTTAGTTGGCAAATTTATTAGTGCTCCTGAACCACACAATGAAGTCTTTACAAATGAGATCTCTTATCAGCATTTTAATTAGTGTATTTCAAGAAATACATTCAGGAATCCAAATATGAATTTTGAAAAAGTTTTGCTATTGACATTCAAGAAGGTCTTGGGAAAAATTTTTTTTTTACATAAAACTAACATTTTAAAATTACAGAATTATGAAACATTAGCATAGAGATTTTTACTAGAGAAAAGGGAGAGCAGAGCACATATAGATCTCTTGCAAGGAGAAGGATAAATGTTAAGTGAGCAAAAAGGACTGGTCAGAAAAATGTCGTTCCAAAATGTGAAAGATCTCCAATGGTTCTTCTAGATATAGCATTCCATACACTTCTGCTTCTAAAAACAGTATTCATTTCATTCATTTACTCACTGAATATTCACTGACTTTCCTCAGCTATCCTCAGGATTGAAAACCAAGAGAACATGAAAGGCCTACAAGGTATTGTCTACAGGAGAGATGTTGGTGACCTTGTGACACAGTCATTTTTATTTCAACCATTTATGTTCTAGTGTCCAAGAACCCAGGCAACTCAAAGTACAATCTGAAGCCACAAGACTTTTTTTAGGAGCCTGCCTTCTTAACCATCTTGGCAATAACACAATAATCAACTAACAAGCAATTACCTTCAAGCTGTTTGGAATGAGACGAACAGTAATTTGTCCCTTTTCCACTGAGCTTGAGGCAGAATAGGTCTCAGGAAATTGAGGCCCCTAATGAGTCATGGGGTTGGATGGAAGAGGCAGCTTTCTGTTATTAAAAGAGAAGACCTCCTTGACTCAGTTGACATGTGCCTGAAAGGGAGCTGGAGGGTGGACAAACTGACCTTGCAAAGAGCCTTCAATGCCAAACGTGTATTGTTGCCTACATTCTTTAGGGGCAGGAACTGAGGAGAGGCACAGAGCATGGAGCAGGTGAACTAACTAAACTAAAAAAACTGGCTGAGGTTTAAAGATAGTCATGAGGGTTCTCTATTGGGCTTTTTCAATCAGAGAATCATAAAATTTGGGAATCAGAACTGACCTTAGTGGCCACTCATTCAGAGAAAGAATGTTGAACGTATTTTTTTGTCTTTTTTTCCTTTTCTTTTTCTCTAGGAGCAAAGAGATGCTCTAATATTTACTTTATCTGTAGGAAGGCTCTATCTATACCAAAAGAAGAGGGCAAATAGCCTTCCAAGGGCTCCTACCCTCTTTATTTTCTCTTGGAGAATCAGGGAGCAGTTCTGTAGAGGAGAACAGGGACCTCCTTCAAGGACACATCTGCAGGTAAAAACGTAGAAGTTAGCTGTGACTTTCCCTGCGCTAAGAATCAGGAAGGCTGCAATGGCTTTGCATCAAATTAGAACCAACAGGGCTCAGGAAAGATAACGCAATTTTATTTTCTTTACAGGAATAGTTGTATGCTTTATAAAATTACTGTTACTATTAATAATTATATTAAAATTTATAGGAGTCATTTTCATAGATTTGTATATTTTAGGTTGAGTTAGAATTTTCTCCACATATTCATGTGTTTTAAAGTCCTCATTAGTTGCCTCTCTGTCTCAAATGAAATTGTTAATTTATTAAGGTAGGTTGAGCTTGCCAAGTATGATATTGCCCATTGGTGAAAATACCCCCAAATGAAGAAAGCTCTCTATTTTAATATGTTTAGTAGAGAAACCAGAAACCAGGGCCAGGCTTATAACATTACAGAGGAAGGAAAATGGTCACAGAGTTTGCTTGTTTTTTAAATAATCCATGAACTGGTCTAAGATGAACATGTACAACGAAGTACTCTGAACCCTAAAAGTGACATTACCAATAGAGAAATTTCAATCTGTCACCAAATAGATCTCATTAAAATGTTTTCTGTGTCTATACACGAAGCACTGGCTTCCCTTTCTCCTCTGCCTTTTGAAACACTTCCTTCAAGACTCAGTTTAAGCCTCTTGTGGGAGGCCTTTACTGGTTTCCCTTCCCTCAACTGCTGTCTTCTCATTGGGGATGTCTCCATTTTTGCTACATAGAAGTTGTGCACATCTATTCCTGAATGCAAGCTCAGTGCTCTATCCACTGGGCTACCTAGCTGCCCCAATAATTACTACCTAATAATATTAAAAGGTCAGGAACACAGGTTTCCAACTCCAAATTCTAACTTTTTTTGTTTTCTTAACCAATATTGCTCTACGTAACTATTTTCACAAGAAATCTGGTCTGACCTATTGTCACCGGTGATGCAGGCGGCACAAGTTCCTGTGGGCTGCTCACTCTGCTCATAATAATGCGCGTCCACGTGGGCCTCTGCAGCTTTCTTCTTCAGGATCTCACCAAATTTATCCATGCCAATGCAGCCAAAGAATGTTGCTGCTTTGAATGGTTTTTGAATCATCCACTGAAAACAAAAACACAAGAAATTCCGCACTTACAACAGTAAAGCTTCTCTGAGTGTCGGCAGGGTGGTGTCAAAGGACAGTTCTGAAGGTGCTTTCCAAACTGTCAGAAACAGAACCCAAGTATTCCTTGATGCCATTCACAATCTCTCATCTTGAAATACTAATTATTTACACTGCACTTTTAAGGTGTGAAAGTTGTTTCATATAGGGGATTTCCCTTGACCTTCACAACCACCCCATGAGGTAGGTACATATGATAATACTCATTTTTCTAATGAGAAAACTGAATCAAACAATTTGCTTAGGGTCACATAGCTAGTAAGTATCTGAGGGAGGAACTGAACTCAGATCCAATGCTCCCATCATTTGTAAATATATTTGACTTTGTCTTGAGTATGACTACTTTTAATTTATATAACTCATTGGAATAACAAGTCTTTCTCTATAACTTAGTTTTTATATATGTAAAATGAGGAAGAGATGGCCTCTAATTTTATTTCAATTAAATTTGTCATTCAATAAGTGCCAAAGTGATAACACGCTGGACTTAGGCTCAGGAAACTTGGGTTTAAACCCTACCTAGCTCTATGACCATCATCTTCTCAACCTCTCTGGTCCTGAGTTCCCAAATGTGCAAAAATATTATCTGTGGGATCTAATGTATTAAAAGCAGTTAATAACATTTCAAGCGTAATATAAAGATGAACAATGATTATGATGATACGTGCTAGTAGCTCCTTCAAGAACCTTACTTCTATAGGAGAACTGCATCACTCCTATACCGTGGCCCACAGCATCATTATATATGGTAATACTACAGAGATCTGGCATGTCATCTTTCCTTAACAAATCCAATTTTCATTGAACAAGACTACTGGGAAATATCAAGCATATGTGTTAATTATGAACTATTTGTATCTCTTCATTAAAAAAAATTTCCAAACAATCTGTACCTGGTAACCATCATCATTCCTTAGTTTCAGTTATGGGCTGTGCCAAGAAGTAATAAAATTGAATTTTCTTTAAAATATCCTAAAATTCACACTTTTCATTCATTCAAAACTATCTAACATCTATTCAAAATTCCAAGGTCTCTGGTACTATAATCCTATGAGGGGGCTTTAAATCTACTCATTTTAGCTAGTGGCTACTTACTTATTAGCAGGCAGCACAGTTGCCTTCCCCTTGACTGTTGCTATTCAGTCATTTTATGGCTGTGTCCATAAAATGAGACGAGGAACTGGGGCAAACAGGGTTAAGTGACTTAACCAGGGTCACCCAGCTATTAAGTGTCTGAGGCTAGATTTGAACTCAAAAAGATGAATCTTCATGATTCCAAGTCTGGTGCTGCTCTACACTCTGGGCCACCTAGCTGCAGAACTCAAAACCTCTGCCTCTTCTCCAAATTCATAATTATGAATGAACTTGTCTAAATGTTGTACACAGAGCCTGAAGGGAGGCCCTGTCCCTCAATCTGCACTTTCTCAGTGTTCCCTGTACTGCTCGGATGTGTGTATAAGCTCTGCTCCCACAGAAAAGAGCAAATGCTCTTTTGTTTGTGTCTTGGGGTCCTAGAATATAGTATAGTGCCATAACCAGAGGCCAATAGCAAACATTTGTTTCATTGAACTGAACACTTCAAGAAAAGGAGGTGGATGTGGCTAATGAAGAAGAATTGAAAGTTAGCTTTCACTCAGGTAACTGGTGTGACTTGTTTACTCCTGAAGACCTTTAGCTATTTAGCTAACACCCTGCCACTTTTGTTTCAGGTTACACAGAAAATATCACTGGGATGGAAGCTGATGGTGTTTCCTTTAGAACAAGGAGCTTGAAGTTGGAGCTATTCCTTAATGATATTTATTAAGCACTGAATGTGTACAGAGTGTTTTTTTAGGCACTACAGAGATAAAGAAAAGGAACAGAAATATGGGAGACCCAGCCATGGCTCTCAAAAAACTTACTTGAAGAGATACGTCCATTACACGCGAAAAAGATGTAAGAAATTGGCAATGTAGGCCATTTGTAATTAAATTCTGTCAATGAGACAGTACACAGGGACACCTAGCTTCACATGTGTTCCTGACATTATAATACAATAAGACCACTGTGGGTGGCCACAGTGTAAGCGCAGCTGGTCAAGAAAGCTAAAAGAGGAAAGGGATGGGCACTGATCCTCTGGTAAATACAAGATATGAGCATGTATGTGATGGGCAAAGGTCCAAAAGTAGAGTAACCTTTCAGGTTACTGAGGGTCAGAAGTCATGTTGCTTAAAGCAGGCCTTCAATAAGTAAAGAAGGAATCTTAAGAATCAGAAGCAAGGCAGTTGAAGATTTCCTTCCAAAGATAGACCAGATTTTCAAAGCAAAGACTGCAAGTATCTCCTTTACAGGATAGGAAAGAAGACTGGGAGTCCAAAGGACAAGGAAATTATTGTCAGAAGTGATTCAGGGGGCTGGAAGCTAAGTGGCCTACTGTACAGAGTGGTGGGCCTGGAGTTATGAAGAATGGAATTTCAATCCTGCCTGTGTGGCCCTGGACAAGTTAATTAACCCCTATTTGCCTCAGTTTTCTCAACTATTAAGTGGAGATAATAACTAAATCTACCTCATAAGGCTACTGTGAGGATGAAATGAGATAACAGTTAAGTGCTCAACACAGTGTCTGGTACATAGGTATTACATAAATGTTTCTCTCTCTCTTTACTCTCTCCCTGGGTACCAGGATCAAAGTAAGGGGGGAAGATACAACTGACAGGACAAGGCAAGAGTCTGGAAACCAGGGAGTCAGGAAGAGGAAGACAATACAAAAGAATGAAGAAAAGATACTGAGTCTGGGGACAGAAGACATTGGTCACTGACCCCTTTTTTATACGTGGTGTGGGAGACTATGGGTTAACAAAATCAGGCAAAAAGAAAAAAAAGGAATATTTTAATATGAAATTTTTCATTAAATAATCATTTAAGTCAGAATTAAATAATAAAGTACTTAAATGAGTGCTCATTCAATATTTACTGAGTAATGTACATTGTGCTTATATATCTTTTGCTTACTGTTAAAGTCAAAGGTTTTTGGGGGGTGGGTAGGAAAGAGAGTGTAGGCATATGATTTCATTAGCATAAGGAACTTCTACTGCAGAAACTACCTCCACTAATACAAACTAATTACTAGGCTAGAGCACAGATAATTATTTGGGGCTAATAAGTGGTTGATTAAATTGATCAAGGCCCCACTGCTGATAGAATAGATCACATTTCTATAGTGTTTGAAGACTCACAAGGTGCTTGACATATCTCACTTGATTCTTTGCTTGTCAAGGGTGGTATACGTCAGAGAGGGAGGTGAACTCCGAACTGATCATTAATTTATAGAATATGAAAACAGGTCCTTCTAGTTCTCTTGGTATTTGCCAGGAAAGACCATGAAGATAACAGGAAGTAAAACTTGAATATCAAACTTAAGTAAGGATATAGAAGGTATAGGGAAGAGACAATGGATGAAAAGGGATAGAGGCAGATGACCTGGGGACAAGGGATGGGACAGTGAAGGAAGGTAGCATGAGGAAAAGGACAGGCAGAGAATATTACTCATGTGACCCTGGATTCCTGTGCAGCATGAACTCTTAGGAGATGGAGGAGTACTCAGGGGTCAGGATTTTGGGAGTCCATTTTCTAGAGTTTTGGTTGGGGACAAGCTAAGTCTTATCTGCGTCATTCTGTAATTAGTTCAATAACATACCCAGTCACTCAAAGTCATCAGTAAAACTTCCAAGTTCACGTCACTGTAAATTATCACCACCATTTACTTGGTGTTCTGATGGTCTGGCCTGTCTCGATTTAGATATCATAGGACCAAAAGCCCATGGCAGCAATGCCTAGAGGTCTTCCCCAGATTCAGCACATATTACCAGGATGTGCTTTCTGAATAATCTATAATAATACAATTTGTAACTTAAATCCCTCGGATCTTCGGGATAGTCTGTAGGCAACTTCCAGGTCCCCTTTGCAATCTTGCTTCTGCTATTCTCCCTTTATACAGGTCACATACAAACACATTAACTAGACCGACTGGAGGGGGTGGTGTGTACTCAAGGGGATCAGAACAAGATAAGATTTTGACATGGTAAAATGAAACAAAAAAAAAGCAAGCACAACAATCACAATAACTTCAAAAGATCCTCACAAGAATCTTGCCTCTTTGCCTGAAATAATCTATGGGAAAAGATCAGTGAAAAGATTCATATTCCCTCGCATGTTGTTGCTGGTGTCTGTGATGATGACACCAACAGTTTTTACTTGGTATCTCATACAGAATATGATGAGGGCTATTTCTCCCAAGGGGTCAATTCACATGCAAAAGGAGGACTGTACAAAATCATAAATTCCTCCCTGTCTGGCTAATAGGAAGTCCAAAGACAGTCAGTGGTCCATTACCAAAACCTCAAAGTACACTGTCCTTCCTTTAGCTAATTTGTGAAATCCTTTGGCAATGTCCTCAATTTGGGGCTTCAGTTGTTCTCAATAGCCATTTGTGTGTCCTTCAGCTTCCTACGGACCTCTTCCTGTACAACTCCCCAGCGTACAAGTCCAATAAGGGCCTGAAAGCCTTTTAGGGCATATTCCACTACATGCTAGCCATGGTGCAGTATGTGAGGTCCAGCTGCATGGTAACCAGGGTGCATGTCATATTACGAAAGGTATTGGAATATGAATGTAAATAAGGTAGTGGAGAACTAGTGGTGCACATGCCCACCATATTCTTTCTGGTGCTACCAGGTGGCTACTACAGCACTGAAGTCTGCTGACTCAGTCCAAGTTTGACCTTCAGGGGCATATCTGGAGACAACCTTGGGGGCAGAATCTGGCACAGAGTCCTGTGCAGTTGGGCTGAGGCAGTCTATGGGCAATGGCAGCTAAAAACTGAAAGGTGTCTTTCTCATCTGGCTGCAAAGTGTTAATGAGGTTAGGTGTGCTGAGGTTCTGTGTGGCTGCTTTAGCCACTGCCATGTGGAAACTGCTCTTTGATAGGGAGCACCTACAGTCAGCCAGACTTGGGTAGGTGAGTGGAGAATCTGGACCTTTGAGGACGTTGTTGTAAGAAAAGTTCTATAAATTATAAGAGCCTGACACAGGCTTCACACAGCCTAGCTAGCACTATGATGTGTTTGTTAGATTCTCATAGGCACATAGGTCAAGATGGTCCCCACATTGCACCTGGATACAGTGTTAAGCTAATTGGTTATGACAGGTCAGGTCAGGCAGAATAGACCCAGCAGGCCTCAACTAAGTACGTTCATGCTTCCAAGGTTGAGATGATTAAGGGAATGGATGCAGTTTTAAGGGCTGTATTTACCAGTGGAAGGACAGTAACTTGGCAAATAGCTTTGAAGGCTGCTCATATAGATTTCAGTGATGCTTAGTGCTTGACTCTGGATTCTAGCTGGTCACTTGGACCCATATCTGAAGGACTGCTAGGTTGGTAGCGGCTCTTGAAGAACTTCCCATTTGGTTACCCAGTGAGCTCAAGTACCAATTTTCTTTACTCCAAAACTGGCCTTCCTTATTGAGCAAGGTTCCTTAACTTTTTTTCTGCCATGAACCCATTTAAAAATCTTATGAAGTCTAATGGATCCCTTCTCAGAATAATGCACACATGACATAGGATTACAAAAAAACCCCAATTATATTGAAATCAAGATGCAATTTTTTACCAACTAAGTTAATGATCCCCCTAAAAGAACTCTATCCACACGATTTGGAAATTGGTGGACCCCAGTTTAAGAATCCCTATATACTAAAGGCAGAAAATCTTGAACCAGTATAAGGAAGGCAAAAATTTTGCTCCTGGAAGGAAAACTGGGGGTGAAGTCTGGGGAAGATTACCAGCAACAATTAGGTGGGTTGGTGGTCATGATACAGTTTGTCCTTTGTTTTCAAAGAAGACTAGTAACAGCACATGGTGATGTTTTTACTTGCCTGTGAAATATATTTAAGTGAGAAAGAGCTGCACAAAATCATTAGCCGCAGCTTCTCTTTCAGGGTCAGAGAAGTCTAGTGTCAAGACAAAGGTAGAATGATTGGCCATGGGCCAGGGTGCAGCAGATGACCTCAGTGTCTTCCAAGTCTAACCAAGGAGCACTACAAAGTGACTGCTTTAATCTCCTTCACAGCCTCCGGAATATATTGTTCTCATCTACCCCTTCTGCTGGGGGAAGTCCTCACATGCTTGGTGTTGACATCCCCCTAATTCACCTGGGTTTGGGGCGTATAGGGTGTTCAAGGAGAACTAGAACCTCTGCTGTGAGGGCTTGCCGATCCCTTTTCAGTGCTGTTCATCCACCTACCACCAACTCTCACTAGTGGCTCCAAGAAGCTGCAGTATGTGCAGCAGCCACTGTCTTGGCAAATGGGCTAAACTAGTTTGACTCTGTTATGGTTTAAAAGGCCAATAATTAGTATTAGAGTAGTGGAAAGGAGGTCAAATGAATTTTCATCATAAATAAAAATCAGATCAAACTCAGGGAATAGCAGAGTAAAATCAATGGCTTTCAAAATATAAACTTAACATATAAGGGCTTCTTTCAATGATATAGCCTGGGTTGGGATGATAACATAAAAACAGTAGCTATGGTACAGTGGATAGCATCCTGGGTCTGAAGTCAGAAAGACCTGAGTTCAAATCCGGCCTCAGACATGTGCAATGTGACCCTGAGTCACTTACCCTCTGTTTACCTCAGCTCTTTAACTGAATGATGGAAGCAATAATAGCACCTACCTCCCAGGACTGTTGTGAGGTTCAATTTGGAAAACATTTGCAAAGTGAATTTAGCACCGTGGTTAGCACACAACAGGTGCAAGGTATGCACGCATGCATGCTTGTGCTATCCTTGTGTGGGGAGGGGGGTGGTCTTTTACATGTCTCCTCACTATGTAGCTTTCTTCTCACCCATAGTGTGAATATCTGTGTGTTTATGTGGAGACAAGAGGTAGGAGAGGAGGAGGAAAGAAGATTTGTCATTTATGTTCCTATTTGGTTCCACTAAATGCCTTTTCCTTTACATTACTGAGTCTTCTGGTGGATTTGATAAAAGTGGAGGAATTCTGAAAGCATGGTTTTGAGTAGACCACAAAAGTAATCTGATCCTGGAATTGTTTCTTGGGGAATAGGGATGGTATAAAGAGAGATCCTGTAATATATGAGGAAATAAATAAGCAAAATTGCATGGAGTGTATCAGAAGTGGAAGAAAAAAATATTAAAGCTGTGAAAAACCAGTAATACAGACTGTGCTGGTAATAAACAAGAAATCAAATATGCACAATCATTTAAAATGTGATTTCAACAATTTTCATATGCCTAAAGAAAAATACCAACGCTTGCATGTAAGAAAAATCAGAGATGAAAAAAACAACGGATAGAGTCAAGAAGTTCAATCCATTAGCTACTCCATCAACTCACAAAGATCCAGGACGAGCAATTTTCCCAGCTGTCCCAACACTTCCATGATGTCTATCCCAATCATTGCTATCCAATCATCTCATTCTGTCTAGAATGCCTTTACCATTGATTGTTGAGCAAGCAGAGCATTAACCAAGAATTCTCATACTCAGTGCAAATCTATTTGGCACTGGAGTGAGGTTGAGCAAACCTTAGGACACAAAGCCCATGATGGGATGGTGGTGGAGGGTGTAAGGGGAGGTGGAGACTCCAGGTTTTTTTTTTATGCATAGAAAACTATGGGTATCACCTAGGAAAGGAATCTAGTTCCAAAACCAAGGCAAAGCTATTAACTGCACTTAAGCCCCAAACACCTAAAGGGAGGCACAAGTAGGGACACTGGTTCAAGAAGGTCAACTCTGGCAGTATATAGATGGTAATAGTATAGAGGTGACACTGAACCACAAGATGTAAGGATAGTATGATATAAGACAGCTGCGGGGAGGAAATATATCTCCTCCAGTCCATCCCAGTACAATGGGGCAAAATTCTGATAACCCTAACTTAATTAGGGCTCCACTTACATCACTTAAGTCATACAGCACCTAAATCATTAGAGTTCTATCTCCGGTGATACTAATTTCTCTTTCAATAGCATGGCTCACTGACTTCCCCTACTGGTTTCTCACTGACATCAGCACTATTCCTTACTGGGGACTTACTTTTCACACATCTTTAATTATGGAACAGAGACATAAGCATTTATCATTTGTCTTACATGGTTCTCTGAAAGTTCATAACTCTCTTCTGAACAATTAAAATCGAATAATTATGGAAAAAAACTAAGGAAGACATGATAAACATTCAGAAGAATATTTAGCCTTAGTTTGAGTGTATAAATATATAAAGGAGTAAGACTCAATACATTTTTCTGCCCTCATGCTAGGCTGAACCCCACTTTCTAGAATTGATTGTAGATATTACACTATAAAATTATCTTGGATGGATGTTGGATCAAAGCCTGGAGTTTGAAGGTAGATACTATTTGGGTAGGCAACTGGATTTCTCAGCTATTCCAAGAACCGATATACTATTATTTAATGTGAATTTAGTGTATGGAAGTAATGTGTTTATGGATAGCACTACCTCTCTTTATCTGTTAGACAGTTCCTCCCCCCTAAACCCTTGTCTAAAATGTTGTGATAATTGACATTTTTATGAATAACTTGAATAAAGGCATAAATGTCATGCTTGGCAAATCTGTAGATAACATAAAGTTGTGAGGGACAGCTCACACATTGATTAACTCAGTCAGAATCCAAAAAGATCTTTATAGGCTCAAATAGTGGTCCTCAAACTTTAAAAAAAAAATCTCTGTAAATGTTTACACTCTAAAAAATTTATGATGTGCTCAAAAAAGCTTATATGAATTATGGTTATCAATATTTGCTACAAATAAGATGTCTTAGTATTATTATGAAGCTAGTTTTGACCTCATATGCCCCATGAAAAGGTCTTGTGAAGACCATACTTTGAGAACTGCTAAGTTAGAACAATCCTTCAAATCTAATAATATAAAACAGAAAATAACAATGATATCTGGAACTTACATCAAACTACAGGGTTTGTCAGATGCATTATCTACATTTAAACCCCACAACACCACATAAGGTAGAAGGGAAAGGCATCATAATCCCTATTTTACAGATAGAGAAACTACGTCTTAGAGAGGTAAAGTGATTGGTCCTTGTTAACTTATTAAAGTAGGTATCAGCGCAGGTTTCCATCACATAACCTTCTGGACTTCAAATCCATCTCCATTGTCCTAGTTCCAGATTGCCTCAAGGATGAAGTCCAATACCACATAAAACAATCATAAGTATGACCTACATGAGGTACTGGCCAGATGATCTAGGATTTCAGTAGATTATAAAATCAGTGAGTCAACAGAGCAATAAGGCACTTGTGCTGCTTGTGCTAATTTTGGTCTGACAATTAACACCAAGAAAGCAGAGATAGCTAGCATTATATTAGATATATGGACACAGGAACATATAGTTAAAGCCATGGTTTTTCTAATAGCAACATATGGTTGTGAGAATTGGACTACAAGGAAATCTGAGCACTGCAAAATTGAAGCTTTCATATTGTGATGCTGGGGAAAACTTTTGACAGAGTACCTTGGACAGCAATATCAAATCAGACAATACTTAAAGAAATTAATTTAGGCTGTTCACTGGAAGGTCAAATACTGATGCTGAAGCATAAATATTTTGTCTGCGTACTGAAGAGATAGGACTCTTAGGAAAAGACCCTGATGTTCAGAAAGATTGAAGGCAAAAGGAAAAGGGGATGGTAGAGGATGAGGTGGATACAAAGCATCACTTAAAGAAAGGACACGAGCTTGGACAAAATTCAAAAGATAGTGGAGGACAGAAGGGCCTGATGTCCATAGGATCATGAAGAGTTGGACACAACTTGAATGACTAAACAACAAGATCTATGCATGCACAAATTTTTTTCAATAAGTATTTTAATGCATTCTATATAGTGAACACTATTACAAAAAGTGATTGGGCAGTATCTTATCAGAAAATGATGCCTTTAATAGGAAAATCCATTTTTTGTGCAGTTAGATCATCAATTGGATATAACAATTTTGAAAGTCACTGTCAAATTAAAAGAAACAATAAAAATCAAGATGCTCTGTGTGATTGATTATAACAGCTATACTCTGACCTACTGGAATAAGATATTGACATCAAAAAATAGGAAATTGACAGCAATAAAGATGCTGACACAATCACCATTTCTTTGAGAAGTTGCCAATGTGTAACAGTCATCGTGGGAGCCCAAAATATTGCAGAAACAATCTTGTCTAGCAAATACTTTTTTTAATCTATGTTGAGAGGCACAGAGTCAAGGGTAGCAATGAACAGAATCAGGGCCCTATGTGTGTCTAAATTTGTTGTCCTCTTAGAGAATTTTATTTCATTGCAAAAGCCTGTAGGTTGCCTATGTATTGCCAATATTTAAAAATAAACTTATGAAAAAATATGTTCCCATGAGAACATTCTTAGGTATCATCCTTAGATAGTATTATGGAAAGTACCTGCATTATTAGAAATGCTTTTCCTTAAAATGTTCCAATCATAACTCTGAAACTGTGTCCTATGAACCCTACACCTTCACCATTCTAACTACATACTTCCCTCTCCCTGCACTGTATTGCCCACTCCATCAACTTGCAACTCTACACCACTCTTAATTTATTCTGTTTCCTCATTTCATTTGATAGACTACAAATTGATCAGCCATATTCCACTTAGTTAAAAAACATGGCTGTGATTTGCTTGCGTGTCCATGGGTTACTTCTCTTGTATACACAAGTAATAAAAATTCCTTGGCTAAGCCAGAGGAATGTAGAGTACTGAGTCAGTTCTTCAACAACTGGTTTTCATTATAAGCTGATTTGCAAAACACAGAAGAGGAAAATTATAAGTAATATTGTCTCACAAACAGTCAAATATGGTTGAGACTGGTAAATTTGTCATTCTACTTATTGGAGACAGTTCATATCAAATATAAAACAAAGAAACCTCAGAGTTCTAAGTCTTCAGAGGTTTCTTCATGCAATATATACTTGAAAAAGTATCCCATCTCCAATATCCCTGATAAGTAGCCATCCTGTCTATCATCAAAGACTTCCACTGAAAAGGAACACATTACTTCCTGAATTAGCTCACTCTACTTTCCCATAGTGCTAATTATTAATTTTTTACTCGGAATCAGGCCCTCTGGGTTAAGCAGAACAAGTGCAATCCCTTTTCTATCCTACAGCCTTTAAAAACTTGATCTTTTAATCCATACAAATATCTTAAGACCCTTATATGGTGCTCTCTGTAATGAATCCCCTCACCGTCCCTGTTGTCACCTGGATTTTCTCTAGCTTATCAATGTTCTTCCTTAAAACTTGACACCCTGAAATGAAACCAATGTATCATGTATACTCTGAATGGTAACCCCTTTTAGTGAACCTCTTCCCCACTACAATGCATTAGGTTTTTGTGGCTGGTGCCTTGGTGGGTTGGTTGCTGTCCTTCATTCTTGAATAAGACCAAAATGATATCACTATATTAGGGTGAAGTATAGTGTGTACAACTGTGGCTGATCACAGGTTTCACAGGCATACAACAGTGCAGTCAGCATAATAGCTCTGTAGACCTTCAGTTTGGTAGGCAGCCTAAAACCTCTTTTCTCCCACACTTTCCTGCAAAGCCTCCCAAACAATGAGCTAGCTGTGGAAATATACACACCAATTTCATCACCTATGTGTACATTCCTGGAAAGTATACTGCCAAAGTGAAGGAACTTATTCATGGCATTCAAAATTTCTCCATTCACTGTAACTGATGGTTCCACATATAGATGGTGTGGGACTAAGCAGTGGAGAATGAATACTGTCTTCTCCTTATGTGGCTGAAGTATTGAAGCTTCAGCATTAGTATTTGATCTTCCAGTGATTAATTGATTTGATCTTCTCCAAGTATCACAATTGAAAAGTTTCAATTCTGCAGCACTCAGCTTTCCTTATAATCTAACTCTCACAGCTATACATCACTACTGGAAAAACCATAGCTTTGCCTATGTGGACCTTTGTGAGTAAGGTAATGTCTCTGTTTTTTATTATGCTGTCCAGATTTGCCTTAGCTTTTCTCTCAAGGAGCAAGTGTCTTTTATTCTCATGGCTGCAGTCACAGTCTGCAGTGATCTTTGAGACCAAGAATATAAAATCTGACACTACTGCCAGGAAGTGAGATCAGTGGCCAAGATCTACAATTTGTTGATGTTAAACTCCAAACCAGCTTTAACACTCTCTTCTTTCACCCTCATCAAGAGGCTTCTTAATTCTTCATTTTCTGCAATCAAAGTGGTATCATCTACACATCTGAGACTGTTGATATTTCTCCTGGTAACTTTGATTCCAGCTTTTAATTTGTCCAGCCTGGCATTTCATCTGATGTAGTCTGCACCCAACATGGAACAACTGAATGGCTTCAGATACATAGGTAAGGTTTTAAAATATTAAACAAATATTGGATCACTTACTTTTTTAAATCATGAACCATATTTTCTGACAATTCTAAAATCCTACCTATTTCACATTGACTTGGCTTTTCAGTTCAATTCAATAAACATTTATTAAGCTCTTGCGGCTTCCAGCAAGGAGATCACGATCTAATAGAAGAAGACAATATACAAAAGAATGCTGAACAGGAGGGCCAAGGCAGGGAGAATATGCAGGATATGAAGATGGTGAAGAGCAACACACAGACTATAGCTGGTAAGAAATGACTGGACTGTGAGCCCTCTTTCAATGGAGGTTTAGAAAGTTTTTGTTCCATCCTCTAACCAACCATCCAATCAGAGGGACAGAGGCTGAGGGTACTTATGAAGTATAAGAACTTAAACTGATATAATTTCTGGGATGATGGGTTTTCTAGTGATGAGTTTTTCCCAGGAGTACGGTCTGGATAACCTTGTAAATATCTTCCTGAAATTGTTGTCATCCTCTTGAGCAAATATTAGCACATTATCTGTAAATAATTGTATTTACTGTGGTCTATCTGCCTGAACTCCATGGGTATTTGCAAAGCAAGAAGACCAAATGTTGTGTGAGGTAATATTGCTTATGTTACTTCTGAACACTGATAGAAACCAACTTTACGAACTCTGTGATTTATCTCACCAGAGAGAACCTGTGAGCCTTCAGTACATTTAACTATAATTTCTTTATGCCTACTTATTCATTTATAGGAACAATGATAATGTGGATGTAATTCAGTTCTTCCAGTAGTGGATTAGGTTAGTGTTCAGTGGATAAAGATTTTACATCAAGATTTGAAATGATGAATATAGAAAAGCATGGAAAGAGTTACATGAATTGATACAAAATTAAGTAAGCAGAGTTAACAAAAAAACAAACGCAATAATTACAACACATAAAAATATAGGTAGCTAGATGGCACAGTGGAAAGAGCATCAGGATTGGAGTCAAGAAGACTCATCTAACCGAGTTCCACTCTGGCCTCAGACACTCACTAGCTGTGTGACTCTGGGCAAGTCACTTAATCATGTTTGCCTCAGTTTCCTCATCTATAAAATGAGCTGAAGAAAATGGCAAATGACTTCACTATCTCTGCCAAACAAAAACTCCAAATGGGATGGAGTCACAAAGAGTCAGACACAACTGAAAACAGCTGAACAAACAGAAAAAATCATCACCAAAAAATCCAAAGACAATGATGCAAAATTACAAAGAACAGGCTTGACCACCCCCCCAAAAGAAATATGAGATAACACCTCCCTTTACTCTTTCACAGAACCTGAGGGATCCACAGGGGTGTAACACTGCATATGACGTCAAGGGTTTTTTTTTTTTAAATTTTTAATGTATTGGTTAGTTTTCTTGATTTTTCTTCTTTCTATATTTTCTTTTAAAAATACATTGTAATAAGCCATGGGGATCATGGAGAGGAAAAGGGAAAGGGAGGAAGAAATATAGTTGACATAAAAAGCAAAAAATCAATAAAATTTAAGTTTTTTTTTACAAGTTCATGTTTGCAGATGACCTAACTTAAATAATGTGTGTTTCTGCCATCTTCTGCCCCCTCCACTCCCTTTTTAGTCACTTGGTCACAACCATAACAGAAATTAGAGCTTGCTACATAAGAAAGTGGTATTTTTAATTTCTTATCTATTTCATATGTCAATCCTGTCATGCCTTATTCCTGGCCTCTTTACTGTTCTTCACACATAATACTCTATTACCCTATCCCCATGCCTTGCACATGCTGTCTCCATTTTGGAACAGATTCCATCATCATTTGTACCTGTCAGAAACTCCAGTTTCTTTCAAAGTTCAGCTTAAGTGCCATCTTTTATGTATAAATTTTCCTGAACCCTGGGCCTGGTATTTCCCCATTTCATCTCCCCCAGTATCTTTTATTTTTAACAAATATGTACACACGATCTCTTCCAATAGAAGGCAAATTACTTGAGAATAAGTAAGGACTGCTAATTTTTGTCTTTTTATCTCTAAGGCCTAGAACACAGCAGCTACTTAATAGATGTTTGCTGACTGAGTAAATGGAATGTTAAAAATTAAGGAGATATAAAGAAACATGCCAGGATCAAAAAAGCAGTGAGAGAGATATCATTAGATGAGGAGACTCATGACATATGGAAGAGAAGATAAAAGCTGGAATATTAATTGGGCTCAATTGTAGAGACCTTGAATGCCAGGCTAAGGAGTCAGTACTCTGTCTTCTATGCTGTAGGGAAACACTGACCTTTCATGAACAGGGGCATGACCACCATGAAATATATGTGGAAATGGAATCTTCACATATTCAAAAGCTTTTAAAACTTAAAAAGACCTTAGAGATAAATTTCCAAAAATCCATTCATTACATAGGAAAGATAAATTTAATACTACTACATAGATTGAACTTACTGGTTTAATTTCTCTTAGAAGTAAAAAAAAGGTAACTTCATCCACAATGCTTTTAGTATATCCACGTAAAATACAATGCTTTCACGTACACAATATGGTTTAAGCTTTTTATATGTATTTGATCAGAAGCTCCTAAGAAATATGATCACAGTAAACTAGAGGGTCATTTTCACTCCTAAAACCTCCCCACAATTTTGAAACCAGGGCAGTTTTGGTGCCTACTTTCTCAGGACTTAAAAGTCATAGGCTATAAAAGACAATAAATCAGACACTCTTTACCTGGGGCCTGTCAATTTGTTTTTTTAAAAGTATGTTAATGCCTATATCTCAATATAATTAGTTTTCTTTGTAATCTCATGTATGTTATTTCATGCTTTTAAAAACATTAACTCTGAGAAGGGATCCATAGATTTCACCACCTTTAAAAGGGGTCATGACAAAAAAAAAAAGAATTTCTGCTATAAAGAAATAGGATCAATACAAACCAAGAGGCTCAAAGAAATACAAGGTCCCACACCTCTCTACCTCCCCCCAGTCCCAATGCCCTGAGAAACTACAATGATACTAACATTTCTGCATCACTAATTGAAACTGGAAAGTCTTTCTGCAAAAGTGATATTACTCAAATACATGGCACTATCTATCCTCAAGCTACTTCAAATTAAATGAGAGGGAAAGTGATAACTGCTCTAGAGAAGACTCATTAATTCATACATTTAAGAGGGGCAGTAACATCTTCTACAAGCTTTCCCTAATTGCTTACTTGATAAAATCCAGCTCACTAAGGACAAAAGCATTTAGCATGCTTTTATTTTTCCAGCAAAAATTATTAAGTTCCTTTGTACATAATCTTACACTTTTAACTAATAAAAAGTTTATAAATTATACTTTGCAAAAATTATATACTTCGTGAAAAATCTTCCCATTATAATGAAAAGAATATTGGATTTAGAGTTAAATAGCATAATGTCAAATCCTGAACCTGGTTCTCAGAATCATGAAGACTTGGGTTCAAATATTTTCTAGTTCTCACTTCATCTCTCTGCCTCAATTTCCTCATTCATAAAATGAGGATAATAGCAGCACAGGTCACACAGCTTTGTGGCAATGTAACATCAAATTAAGCAGTAGTGTCAAACTTAAATAGAAACAGATCCATGAAGCTTCCATATTGACTTAGAAAATCATCAATTAATATTATGTTGTAGTGTATTTTTATATATTTTCTTAAACACTTCCAAGTTACACTTTAATCAGGACTAGGGGCACTCATGAGTTTTGTGGACACTTCTGAAGTAAAGTGTCAGGAAAAGGTTGAAGTGCTATATAAATGTGAGTTGTTCTGCTTATCTACTACAAGCATGAACTTGGGAAAGTCACTTAACTTTTCTGATCCTCTGTTCTTCATCTGCAATAAGAGTGGGTTAGACTAAGTGATCTCTAATATCCCTTATACCTCGAAGTGTACAATCCTATCATTCTGAAAACACGAAGAAAATAAATGAAAAAACTGCACAGCTCAGGGACACAAATAACACTGACAATGTAAGGTGGAGAACCCAGTGAAGATTATTTTGCTGCGGGACAGAATAGGAAGCAAGGTAGAAGAGAAGGTCTCAGAACAAGGAGTCGCGGCTGCTTAGAACTAGGTTTTACCACCATTATGGACAAGCTTCTTCACCCATCTGTGCCTCAAGTTTTCTCTCTCAAAAATAACTGGGATTGGATAAAACATCTAAGGTTTGTTTTCCAGCCTTCTCTGAATAACCAATAATTCCCCATGGAGTTAGAAGAAATAAATTAAAGTTTATTGTGATAGATTAAACTGATAATGAAAGAATAAAACTGAACCTTTACAAACTCAGAAAATCATTTAGTTTTTAGTAAATAAAAATGTCTGTCTTATTTATCTTCTTAAAAACTACAGAAGGTGACCAAGCTCAAAACCCTGCCTAACAACCCAAAACAATGGAAGAATTCAAAGGACAAAAATTTCTTGTCTTTTACTGTTTATGGTAGACAATTTATAAGAGCAAAACCCCTCAAAGGAGTAAACATCTGCCCATCAACACCTATCAGTAACAACATCAAAAACAAAAGGCAAAGGTCAAGTCAAAGTTTATTGACAATGATGAACTTTGACAGCTTCTATTCAATTACCTATTCCTTCAAGGTGTATGTGATCAAAGGAGCAAAGAGATTTTCACTCAGTCACATAACAAGCGATTTGTTGAGACTGAAACATCTGGTCAATATCTCCTAACACTGCAATTTCATGCACAGTTAGCATTAGGGCAGATGTCTTTTCTTCTTACAGAGTCCATAAGGGTGGCACATATGGCTTATTTTTCATTCATAAAGGATTCTATTCAAGGCATCACACACAATTGTCTCTGGGCTTTATAGTGTTTTAAGTCTACCTGCCACCGTTTTCCATCATCATCGCTGACTGCTGTAGACTCTAGCTATAAAAGCCTGCAAATATGACAGAGCACTTAAAGCTAAACTGCCTTCCACTGCTGGAGTTAGCACTGAAAGCAAGGGAGTCTTTAAAGTGGCAGGTCTTTATCTATTATTGTCAAGACCTCCCAATAAATTAAACTATTTACCATTTAGCAAAGCTCTTGTAACAGAATCTAAAAAGTAATTTTTGTTGTCAAATCAAATATTTAAGTGGATGTATGACAGATCTATCTTGACTATAATTTTTAAGTTATTATGAAATTTAAAAAACAGTATCACAGAAAATGTAAATTAATTTTAGCAAGACCTTGCAGAAAATGCTTTTGGCAAAGAGTAATCCTCCTGAACCAGAGGGAAAGAGAGAACAGGGAGGTTGCAATTTCACCAATCCCATATGCTGAAAATTTTCTTCTTGAAATTCATGCATTTGTTGTCATGGCAACAGGTTGCTGATCTAAAACCCTTATAGTAGTAAAACTGAACTCACACCCCAGACTTTTCTTTTCCCCTGCTCACTTTAAGATAATAGCTTCATGGGGGAAAAAAAGCACAAGAACCTAGGTGGGAGGGATATCTCTAAAAGCTATTTTTTTTTCTCATTTCCCCGAACGTATTTCTCTCTCAGGGTGAAATCATATAAAAGAGACCTTTGAGATTATCTATCCCAGTCCTCTCAATTTAAAGGTAAAGAAATACCTTCCAAAATGTGAAGTGACCCACTGGTCACTGTCTGGGTACTACTGTACCTTGAACACCAGTCCACTACATCTGGAAATGAAGCCATGCTGCCTCTAGATTATCTACTGAATTTTAAAGAGTGGCCTACATATTACTACATAAATTTAATTTCAAAGCAGAAGTATTCTTCTAACAAAGAATAATTTGGCATGACTAATATGAAATATTTACTTATCATCATCATCATCATCAAAATAAACAACAAAATGGAAAACAATTTAGATAAGAATATAGGCTGTCAACCTACCACACAATTTAAGAATTTCATTAAAATACATGTAAGTATAGTAACTCCTAATATTCACAATATGCCTTCAAGTTTACAAAGTTTATTAACAGGTTTGTTTTCCAGTCTTCTCTGAATAAACAATGCTTAATACAGATTATCTCATATAAACTCTTAAAACAGCCCAGTGAAGTAGATTGGTTGGTTGTTGTCTTCTGTTCTCAAAGAGGATCAAAATGATATCACTATGATAAAGTTAAGTTTCAATATGTCTGACTGTGGCTGATCAGACCAACATGAGCTGGGAATGCTCTACCCGAGGTTGGGTACAAATAGTCCATGTGAACATTTGGGTAGACACTCTACATCTCTGCATCCAAGTTTCCTTTGAGCTATTTCAATTCTGTTTTGATCATAGAGCACAGCACCGTTTTTGATGTGAGCATATCATGCTGAGTGGTCCTGTGCCAGTATCTTCCATGTCACACTGTCAATTCACAAGGTTCTTGAGAGTGTCCTTGTAACTCCTCTTCTGACCACCATGTGATCTCTGGCACCATGCGAGTTCTCCATAAAATGTCTTTCTGGCAAGAGTATGTTTTGCATTTGAACATCATGGGCAGCCTGCTGGAGTTGTGCTCTCTGAAGCATTGTTTAAATGCTTGTCAGTTTAGTTTGAGGAAGGACCTCAGTGTCTCTTACCTTATCCTGTCAGGTGATATTCAGAATAGCCCAATGAGATAGTTAACATAGATATTGTTATCACCATTTCACAGTCATGGACAATAAGGCTGACAGACACGAAATAACTTGCCCGTCCATGGCCACAAAAGAAGTGTCAGAGGAAATGTGTGAACCTAGGTTATGTCCAAAAGCTCTGTCTACTCCCCCGGCCTAAGTGCCAAATCTGAAGATCCACTGAAGATCCTTCAAAACCATTAGGGCTATTAGTTCTGCCTTCAGTTCAATAGAAAACAAAAAAAGTAAACTACTTCCGAGTTGAGTCCAAGCTGACCTCTTTATATGTAAGTGTATATATATATTTCTCAATATAATCCAAGTTAAAAATTCTCAAAAGGTTGGATGCTTGACATTGACCTACAATGACTTATTTATCCTGCTCGACTCCAGTAAGAATACTAATGGGCAGTAAGAAGACTAATGGCAAACAAGTTATATGGGAATTTCCTTTACTTATCTATTCCTCCCAAATGAATATATCTGGCAATGAAAGGATACTAGATTTGGAAACAAAGAAGCCAGGTGCTAATTTACTATGTGACCTTAACCAATCCACTTAAGCTCTATCCTGAGAGGGTTGGGCCAGATGACTTCAGCATGAACCCTCTCAGTCAACCCTGAGGGAGGTGAGTAGGAAAATCACTCTTCACCAGCGTAAATGGGGATAAACAGACAGACTTCAGCCAAGTTATTTATCTATGGTCACACAACCAGTAAGTGACAGAGACAGCAAAACCACCCTAAATCCCTTCTTCCCAATACAACAGTTTAGAAAGGCACTGCGATCACTTGCTGTAATATATTCTGCTCTGGAACCATACAGACCTAAATGAGGTGTCAGTCAGCTCCTACAGAGAAGGCCCACCACATCTAGAAGGTCCCTTACCATAACCTATGCCAATATTCACCCTCGTTATCTCCTTGCCATCCACCTTCTTGCGATCCCTTCCTGAAGACAATACCTCCTAAAACCATGAGAAAACCTCCTGAGGTAGACAATCTGTCCAGTTGTCCTGGAGGGGTGACTATCTTTCCATCAGGTCCCTTCATTATCCTTGTGACTTTTCAGACCAAAATACTCATAATGTAATAAATGCTCTCCACCCATCCATTCATCTACCACTTCAAATTCCAAGAAACTATATCACTTTTCTACCAAGAAGAGACCCTAGGCAAAAAGGGTCTCTGGAGTACCAAGGGTATTTTTTCACATCGATACCTTTAAAAGTCCTTTAAAAGGTGGTTCATTTTCCCAAAAACAATTCTCTGCTTTGAACAGGGTCACAAGCAAGTGCTTAATAAATGATGCATGAGAAATCATGCTTACAGTGAACTAAAATGAATACCACACTAGAGAAACAATAAAAGATTATTGTAAATATCTTATACATAAAATAAATCTTTGAGAACATTGCATAGTTATAGCAATACTGTACAATGATCAACTATGAGTGACTTAGTTATTCTGATCAATACAATGATCCAAGACAATCTTGAAGGATTTTATGATGAAAAATGCTCTACCTCCAGAAAGAGAAATGATGGCATCTGAGTGCAGACTAAAGGCCTATTTTTTTTTAAATTTTCTTTATTTTTCTTGCTTTCTTCTGGCAACATGGCTAATATGGAAATGTTTTCATGATTTCACACGTATGATTGATATCACATTTCTTGTCTTCTCCATGGGCGAGGGAGGGGCAGAAAGGAGAGAAATTGGAATTCAAGTTTTTTAACTGAGTGCTAAAAATAAATAAATTTATTTTGTGAGAATATTATTATTTATTATTTTGTACAAATATTGCTGTATTTATATGAAACAAACACAAATTATAAGAAGTAAGCTAACATGTCCTCCTACTATAGGCCTTCATCACTTCATTACTTCTGGTTAGTCTCTCCTCCCATCTTCTACTCATCTGTCAATCTGTGATCTTCCTAAAGCACAGGTCTGACCATGCCACTAAGGGCTCCCTATTACCTCCAGGATCAAATTTTTAAAATTCTGTTTGGCTTTTAAAGGCTTTCATAAACTGACCCCACCTAACTTTATCTAGTTAACCAGTAGCCAGGAATTAAAGAACAATCTTTATTAAACAATATGTAAACAATTATATTATATTAAACAATACCAAACAATTATAAACAATCTTCCATACACACATATACAGCTACGTATAAATTGTTTAAAACACACACATACAAACACACAGAGATAACCCTCTGGTATTACAATAGAGAAGACAGAAACTTCTAACAAAACTGCTGGAGGAGTCACAATTGTGCTGGACTTTAAAAAAAAAAAATACTAACAAAACAAAGAAAAAAGAGAGTTAAGAAATACCTTATCACCAAGAGTTTTTGTTTAAAAAATGAATTGAGTGAAATGGGTCTCTGTGGTTAAAGAAGATTCTATCAGCATCCTCCACTTCCCATTTCAACTCATCAATTGGTTATACACATATGTGAATATATATGAAGATCTGTGTGTACATCTTGGTGTGCCTGTACATCTGTCCATGTTAGAGTGTATAAGTATTCCACTTAGTAATCTTTCTTAATAAATCTAAATTTCTTCTTTCACCTGTCTTACTGTTCCTTTGTCCCATCTTCTAGTTACAATACCATAATCAGGAATGTTATGAATTTCATACAAACCTTTATGTTTACTAATGTAAACTACAACATGAGTTACAACAGAAAATATACACCTGCATTTCTTAATGTGCATAGATGTTGATGCTAAAGTCAACCAATAATTAAGAACTTAATAGACTATGATATCCAACTTGTTTTTCCTCAGACTAATCTTTCAGCTTTACTAATAATAGCTCATTATACCAAAGGGAGTGCTTGAAAATCAAACCATTGTCCTAGAGAACAAAAGAATAAAATTTTAAAAGTATCCCTTTGCACAGCTCAACAAGGATATTCTAATAATAAACCAAACCTACATAAACAAATATGAGTGTGGAACACTGCCCATAATAATTTCAGATCTTTTTGATATATTGGTTAGTTTTACCAAACATTGCTTTTCTTCTTTTTTTAAAAACTGCTCTTTAGAAGAC
The DNA here is from genome assembly GCA_028658325.1 of Potorous gilbertii. Classification (NCBI taxonomy): domain Eukaryota; kingdom Metazoa; phylum Chordata; class Mammalia; order Diprotodontia; family Potoroidae; genus Potorous; species Potorous gilbertii. Next base: position 505,004,999 of record CM053769.1, on the reverse strand, counting down.
AATTATCTTAAGGCATACATGATAAATGTAAGTGATGTAGAAACAAAAGAGCAAAATTTGAAATAAATGAGAAAAAATGAAGCACAAAAGATTGAGGGAATGAAATGTGGAAGAAAAACAGCTTTTTACTCAAAAAAAGATCTGGCCAAGACAACAAATTCATTGGTTTTGTGACCATGGGCAAGTCACTTAATTTCTATGAACCTCAATTCCTTGGCTGGAAAATGAGGAACATTCTTCTTATACAACCTAAAAGAAAACTTTGTGAAGAATTGAGAAATTGAAGGAAATTAGAGTGTTGTGAGAAAAAATTTTGTATTAGTATATAACAGTGTATCAGACTAATAAAAGCACTACACAAATGCAAAATAAGACTTATGAAAACAACCTGTCCATCAATGTTATCTATTACACTGGTATCTGTTTTCCTCACTTCCCTCATTTTATTGCTCTTCTTTGTAGGTATCTTTGTCAGACCCCTGCTAGCTGCTGGCAAGATACTTCTTACCACCTCCAATAGTTTCCTTACTTTCATTCATCCCTAATTCAAAACCACTTCTTGGACTTTCAAGACATGCCAAACCTTGTCAACCAATAGCATCTATTCTACTTTTTGGTTAGGATCTGTGCAGGATAACAATTAATAAACCCAAAGATTCATCACCAGGTAAGAATGTCCTCTGGGTCGCCTTAGAATTCACAACACTGTGATACATTACTATATTACAAATATACAGAATGGGGTATTTAGGTTACTCTGTGTGTATACAGAAAAACAATACTAAAAAGTCAAGCTTTTGTCAAAAGATGGATCGAAATTGTATTCTAACCTCATAATCAAAAGTAACTAAACTGAGATTGGAGGGCAGCAAATGAAGAATTATTTAATTTTAAGTGCCAATGATAACTGGTTCTAAAATTAAAATATTATGACCTAAGGCAAATACTAAGGAAGTTACTTCAATTGTTCAGAAACAGCAATACTTCATACCTTACTTTGGCTAAACTGTTAGAAGGGAAGGTAAGTCCTCCTCATAGAGCAAGCAACCAAGACAAAACTGACCTCTTCCACACACTGACTGCTATTTTAGCCTCTGTACTCTTCATAGATACAGGTGGATAAAAGCTTGAATGTAATTACCTTTGAGCTTGGCTTGTGGGGTCTTCTGTTTTTTTTGAAGTGTTAAGGCTGGCTCCTCTACAAAGTGATATATTTATTTCTAGATATGAGAGGAAATATCTTGGTACTCTCTGTTTATACTTTAATTATTCCTTTTTTTCAAAATTCCTTTCTTAAGGTCAGGTTAAGTTACCACCAAAATGACACATGTTTATAATAACTTACAACTCAATCTGAATTTTAAACATAGGGGTAAAAAGTTTTAAATTGGATTACAAATTGTACTTGTAGACAGTTTTTTGCTCAGGATAGTCTGATGTGTGTACCAAATGTGCTGCTGACTTGAATATCAGCTGCAGACTTCACGCTACCATCTGTGCAAATCTAAGAGATATTTTTCAGTAATTCACTAAGGACGTGAAGAGTATCAGTCAAGTAGCAGTATAATTTACTGAATGGTCAGAGGAGGGAAGGATGAAACTCACTGATGACAGCTCCATCTCTTAAGAATACCTACCTTGCTTCAAAAGTCTCAATTTCAGTGTCATCTCACACATTATACCTTTCTTGATCTGCCAGTTGTTAATGCTCTCTCCCTTCTCAAATTATCTTGTGTTTACTCATTTATACATTTATTATGGTTTTCCCATCCAAAAATGCAACTGAGTCTATGTGAGGGCTGTGACTGTCTCATTTTCATTCTCTTATCCTAGGTGAGGGTCTTTGTACATAGTAGGATGCTTAATAAATGCTGAATTAAACTGAATGAGCAGCTTCAAATACACAGATCCTACTGTAATGTATCTGTGTCATACTTTAACATATGACAGTGTCCTTCAATATCCAGCAACACTTACGTTTGTTTTTTAAAGTCTCACGAGTATCTCTGTTCTTTTTTCCCCACTGTAACTTGTAATAAAGAGCTCAGCAGAAAAGACAAACCAGTGAAAACTGAAGTCACTGGCCTTGAGAAAGTTTAGCATTATTCTGTTCCGGGACTCTCTTTTAGGATTCTCCTTTTTCCTATTTACATCAACTTAATTGGGCTAAGGTTCTTTTCAGCCCTAAAATTCTAGGATTTTTAAATATATCCCAAAGGAATGAGATTGTTCTGAAATTTCACACATGCTTCTGTGGCTTTCTTCAAGACTCACCTTCTGCAAGAGGCCATTTCCTATTCCCTGCATTAAGGACCCTCCATTGGAGATTACCTTCCATGTCTGTATACATATAGTATATACACATTTGCTTGCATGTTGTCTTGTATTTTAGAACATCCACAGACTGAGAGAGATTTTTGCTGTTTTGTCTTTGTCTTTTCTTAACATATCCAGTGCTTTAGCACAGCACCTGGCATGTAACAAACAAATGGTTATTGACTGACATGCCAACAATGAAAGTGTAGTCTAGATAGGAAACAGAAAACTAGCAGACAGAAATTACTGAGGTACTTTTTTTTAAATCACATTCTAGTTAAGTTCCTTTAATGAAAAATACACATTGCAGGATCAATTATCTTCCATGTAAGTGAGCTTTTCCTTAAAATATATTAAAATTGTCTTCAAGACTTCATTGACTTAGAGAATCTAGGCTCCAACTGCTCAGCCAGCTACATGTATGTAATGACCAACTCACATTTATATAGCAGTAGATATCCATGGAAATACCCACCAGGAAGCAAAAGTCCTCTCTCAGGCTTGAATGTGAAGTGTGAGTGGCAAACATGGAGGTAAGGAAGCTAAGGTTAATATATTATTACTGATGCTATATTTTACAGAATACCCTTCTGTGCTAAGGCTAAGAAAATCTTCTGTCAACTGTTAGATTATCTACAAGTATCTCATTTCCATCTGATTTTGAACCTGAAGCAACAACCAGGCCTGGAATACAACAACATAGATAGACCAGATCATGTAAGGAGGTCCTTAATAGGTGCTCAATTCTATGAATACAATAGTACTGATATCTACTAACACCTACTGAATGCTATACAAAACACCAAGTCACTATAAGCAACAAATGTCTTCTGAAGAACAGTCCAGGTGAGTGTGCAACAGTCCCACATTATGAGTAAGAAAAGCAGTGTGGAAGTTACTGCCAACAACATTATATTCCAGTTCTACTCCTCCCTTCATTGTTTTTTTGCTTTGATATTTCCATGGATATCTACTGCTATATAAATGTGAGTTGGTCATTACATATTACCAAAAATGGCAACACACAGTTTGGTTAAAAATCAAACTGTAGATTTTTTCCCCCTCACTTAAGTGTAGTGGACCTAAGTCATTTTGATACTGAAAAACAAAAGCATTTTTTAAATACTGATTTTATTTATTTTTAGTGTTGTACAATCCCTACCATAAAACTTAGATTTTTTCCCCCCTACTTACCCACCACCACCCTGCTCCCTTCCCGAGATGGCATACAATTCTATATAGGATCTACACATACATTTCTATTGAATACATTTTCACTACAGTCATGCTGTGTAGAAGAACTAAAATAAAAGGGAGAAATCATATAACAAACCCAAACATTAAATACACACACAAAAAAATGATCTGCTACATTCTACGATTGAATTCCATAGTTCTTTCTCTGGATATGGTGGGCATTTTGCCTTAGAAGACCATTGGAAATTTTTTTTTTTAACTCCTTGCATTGCTATGAAGATACAAGTCTACCAGAAAAAACTCTTGCACACTGTGGTGGTTGTTGTGCACAAAGTTCTCCCAGTTCTGCTCCTTTCACTCAGCATCAGATCATATAAGTCTTTGCAGGCCTCTCTGAAGTATTCATGTTTATCATTTCTTATACCGCAATAGTATTCCATTACATTCATATACCATAATTTATTCAGCCATTCCCCAATTGATGGACATCCCCTTGATTTCTAGTTCTTGGCCACTACAAAGAGAGCTGCTATAAATATTTTTTCCCATTTTTATGATCTCTTGGGTATACAGTCCTAGAAGCAATATTGCTGGGTCAAAGGGTATGTACATTAAACAAAACCATTTTAAAGAAACTTCTCTAATTAAGATTTGTACATCTCTCCCATTTGTCTCCACACACATACACACACACACCCCCAATTCAAGTTTAAGCCCTAATGCCCACTAAGTGATCTTGTCACTCTCATACTCCAAGTGTACCACTGACCACCTTTCTACTTTCAGGAAAAAATTCAGATTCTTCTTTCAGGTATTTAAAGCCCTTCTTCACCATCTGGCTCCAAACTATCTTCTCAGGTATACTGCATATGATTCCCCTTCAGACACTCTAGATCTAGTTCAAACAAAGTGAAATTTGCTTGAGTTTAAATTATAAAATGATACCAGGTTGCACTTTAGGCAAGTCAAAATTCTATTAATGTGATTAGTCAAGGCTGATCTCACATTAATCTGTACTTGCTCACACTGTATAGGGATATGATATGCTGCTGCATATTATATTACCAAGAAGAGTGTTAATTTCTTTTAAGAGCCTTTAACAAAATGAACAAAAGAATTCTTCAAATGAAAATAGTGCCAGTGCAAAAAAAAAGAAGAGGCTAACATTACAGTAGAACAAAATTTGATATAATTGAATGGCCTGAATGTGGTCATAATATAACTTTAAAACAGGGCGAGATGTCAGTATGCCTGAATCTATAATATGGAATGTTACAAAACATGCAGGCAAAATAAAAGAAAAAGGAAAAATTACACCAACTTTTTGGGATCTGCAAGTGATTGCATGGAATAAAAATCTTACAGTTATAGAAATGGAAGGACTTTTAGCTGTATAGCTTAAAGTCTGCAACCAAAAAGGCATTCCTCTTAGCAGAGTGGCCAGTCAGACAAAAGTGTGAAGTTTTGTTGAGCCAACAAAAGAAAACAGAAATGAAGTGATACTAAAGAAACTTTTATTGTAGGCATTAGTTGGTTCAATTGATTTAAAATTATAGTTAAATGGCATAATGCTAAATTTACTTAAGGCAGCCAGGTGGAAGCTAAATATCCTGATGTTTTGAAAAGAATAACTGAAAACAGTTGATACACTTACCAACAATTATTTTAAGGTGGATGAAACAGGCTTATTCTGGGAATTGATGCCTTCTAGAACTAAGATTTCTAACTTAACAACAAGAAGAACAACAAACTCAAACTGGATTTAAAGTGTGTTAAGTATCACCTAACACATTTACTGGTAAATGAAGTATAAGATTTTAAATTAAAACCATTGCTTGCTTATTTATTGGCCTCAAAATCCTTGTGCTCTGGGAGGTAGTAAGCATCAATTACATCCATCTCTGGTGGTCAAAAAAGAAAGCATGAGTGACAAAAGATGTTTGTGAAGACTGATTTTTAAGTTATTAGTACAGTTACTGAATACAGTATTACTGCTTATTAGACAATGCCCTAGGTCAGTCAACTATATCTGGTATATTGTGTGAGAATGGAAGGAGGCAAATTGGTTGAGATGTACAAAAGCTCTCTTTGCCTATAGGCCATCTACATACCTATATGAAGAAAGATTTTTAAAAAGGGAAGATAGTTCAGTCTATGCTGTTAAATACTTTAAACAACTACAATGTCATTTTGTCATATCATCAGCATATGCTTTACTTATTCAATAATTTAAAATGTTTAAATTTTGTTTTCTATAATTATTCAATCACTGTAATGAACTTGAATCATGAATATATTTTTCTTATTCTTTGCCATTATAATGTTAATAAACATAGAAACTAATTTTTAAAATTTTTCATTGCATATTTCTATTGGACTGGAATCAATTATCATAATTTGCATAGAATTATACTTTCAAATACTGAACATTTGAATAATTTGACCACTTCATGGGATTCTTTATTCACATTAATTGGGACTTGGTGGCACACAGGAACCAACAGCCTACTAGCTGTTCCTTATACAGGGCAACTAACCTCTGTGCCTTTGTACAAGCCTAGAGTGCCTAGAATGCACTCCCTCCAAATCTCTACCACTGAGACTTCAAAGCTCAGAAGAAGTGCCACATCTCATAGGAGGCCTTGCCTAATATATATTAGAGCTTGGGGGGGAGTTTGGGGGGAGTGAGGCGGGATGGCTTCATTTCTACTTCAAGTACTCAACAATCCTGTGTATAGTACAAGTTCCATAGGTGCTGGTTTGCATATGATAGGTGCTTTGTGAATGATTATTTGACTTTATTTGGAAGCAGAGCAGATAAGACTTAACAAGTGATTAGATAAAGCATGCCAGGGTCTGAGAGACCTGAGGATGGGGAAGATGGAGAAGATGGAAAAATCAGTAATGACTGCTATTTAGACCAGACTGAATAGGAGGGAGATAGGGCCATCAACTCACACAATGACATTGGGATGGGTGTGGCAGGAGATAATTAGACACTAATTCATTTTTGTGCACCTTTGAGGTTTGAGTTTGAGGTGGTACTTTTAGAGAGTGATGTGCAAAGGCGATGGAAGAGTGGGGCTAGAGCCCAGTGACCCATACATAAATTTAGGAGGCAAACTCCTAGAAGTGCTAACTGAATCACATATGAGATCATAAAGGAAGGAAAGAGAAGAGAGAAGGTCCAGGACAAGGCCAATTGTCACTGTTAGGGACAGGAAAAAGAATGAACCAGCAGAAGAGACTGAAAAGAAATAGGGAGATAGCAAGTAAATCAGGAAAGAGAAATATTTAAAAAAAAAATCCAACAAATTAAGGATAACCAAAAAAGGTAATCCAAACTACTCAATGAACTAAGTAAAGGGCTGGGCATTTTCATGAATTGCTTCAAGAGTACTTGTGAAGCAAAGAAGTGAGAGGACAAAATAAAAGCAAATATCTTTATCAAGACTTCAGTTCACTGCTTGTGTTCTAAAGTTTCAGTATCAATGTATCGCTTACTCACCGAAGAACAAGTTCCTGAATTAAAAAAACCCAAAACAACTCATGTAGAACTGAGCTTAGTTAAATAAAGGAAATAAGTTAAAAAAAAAAAAGGAAATTTTGCATATTTGGTAGTTATTTTTTGACAATAAAAATTTTTAAAAGATGAAAATGAAATGTGGTCATTGCTTGGGGAATGGTGGATCAAACCGTGGTATGTGAATGTTATAAAATGTCATAAGAAATAATGAATGAGAAATTCAGAGAGGTATGGGGGTCTTATATGAAAAGATGCAGAGTAACGAAAGCAGACACAAGTGAACAATGCCATAAAAGAGAGTAATTAAAGGAAGTAAACTCTAATAATTTATTAGATATAGCTTCAATTCAGGAAAACTAACAAGCAAACACCTCCTCTCAGTAAGAAGGTGAAGACTATAGAGGTTGAACAATGTTGCCTGCTTAAATGATTATCTTTGTCACAAGGAAAAAATTCAGTCCTCGAATGTGAGGGAACCAGGAAGGTTAAGGCAAAAGAGCTAGTAATAAAATAAAAGGCAAGTGAGAAATTCTATAATCCCATGGGAGAAAGGACACAAAGTTAAAGAAATTCTAATTTTTATATTAAAGAGAAATATACAGAAGGCATGTAAAGTAGTGTATAAATATGTTAATTATATCGTTACATGATTTTCCCAAAGAGAACAACATGTAATTCCACTTATTTATTTTCTATAGAGGCAAAAGTAGATTAAGAAGCTGACAAGTTGATGAAATGACAGCTAATACAAATTTATTTCTGCAATGTAACATGAAATACTTGTAAATGCTATTTAAAACAATCTCTAAAGTGGCTTTAGGAATTACATGCAAATTATTTTTTAAATCTTAAAAAAACAAAACAAAACCAACTTCATTCTAAACTGCATTATCAGAAGGCCCTGTCAATAAATTCTACTACTATTAAAAATGAAAGTACTAAAACTGCTACTGGTAAAAATCTTGGAAAATTAATCTTTAGTTACCAAAAAAAAAAAAAAAAAAAGGAAGAAAAAAAAGCAACAGGACTTTTTTTCTACTTTGTTTCTAGGCATTTCTAAACTGCACATCATTATCTTTTCTTACAAGCTGGAATTTTTATTGCAAATTTTTATGAAAGTTGTTTATCCCTAACTAATTTCAAGAGATTAACGAACACATTTCCAAGCTGAGACAGTAATACTTGCAGGGCTAAAGTTATATCCCTCCCCAATCAATTAGATTTCTCAACTTCCTAAAAACCTGCAAGAAACTATTTTTTAAAAGTAAATCTTCTTACAGGGGAAAAGAACTCTGAGATTAACAAAGGAGGCAGTTTTATTTTGTGTAAAGGGGGTTATCTCTTTTGTTTACAGAGGAAGAGGAACATCAGGAATGTTAATGAAATTTTCTGGCAAGGTTTCAAGAGCATTAAGGATACTCATAAAGTGATCCTAAGTGGTTCTATAGCTCTCATTCAAACAAAACAATGATTTATAAGTTCAACGATAGTTACATTAAACACTCAGAACTCATTAGCCATTAAGCACATCTGCTTTCACTTTAAGATCTTGGATGTACAAATGTTAAATAACCATAAAAAAAAAACCAAAATAACCATTATGATAAATAGGTAAACAAAACAGATTACTTGATCAAATAAATGATCTGGTCATATCCAGTAAACCAGTGGACATTGTAATTCAAAAATTCCTACTTCTAGCTTCTATTAAGGAAGCTGGGGAAGGAAGTAGGTGACTGAGAATGAAAATGGGAAATGAGGATTACAGGGGGTTGTTGTTTTGACAGGTGGAAATCAGCAAGAAATATAATGTAAAAAAGAAAGATTCAAGTGGGCACACCACAAACATTCTCCTAGATATTTCTCTTTGCCAGCTTCATTAACAGTGACTGCCTAGCAGCATCTTTCAAGCAAAGAATGTTAGATTTGAAGTAAGAGGGCCTGGATTCAGCTCTAGACTTGCCATTTACTACCTCACAGAGATTCAGCGTCCTCATTTGTGAAATGGAGAAGTGGGACAGATGTCCTCTTGAGGTCACCCCTTCCAATTCTAAATTTATCATACTAATGAACTATAATTTAAGTCCAACAGACTCTTCTATAGCCCAACCTGACTGCTACAGACAGATAAAACTTTATTCATGCAAAAGCTATTACAACATCCCTCCCAACTCTAGATTCAAACCATTTGTATTAGCTTTCCCAGAGTTGTTTTTAGAACTTTTCCCTTTCTAGAGATCAAAGCCCAGCAAGGGGTGCCACTGAAGGCTGCATTCCAAATAAAGAGATTTTGCTGGAGGCAAAATTGTTTCAGAGATCAAGCCAGATAAAGCTGCAAGGTCTCCTAGTTGGGGGAAACCAACCCAAACCTAAAATGTTTACATAAATCACCAAGTAATCAAACTTCCATATGCTGTAAAAGAAACATAATTAAATGAGTTATCCTGGGTTCAATATCCATATATTACATTCAAGTTCATTGGTAACCACTAGAAAATTCTGCTTAATTAAACATTTTGTAGAAATCTCCCTCTATTAAAAGTTAGCATCTGCTAGGCTTAATCACTTTGTTTAACTGACAAGTCATATTCTCTATTTGTTCTTCCATTATGCATCAGGGAAAGTCTTTGAACTCCAAACACTCCATGATATGCCTGCTCTAGGGAAGACGGGAGTGAAGGGAACCCAGTTGTGGCTTTGTATCAGAGTGGGCTGCTACAAGAAGAGTGGAATGGAATGTGCCAGATGCCCAAATATTCCAAAGGCAGCATGGCTTTGTTATTTTGCTCCAGCTGAATTACTGTAAGATCCAACAAAACCACATTCAAATATAAGTGGAGAGAGACAAAGAAACAGAGAGAAAATTAAATGTTTTATTATTCACACAAGTGTTTTAAAGAATTATATGATTTTAGAACCAGGAGACACACTAGTGGTCATTTGATAGAGGAGGACAATGCATTCTAAAGAAGTGAAGTAGAGGGATGGAGTCAAGATGACAGAGTAGAATGATGGACTTACGGAATCTCTTCTCCCATACCCCATAAAATGGGCTCTAAATGTAAAATGACTCTAAAATATGACTGTAAACAAACTCTACAGCAGTAGAAGACATAAAATGACAGAGTGAAAGAGATTTCCAGCCCAAGATAGCCTGGAAGCCCAGCAGGAAAGTTTCATCATGCCGGGCTCAGAGTGGAGCACAGCCCAGCCTTGGCCTCTCAGTGCAGCACGAACAGGACTGGAGCAGGCTTCAGGGCATGAAATCAAGGGCAGCAGCTGCAGTTCCCAGATTTATCAAATGCCAAAGACAGCTTCAAAAGTCAGTGAGAAAGCTCTTTCACCTAGGTGAGAAGGGAGCAGGGTCTAGCCTCAGTTCTGACCCCAGGCTGCCGCAGCAGTGTCCACTTTTAGAGCCCTGGGTCTAAAGACCCTGGGGGAATCAAGCAGCTCATCTGGGTCTCAGTCCTGAGTGGCCATCCTGGGGTAAGGAGGAACGCTGGCATGATGGAGCTGGTGATGACTGTGGAGAGGGAATCTTACTTGCAGATCCAGGGCAAATAAGAATGCTTGTGGTTGCTTATAGAACAGGGCCCAGGTCAGGAGAGGAGTGAACTCCTCTCCCTTGATTGTGCCACCTTGGAGGAACTGTGAACCTGGTCCCCAGGTCAAGGAGAAAATATTACAAGCAGCCAAAAAGAAACAATTCAAATATGGTGAAAATACAATCACGACAAGATTTAGCAGCTTCTACACTACAGGATTAAAGGATTTAGAATAGGATATTGAAGAGGTCAAAGGAGACAGGATTAAAACCAAGAATCACCTACCCAGCAAAACTGAGTATAATATTTCAGGAGAAAAAATGGAATTTCAATGAAATAGAGGACTTCCAAACATTCTTGTTGCAAAGACCAGAGCTGAATAGAAAATTTGACTTTCAAATACAAGAATCAAGAGAAATATGAAAAGGTAAACAGGAAAGAGAAACCTTAAGCACCTCTTCAAAGTTGAATTGTTTACATTCCTACATGGAAAGATGTTATCTGTAACTCATGAGACCTTTTTCAGTCTTAGAGTAGTTAGAGGGAATATACATATGTAGGTGTGTATGGGTAAGTTTGTATGTGCATATTTTATATGTGTGTAGGTATGTATATGTACATTGGTGTATGTATATGTGTGTATATACATATATACATACATAGAGGACACAGGGTGAGTGGAATATGAAGGGAGAATACCTAAAAAAAGTAAAATTTACTACTGAATGGAATGTACTAAGAGTAAGAAAAAAAGGAGAGATAGAATATAGCAAATCATCTCACATAAAGAAGGAAGAAAGAGCTTTTACGATGGAGGGGATGATGGGGGCATTGAAAGAAAATAATTGAGCCTTACTTTCATGGGATTTGGCTTAAAGAGGGAATAACACAAACTCAATTGGATATGGAAATCTGTTATACCCTGCAGGAAGGCAAAGGTGAAAGGGATAAAGAGGGAAGATAACAGAAGGGACAGGAAATTGGAGAAAGGGATAATCAGAAACAAGCACTATTGTGGGAGGACAGGTTAAGGGAGAGAATGGAATAAATGAAGGATAGGATAGGATAGAAGGAAATGTGGTTAGTCTTTTGCAAGATAACTATTATAGAAATGCTTTTCATTGTTACACATGTATGACCTATACTAAATTGCTTGTTTTCTCAGTGAAGGTGGGGAGGGAGGGAGGAACAGAATATGGAAATCAAAGCTTTAAGAATGAATGTTAAAAATTATTTGAGCATGTAATTGGAAATTAAGATATACAGGCAATGGAGTATAGAAATCTATTTTGCCCTATAGGAAAATAGAGGGGAAGAGGGATGGAAGAAGGGTGGGTAATAGAAGGGAGAGCAGATTAGAGGAAGGTGCATGCTATTGTGGGGTGGGGAGAAAATTTTGAATTTAAATTCTTGTGGAAGTGAATGTTAAGAAGTGAAAAATAAATTATATATATATATATATATATACATATACATACATATTTTATATATATATATATATATATATATATATATGAAGTAGGCTATCTAGGTCATATGTTTAATTTATGCAATTCAAGTAAAATTCATGAAGCAGCTACTAAATGCTAGGTAGGTACTGTGCTAGCTGTCCATTATATAAAAACAAAATAAAGAAGTTCCTGTTCTCAAGGGGTTTATACTCTATTGTGGGGAAAACAGGACAACACATAGATAGATAAGCAGATAGAAAAATGTGCAAAGTAATTTGGGGTAATAAGGACACTGGCAGATGAGATCAGGGTATCATGACGTTCTTCCCTCCAGGAGGTGGCACTGGAGTTGAATTTTAAAAGAAGCCAGGAATTCTGGAAGGTCAAGGTGAGAAGAAATTTGCTTCACTGAATTCTTGAGTTTAGATATGTTTAGCAACTGTATTCTCTAGGTATGTATTCTCCAGAAACCACTGTTGACTAGCTCCTCCTCCTCTTTCCCTTTTCTGAGATTGAGAGAGCTGGCTCCTCAATTGTCCCTCCACTTCCCCTAGCTCCTAAACAGTCTCTTCTGCTAAGATACTAGTGTAATCAGACTAGGGACAGATTTATTGGCACCTCTGTCTGGCTGTGATGTGGCCAATCAAACTCTGTTAGGGATGGTGGATAGTGCAATAGACATCACTGCTCCTTCTTAAGAGTTCACACCCTGTTTTAATTAGCAAAAGCAAAATACAATGGTTTATGTCCCTATCAACTGTCTAGGAAAAAAAGGGGAGAAAGGAGCCCACTACCTCTCACTGGTTCAAGGAACAAGGCTTTCACAGTTGGACACATTTCTGCCACTCTCCACTGAGAAGAGGGAAATTCTTAGAGTGACCAAGTACCATTACAACAACTGACAATGTCCTCATGGACACTTGTGTCTCACAGCAATGATAAGAGGGGTAGACAACAAAAAGAAACACGATAATATATACCATATGATGTCATATCCTGCACACTAGTATGCATAATTAAAGTCAGTGGTGCTCAAAGCCCAGAACACTTGAAACTCAAGTCAGGGACCAATGACGCTGCTTGGGGAAGCCAAACTTGGGCTAATGATGATGAACCATAGTGTTCCTGGTTATGACCTAACCTTACATCCTTCAATAAATATCTCTAGCCTTGCCACTATCTTTCCTGTATAGCCACTTATTTCCAGCACTTTGTAATTCAACCCCAGACACTGACTTGCTGACTCATTAGGACAAAGTCTCTTTACACCAGGCTGTTCTGCTATTTTTAGTATGGACAGTAATTACTAGGACAAACTGTGTCCCCAACAGATACTTGATTGGAGAGGTAAAAATTAAAATTTGTATAAAGGAGATGCTAAAGTGAGGCAACATTGCTTCATTTAATACTTTACAAACACTATAAGACAGAAGGCTCAAAAACTTTTAACATTAACAACTCAATCATAAAGATATTCAAAAGAAGATCACTTCTTATTCCTGAAAGAATGTAGGGTAAGTGGGGTAATTTGAAAGTAGAAATTGTTTTAAAATTCAAATGCCCAATGATCAGCAACAAGACCACAGATCAATTTCAGACAGAAAGGAAGGACAGCCTACAAACTCCACTAGTGATCATAAAATATGAAGAGATTTAAAAGAAGACTCTTAGCACACTGGGTAAATCTCAGTGCAAGATTTATCACTGGATGTGTGACCAAGTTCCCATAGGATGAGAAGGCATGGATAGTTTTCCCCCGGGTAATGGATGAAGGACTTCTATTGAGGAGATCAAAAGTACAACTTACTATCAAAGTATGAAGGGTTTGAAGGAGAATCAGTTTTAACAAAAAAATCCAAAAATAATGTTGGAATTTAGTATATAACAACTGTTAGGAGACACATGAGAAAACATATTTTTAAAATATAAACATGCACAGAAAAAGAACAAAAAATAAATCCCCATCAACTGCTACGTTAACTTGATAAAATACAGTAAGTAGTGTAGATTTTGATCTTTCAAGGAATTTATAGCCTCTAATCTTTAGCCAATATTATTTTACAAAAATAAGTGACCAAAAAATAGTTACACAACAAGATTCAAGTCCAACAGGCCTATCTTGTCAGAAGCACTGGATGCATCTTTAGCCCAAATGTTTCTCATATCTACCTGTTTCTCTCCGCCTACATCAGTATCACCATAGGAGGTAGTATTAATAATTGCATGCTAAAGTTTGTAGAGTACATTATAAATATTATTTCATTTGATCCTCACAACCCAGGAAAGTAGGTATTGTTATTATCTTCCTTTTACATGAGGAAACTGACATAAATAAAGGTTAAGTTACTTGTCCAGTGTCAGAGCTACTAAGTACCTAAGGTAGGAATTCAACTCAGATCATCCTGACTCAAGGTCTAGTGTTCTCCACTGTGCTACCTAGCTGCCTCCAAATAGCTACCAACACAATGGAGACACTCATCACCTCTAACCCAAAGCAAGGTTCTCTCCAACATTTTGTAAAATTTTGTACCTATATTAGTAAAAATTTTTAAAATATGTAACCCTTAATATATGCATATTTACTTACACATTACAATATACTTGTACACAAATAATTATGTCCATTTCTTTCTAAATACAGATACACATACAACAACCTCCCCCCCAAAATAAAAATTTTTTTACGGATAAGATGAAAATGAAGTAATATTGGATCTAATGAGTCAACATGGAGCCACCGAAGTTTACTGAACAGAGACATGAAATTGTTAGACCTGAATTTTAGGAAAATCTCTTTCACAGCAATGGATTCAAGAAGAGGACAGACTTTGAGTTGGAGATTAGGGAGAAGGCTACTGCAATCATCTAAAAAAGATTTGATGAGGTTCTGCATTATGGCAGTGACTATATAAATATAGAAAGGTACATAAAGGCAAGAGATGTCTTAGAGAGTAGAAAATGACAAAATGTGACAACAAACTGTATGCTGGAGTTGAATGACAGGAGTCAAGGATAACATCAAGGTTGTGAACCAGAGTGACTTTAAGGATGGCGTCCCTTGATGGTTACTGGAAAGTTTAGAAGATACGGGGTTTGGAGGAAAAGATGACACAGTGTGATCCACAATCCAGAACTGCAACCCCTACATACCTGTTCATTCTTCTCTCTGGCTATCTGCCCAAAATAGGAACCTTGAACCATGCTCCCCGATCTACCCAGGACAGGCTCTCCTTGGTGAGCTCTCTTTTTACTTCACTGGAAACCAAGCCTCTCTTCATTCCTGACAATAGCTCCAAACAAGGTTACCAACAATATTTTCCCTCCATTCTTAGCTCTAACCCTCCTGGAAGCTGCTTGGGGGCAAGGTCCATCTTGCCTGCTCAAATCTGTATCCCTAGCATTTAGCACACTAACTTGCACCTCACAAACTCCTCAATGCCTACCAATTTCTCAGCGCTGGCCTCTTCCTCCCTTGCCAGTCTTTATTTCCCTCCACATACTCTATAATCCAATGAAACTACTGCTCTTGTTTCTTGAATGAGACACCCGATGTAGACTTTCATTGGCTGCCCCTCAGGTCAAGAATGTCACCTCTCCACAGCTCCACTTACTCAGCTTCCCCAGCACCTTCAAGTCTCAGATAAAATTCTATCTTTTCCAAGAAGCCTCCCTAAAGCTTTCCCCTATCCTTTCCTTCCCTGTCTCTCCTCCTTTCCCTGTCACCTTCTCGGGAGGAGCTTGTCCATCCTGGCAATAGGTTCTCAAGCCTCCATGTTATTATGGGACAAAGAACTCGAGGAGATAAAAAAAGAGACTGGCTCTTCCCATAGTCAAATCACTCATCTGTACAGCCAGTTTACCAGCCTGGACAAAGGAGAGAATGGTACTCTCAGCCAGGAAGACTTCCAGCAGATTCCAGAGCTTGCCATCAGTCCCTTAGGGGATAGGATCATAAATGCCTTCTTCCCTGAGGGAGAAGATCAGGTAAACTTCTGTGGATTCAAGGGAACTCTAGCTCACTTCTGACCAATCAAAGATAATGAGAAAAGCAAAGATGTGAATGGACCAGAACCACTCAATAGCTGGAGCAATAAACTATACTTTGCTTATCGATTATATGACTTGGATAAAGATGACAAGATTTCCCAAGATGAATTGTTACGCATGATGGTTGGAGTGAACATCTCAGATGAGCAGCTGGGCAGCATTGCAAATTGGACATTCCAAGAAGCTGACCAGGATGGGGACAATGCCATATCCTTTACAGGGTTTGTTAGGGTTCCGCTGAAAGTGGACGTAGAGCAGAAGATAAGCATTCAGTTTCTTCACTAAGAGAATGGGATCAAATATTTTCTGAATGTCTTGTATTTAAGAAGCAGAACTTAAACTTTTCTCCCTTTCCCATCAGTGCCTTTTCTCCCCAAGTGCTGCTGCTGTTGCATGACAAACCCTTTTTGTGTCAGAACATACCTGTTGGCCTTGGTGTTAGAAGCAGGGCACTAAGGAATGAATGGTACACCTGGGCTCTCCTGCTCTCTTTGGTTTCTCCCTCCACAGTTCTCCATTTATTGATATTGCCTTTCCTTTCTGTGCTGCTGTCAGCTATAAATTCATCAGTCTGAGAAAGGGAGGGAGGGAAGCACCCCCACCCATCCCCAAAGAGCCACCCAAACCCCTTCCCTGGATGGAGACTGGAGTCATATGTATGTTCTAGTCAGGTTTCTCCTCAACTTTCTTTAACGTCTCCACCCGTACTATGTAACTGCACAGGCAATCCTTCAGACTCAGTGTTCCTTTTTATTGAGCCTCACCCTTCTTTGCTCTTCTTTCCTCAATCTATGCCTATCACACTTGCACATCTCTGATTTGTCAGGGCTTATAAAGTTGGTGAAGTGGCTTGATGGTTTTTAGCCACCTTCCACTCTTAACTCTAGGACACTGCCTCCCCAGGAGCTTTAGAGTACCTACCACTCTTCCTTAAAGAATAGGAACATCCTAGGGCTCCTTACACTGTGGTATTTAATAGACTGCAGGATGGAGGCATCCTTCCTGAAAGCAACTGGCCAAGGTGAGAGGTGAAGGTGGGCTCACTTAGGTCATTTCACCTGTGGTCTCTGACTTGCATGATTTCTCTTGTTAATATCTTTCAGTTACTAACTTGTTAGTTACCTTTCAGAAACTGGCTGTCCACCTGGAAGCACACTTGATTTCTAGGCAGGTATTACTGGGATGGCGTCTGTGGCAATATGTATGTGAGATTTTTCGTGGCTCCTTGGTGAGGAAGGCAGGTTTAGTGTACTGAGATCCTTGCTACTGACACCTACAGCATAGTTAATACTTGGATATTACCACACTGAAGTATCTTATATTTTGAGTGTCCAAGTAGACAAATTAGTGTTAAGGAAGTGCCTAACTTATCCCACACCAAGAGATTTTAAGACTGTCCTCAGTATCCTGAAGTTTTGCACACAAAATCTCTTTAAAATTGACATTTGCAAATGATGATGCTGGAATTCATAGCTAGCCTCATGTTACAGGTCCAAAGAGATGAATGTATTGCAAAGTTAGCCTCCTGATTAACTAGTTTCCTAGATCCTCATATATACTACAGTTGATACTTCACATCTTGAAGTGGGTTTGTAGGCCCTTGAAAAAAGCCAGAGCAACTTCCCTGCCACAGTCAGCTTAACTGAGGCTTCCCTGAATCAGGCTGTGCCATGCTAACTGTTGTATGAGTTGATTCACTTCTCTATCTGCCCTAGACTGGTTTTTTCCTGGCTCCTTGCTTGCTTATTTGCATCAGAAGTGATCAAAGTGTACATGACATTCTTTGGGAAGGTACCTTGCTGACCTGTCAGGAATCTGAATACCATCTAAATAAGAGGCTAAGAAGGCCATCACGTGGGGCAGTGCAGGTACAAATTGCCAGTGACCTTCTCATAAGGAAATGAATCTAGATTACTGTTCAGATGATGTAATATAGGAATCGTATAAAAGGGAAGAATTGTCCAATGTGATCTGTTAGAGAGGTACTTTAGCGGCTTCATGACTTGCATATTTAAGGTTCTTAAGGAAAAAAATGCATTTACTCCCTTTGGCTGTACAGCAAACTGTTTTAATCCATGGTTGTGCCTTACTATTCCACTAAAATTGTCTTCTTCAATCCATCAATAAATACTTGTGGTTAAAACAACAACAACAAAAAAGCCTCTCTTAATTTACCTGGTAAAGATCTATCTTGTACATGGTTGGTTGTATGTAATCTCCTCCATTAGAAAGAGGAGTCCAGGAAGGCAAGGCTTGTTCTTGCCTTTCTCTGCATCCCCAGCACACAGAGGCAGGCCTGGCACATAGGACAAACTAATAAATGCTCTGTGACAAACTCTATCTGTCTTTGTCTATCTACGAAACTTACTCTATTTGATTTACAAGGAAAAGTCAGTGATGAGGAGCTTTCTCACTGACCACTGCCCAGGAGTTCAGAATCAGAGAGAGGGTACAAAGCCAATAATGAGGTGATCTGGAGAAAGCAGTGTGGGTGTAATGGAGGCAACAGAGGGAGGTGGGCGGAGGAGATAATGGGCAAAGGGGGTATTATGGTTATTTTAGATTGACAATCTTGGTTAAGGTGAATATAACCTAGCTTCTCATATCCTTAATGATTAATCATATACAATTTGGCCTCATGTCACAGCCCTCACTTAGAAGAACAATGGCCTAAATCAGTAATTCACTTAGAATAGGGGGTTCACTAACATATACATAAGGTTACACACTGCAGGTTACACACAGACTTGGAAAACCACATATTATCTAAATTTGATTTTTCTGACCCAGATGAACTTTTCTGGCCTCCTAATTAGCCTTCCTGCCTCAAGCTTTCCCCTCATCTTCCACATAGGTGTACAGTGTCTGCTGTATGCTCAATAAATGTTTGTTGACTGGCTGACTGAATTCTAGGCCTATGGAGTATAGACTGTGAAATACCATACACTGATTTGTGTGTGTGCATATGCATATTTCTATGTCTATATCTCAAGGAATGTTTACTTACTTTCAGTCATGTATTAAGTTTATCTGAACCAATGGAAGAAACATCACAACCTATTGCCCCACCATCTCCTACCTAGGACCCTCCCTCTCTTTGCTTCTTTGCAGACTTTTCTATTTCACATCTCTCTCTGTAATTACTAAAAATACCCCATGAACTCTGGAGAAAGGGGAGGGAGGAGGACTGTCAGGTATGGAGTAAGGTAAAGATGGCAGTAAATACTTTACATTATGACAAAGAGAAAGAAGTTGTACCTGGCTATGGATCTCAGATGGCAGGCAAGAAGCTCAAACCAAGCTTATTTCTTTAGAGTTAACTAATACTGTTTATGTTCATTAAAAGACCCTCTGCTACTTCTTTACTTAAAATATACATTTAATATAGATTCCAGTTAATAAGTTGGTCCCTATTAGCTGAAATCAATCACTCAACTAGTCATTCAATTATCGTCTTACTATTTGGATCAGGGTTAATTCCTAAATGCATTTAGTTAATATTTGAGAAAGTATGAAATATTGTCAATAATAGAATTTCAGGGATAGAAGAACCCTCAGGAAAGACCTAACCCAATAGATTAGGAATGTCCTTGACAACTTTCTAATGAGAAGCGAAACAAACTCTACTCACAGACCTCCCCTAGTGGGTTATCCATTCTGTCCTAAAAACAGCCGCAATTTATAAAAAGACACATTAGCAGGCTTTATTTAGGTTGAGTGACTTTATGACTTCCATGACCATCCTCTGCATTCAAGGAGGACAATCCTAAATCTAATTTAATAAGTCCCTGAAGTCAAGGATGGCTTTGTTCATGCCTCTGTACTCTTGGTGCCAAGGTCTGTGCCTGGTATATACGTACTGACGGTTAATGTTTGTTGAAATGAATCTTATTCCACATGACTGCCACACGGATCTCTAAAAAGACTACTTTTTTCCCCTGGTGTCTTTTATTTTCCAAGCTCATATCACAAGGTCCACAAAACAGTCTTCAAGACACAGTATCTAGTATTCTTATCATTCAGGACATTCTTCACCATAGGCTCTACAATTTATCAATGTTCATCCTAAAATGTGCTGCTCAGAAATGAACACAAGACTCAATATATTCACTCTAAAGAGAACAATGTATAGTTGTTATATATAGTAAATACTACCTCTCTCATTTTGGACACATTTTGGCCTCAAAGCAGCCTGTGATTTCATTCCTTTCTTTGACTGACACACTCCGTTGCCCATATTGATACCTCCATTAAGGAACTATCAAACTTTATTCATGGGAAGGAAAGTTATAGTTTTCTCTTAAGCTACAGTACTAAATGTTACATGACTACTATGGAATAACCTTCCATCTGTTCTAGTATATGTCAAAATAAACACATTACTTTCCTAAATGCATTAACTAAAAATCTAATTTAAGTTCATATTTTATCATTTCAGAAAAGAATGGAAACAGATGTCAGAAAAACAACCTGGATATAGTCCACTGGCATGGCTTAATGGGCATAGTACTGAGCTGGAATGAATAAAATCTAGGTTCAAGTCCTGTCTCTGAAAAGGTCCTAGTTCCACGAAATACCCTTAACTTTAGTGAGTTTCAGTTTCGCAATTTCCACTGTAAAGTGAGAATAACAACATTCACATAATGTACTACACAGAGTTTTTATGATAATGGCATCATGTATAGCAAAGCTGTCAAATCCAAATAAAAACAGATCCCTTTGGGCCATATATTAGCTTATAAAATCACACTGTATTTTTATTTTTCATAAACATTTTCTAATCACAACTTTATCTAGCTCAATCCCACTCTCTAATGTAGAATGCTTTGAAAACCTCAAAGTCCTGCATAAAGGTCAGATATTCCTTGGACTTCAAATGTAGTTTAAGTCATATGACGAGGTTAGCCTGGACAACTACAACAGCCTCTAACTGGTTTCCCTATCTCTGGTCTCTCTCCATCCTAAAAAACCCACCACATAACTACCAAAGTGATTTTCCTAAAGTACAGATCTGCCTGAGTCATTCCATTAATTCAATCAACTCTAATGGCTTCAAATTGCCCTTAGGATCGAATATAAACATCTCTGCTTGGCTTTTAAAACTCTTCACAATCTGGCTCAAACCAACCTTTCTGGCCTTATAACACACATACACTCTACCTCCAGTCCAGCTGACCTTCTTACTCTTCCTTACACACACTGGTCCAGTCTGGGATATACTGCCACTTCCCCCGCCACTACAGAATCCTTGGTGTCATTCAACGCTGAACTCCAGAGCTCCTTTCAACAAGATGCCTAGACTGGCAGAGCCCAGAACCTCATGCCTTTCCTCTCCATCACTGCCTTGAATTTATGTTGTATGTAATTAGACATGTAGTTTTTTCACTCAGTAAAAATGTAAAGCTCAACTTCAGGGCCTATTTTTCTCTTGTTTACTATCCCCAAAGATGAGCCTGTCACATAATAGATGGTAAATAAGTATTTGTTGACTGATTGGTTAGAAAACACATTACTTACGTGAATTAATTTATTAATTATTCATTTAAAATTTTTTTCAAAAAAATAAAATAAAATACTTTTTCAATAGCTCCAAAACTACTAGACAAATTCTGGTTCCCAACACCGGGAGAAGAGCATGAAAGAAGAGATTGGCACATGTAAAGAATCTGGGGGAAGGAAGAGACATGTAGGGGAACATGTAAAAAAGAAAACAAAGTTCTCTGTAATGTAACCCTTAAGTCCAAAAAAAATGTCTTTAAGTATCCAGATGAGCTAATGTGTTCTCCAAGATGTGTCAGGCCAATATTAGACATACTTACAACTTATGCCAATTCTCTACACTAGGGATATATCATCAGTGTCAAGCCAAGGAATTTGGAAAGAAAGGAGCTTTTCAACTATTTCCCAATACTGCTTCCCTGGCAAAACTTGCACATCTTTCCCAAATGCTAATTGAAAGTTTGACTCAACATTATCAATAAACATAATTTTCTAGGAATTCTCAAAGTTAGCAGTGGTGCCCTTTTATACAATACAGAAAAAAGTTCAATTCATTAAGGTGCATACTAAGCAAATCTCAATGGTTACAATACATTTAAGTGACTTTGAACACTGAAAAATTATTGGCATAGCATAGACATGACTAGTTTCTACTATAGGTAAGAAAGTATTTATCTGCATAATTAATGTGAACCTTTGAACTGTATAGCTTTAGTCAGAGCTTCTGCAAAATGGCCCAGCCCCTAGCAGTCGGGCTGCCAGTAAGCCCTAGGCTGGACAAGCTTCTGCTCACAAGTGTACAGGATGATCAGAAGAGCATTTCAGGTAAAAGCTTGCACTGAGAATAGCAGTGGGCACTGGCAAATCTGCAAGGCGTGACCACAACGCGTACTTTCTGCCTGAGACGGTAATGATCAGGATTGTGCTGAGGGCGGCGATAGGCGGGACTGTGAGCGCAGAGCAATGCACCGCCACATTGTAATGTTATGATATGTTTATAAGGAAAATAATGAGAATTATCTGAGCTAGGACAGACACCTTTATCTTGAAAAGTCCCCCAGCTCTGAGACAATTCTACATGACTGAATCCAGAGGCAGCCACCTCAACTTCAAGATGAAAGGTTTCAAGGAAGCTTTTGGAGTAGTACTTCCTAATCATTCCCGGTTTTGAGAAGCAACACTCACTGTGCAATGGAAAGAACACTGGAAAAAATCAGTACAGGTACAGCTTCACATTCAAGGTCTTCTACTTGTAGCCTTGAGTGCCAGATTTCTCATCTTTAAAATGGGGACAATAACATTTGCACAGTTACCCCACAGATCTGTTGTAAGGGAAGTACTTTATAAAGCTGAAAGCAGTATATAAAATGAATCTTGACATGGCCTGTTTTAATCATGGCTAGCATTTGTACAGCGTTTCAATGTTTGCAAAGCTCTTTATAAATGTTACCTTACTTGATCCTCACAACAGCCCTGAGAAAAGGTAGATAAAATTCATTTTACATATGAGGAAACTGAGGCAGAGAGAAGTTAAGTGTTTTGTCCAGGGCCACACAGCTAAGTGTTTGAGGTTGGATTTGAACTCAGGTCTTCATGACTAGACTCAACCAACCAGCTACCTCTGATTTTTAAATCCTGAAATTTTCTAAAACAGCCATCAGTATATCACTGGCTGCTCACATACCAGGAATAGAACCCCTTCTCACCCCTGCCTCACAGAGTTTCCAAATTTTTTAAGATGAAACTTTCCTTATCTTGAAGTCGTTCATGATTGATCTCTACTGCTGCTAGTGTCTTCCCCACTCCCAAGTTACCTTCTCCATAACTTCTGCTATCGTTCAGTTGTTTTCAGACATTTCTGACTCTTTGTGACACCACTTAGGGTTCTCTTGGCAGAGATACAAGAGTGATTCACCATTTCCTTCTCCCAGCTCATTTTACTGATTAGGAAACTGTGGTAAACAGGGTTAAGTAGCTTGCATTGTGTCACACAGCTAGTTAAGTTTATGAGGATGGATTTGAACTCCATAAGATCAGTCTTCCTGATCTCAGGCTCAGTGCTCTCTGCACAATGGCACCAACAGGTCCCCTTCTTCACGAGTACTTTGTATCTATTTCTATCTTTCCACGTTACATTTTTGCTGGATATATTTATAGATGTGCTGGCTGCCTACTAAAGAATAGGTCCTTAATAAATACATGTTCAGGGTTGTACAGCAAACAGTAACATGTACAGAATAAAAGTGAGTATAGGACTTAATGCAAGGTTTTTAAAGAAAACATAGTTCCATTTACTGTAAAAAGTATTTCGTTTTCTAATCTTCCTGAAGAACTTTTTTTTATCTCTAACAAAATGATCAGAATACAAAAACAAAACAAAAACTACATGCTTATGAATAAAATATTAAGCAAATGTACAGTCCAAGTTTAAAATGATTTTTTTGGAGGTCTAAATGATCCAAAACTAAATGGAGTTTTGGATCACTCAGTCACATGAATTTATAGGTGAAGCTGTTTGAAGTACTTGTTAACATTTTGATATTTAAGGTAGGTCTTACAGTTTTATTTGCTGTGAGCTATATGAAATATTTAAAGATGTTGAGTATAAATTGGTATCCTTACAGACCCAGAGGAAAAGTTTCTTTGAAAGATAGCCAAGAACACTTTTATAGCTGATATGCAACTGACCCTTAACCTGCTACATGTCTGTGGAAGTACTAACACTAAGCAAAGGGATTTACGTTAAAAAAAAAAAACAAACCAAAAAAAGCAATTAGCTGCCAGAATTTAAAAAAAAATTCACCTATGTCAGATAATTTGACTGACAAAGGAAGTTACACCCACTTTAGAATAGTAAAATTTGGGTGTGAACAAATGCCAAATGGAAATGTTCCAGTTATTGAAACTTCCAAAATGTATTAGATGATTTACCTAAAAGAGGAAAACTGAAGCTAACAATTAGTAGCTTGATAAGGATGGTGATGAGTTTAAATGTGTAAATGTAAAGATAAGTAAAAAAAAAAAATGACAAAACCCTTTAAAAGAAAATCTGACTTAATATGGGCTCGGCCTATTATTTCTAGTTACAAGTAAACTGGGGAAGTTTCCTAGAGAAAAAGACAAAGCAAGAGTGCTGCATTAGATAATTTGATAAGAAATTTTCAAAGAAAGGATAATGACTACTAGCTCTGTGATGTCAAAGGAAGTTCTCTAGGACTCCATCTCTCAAGAATGCTGCAACAAATGAGCAGAGAAACCAAAACCAGGATTTTAAAGAATTAAAACAGAACCCTACTCAAAATAGCATTTTTTGGGCTTGTGAGAGATGTTTCATGTAATAATGACCTTGGTGCTTTCTTCTCTTTCTCTTGACATTGCAAATATACTGATAGGAAAGGTAGTTTCTAAGCTACCCTAGTACAATGGTCATTGACAACACAGAAACTAGAAATTTGAGGAAAGGGAACAAAAAGAGCTGGGTAATCTGGAGGACTGAAGGAAGGGGTAAAGGACAAATTGAAATAATATTCCTTCAAGTGAGAGTCAAAAATGAAAATTACAGAGGTGGAGAAACAGATAGAAAGTGTTTCCAGCACTACATCAGTGAGTGCCTCTTGGAAATTCCATAAGTGTTGGAAATTCTCTAAATGTCCAAGACAACTTATTTTTTATGTGTTTGACTCTTTGGATTCATCTCTTTGCCTGAGCCACCTTCTCATGCTGAGAGCTCCCTTATGCCTAGTGGCCCTCTCATCCTGGAACATCCCCTTATCCCATTAGTGAGTTCTTTCCAGAACTTCCATTTTGAGGAAAGACCCAACCAGACAGCCTTCATTCTCTTCCTCCCTGCCCTGTCTGCCTTTCTCTTTCTCAGTGTTCTTTGCTGGATTTTCATTCAAGTCAAGGCTGCTAGGAAATGTTGGAGCTGGCATGCCAGGAGGCTCTGTCCTAGACTCTCTTCTCTATTTTGCTTGGTGAACTCATCACCTTTTAAGGTTTAATTCTTCCTGTGTAGATGATTCTCACATCTATTTGTCTAGCCCTAACCACTCTGTTGATCATTAGACTTGCACCTCCAACTGGCCACTGGAAGTCTCTCAAACGGGATGTCCTGTATACATCATACACTCAACAAAGATATCCAAAACTGAATGTGTTATTTTTATGCTAAAAACCTTCACCTCACTTTTCTATTACAGTCTCTACCATTCTCCAACTCATCCAGGCTGGTAAGGGACTCCTCACTTTCTTTCACTGCCTGTAGTCAATCTGTCACCAGGGTCTGATGTATATACCCCTTTTCTCTTCTCACACTGTCAATATATTGACCATCACCTGAGCTATGATACCAGCCCGCTGGGGAGTCTCCTTGTCTCCAATCTTTCCCCATTCCAGTCCACCCTCCACTCAGCTGTCACGCTGCTAAAGCATCAGTCTGAGAATGTCACTCTGTTCTTCAGTAAACTTCAGAGGTTCCCTTGGGTAACCTTCAAGAACAAATATAATATTTTCTGTGTGGCTTGTAAAGTCCTTCATAACACAACCCTCTCCTTTCTTTCCAGTTTTCTTACACCTTATTCCCCTCGATGAATTCTGCAACTCTGTAACACTGGCCTTGCAGTTCCTTGCACAAGCCACATGTCCAAATTCTGTTTATTTTCACTTGCTCCCCGCTCCCCCATGGAATGCTCTGGCTACTTTCAAGTTTTGTGTGGAGTCCTGCCCTTTGCAAGAAGTTTTTCCCAGTCCTCTCTAACATTAGTAACTTCCCTCTGAAATCTCTCTAATTTGTATATGTACATAAGTATATACACACATCTCCTATTTGTACATAGTTGTTTATAACTCTGTCTTCACCATGAGCCTGTGGGTCCCTTACGTGTTTTTTTGCCTTTCTTTTTATCCCTACAGCTTAGCCCAATGCCTGGCATGTAGTCGGTGCTTAGCTAATGCTTCTATACTGACTCATTGCTCTCAGAACTCTAATTCTGAGGCTCCAGATCTTGGTATCACACTCCTTTGTGGGTCCTCCTCTGATCTTTGCAGCTTCATATAATGTGATGTCTTCCCCATCTGAATGTAGGTTCCTTCAAGAAAGATTTTTTTCTTTTTACTTGTGTTTATTCCACCCAATACTTAAAGCAGTGGCTAACAGATAGTAATATCTGGTAAATGCTTGTTGACTTAACTTCCCTTATGAACCCACCCCTCTTTCTAATTTTCTGATTTCTATGGCAATCACCACAATCCTCTTAAGTTTATAACCTTTGTGTCATTTTCTACACTTTCTTCTCCTTCATTCCCCCTAGTTAGTCAGAGAATAAGCATTTATTAAGTGCCCACTATGTGCTAGGCACTGTGATAAGTGAGGGGATACAAAGAAAGGCAAAAAGACACTCCCTGCTCTTGAGGAGATCACCATCTAAGGAGGGAGACAATAAACAAACACATATGTATCAACTAGCTATAGACTAGAAATAGGAAATAATGAACCATGAGGAGGCGATACATGGAGAGGGTTGGGAAAGTCTTCCTGTAGAAGAATTTTAGCAAGAACTTGTAGCAAGCCAGAGAAGCCAGGAGGCATTCTAGGCATAAGGGGAAGTCAGAGAAAATGCCTAGAACAAAGAGAAGCAGTGTTATGTTGGTAGAACATCAGAGACGCCAGTGGCACCAGAGCAAAGAGAATGTGGGAGGCTGTAAAGAGAGCAGAAGGGGAACTGGTGGGCACTGAAGATGTTGGGACTGGAGTCAGGAAGA
The DNA here is from genome assembly GCA_028658325.1 of Potorous gilbertii. Lineage (NCBI taxonomy): Eukaryota > Metazoa > Chordata > Mammalia > Diprotodontia > Potoroidae > Potorous > Potorous gilbertii. The sequence goes on along the minus strand of CM053769.1, from coordinate 504,977,658 downwards.
ACTAACTGGTTTCAACTTCAACTTCAGACATACTGTTGGTCATTTACACTGTGTGCCTCACTTTCCGCAACAGCAAAATGAAGATACTGATCGCATCTATTTCACAAAGAAGATATCTGTGAGGTGCCTAGCTGTAGGTTAATTACTACTTTTACTAGGACTACATTAAATGCTCTACACAACAACCCTAGGAGTTAGGTACTATTGTTATTCCCATTTTCAAGTTGAGGAAACTAAGGCAGCCAGGTTATTATTACAGTTGCACTTTCACAACACAGCTTCTGTATCCAGTCACAATTCAGCTATCATTATTTAGGCTCACAGTAACTTCTTTATGGGACACCCTTCCTCAAGTTTCCCTCCTTTCCAATCTAACCTCTAAACAGTTGGAAGGATAAAGTAAGTCTGATTTATGATTCCCCACTGACGACAAGATAAAATAGTCAGTTCTCTGGCATGTAAAGCCCTACAAGTTCTACCTTTCCAGGACTGATTACATATGATTCCCCTCTATGCACTCACGGTTCCAATCAATGTGACCTATGTGATGGTTTACATCAATAGCATTCTGCTTCCCACTTTCTTTGCATAGACTGTCACCCCTACACCAACAATGAAGATGGTAGTAACAATGGCTAACATGTATACAGTGCTTTAAGGTCCGCAAAACACTTCACAAATATTATTTAATTTTGTGTTCACATCAGTACTGGGAGGTATATGCAATTATTATTGCTATTTTGCAGCTAAAGAAAGTGAGGCAGGCAGAGAGTCAAAAGACTTGTCCAGGATCATATAGCTAGTAGTTGTCTGAGACTAGAATTAAACTCAGGTCTTCCTGACTCTAGGTCCAACATTGTACTACCTGGCTGCCTCCCAGGATGCAGTGGGTCAGGATGCAGTAGATGACCTTGGTGTCTTCGGTGTCTAACCAAGCTCTAAGCGCTCCACACCGTCTGCTTCAGATGTCTTCATGGCCGCTGGCACAAAATATTCTAATCCACCCATTCCACCAGGAGAAGTCTTCACATGATTGGGGTAGACACTGCCCCTAACTCACCAATGGGTTTGAGACATCTTGGTTGTTTTCAACCTGGTTTGGCCTGTCTGACAAAGGGTTATGACTTCTGCACAATGTGTAGCTTCTTGGAGCCACAGATGAGAGTTGGGTGGAACAGGTGGACACCAGAGGTGGAAAGAGCCTCAAAAAGGGCTCAGCAGTCATCACACCAAAGGTATTGGTGCTCCCTGAACCTTAAATTTAGTTGCCTAGAGTTGTTCATCAATATTGCGCATCAATTTCATGATGGCACGTTTGCCCAGGTTCTGGTTAGTGGACAATGCTCGTGTCTTCCCAGTCACCAATCGAGAGAAACGGGGCTGCGTGCTTGCTCCCATATTTTTCAGCATGATGTTTTCAGTCATGTTGTCAAATGCTTTCAGTGAGGGTGAACATGGCATCAAGGTCAACTACCATACTGATGACAAGTTCTTCAATTTGAAAAGGCTAAAAGCCAAGACCAAAGTGGAGGGAGCGCTGGTGCATGATTTTCTGTTTGCAGATGACTGTGTACTCAATGCAGCCTCTGAAGCTGAGATACAACAAAATATGGATCAATTCTCTACTGCCTGTGCTAATTTTGGCCTAATAATTAACACCAAGAAAACACAGGTGCTCCATCAGCTGCCACCACACCATCCATATATAGATGGAAATGGAGAAGTTTTGAATGGTGTAGATTAAGTTCACTTACCTTAGTAGTGTACTTTCCAGGGATGTACACATTGACAATGAGGTTGATGCATGCATTGCCAGAGCAAGCTCAGTGTCTGGGAGGCTCCAAAGAAAAGTTCAGGAGAAAAGAGGTATTAGATTGACTAACAAACTGAGCCATTGCGCTGACTTGAATGTTATATGCTTGTGAAATATGGCTATGCCAGGAAACTGAATTGCTTCCATTTGAACTGTCTTAGGAAGACTCTGAGGATCACCTGGCAGGATAAGGTACTAGACCCTGAAGTCCTTTCTTGAGCTGAACTGCTAAGCATTCATACTATGCTGCAAAGAAAACTCCCATGGGCTGACCACATTGTTTGAATGCAAAATGTGCCCTTGCAGACTATTTTATGGAGAACTCACATGGGGCAGGTGAGCACATGGTGGTCAGAAGAACTGATACAAGGACACTCTCAAGAACTTTGGATTTGACTGTGCAACATGGGAGACACTGGTACAGGACTGCTCAGCATGGTGTGCCCATATCAGAAAAGGTGCTGTGCTCTATGAGCAAAGCAAAATTGAGAATCACAAAGTAAACGTAGTTGCGCAAATTTGGAGTAACCACCCCAAATATTCACATGGACTATCTGTGTCGAACCTGTGGTAGAGCATTCTGACCTCCTATTAGTCTGATCAGTCACAGCCCAAAACACACTGAAACTTCACTTTATAATGGCGATGTCATTTTGGTCATCAAGAAGGAAGGACAACAACTAACCTGGCTGCCTTCCTCTCCTCTCCTTCCCTTCCTGAAATCCTTAATTCCATTTAAGGCTTAGTTCAAGTTCAACTTCCTATATGAAGCCTTTCCTGATTCTTCCAGGTATCTGCCCTCATTACCTCCTCCAAATTACTTTACTTTATATTTAAGAAGCAATGTTGAGTTCTATCTGACATATACCATAATCACATTCCTGATCCCACTTCTAATAGAAAGGATGCTTTATGAGGACAAGGACTATTTCATGTTAGTGCTTTGAATCCCATCACCATAATATACAGAAGTGGGGAACCTGCAGCCTTGAGGGCACAAGTTTGACTAAATCGAAACTTCGCGTAACAAATCTCCTTAATAAAAGGATTTGTTCTATAAAATTTGGATTCAGTCAAAAAGCTATACCCAAGGACCTAGAAGACCATATGTAGCCTCAAGGCTACAGGTTACTCATCTCAGAATTACAATAACCAGAATACAGGCATTTAAAAAAAATGAACTTAATTAAATGCAATTAAAAGTTAGAGGTGAATCAAAATTCTCACTAGTCTTAAATTTGTAGCCTGACCCTACATATGGAATATTATAAAAGACAATACAGACTTTTTCAGTTATGTAAAAACAAGAAGCTTTTGCATAAAGACAGGAAATAGAGGTTCAATAAGAAAGAACACAGACCATTAATATTTTTCTGCATAAAATATCTAACCAAAGTCAATATGTCACGTTCTACAAGGAATTCTCACAAAACTATAAGATAAAAGGTTACAGCCCAATAAACATGATAGATACCAATAAGTAGTTCTCAAAAAAGAAACAAAACTACCAACAACCACCTAAAAGTTGCTCAAACTTGCTAAGAGGCAGAGAAATATGGGCTAAAACAATTCTGATTTTATCACTTAACATTGAAGAAACTGGCAAAAATGGACAGATTTGTTGGTAAGGCTGTTGAAAAACAGGAATATTAATGTGCTGCTGGTTGAGCCTGAATTGGTAGAGTTGCTTTGGAAAACAATTAGGAATAATATAAGCAATTTTTCAAAGTTTTCCGTATCTTTGAACTCAGTCATACTGCTATGGGGATTTATGCCCCAAGATTACTGACAACAAGAAAATACCTATCTTTTATTCATAGCAACACAAGTCTTAACAGCAAAAAACTGAAAACAAACACAATGCCCAGTGATTGGTGGAAGGATGAACAAATTGTGGAAATATAATTGTGATGAAATATTTCTGTGCTATAAGAACAAAAACATCTATCAATCAGTAAACATTCATTGAAAGTGCCAGACACTAGGTAGACATGGCAGAAACTAACACATAAATGAAGCAAATATTCTTAGCCTCAAGACCCAGTATGAAGTAATGGAGATTCAAGAAGAATAGACATGATTGCTATTTAATTGAAAACCAATTAAAATAATGGTGGTATGAAAAAGCACAAACCAAGTTTTTCTTTTAAGAAAAGTGTAAAGCTACATCTGTGTTTAAATCACTCCTTATGCCATTTTGCTTAATAACTTAGGAGGGAATTCATTTTGGGGCACAACAGGATTTTGTACATGTCAAAACAAAATTTATCAATTAAAATAATTCATTCAAAAGATACATAATTAATTAGGATAGATATATGTGTATACATACATCCATATAGTACATTTTAGAATGTATTTTTATCTAAATCATTTAAAATTTTAAAAAGTTTAGATAGTTAAAAGTTCTCAATATTCAACTTCTAAATCAACATTCTCTAAAGGGTCCAGACACTTGGTTTATTTTTGTTTGTTTTCTGTTTTTAAACGATGTATCAAAACCTTCCATCAGTTTTTTATGATGGGTTGCTTCCTACCACAGGTGTGTATACTCAGTCTGATTTTATGATGACAGTGGCAATAACTAATTATAGCCATCCACTTAAAAATATTGCATTATTTTGACACTTGCAGTTAAAGAACCAAGACTACAATCTTTACATTAATTCTAGTAAAGGGAGGGGAAAAAAACCTCATGGTTTTAGAAAAATCTTTTTGTACCATAAGAAAGGAGACAAAATAAATACTGATTACAGAAAGGCATGTAAAATAAAAATAAGGAAACCTATACAAAATTAAAGGGAATGATAATTTATCTTGTTCTCCTCCCCTGCCCACCTCCCACCCCCAATAAAATCATTTTAAAAGCATAACCTTTCTCACAGGGTCACTATGAGGATCAATGAGGCAATCTATATAAAGTAGCTTAACTAGGGAACACTATATAAACATCAATTACTATTGCTTTGAGGTATGGTGACATTACATCATGGGCAAATCTTATTGTCACTTTTGTGAACGTGAAATGGAGATAACTATACATCATGTGACTGTTGTAGATGGTTTGTAAAGTACTTAGTAAACTATGAGGGAACCTATAAACATCAGTTATTACTATTATGGTTTCTACCCTACAGATCACATAGTCTTCTCCATTCAACCTAGCAGTGAGAGGAACACGAGTTTGGAGAATGAAGTTTAGCCGAAGAAGGATGTCATATTACTCCTCCACACCTACTCTGTGTAGATGGAAAATTGTTATATTCATGCACAGGGGTTGACAACATCCTACCTAGTACCTGCTTCTTCATTCTAGATTTCTAAAGTGGAAATAATCCACAATTTTATCAGCATACAAAGTAAGTAACCTTATCATTCATCTAAGCTAAGTAAGATTTTGAACGAGATTCTTGAAAGAAGTGTATCACTATCATCAAGCTTTAGTTTTTCTTAACCACAGGTAAGGTTAAATCATTCACCAAAGAATGAATGCAATTTTCCTCCCACCCTTCCATATCAAGAATTTGTTTTATGAGCCCAAGCTAATGATGAATTAAGAAATTTCCTCTGAAGGTTCCACGAGGGTGACTTACACTTTATTACCCAATAAACACAGTGATGCCTCTATCAGGATCCTTAATCCCCAGAATTTTACATAATATAACTGTCATTTGAAACCAGTATTTATGAATATGAGAGCAGGTACATAACAAGTAAAAAAGATTAGCTTTCACTAATTTTGTCATGCCCCAATTAAGAGATAAATTTAGATTTAGTCTCTGAAAATAAATCTTTAAAATAAATCTCATGAATGAAGTCACATTTATTTTGTTAGTTATGTACCTAGCTAGGTGAGAAAAATGTTATCTTCAGTTATTCTGTAAATTGATTTCCCCTCTATTTTGGGAGCCATTCAGCAGAATCATTTAATGAACCATTTGGCTCACTCTTTCAAAGTGACTACATTTAGTTTTCAACATAGTCCAAATGTCTAAAAATCATTACGTGCGAAAACTCGTACATTAAGGAAAAAAAAACCCAGGATTTTTTTTTCAAATATTTAGATGCTTTTGTCTTATTTTCTGAAAACTTCTCTCAAAATCTGAAGGTCAGATTGTGCTACTTAATAGTAGCAAGAGTGCCAAGCTTAAGGTTTGCTGAAGTAATAAATTGAGTTCAAAGAGGAGTACGATGAATGGCAGAAGGGGGCACTACTTGCAACATGTAGAATGCTGACTTAAAACATTTACATTTGCACATTTGCATACCCATCAGGAAATGAAACTTGTCTCCATGTGGAAACTAGAGTAAACTCTGGATTATTTAAGAGTTGATACAATTTATACATGCTTGACCTGTTATTTTAAGTATCTTGAGGGTAAGAACTAAGAACTAAGTTGTTTTTTAATCTTCAGATTTCATTATGTTAAGCATTCAATTCAGTTCAATTCAACAAACATTTACTTAAGGATCTATTATGTACCAGGCCTTCAGCTGTATTCTCAAACATTTTGGTTCCAGGACTCCTTTTCAATAGTAAATATTACTGAGGACACCAAAGAGCTTTTGTTTATGTGGGATGTAACTATTAATACTTAAACATATTCATTGTTAAAACTGATAATTCATTTTTTAAAAATGTATTATCTCATTCAAAAATAACAATTACTACATTGTGTTGACATAAACAACATATTTTGATGAAAAATATATTTCCAAAACAAAAAAACATTTAGTGAGAAGATTGGCATTGTTTTACATTTTTGTAAATCTCTTTAATGTCTGGCTTAATAGAAAACAGCTGGAATCTCATATATACTTTTACATTCAATCCACTGTGATACACTGTTTTGGTAGAAGTATATAAAGAAAATCCAGTCTTACGCGGATAAGTAGTTGGAAGAAGGAGGGGCATTTTAATAGGCTTTTCAAATAATTGTGGATAGATTTCTTTTATGCTATATCAAAATTCAAAAAGTGAGAGCTTCTTAAAAGTTGGTTGCAATGGAAAATATAAACCATATGAATGATGTTTCATAGATTATTATAATAAAATTCCCTAGTTTATCTTAAAATTTGAATGGATCTTATTTTTTAACATTTTTATTTAAAGTTTTGAGTCCCAAATTCTATCCCTCCACCCACTCTGAGAAGGTAAGCAATCAGACATAAATTATAAATGTGCAATTATATAAAACATTTTCATATTAATTATTTTGTACAGAAAGATTCAAATAAAAGAAAGAGTGAAAGAAAGTAAAAAGTAACATGCTTCAGTCGGTATTCAATCAGTATCAGTTCTTTCTCTGGAAGTGGAAAATAGGCTTCACTAATGGTCCTTTGTGACAGAATTGTGCTCTAAATATAGATAGATTATATATTCTATATTAAAGTGAGGGGAGTAAAAGCTCTGGGAGCTAAGACTGGGCCACTGGAAATATCTTCAGATGAAACAGCAGCAACGGAGAAAGAAAAGGAACATTTTGACTGTGATATCTTTAAAAGGCTAGGCGAGAAGAGCAGAAGAAAAAACAGAAGGCAGTAGCATGAAATAAGAGAAGGAACAACACAGAGGAGGATACCAACGGTAATTGGCAGGTAGAGTGGATAGGCAAGAGCACAGAAAGGAGACGGAAGACAGAATACTGATGAAACCAATAAAGCTGATTTACATTGTCCTTAATGGTATAAACTCTTAAACTTAAATTTCTTAAAAGGAGATAGAAACAGGAACCAAAAGAATTCATCAGTGCTGTACTGGATGGCCTCTGATGTCTTACATTAGGAGCTATGCTCATATCACCAACATGTATCTACAATGCATCCAAATAACTTATAAAGTATGCTTAGTAAGCATACTTTAAAAAAAAAACTGTACTGAAGAGTATGATGTTTTAGACACAATCCATAAAAAATCCGGTAAAATAATTAAACTCAAATGCTTAGTCATCACTACTTGAAATACTTGGTTGTTGAAAACAAACCAAAAAAACAACCGAACATGAATTATGCTCAAAAAACCTTTATTGCATACAAGTATTAACTCAGAATTCAACAAAGTACAAACAAGATGAATAATTTTATTAAAGGGTTTTACCATGATAACTCACTTTACTATAGATCCCTGAATTTAAACTCTGTCCTATAAGACTTGTATAACAATCACTTTTAAGCAACAGAAAGTAGCAGTCAATAATAGATAATTCAAATAAAGTATTCAATTCAAATAAAGATAATAGGTTTTTTTGTTATAATAACTTTACTACGTTATGTTAAAAAATCACAAATTGTAAAAATTTGCTGGGAGCTTACAAATTATTTAGTACAACCCATTCATTTTACACTTATGGAAACTGAGACCAAGGTAAATTAAATGCCTTGTTTAATACCACTTATGCTAGGTAGGAGAATCACCATTGGATGGAAACTGAGACCAAGGTAAATTAAATGACTTGTTTAATAACACTTATGCTAGGTAGGAGAATCACCATTGGAATTCAGCTCTCCTGATTGCTGGGTCAATATTCCTATCAATTATAGTCCCCCTGTATCTGGAGTCATCTCTAGTCATCTTGAACTACGTCTTGCCACTGGGCTCAGATGACCCCAGAGGAGAGAGCCAGGATGATGACTGCACAGCCCTAACTCACTTCAATCTGATTAATTTGCAAGTCAAGACACCACCCTCCAGACATCATTGGACCTCATGAGAACATAGGACAAACAACAACTACTCTCATTCTAACTGTTCCTAATATCTTGGGTGTTTACCACTCTCTCCCCTGTAGTCTATTTACACAAATGGATGGCAGTGTAAAATAAGCAAAACATAGACACTGAGATTTTAGGATAGCTGGAAAACAGCAGAAGCCTATTATTTTCCTAAATTTGCTTCTTAAAGATAAAAGATGTTCACAATTTTAAAATGTATACCAATAATCAGTTTAACATGGATCTCAGGAATACTTATGAAAATAATCTCATGCCTGATAAAAATTTGAGTAGATTCCAGTGAATAGGTTTTCTACATTTCAAGAATTATCATGAACAAAGCAATTTTCACACACCAATCAATTCATATAGAAATTGAAATAATAAAGAAAAACACATGTGGCTTATTAATGAAAGTCAATGAAGCAGGGCATGTGAAGATTTATTTGTGGGCAGCATAAAATGTGATATACTGTGTAAGAAGATGAAGGTTACTGTCAGGTCTCTGTCAGTGACCTATTCTGTATATGCTAAAGTTCACTCTTCCACCTCTCAATGCAAGTATATAGTGACCTAAATAATAGACAAGTTTGCTTGGGTCAAAATAATTTTAAAAACACTTTTTAAATGAATGCTTGATTTTTTTTCAAAAAAAAAAGCTGTTTTATGAAAATGAATATAAATCATTTTTGAAACCCGTATTTCTCGGTTATGTTTTTTCCCTAATTAAAAAAAAAAAATTGCTGAGTGGCATAGCAAATAGAAGCCTCGAGTCAGGAATATGAGTTCAACTCTGATCTTAGATGCTAGCTTGGACACTTAAAATTTGCCTCAGTTTCCTCATCTGTAAATGTGGATAATACTAGCCCCTACTGCCCAGGGTTGCTGTGGGTATTAAATGAGTCAATCCTTGTAAATTTCTTAGCACACAGGCTGGCACATGGCAAGCTCTCTGTGAATATTAACCGTTACTAGTTATTATTATTATTTTTGAAACCTTTACTTCTTAGCTGTGATTTTTTTCTCTAAGTAAAAAAAACATTCCTAAATTAGTCATCAAAGAAGATGAATTTGAATCCAGATTCTGCAATCTATAATCTAAATCAATCTGAGAAAGTCACAAACTCCTTAGACTTCAGTCTCTTCATTTCTATAAAACAAAGGATCGGTCTAGATGGTCTCTCTGGGCCACTCAACACTAAATCGTGTAATCATGAATACAGCTCAAAAAGAAACTAAATTATTGTAATTTTATAAAAATGGCTTTTCTCTGAAGTTCATCCTCAATTTAAGAGTCTCAACATATTTATCTCAAATTTCCTAAAGAATTCCAAGGAGAATGACACAACATGTAAAAATGTTAATGTAAAAAGTCTGATGGCAAAAGTAAAATTACTCAAGAATTTATTTTAGATGAGTATCTCCAATAGAATGCTAAGATATTATGAAAATTTTACATATGTAAAATAAAATAAGGCAAAATTTCAGAAGGTACACTAAGATACTTGATGGTTTTCTTGAATAAATCTCAGTTTCAGTGATTAGGAGACCTAGAATAAGAATGACATAGTTAAATGAATATGTAAATAAAATTTGAATAAAGAGTTATGTCATTAAACCATAAATGATTATTTTTAACCTGCTTGTGGCAGACAATTTAGGCACAAAATAATAGAAATCAAAAACTTCAACTGAGAAGAATTGAAAAAGGAAAATACATCAAGCATACATTTATTAAACATGTTTATTTGCGCCAACTAAGTGACTTAGCGTGTAGAATGCTGGATGTGAAGTCAAGAAGACCTGAGTGTAAATACTGTCTCACACACTCCTATGTGGCCCCCCCTCCAAGTCACTTAACCTGTTTTGGCCTCAGCCTTTCCAACTGTAAAATCAGGATAATTATGACACTGACCTCACGGGATTGTGATGGGGATCAAAAGAAACACGTGAAATGCTTTGAAAATTTTAAAGCACTTTATCAGTGCTAACTATCATTACTGTTGTTAGCAGTAGTAGTGCAGGCACTTCAAATCTCAAATGAAATTAATTTCCAGTACATTCAATAATATTTCCAAAAGAAAAGGAAAATAAATTATTTAAAAGAAAAAAGGAACTTCAAATCAAGTTGCATATTTATTTACTGATAGATCTGAGATCACGACTATATAGATATTTGGCAACAATCACACAGTGGGGAGCTCAGAAGCAAACAACTCCAAAATAGAACAATCCTCTCTGCACCATGTAACAGGTGTTCATCCTTTGCCTGAGGACTTCAGATAACAAGGAACTTAGTACCTCCCAAAGGAGATCATTCTATCTTTGGATATACAGTCTCATATGCAGGGTACCATTCTCTGCGAAGGTCCCAACGGGTATACTTGCATTATGCTCTGAAGTCAAGCAGCATAAATCTAATCCTTTTTACACATGGCAACCCTTCAAATATATGAAAACAGCAATCACCTATCCTATTAATAAGTTTTCCATTCTATAGACTAAATATTATTAGGTCTTTTAAACAGTTCTGATATGACCTGATCTCCAAGATCCTCATCAGCTTCCAATGTCTTTCCTAATATATGATGACCCTGGTTTCACAGCTAATAAGTGGTGAGGACAAGCCTTTAATACAGTTTTCTGGACTCCAAGTCCAATGTTCTTTCTGCTTTAGCACCACTGCCTGCCAGACCAGCAAATGCTCAGTAATTATCTGAATCAAATTATGTTGCAGAAACCAATCAGAATTACAAAGGATTCTATTCATTCTACTATGATGTTGACAGAGGCATATGGAACAGAAAAATGTTATCTTAAAAATAACTAATACAACAACAAAAGGATATGACTGGAATATTTAATGAAGTACATTGTCCTAATGGACTATTGGTCTCAATGATGTCTTGACTAGATGCTTAATCAAAGAAATCCATGAAAGATTAAGGCTAGGACTCATATAGAAGAACTGAGGGACTTTCAATTATCAAAACATCTGTGGGAATTTTCTCTCTGCCCAAAGCCCGAAAACATAATTTCTTAATTTGTCTTAATGATAGTTTCATCCTTCAAAGGTGGAGGAACCAATGAATTTATTTTCTGCAGCTGATTCTCACCAAGAATGAAGTTTAAATAGTTAATAGGAATCAAGGCAACCTTTCACTGAATGCTACAATTTTTTTTTCAGTGAAGTACAGTCATGGACATCATTGTTAAGGTAGAAAGAAGGTGCCATGGGGAGTTTGAAGAAGGATGAAAAGATCTGGAATAGACACTGATAAAGGGCATTGCCTAGATGTAAAGGCTCAGTTGAGATTACACAATATACATAAATTTATGGTGGCTCCGTTCAGCATAGTTTTGTGATTTTTTTCCAGTTCTGTTCTGTAATGTCTAAGGTCTCTTTCATCTAAGATTCCATTTTTCTCTTCTGATGCTATGTGCTAAGAAATTTTAGTAGAAACACATTAAAATTAATTTTAACTATCTGTACAAAATTATCACAACATACATGGCAATTTAGTATATACTTAAAATATACCTGCCCAATAAGTTAAAAGAAAGACCAATTAGCAAATTAGGAAGCTGTCATAACAATCTTGGCTTAATAATGATGTCATTTATGTAGTTCTTTATGTCTGTGAAATATTTTACATACCTTTCTTCATTTGATTTTCCTAACAACTGTGAAATTAATTGGTTTTGTTTAGATCGAAGCTATGTCACTAGAAGAAAGAACTCCCACAGAGAAAACTTTGTCTATCAATGCGCTGAAATTTAAAAGAGAGCATCAGGGGGCGGAGCCAAGATGGCGGAGTAGAAAGACTCACCTATGCTAGGTCCGAACCCACAGCCCATAGATTTCCTGTAAAAAGAACTCCTGACAAATTCTGGAGCAGTGGAAACCGCGCAGCAACACAGTGAAGGAGATTTCCGTTGCAGAGAGCCCTGAAAAACCGACCCCAAAGGTACCCAGGAGGGGAGCGAAGTCCTGCCCGGGCCGAGTGCTGCCCTCCCCCGCCCAGGCCACGCGGCACTGAGAGGAGCAAGCAGACCCAAGCAGGAGTCAGGGACCTGAATCTCCGGGCGGTCGCGAAGGTCCCACCACCCACAGACGCACAGGTCACTGAGAGAGACGGGCTGAGAGGGGAGCAGGGGATCTCCGGGACTCGGACCCCCTGGGAAGCGGCCGCTGCGGCAGAGGCTGAGGCAGCTCGGCCAGAGGCTGAGGCAGCTCAGCCAGAGACTCCCAGAGCCGGCTGAAGCTCCACCCCAGCTCCACTACAAAGGATCTCTGTATAAACCCCC
>CM053769.1:504928603-504964326 GCA_028658325.1 Potorous gilbertii | reverse complement strand
GGGGAGAAAATTTTGGAACCCAAAATCTTGTGAAAATGAATGTAAAAAGTTAAATAAATGTATTTAAAAAAAAAAAAAAAAGAGAGCATCCTTGGGGGTACTAAGAGGATCACATAACCAGATATTATCTAAAGCAGAACTTGAACCCAAGATGTACTGAGTGCTCCAAAGCCAGTTATTTATTATGTCATGAAGCCACATTAGAAGAATACTATGGATATTGTAATTTTGCACTGGGCAACTAGGTGGATAGTGTTGGATGATCTGAACTAAAATCTGGCATGATACTTAGGAGCTGTGTGATCCTAGGCAAGTCACTTAACCCTATTTGTCTTCAGATACATTTTGAATTCACTGGAAAGGGAAATGAAACCAGGCAACAAGTTGCAATAAATAGGTGTAGCCTATCAAACAGCAAGCCTATCAAAGATCCCTAGAAAGAAATACAGAAAAAAGAAACAAAGTCATATAACTTATATACAAAGATAATTGGGTCGGATGCTTTTAAATGTCCAGAGTTGCAGAAACTTAAAAAAGAAAAAAAGCATGGGCACTTGTGTTTCTGTATGTGTGTGAATGCTATCAAATGCAAATGTCTCCTAAAATAACTCACTATCCCCCCCTTCACTTATTCCTTGCTTACCCTCTTGTGTGCAGAAACTATTCCACTGGTCAAAGGAACTCGAATTTGCATCAATGTGCTGCTTCCAAAAATGTAAGGACAATTTATGCGAAAAGAATTCCTTAAAGTCAGTGGTTGCTAAATATAAATGCTTCACATATCATGGAAGATTAAAGTCATTCAAAATGGAAGGTCATGTTATTAACTATTTTATAAAACAATAACACAGACAAGACATGAGGTATATGCCTACAACTCAGAAGCACTATTATGGCACAAGTAAGCAGTCAGTGGTATTTATAAAAAAATTTACTGGAATAAATCACTTTTCAAGAAAGAAAAAAAGTAGTCTGCATAATGTGCCAGAGTGATTCATCTTTATATAAATAAAATGAACACCAATTGATTTTTTTTTTTATCTAGGGAGTGATTATTCTCAGATTTAAGGATTTTTTTTCTTAAATATCACTAGGATACAACTGGATGGCCTAGTATACCAAATAAATCTAGTCATTTAAAATTTGGAAGTCATATTCTAAATCTTTACATGGCCAGTGTTAGAGCATTGGTATAGAATCTTAAAGAATGTGATGTGTGCTTAACCTGTGTATTATTTGGTTTTCTTAGGCAACTCTAAAGGGAATTCTAGAAATGCCAAAAAGTTTTCATAGAGCAAAGTAAACTAGGATTGACCTAGTTTCAATGTCTAGTGACAGTTCTTACTCTTCCTGAGTTTCAGTTACAATTAATAATTGCTACACCCATTTATTACAACTTGTTGCCTGGTTTCATTTCCCTTTCTAATGAATTCAAAATGTATCACTGGGGATAAAATCTGTTCGAAAGCTTCTCCAAATATGCAGTATTATGAGGACACTCAAGGAAACTGTCCAGTACCCGAGAGCTACTGTTTACATTTGGTATAAGCTGTATATAATATCTTACATCTGTGTAGAGTGTTCCAAACTCTATAGTTTGGAAAATTCTATTCCATACATCATTATACTGTATCACCACAAATGCCAATGAGCTACAAAAGAGGGGGTATTACTAATTGCACTTTACCAATACTGAACCTAGGACTGAGAGGTTGACAAACATTTATGGTGCTAGTACATGGTAAAGCTGGTATTGGAATTTGGTATTCTAGCTTCTTAGTTACCTCGTCTTATCATAATAGCTAACAGATGTTTCCCATTGATGACTTTATAAATGAAGATGATTGTTTCCCTAAAAAGAACGATCCTGTTCTTAAATTCAAACCTGAAATTTAACAAAGGAAAAACCATATAAAAATAAAATGGTGGCATATATTTGAAAAAAAGAAGTCACTGTCCAGCTCTAGGGTGGCCTTGTAGTTTCAAAGGGAAAAAAAATGCAATGATATGTGAATGCACTGTGATTATTCACTTATTTAAGATTTCCTGATCATCTATGTATTTCAATGTAATGTACCACTTATACTTTAAAGTTGGTGTCCTGGAAATATAACTCTTATGGAGTTCACTGTATATCAATATATGGCAAACTTCTCCTTCAGAAACACATCCAGATATGAGATTTTCATTTCCTTACCTCAAAAAGAAGGTTGATTCTGTAATGCAGCCAAATTTGGAAGAAACAATATTGGGGAAAAGTTGGTTATAAAGGCTTATTTTATTTCTGGTACTCTTCTTCCATAATTTTCATTTGCTCTATAAATGATTTTACCCAGACTACTGTCACAACAAAAAAAGACATTATAATTAAGGGAGGTTGGTTAAAAGCAAGTCCTACTCATGACTGATTTTCTTCTAATTCTGTTTCAGGCCTATTTTCATTTCTTAGAGGCAGCACAAAATAGTACTGGTTTTGGAGTCAAAAGGCGAGTACTTCCTGTAACTCTATGTTGTTTTTTTTTAATTCTTCATAAAATTCACTGTAATATTTGATGAAATCTATATACCAATTTTTGAGTAATTTCTCAATCATCTGGAATGTATTCTATTTCTAGCTTTTAAATACAAATAATGCTACTGTAAACATTTTTGTATATAATGTTTCTATCCACAATCATCTTGCAGAACAGCCCCACTGAAAGAATGCCTGGATTAAAGAACATAAACAGTTTAATAACTTTTCTTGCATAGTTCCAAATTGTTTTCCAGAATAGCTGAATTTACTACCAGTTCCACTTTCAGTAAATTAGCCTACAATTTTCCCAAAATCCTTCCATTAATTACTTTTCCCAGTCTTTACTCCTTTAATGGGTTTCAAGTAAAATGTAAAAGTTGATTAAATTGCATTTTTCTGATTATTAGTGATTTTAAACATTTTTTCAGGGAGGCACTGGCAAGTAGTGACCTAGAAGATATAAAAATATTACAAACAAAAAAATCTGATTATATTTTAATTGCCAGGAAATGACCTATTATTGATGTACAAGTTGGCACTGTGTTGGCTGTCGGGACACAGACATCTGACTAATCAAATCTAAAATCAGAATTTATAATAAACAAGAGGAAAGAATATTAATGAGATGAAGATGCAATGTATAGTTAAGATTTAGCCCTAAATTATTTAAACAGGTTATAGAAATTTAAAAAAAACCAATAGGAAATGGTTAACAGAAACAAGATGGCAACAATTATAACAATTTCATCCAGAAGGTAAGCCAACGTAAATTAACTACTGCATGGAGATGAATTAGACAACCTAGAACATAACTGCATCATCAAACACAACTTACCTGCCAAATGGAGAGGGATGGCTGCCAAAGGCAACACCGAAGAAGGGTGATAGGCAATCATGACCAGTAGTATCTTATAAAGCAGAGAGAAGTAGTGAAGGGTAAAATCAGTCTAAAGAAAGCTTGGCAAGATAGCCAATTAATCAAGGTCATTCAAGGATGAAAAAAGAGAAGAAAAACAGAAAGATTGCAAAAACCTTTTAAACAAACTGGCTTTTGCATCATGAATACATTTGGACACTAACATCACAGTCCCTGGTGTGCTTATAGAGGAGGAAGAAATGACACCAAAGAAAATAAGGATAGGAAAGGCATTCAGATTAGATCAATTGTATACACAATTGTTTGGATGTGTGTGATCAGCATTCAAAAAGGAATGGGAAAAAAAAATCTTGGACCTTATAAATGCAAAAAGGTGACTCAGAGAATATAAATGAATACTGACCTACATGACTATTCTCCCCTCATTACAAAACCTAAATGTAGGTCACCTATGTGTGAACTGAAGGCAGACTGGATGAGGGAACAAGATGCATTTCACAAAAGACATTGAATGATGGACATCTTTAACATCTCACATCTAACTGAAAGATATATATATATATGACACCAGTGATTGCATGGTTTATTGATTAAGAAAAATCATGCCTCAGTATAACAAATGCTGCCTTACAAACTAGATTACAAAGGGCCTCCTAAAATATACTAAAATAAAGAAAGATTCCTGGGAAGATATTAAATAACTTTGATATAAATAACTCTGTTCAATGGTCCTCTAGTAATAAACACCAGGTGAGGTATAAAACATGGAGATGCATGTTCACCAGAACAGACCAGAATACCAGAAGTATTCACCACAGTGATAGAAAAGACCAAGAGCAAAGCCCTACACAAGCCCTGTGGATAGTGACATCCTCCATATACTCCTTGTTTATGGATGACACTATTTTGAACGTATCAAAGTCCAAAGTCATTTAAAAACTTATGGAAGGAAATCTCAAAGAAGTTTGATCTGTCCATTCACACAGGAAAGACTAAAGAGATATCTTTTTCCAGAATTCAACATGAATCTAAATGGACAACCTATAGAAAACGAGTACACTGTTACCCTTGAGATGTTCCAAGAAAGCGAAAAGGGCTCTAGTATTAGATGAACCCCTTGTGGCAAACTTTTAGGAAGAGACAGATACAGATCAAACAGGGCAAAGAAGGATGAATAGACTGCAAATGTTATCACTGGAGAGAGCTCCTCGTAGCACAGCATCACTGATCCACTGGAATATCCGAGTATTAGTCATCTGTCATCCATCTTTTGGGATATGTTTTTGTCCTAGCTTTTGATTACTTATCTATCAAGTAGTATTAAATTAAATGTTCATGTTAAGTCCTATGAACTATGAGTGTCAGTCCTAGGTCAGAAATAAAGGTTTTTCAAAATCATTTTTTCTTCTGATTCTGATACTCACAGATCTAGATTTCAGATTCTTTGTACTCCCTTATTCTGGAAATTGGGACAGTTGTGGCCCCATACTAACATTAGTCTATCCCTCTAGGTTTTGGTTAGCTTTCCAGTATAATTGTTGGTGACAGAGTAACAATATTGTCTAGAACCTTTAAGACTAGAGAATAAAGCTCAACTGGGCCAAGTGACTTGAATTCTTCAAGGGCAACTAAGAATTCTTTAATTATTTCCTTACTGATGTTAAGCAACAACTCCCTATTAGTCTTTTGATCCTATCCTTTCTGCTCCAAGGTTCATTCATTCTCCCTAGCAAGAGAAAAAAAGAAGCAAAATAAAAGTTAAACAGTTCTGTCCTTTCTCTATGCTCAGTTATGAACAACCCATCCCTTCCCTCAAGAAGTGATCTCACTGGAATTTCTGGAAGCCAAGATGGTGGAATGATCAGTAATTGCTATCTCCCTTTTGTTGCTGACCTTAAAGAGCCCAGAGAATATTTCCCAAGGAAAAATCCTGGAACAGTGGGATCAGGTGAAGGAGTAAATAGTCTCTTAACTTGTGAGGCTCGGAAAGTTGTTAAGGAGGGTCCCACAACCTCCAACACCAAGACCCCAGGCATGCCTCAGCACCCCAGGGGAATCAGGAAGACACTAGCACGGACAGGTTTACCAACCACTTAGCATGCTTATGCTCTAGCTCAGCAGAAGAGACCTCCTGTGGCCAGACCACCCCTTCTGCACACTTAATGCAGCTAGCTCCAGGATAACTCTGGGGAAATCCAGAAAGACTTTACCTGGACTTTGCTTTCGAACACCAACCAGTTCATTATCAAGTAAGCTGCAGCATTTTACCTTGTACCTGAAAGAACAAGAGGCCACAACACACAAAGTCTCAAGTTCAAGGCACAAGAATTGTAGGACAGAGCCCCCTATGCCCCAGAAGGAGAGATCCACTTTAAAAGTCAGGAAAAGGGTGATCATCATGAGTAAGAAGCAAGCCAAAAAAGGAAAGAAAATAGAATCATTCTATGGGGACAAGGACGAAAACACGAATACTAAAGAGGTCAGCATTGAGACTGTGCTCCCATCTGAAACTGCAGAAGGGAATATGAACTGCTCTCAAGATCAAAGAACATTCTTGGAACAGCTCAGGAAGGATTTTAAAAGCCAAATTAGAGAAATAGAAGAAAAACTGACCAATGATTTTAAAAATATGAAAAAAGAATTCACTGAAGAGAACAACTCCATAAAAAGGAAAATTGGACAAATGGAAAAGGAAGCACAAAATCTAACTGGGAAAACTGGAGAAATGGAAAAGTACAAAAAAACTAATTGGAGAAAATAATTCCTTAAAAGGAACAATTGGACCGATGGAAAAGGAGATGTAAAAGTAAACTGAAGAAAGCAATTTGATAAAAATTAGAATCGGACAAGTAGAATTTAATGAATCTATGAGCCATCAAGAATCAAACAATTTAAAGAATAAAAAGATGGAACAACATGTAAAATATCTAATTGGAAAAAAAAAAACTGACCTGGAAAACAGATCCAGAAGAGAAAAATCTAAGAATTATTGGTCTACCAGAAAGCCATGATGAAAAAAAGAGCCTGGACAATATCTTCCAAGAAATCATCAAGGAAAACTGCTCAGAAGTCCTAGACACAGGGGCAAAATAGTCATAGAAAGAATCCACCATTCACTTCCTGAAAGGGTTCCCAAACTAAAAACAAGGAATATCGTTGCCCAATTCCAGAACTATCAAGTGAAGGAGAAAATACTACAGGCAGCCAGAAAGAAAATATTCAAATATCAAGGAGCTACAGTCAGAATCACACAGGACTTTATAGCTTCTACATTAAAAGAGCATGATATTTCAGTCAAGGAGATAGATATTCAATGAAATAAGGGATTTCCAGCCCTTACTGATGAAGAGGACAGAACTCAATAGAAAATTTGATCTTCAAACACAGGTCTCAAGAGAGGCATAAAAAAGATAAATAAGGCGAAAAAAAAAACTTGTTATTCAATATGGGCAAACTGTTCACATCTCTATAACAGAAGATGATACTTGTTAATCTTGAGAATTGTATATTTATTATGAAATATAAAAGGGATATACATAGATAGAGGGAGTGGGTATAAATTAAATGATGTGATGAAAACATGTCATTTAAGGGTGTGATGGGATTGTAATAGGCAATGTGAAAAGGAGGAAGCAGAAAAAAATAAATTACATCACAGGAAGAGGAACAAAAATATATTACAGTACAGAGAAAGAGGTGAGGGAGATGAGCATTGTTTCAGGGATATTCATCTGACTGGATTCAAGGAGGGTACAACAAACTCAGTTAAGTACAGAAATACAACCAGCTCTACAGGCAGTAGGGGGGAAGGGGGAAAGAAAAAGGAGGGGAGGCTAAAAGGGAGGGAAGAAGTAGTAAGGGAAAAGGGGATTAAAAATGAGGGGGGCTGAAAGAAGGGAGGGAAGACTGAGGGAGACAGTGGTCAAAAATTAAAACTACTGTGGAGGGGAAGGGAGAACTAAAAGCATAAACTATCATGGGAATACAGATAGTAATCATAACTGTGAATGTGAATGGGATGAACTCTTCCATAAAACAGAGACAGATAGAAGAATAGATTAAAAACCATGCATAGAACCTATGTTAGGTTGTACACAGTCTCAGGGAGGGAGTGAGGAGGGAAGGGAAAAAGAGGGGAAGGCAGGGGAAAAAAGATAGATGGAAGTGATTGCAGAACACTGAAAACAAAATAATTTAATTTAAAAAAAAAAAAGAAGTGATCTCATCCATTCTTTGATGTACTTTTCCCCTTAAAATGGCTTTCAACGCCTTCTTATCTTTTTATTTTTTTTCTTTTTAAAAAAAATCCTTCATTTCTCCTCTGTAGTTATGCTTGTATAATGGCTAGCGTAAAATGATTAAATTAACTCTAGAATTAAGTACATTTATTTATTTTTTTTTACAAAGTCAAGATTAACATGGTAATAAGTCACCCTAAATAGCCCTTGTAGACTTCCATTAACTCAGAACTCTGGTCTTCTCATACCAATCTAAGTGGAGTTGCTTTAGACAATCACTGAGTCAGTCATAAAGGATTTATGAAGCTCCTAATGGGCTAGCCATGATACTGCACACTTCAAACCAAAAAGTCTTGACCTTACACCACTCAGTTTCACCTATTGAAAATATAAATGAAAATATATTGTGGTGAGAAAAAAATAGTTTTACCCCAGGAAATAATAGCTAGTCATCTAATTTAGGGTAGTATAAATAATAATCCAAGAAAAGAATACTTCATTTCACTGTATGCTTTAAAGAAAAACCTGGTCTAGCCCATTCCAGTACATTATGTTATAGTTCAGTATCTCACAGGGAATTAAGTAGGCTTTTGACCTAGATAAACACAGAAAATGGGACAAAATCCTAATTTGAAGTGAATCAGTGAAATTCTAAAACAACTAATTCAATAAGTATACACACCAGCTTTTAACTAGAATGCAGTTCATACTTTGTTCTTTGCATCTCTGACTGCATTAATGCTAAGCAGATAGGAGATATTCACGTACTGATGTACATTATGTTAAAAGGCAACAACTTCAAAAACTTGCATTAATAATGATGAGGTGCACATTACCCTACCCAAATATAAGACATATTTTTACTCAGACATTTCAACAAACCCCTATCCCAAACCCCAACCATTTCATACAACTGAATTTCTCAAGGACATCATGATTATGTATAAAGATAAGGAACTTCAAGGCGTCTTCTAAAATATTTTTAATCCTTTTTTAAAAAGGAAAAATAAAGATGCTAGAATACATCTAATTGACCAGCAGGCTTAGATAAAGGTATTATGTCCTTCTATATAAATACATCCTTATCTGATTGAAATAAATTCTATATATTTTTTAAAAACCTCCACACAAATGTGTCTTCAATGAAAAGTATTTGATTATAAGCCACCTACAGAGTAATTTCTCAAAGAACATGTACAGCGAAACTTAAACTGTACATAAGCTATTCATAGCTTTTTCATTCAACAATGATTCTTTAACCAACTCCCTTAATTTTTATACCATGATGAACCTGTCATAAGAACAATTACTCATGGCACTTTTATGACACTCCAAGGTATTCATTCACCTCTTTTTTGCTCCCTTTTGCTTTCTCCCCTTCTAGCCTACTTTTCATTGTTCTTTTTGCCTTACACAGACAGACCTTAGAGCCATCACAGTCTGCTTACCTGAACCAAGCTACACCAAATACCTAGGAAAGGAGTGCAAGGCCCAAAGCACCTGCTGACAAAATCACCCAGGGATTTCCAGGATGTAAGCAGTAAAAATGGGGGCATGGAAGCACAGCTCCTTCTGCTATCCTCAACCAGGTTTTTCACTCCATTTCATTTCAATGATTTTCACAGGCTTGGATGTAATTACGATCAAGATATGCCTTACAACAAAAGTGTGCTGCAATGACAATCTCGAGTTTCCCCTTACAGCATTTGTCTGGAGAAGTCTTCAATGGTTATAGTATTGGTTTATATCTGGCACGTCCTCTTTCATATGTTCAGTAGCACCAAAATCAGAAAAATGAAAAATAAATAAGTAAAGCAAACATGAAGAAAATCAAACACATGAATCCTGCAATATCTTCCCAGGTAGCCCTTTTCACATATAATTTCTTTGGCATCATCTGTGTTTCCAGTATGTCAGGTAAAGTCATTAAATATTACACATTTAAACACTACTTCATAGGTATCAATGATATACATCAATGATTTTACTCACATTTCAAGAACTTCTGGTGACTTACACTAACATTTTTCAAGAAAAGGAACAAAAACACTATAAATTAAATGCTCACACAGTCAAATGTTTTCATTAAAGGTCTCAAATCAAGATAATCAAAATACAAAAACATTAGTGAAAACAATCCCCGCCATAAAACAGTCCTCTTCCCTCCAAAATTTTACTCACAAAGCTGGCTGAATCCTGAAGAATATACTATTGCAATTGTTAATAGTCAGTTGATTTGACCAGTGATCTGAACTTACATTCCATTTTGGTTAAGAAGAGTTTTTAATGGTAATGTAACATCTGTTTTATGTTATTTGAGAGACACAAAACTCTACCCGTGTGTTGGAATGTTTGATGCTCATGCCTTCTAAGAAGCACTACTCTGTTTCTGTTCCCAGAGTAGCCATCTGAGGTTAAACACGGCTCCCTGCTCTACAGGCCAGAGACCATATTTTTAAACGTAACATATATATACATTTCTGTTATAACCACAATTTTACTTAATATTCTTAGCTACATTTATTTTTTGGAACTTCCTATAATTTCCCAATGCGCCTATCAACATTTTTTTTAAGCTGTTGAACCTGAATGGATGATTTCAACTTTATATTTTTTCAACACATACAATTTCTTCACCACCACACTCCTTCCATCCCTCCCGGCACAAGGAGCCCTTTAACAAATAGGACTCAAGATGGAAAACTGAAGGAAATTTATTTTAAAATTTTTCCTTCTTAATAATATGTTCAAATTCTTTCCCTAATAGTGTTTAAAAAAAGCAACAACAACACTGTCTGTTACTTATAATTCCAAAAAGGATAGGGAGTTCAGGGAGGAGATAGGAGTACTAAAGTATGTTTGGAGATTGCAGATCACTTAAAAAATTGTGAAAATGTGGCTATCAATTAAACACAGTTTCATTCCACTACATTGCTTTTCTTTCACTGGTCAACTCTATCAGTACTTTTTCAAAATACATGATATCTTGAATTATACCAAATTTAAATAAATGTTCCAAAGATGGTTTTTCTATTTTTAGATTTATATCAACATTTATTTGAGATGACTTTCTAGATTAAAGAGAATAATCATACTAGATTGGTTATTTTATGTCTACTACGTTCATCTGGTCCTAGGATAACTGCCATATTTTGTTCATTGTAAAATTATTGAGCCAAGTATTTTCAATGCACATCATTGCTGATGATTCTAAATTAGCTTGATGACAGTCTGTTGAGGACACCATGGAAGTGCTGAGCACAACTCTGGAAGATCATCTCCTTATTGCTAATGTAACTCCATTAGTACTGAGTAGTTGAGATGCGTCACAGGTTTTTGGTCATAAATACTTTTCAGGACATCACAAAAACTCTCAATTGTTAACTATCAGCAAAAAACAGAATTTAAACTGCCTTATTACTGAGTCAAGAATCCTGCATCTCTCTAAGTTTTGCTTATACTTTACTTGTGATGAAAGTAAATGCTGCCTTTTTAGAGACAGATGAACTATCTTGCTGGTAAACTCTGTGGAGTTCTCGTTTTTTGCTTAGCAATTTCTGATTTTCCCTATCATTTCCTCAAAACAATTTTCATGCTTTATCAATGTTCTGGCCCAGATGAGGGAAAATCATGCTGTACACCAAATATCTGAATGTTACCTCTCCTTTCCTACTCCACTGCTGCCAGCCATGTGTTGGCTCAGTTTTATCTCCAATCTGTTCACATTTGAAAGAGCACTCTAATCTGTTGAAAAAAATCTTCCGGTAAACATCTTGCCTTGAGGCTGCCAAACTTGCTGAATGAGAATATTTAGCTTGGAGAGAATAGGTCTATGATCAGTCCAGCACTCAACTTTGTCGCTCCCATATGCTGTCTTTTCTCCTTACAATGACACCGTTTACTAAATGGAAATGTTTGCTGTGAGGGTATATCTATGAAGTTTTATAGTGATTAGGTAAGCAGAGACAGTATTGGTGATTAGAAAGTCATGAGATGTAGAAGTCGTTAGCTGTAAGGGCACTGTTGCTGTTCACAATTCCATTTCTCCCAAAGACTCTCCCTGCCACATCAAATAGTCTGGACCTACTCTGACATCAGTTACCCAGAATTACAAGCTTGTCCTCTTTTGGCACATTGTTATGAAGGGCTCCAGGTCTTCATAAAATTTTTCTTTCACTTTATCATATACACACTGATTATGGTGTGTATTTCCTGCGAGATTGCCATGACCCTAATCATTCACTCTTTTTTTAGGAAGCATATAAACTTCTTGACGAAATTAGATTTGATTGTGAAACCTATGTGAGCTACATGACACTCACCATCACTGTGACCACTTCAGAAAAATGTGTATCCAGCTCTCACTGTAGTAAACTTGCCTTTATTTGCCAGTCTTGCTGCACTCAGGACTGAGAGTTAGATGTGATATCTGCTGAGTTCTCTTGCAAGAAGAGCTGTTCATCTTTCAGATCTACTGGATTATGCTCTCCATAAACATGAGCATGTCCCATGTAGGAATGGTAAGTAGAACCAGCTTTGCAAAAGTTTGTGTATATTTTTTGGTGTTTTGACAACAGGGTAGGATCCCCACTTTCCACAGTAAGCAAGCCAGGGTTGAATTAGTTGAAAAAGACAGTAAGAGACCTTTTTCAGTACCTTTCTCATCCTAGAAGGTGAGCAGTGTGTTCCTGAAAAAAGTGGTCTCAACCACCCAGAGGACTGCCAAATTACTGCTTTTTCAGTCAGTGAGAAGAAGATCTTGTGGCTTGGGCCGCGTATTGTAAAGTTGTGACTACAGCTCTCAGTGTATCTTCACCTGATGCTGCATTACTTGCCTGCTGCCATAGGACTTTGAAGTGGTTAAAACTGATAAAGTAGCAAGGATGATGTGTCTTAGCTCACACATAACCTGAGTTTAAGTGAAGCAGAGGGCACAAAGTCATTAACACCACTCTCTCTTCCAGAGACAGCTGAATCCTGGGCCAAGACAAAGGTCAAGATGAACTGCAATGGCCTAGAATGCGGCACATGATCTTGCTGTCTTCAATGTCTAACCAAGCTCTACGCAGCACTCACTTCTGCTGCTTTCATGGCCACTAGAACAAACTGTTCTTATCTGCACATTCCACCAAGGAAAGTCTTCATTCAAATGCTTTGGGGTGGACTTTGACATACTTCACCTACCCTGACCTACCTTACCGAGGGGGCTGGGACTCATAGATTACCCTCAAACTGGTTTAGCCTATTTGTCAAAATGGCGTAACTGCTGCATGTGCTACAGCTTCTTGGAGCCACAGGGGAGAGCTGGGTGAATGAGGCAGACCACAAAAGTGGACAGGAGCCCTGAAAAGGGCTTGGTAACCTTCACACCAAAGGCCCTGGTCTTCCCTGGGCACTTAGAATAAGCCAGAGCTGAGAAATTTACATGCTATTTTAAAAAACCTTTTTTTTTGCTCTTCCCAAAATCAACAAAGGTCTTTGTTACTATGTGACTATAAAAAGGTTTTAAGGGACATAAAATCTATATTTGTTTTGTAAATAAATGAGATGTCATAATATGCTAATGTTCACAACCATAATTCCATAATATATCTGCAGCTGAAACCATTGTTATTACCACATTATTTAACATAAAACCAGATTAATAGGTGGAGTATTACTAATCACATGGGACATAAGAATGTTTTTGCATTACCAAGACAATTACTAAAAAAGGAAAATATAATGCATAATAAATAGCCAAAGAATGAAAATAATTACAAGTTAAATGTATAGAAACAAATGCAAAGTCCTCTCTTGGAACTCCATATGAACCTTATTTGCTATATTTTATGAAGATATAATTAAATTGCTCTGAGTCTGCTACTTTAATGGAAGTATAACTTTTAAATAACCACCTATCATTCTATTTAGTTAACACTTTTTAAAAACTCAGTAAACAATTTCTTCAAAGCTAACAAACAAAATTAAATTATGTCTCAAGAAGGTCTACTTGTGTTTTACTGGAGGCTAAAAGTTATAATGATGATATATATTCGGAAGCATTAAAGAAAAATTCATACAGTTCACAACCATGAATCAAGAACACTACATGGTCAGAGGAAGTAAGGGAGAAAAGGACAAAGATAAACACAGTTGTAATATGAATTTTTAAAAGAAAAAAACCCAGCAGAAAGTTAGGGTTCAAAACAAATGACATACTTCAGTGCTTATTCCAGAGTCAAACTTGCAGAATATAGAAATAGTATCCCTCCAGAGGTCATTCAGCCAAACTTCCAACCCAATTTAGGAATCTGCAATGTCTCTTAGAGATCATAAAGATTTTCCTTAAATATTTCTGCAAAGATGACTGAGGGTGATGAATACATCTAAATATAATGTACTTCGTTTCTGACAGTTCTATCACATAATTTCCTATACTTAACCAAAATCAATAATCCTTGATCTACTGGTCCTCATTGTGATGACTTGATATGTAAGGTCCTAATCCTCACAGTCTCTTTAAGTTAAAAGATAGGTATAATGTTGTCTCCTCCAAACTCTGACATCTGACTATAACTAGATTATATGGATATTCATTCCAGGTCATAATTCTATTATCCAGACAACAGAGTGTGAAGGGACCACGAGTCAGAACACTTAGGTGGAAATTCTGCTTCTGATACTTCCTGGCTGCCAGCGGAAATCTTGGATATTAATTAAAATTATTCAGCATTCCAGGGAAACCTTAAGGACTATAGGTTACATAAAAGCTGTTTATCTGCTTTGATAAAAAGGAGTTTCCTCACCCAGAGTTGACTAAACAAGTATAGTACTGCTTAAAGACTTATGATAGCTAAGGAATTCCAGAAACAAAGAGGCTGTGAGATATTCTGACAACTTCTTGAGCATTATGTTATGGATGGCAGGCTCAACTCCAACATCCTACTATAATACTGGAGTATTTTTTGGTCTCCCTCTATGGTCTTAGCCACCACATTACAGCTGTAGTCTTACCCTGAAAAATTCCTCTGTCCTCTCCTCCCACTGGTGAGTTCTTCCTGGAAATTTCATTTTGAGGAAGCACTGAGGTAGGCCATCAATTACTCATTGCCTGGGCCAATTACTGACTCTCTGGATTTCAACAGCATACCAGACATGGATACCTTCTTCTCCTCCTCTCTTTTATATGTGATCTTCCCTAATTAGTATGTAATCAACTTGAGATCAGTGACTGTCATTCCTTTTACCTTCATTTGAATTTCCAGTGTTTATTACAGTGTATGTCATGTAACTATTTAATGAATGCTTGTTGACCAACAATCTTAAATGAATAAAGGGCATATTAAGGGGACAGACATGCCTTTACACAACATAATGTATGAATGAGGAATCCTAAAACTCTTCTGAAGGGTGAACCTAGGACAGTCACAACCAAATCACTTTTGTATGTCAGAAAACCAAAGTGTTGAAACAACTAGCCAATCCATAGCTGTTATTACTTTTAATTAAGCAAAATATCAAAAATATTTTTGTATACTAGTCATAAGTATCTTCCCTAAAGTGCTGAATTCTTCAAGACTCTTATTTATAAGGTTTGTTCACATATAATCAAGGAAAAGCTTAACACTAACATATATGGCCATCTTATATGAATGGGGCATATTTGGAATGCTGAGAATTTAGAATGTAAAACTTTAAATAAAAATTTTTTTAAACTTGAAAAAAGACAACTGAAAAATTAGGTAAAAAACCTCTCTTTCTCTTTGAATTTGTATGTATATATATGTATATATCAATAATAAAATATTAATACTAATGTATAAATAGAGCAGAACTAAAATGAAACATAGAATATGAAAGCTAAAATCAAACTTTTTCTTAATATTGTGGGGAAAGGGGGTGGAGCCAAGATGGTGGAGTAGAAATACAGACCTGCTCTAGCTCTACTCCCATATCCCATAAAATACCTGTAAAAAATGACTCTAAACAAATTATAGAACAGGAGAAGCCACAAAATGAGTAAAAGAGATTTCCAGCCCAAGGAAGACTGGAAGGCCAAAAGGAAAGGTCTATCACACTGGGGCTTGGAGCAGAGCAAAGCCTGGCCTTGGCCTCACTGCACAGACAGGACTCGAGCAGGCTTCAGGGCACAGAATCATGGGTAGCAGCTGCGGGTTCCAGATTTCTCAACCCATAAATGCCAAAGACAGCTTCAAAAGTCAGTGCCAAAGCTCTGGGTGAGAAAGGAGAAGGGTCCAGCCTGAGCCCCAGACCCAGGGCAGCTGCAGCTTCTGTGACATAGCAGTATAGCATCCATTTTTGGAGCCCTTGGCCTAAAGACCCTGGGGGAATTGAGCAGCTGATTTGGATCTCAGTTCTGGCCCTGGGATGAGGAAGAGCGCTGGTGTGGTTCAGCTGGTGGAGCCTCTGGAGAAGGAATTCTCACAGATTTTGGGCAGAAAAGCTTGTGGTTGCTCCCAGACCACAGCGCATACCAGGAGAAGAGTATAGTCCTTTCCCTTGATTACATCACCTTGGAGGAACTGGGAACTTACAGGTCCCTAAAGTACTCCCTCCACTTCACAAAGGACTCAAAAGTCAAGTAACAAACTGGGAAAATGCTCAAAAAAGGGGAAAAAATAAGACTAGAATGTTACTTCCTTGCTGAACAGGTTATTTTCTTCCATCCTTTGGGATATGGGAGAACAAAGCACACCATCAGAGGAGGACAAAAAAGTCAAGGATTCTACATCCAAAACCTCCAAAAACAGTATGCAGTGGTCTCAAGCCATGGAAGAGCTTAAAAAGGATTTTGAAAATCAAATAAGAGAGGTGGAAGAAAAACTAGGAAGAGAAATGAGAGTGATGCAAGAAAATCATGAAAAGTGAGTCAACAGCTTTCTAAAGGAGACTCAAAAAAATGCTAAAGAAAATAACATCTTATGGAAGGGGGTGGAGCCAAGGTGGCAGAGTGAGAACAACTATTCACCTAAGCTCTTAGATAAACTCCTTGAGATACCTCTAAAAAGAGAATCTGACCAAATTTTGGAGGTGCAGAATCTAATAGGAGACAAGACTGTGGCAGATTCACAGACCAGGACAGACTAGAAGGTTGACAGGAAGGATCTGTTATGCAGAGGTGAGCCCACAGCACACAGCGCAGGAGAACACTGAAAGTCAAGTGAGTAACAGCCTCTGAGCCTCAGGTATCAGCTGCAGCTGCTCCTGAGACTGTCAGTCCACAGATTAAACATCTGTAAGTCACCTACTTGAATTTCTGGGAGTCACAATGGTGGAGTGATCGGTAAAGATCTCTCCCTTCCCCTTACTGACCTCAAAAGAACCATATTTCTCCAGAAAATCTTGGATCAGTGGAATCAGCAGAAGGGGCAAACAGTCTCATAGCACCTGAGGCTAGAAAAATCTCTTAAGAATATTCCTCTTACTGTGGCAGAGGCAAACTGGAAAAAGAGGAGTCCCGGGGGGGGGGGGTGGAAACTTGCACTAGGACCCAAGGTGTGCCTCAGTGCTAGGAGACTTTCAAACACAAGAATGAAGAGAAGCATGAAAAGGTAAACAGGAAAGAGAAATCATAAGGGACTTACTAAAGTTGAATTGTTTACATTCCTACATGGAAAGACAATACTTGTAACTCTTGAAACTTTTCTCAGTATTTGGGTAGCTGGAGGGATTATACACACACACACACACACACACACACACACACACACACACACACATATATGTACAGATGGAGGGCACAGAATGAGTTGAATAGGAAGGGAGGATATCTAAAAAAAAAGAGGTGAGAGAGGAATATATTGGGAGGAGAAAGGGAGAAATGGAATGGGGCAAATTGTTTCTCATAAGAGGGAAGAAAAACCTTTTTCGATGGAGGGAAAAAGTGAAGCTTACTCTCATCACATTTGGCTTAAGGAGGGTATAGAATGCACACTCAGTTTGCTATGAAAATCCATCTTACACTACATTAAAGTAGGGGAGAAAGGAATAAGTGGGGTGTGAGGGAGATGATAGAAGGGAGGGCAAATGGGAGGGGGGAGTAATTAGAAGTAGACATTTCTGGGGAGGGGTAATGTCAAAAGAGAAAACTGAATCAATGGGGGGGCAGGATATGATGGAGAGTAATATAGTTTTTCACAACAAGCCAAAAGATTATTTCACTGAAAATACAATTTGTAGAGATTTACTATTAATAAAATAACTCTAGGGAAAAGGGAGGAAACTGTGATTCCACTGGTATAAACCATTTGGGTGAGAAAAGTTCCCCAATCAATATGGAAGGAAGTTGTATAGGGAAAAGTTAAATGACTTAATCTCATAGTATTAAATCATGAAGGGATACTGGAATTGGAAGACATTGACTCCAACTCATCATTTTAAAGATGAAGAAACTGAGTAATATTTATTAGTGACTTCCCTAGTGTCACTTTGAAGACAGAACTACAACCTGGGTCTTTTGAATTAAAAATCACCATTCATGCTGCCTCACACTAGTTGACATAATTAGATGTCATAGATGCATAATTAGATTTAATATTAAAATTTTTTACAAATAAGCTATTGTACATTTTAAAGCATTTAAATCTTAAAATCTAATATATATATATATATATACATATGTGTATATGTACTTGAAAGAACCTGTAACTTCATCAATAAAAACATTCATTATGTCAGAAGAGATAGCAATCAATTTTGTCCCATTCTTCCATGAATGGATTCATCATACAGACTCTAACCAAAGTCATTAATCAATCAATAAACATTTTTTAAGTACCTACTACACGCAGGCACTGTGCCAAGTGCTAGAGATAGGAAAAGAAGCAAAAGATAATTCCTGACGTCAAAGAGTTTACAATCTATTAGAGAAGAAAACACATAAGTCTGAATGGAAATCACAGCCTATTATTTTTTACTTTATGTTTTGTGGAGTCTTTTTCTGGCTTGCGTTTTACAACAGGATTAGTATGGAAATACATCGTGCATGTCTGTACATACATAACCTACATCAAATCGTCAGCCAACTCAAAGATGGGAAAGAAGAGGGAGGGAAAGAATTTGGAATTCAAAATTTTTTAAATAAAGGTTAAGAATTGTTTTAATGGGTAAGTGGAAATTATTTTTTAAAAAATAATATAATTGTCATGAAAGATATAGAATTTGTTTCTCTTTCAATTTTTAAAAATAATATAAAATCTTTCTTATTTAGACTATTTATCCAATTTGATTTTATTATGAAATATAGTCTAAGCTGTTTGTGTAAGCCAGGTGTTTTAAGCTATTTTTATGTCATGGACCTATTCAAAAATTGAGTGACACATACGAACCCCTTCTCAGAATAATACACCTAAATTCATAAAATAAAATACATGACAATAAAAGGAAATTTAAGTTTAGTAAAAATAAAGATGCAATTTTTGCAAAAGCAAGTTCAAAGACTTTCCAAAATGATTTTGTAACCTACAACTTTGCTAAAGCTATAGACTCAAGAGGTTTCATTGCTAATTCACTAGGATTTTCTAAGTAAACTATCATATCATCAACAAAAAAGAGATCATTTTACCTCCTCTTTGCTAATTTTTACAAATTTCTTTTTCTTGTCCTCTTGTAATTGTCAGCACTGTCAGAACAATATTCAGTGAGAGAGTGTATATCCTTACTTCTTCACTGCTGTTACTTACTGGGAAATTTTCTGGTGTTATTACCATAATTCAATATATTAAACATAGAGCTAAACAAAAGGGCTGGGGGAGAGAGGATTTGTATCACTCTTTATATATTCCTTGTAATATCACCCTCTGTATAACAAATGTCAATTATTCATTATGATATAAGGGATAGTGTGGAAAGAGAAGTGATCTAAAGGGTCCAGAATCTCCACTAGCTGCACAAACACAGGAGAACTACTTAACCATTCTCAGCTTTCTAATAGTGTACAACAGAACGACCTTGAAATCAAGGTGGCCAGGTGAAGATAGCTGAGATTCAAAGCCATGCTCATTTTCTATAGATGTCATGGGGTCTTCACACTATACCACACTGCCTTCTCCTTTACTTTTTTTACTGTAAGAGAAAAAGTGTTCTTTTTATTACTGTGATTTCTAAATTAAAGAACTTACTGAAAAAAATGGAAAATTAAAGAATATTTGCCTGGCAAAGCATTCAAATTTCATTTTGCTATAATATGCTACCAACATAAAAGCAAGTAGCACTTATACTGACCCTGTAAATTGAATTCTCACTCAACCATGTGAGCCTATGGCAAGGGCACTAGGAGTCCTCAAATGAAAAGAATATGTGACTGGTGAGTCATTTTCAGTTGAGTACGTCTTTTCATGACCCCAACTTGGGGTTTTATTGGCAAAGATATTAGAATGGTTAGCCATTTCCTTTGTTAATTCATTTTACCAATGAGGAAACTGAGGCAAATAGGGTAAAGTGACTTGCCCAAGGTCGCATTACTATTAAATAAATGTCTGAGGCCAGATTTGAACTAAGCGAGATGAATTTTTCTGAATCCAGGCAAGGAACCAATATACAACTTACCACTACTAACCAAGATATATACTTAAGAAGGAGAAATGCTTTTTCAATGTAACATTTATTGTACTTTCCTTTTCTTCAATTAACAGTCATTTCCCCCCCAATTCTCTGTAACCCTCTCCCTACTGAAAAGAAAAGCAAAAGAAAATCTTTGCATCAAATATGGATAGTCAAGCAAATCAAGTTATCATATTGGCCATGACATAAACATTTCACTTCATAACTTAAACTCATCTCCTTCCAGGAAGGAAATGGGTAACATTCTTCTTTGCTCATCAATTACCTTGAGATTCCTGATCTTTTCTTAGCCCAAAAGATTTTCATTTTTTTTTTTAATTCTATTTAAAAAATCCTTGGATAGTTTAATTGGTATGGTAGTGAATAAACAAATTAACTTAGAGAGTATTGTGCTTTTTATTAAATTGGATCTAGCTTCCCATAAGCAATCTAATTGTTACAGTCCTTTATTTCTACGAAAATGTGTTGCAAGTGATAATGACAGTTGACATTAATGCAGTATTTTAAAGGTTGCAAAGTGTTTTATATGCTACCTCATTTTGAGTTGTATTCAAGTACCAGTATTTCTTGAGAAGTAAATGTCCAAGCATTTTATACATTCTGTGGCTATTTTAAAAGGAAGTTCTCTATATCTTACTACTTGGTTTTGTTGATATTATTATACATAAAGGCTAATGATTCATGTGAATTTACTTTTTATCCTGAAACTTGGCTATATTTTTTCAAATAATTTTTTGAGTTGATTCTATGGTTCTCTAACTAAATTATCACATCACAGGCAAAAACTATTAATTTTGTTTCTTCTTTGCCTATGCCTATTCTTTCAATTGCTTTTTCCTGTATTATTTCTATAGTTATAATTTCTACTACTATGTCAAAGAGTAGTGGTGACAATGAATACCTTTTCTTACACCTAATCTTCTTGGAAAGACTTCTAATATGTCCCCATTACATAAAAAGCTAGCTCTGAGTTTTAGAAATAAATTCTGCTTATTGAATTAATGAAAGGTCAGTTTATTCCTATGTTTTCTAATTTTTTTGCAACTATTGCAAATATTATTTTTATTGTTCTTTTTATTAAGACGATCTAATATTTCTCTAGTTTTCTCAATCCTGAATAAAATGAATTCCTAAGTCAGACCTAGTCACAGGGTATGATCTTTTCTATTACTTGTTGGAGGTGCTTTACTGATATTTCACATAAAATTTTTGTCAGTATTCAGTAGGAATAAGTCTATTGTTAAATTTCTCTGTTTTGATTCTCTCTTAGATATGAAGATCATATTTGTATTATAGGACATATATGAGGAATACATCTTTTCTTGTTTGCGCAAAGAGCTTATGATATAATGGAATTGCCCTCTGAATGTTTATAAATCTGTCTGATCTTGTGTTTTTTCGCCCGCTGGGAGTTCATTTATGAATGAGATTTTTTTTTCTGAGACTGGATTATATAGCTTCTCTCTCTCTTGTTCTGTTCATCTAGACATTTCATATTCTTGTAAATATCTAGCTCACTTAGATTGCTGGTTTCACTGAATTAAAATCAAAGTAGTTTTTAATAATTCTTTCAATATTATTTATTGTGAATTCTCCTTTTTATTTTTATTTTGAGGAATTTGGTTTTCCTCTTCCTAAAAATCTAAACAAGCTAATTACTTTCTTAAAATCCTTCTTATTTTATTTAGTAATTCTAAGGAATTTTTTTTTGCCTTCAAATTTAATTGCATCTTTGATTTACAAGTTTCTTATTTTATTGTTTTAGGTGGGTTTTTGTTTTAAACAATTTTGTGTGTTTTCTAGGTTTTTTTAAACTTAAATATCCAATTTATTGATGTTCTTTTCTCTGTTTTGTTGAAGAAGATTTTTAGTATTGTCAACTTTCCCTTAAGGACCATTTTGCCTGCATTCCAAAAATGATGATATATTTGCTCATTGTCATTTTCTCTGATGATATTACTGTTTCTACAATTTGTTCTTTGATCCATCAATTCCTTAGGACTATGTTGTTTGATCTTTAATTAATTTTTAATCCTTTCTTTTTTGTCCTCTTAATGAATGTATTTTTATTACATTGCAGCCAGGAAGGATATGTTTAATATTTCTTTTTTTCTTCATTTGTTTGTGAAGTTTTTATGCCACAATACATGGTTTTGTTTTGCTTTTTTCAAATGTGTCACAAGGTGCTGATAAATTGGTATGGTCCTTTCTTTAAAAAAACAAAAATTATGGTTTTTGTAGAAACAAAAATCTATTAAGCCCCCTTCCCACCAATGAAAAAGAAAAAAAACAAAACTCATAACAAATATGAACAGTCTAACAAACAACATTCCACAT
This sequence comes from Potorous gilbertii, assembly GCA_028658325.1. Taxonomy (NCBI): domain Eukaryota; kingdom Metazoa; phylum Chordata; class Mammalia; order Diprotodontia; family Potoroidae; genus Potorous; species Potorous gilbertii. The sequence goes on along the minus strand of CM053769.1, from coordinate 504,941,795 downwards.
TGGACATATCTAAACATATGTGTCTCGATTTGACATTAATGTCAAATAAAACCCTAAGCTCTCTTTCAAGAGGTGGTTAATATGTTTCATCATGAGTTCTCTGAAATTGAGGTTGAGTTGTTTGTCTTTATAATATGGTTGTTATTGTGTAAACTGTTTTCCTGGTTTTGCTCTAAATTTCCTCACACACAAATCCCCTTAATCATTTCTACAGACCAAAAGTATTTCATCATTTGTGTGTGTCTGTGTGTGCAAATTATATAAAATAATTTAGTTTGCTATTCCTGAATTGATGGGCACTCCTTTAGTTTTCAGTTCTATGCTACCACATGAACAGTTGCTAAAAATATTTTTGTACATGAATACTTTCTTCATCCTTTGACCTCTTGGGGTACAATTCTAGTAATGTTATAGCTCCAACAAAGGATGTGAACAGCTTAGTAACTTTTAGTGCACAGCTCTAAACTGTTTCCCAGAATGACTAGTTCATAATTCCATTAATAGTATATTGATGCACATATTTCCTCACAGCCTATCCAGCATTTCTTGGTTGGATTTGTTTGGTCAACTTCCAATCTCATGGGTGAGGTGAACTTCAAAGGTGCTTTAACTTGTGTTTCTTTAAATATTAATGATATGGAGCATTTTTTTTTTCCAGATGGCCACTGACAGACCAAATTTCTTCCACTTACATGACCCTGGGCAAGTTACTTCCACCTCTGTTTGCTTAGCTTCTTTAACTATAAAGTGATATTCTCTTCCATATGTCTTCCTCCTTGTTGGTATAAATCTTCTACTTAAGTACCATAATTATATGAAATAGTTAAGTTCTCCTTTCTTCCATAGCATATTTCTTTTTCCCTCATCAAGATATAACCAAACACTCTCATGCTGTCTGTGTTATATAATTCCTTCTATGACTTCTGATGCATTAAGATTATGAGGGCACACTTGTATTTTATTCCTGAATTAGAAGGTTCATAGTTTCATTCGTGTATAATCCCTTACTGAATCCTTGGTCCCATTTTTTTTTTCATGTTTCTCTGAATTTCTGTGTTTTCATTTCAATTTCGACTCAGTTCTGGTTTTTCCATTCGGAATGTTTGGCATTCCTCTATTTCACTAAAGGTTTATTGTTCCCCCTGTAGGATCATATTTTATTTTGATAAGTAGTTTATTCTTGGTTGTAATCTTTTATTTTTTCTCCTTTACAGTAGGTATTCCAAGTTCTTCATTCCTTTATAGTAGCAGCTGACACATCCTGTGTGGGCTTAACTATGGTTTTCCTTTCATTGCAGAAATTTTTCCACAACAGTAATATGATAGAGAACTAGAAATCACTGCAGGAATGGATCATTTTTTCCCCCTCAAAAATAGTCAACAGAGAATTGAAACTCAAGTTAATTAGGAAACGGTAAGTGACCAACAAGTTGTGCTCAATGAATACAAGGTAATAACACAAGATTCTAAAAGAACTATCGGTATGACTACTAAGCCACTGACAGCAACCTGTAATGGAAAAAGCATCTCTCTCCACTCACACACCTAAATTCAGGCCCTCATAACATCTCATTTGTTACGTGGAAAAAACATCCTCATTAGTCTTCCAATGAACTTTAGTTGCTCCCCTCATTCTCCTCATCTTCCCCACAGCAGCCAATGTGATTTTTCTCCAGATCAATTTCATCTATGTACAAAAACCTTCTAGCTCCCTTGTATGATTAAATATTGTCTTGTATTATTTATTTAAAATCCCTCTTAATGTGGCACCAAGTTACCTTTCCAGGCTTACTATATGCAATACTCCCCATCATGCACTCTGGTTTCCAGCTTAATTGCCTTGCTGTTCCTCATCACTGTCCTGCCTGAGGGAAGTTCCCTATATTTAAGCTTCCAAGGAACCACCTGATGCATTCTGATCCTCTGCTTTTACTGCTGTGCTCTATCCTCTACTTGCTACAAACACATCCGACTTCAACCCTTGGACCCTGAATTATTTATTGTCAAGAGTTCACCATATCTAGGTGCTCCCAGATGCTACAAATATGCTCCAATCATGAAGCTACACATGCAGAAAAGTAAACAAATCAACACTCCCACTCTAGAAAGGATGTCAATCACCTACCCTGTGACCTCACTCACAATCTATAAAACTTTGCAGGTGAAGATATCCTCCCTGACATGAATTTCTCATATGTCCTGTGTTTATTAGATTGTAAGTTCCATGACCACAGGGACTGACTTCTTATATTCATAATTCCATCATTTAGCACAGTGCTTGACACACAGCATGCACTTAATCAATGCATTTTTATTCATTCCTATTTTTTTATTGTAAATGTATATTCAAGCTCACATCCCTATGTTTTTGCACATAAGCCTAAAATGTACTCCCTATTCACTTCTATCCACTATCAATAACTAAGTATTTATTAAGCATTGTCTACATACCAGGAATTATGATGGGTAATGAGAAAACAAAGACAAAAGTGAATTCAGTCCATGCTGTCAAAGAGGTCACATTTTAACAGGGGACACAACCTGTTGTGTGTGATGCTTTTTCCATTACAGGTTGTTGACAGTGGCTTAGTAGTCATACTGACAGGTTCTTTTAGAATCTTGTGTTATTACCTTGTATTCATTGAGCACAACTTGTTGTGTGTGTGTGTGTGTGTGTGTGTGTGTGTGTGTGTGTACATACAGAGATAGACAGATAGATAGATATGCATGAAAAATATCTATATTAGATAATTTTGGTAGCGAGGGCACGTCATTTTCCTAACAGATGATGGAGTAGTTTGTCATGTCCTTTTCCAGTTCATTTTACAGATGAAGAATGGAGGCAAACAGGGTTAAATGAATTGCCCAGGGATTTCAACTGAGAAAGATAAGTATTCCTGACTTCAAGTCCAGCACGCTATCTAGTGTACCACCCTGCTGCCCCATAGAAGCTAGCACTTAAGCTATAATCTTAAATGAACTAATGACTCTAAAAGGCAGAAAGAAGGGAGAAGATCATTCCAGATCGCTAGCGGAAAGGCAAAGAGATGGGAAATGGAGTGATATGTAAGAGGAACATCTAGAAAGATGGTTTGACTGGACCGAAGTGTGCAAGAAATAGAATAAAATACATATTGAATCTGGAATGGTAGGTTTGGGCTGGGTTGTAAGAGGATTAAAAAACAACAACAACAACAGGAGTTTACATTTGGCCCTAAAGGTAAGAGGAAGTTTGGAGAACTTAAAAAAGAGAAAGTTAACTGACTTATGCTTTTAGAAAACTATGTTTCCAACTATGTGAAACAGACTGGAGACATAAAAGACTTGAGGTAGCAGACAAATGATGAGGCTAATGCAATAGTACATGTGATGTGTCAGAAGGCCCAGGAATAAATGGAAAAAGAGATTACAAGGAGGTAGAAAGGAGATTTCACAAATGATACCAAGGCTGTGAACTTCAGTGAACAGAAGGATGGGAGTGTCTTAAAGTGAAAGGAAAATCTGGGAAAGTGATGGGTCATGGGGAAAACAGAATGGCCATTTTCAACAAGGTGAATCTGAGGTGATGCAGTCGATCTAACTGGAAATGCCCAACAGATAGGGGGTGTCACAGGACAGGAGGCTGATTCACGAGCTCACTTTGTCATAGTGTTCCTCAAAGAGGGGCCCTGTGTATTTAGCAAAAGAAACACTGATCACTGTGGCCTGTCATGGATTCATCAAAAATAATGTATCTGAAGCAACTGTCATTTCCAAAACTGCTAGATTTTGGCAATGCATTTGGCAGAATCTCTCACTAAACTGATGCTGATAAAATGATGGACTACGGGCTAGATGAAAAACTGAAAGCATTCTAAACAGGTTAAATCACCAGACAGAAAGCAAAGCAACTGATAAGCCAGACTGGAGAGAGTTCTAGTACAGGACTGAAGGATACTATTGGCCCAGTACTCAGTCCAAACCGCATCTTCTTCAAATGTGAAGACCATACCAAGCAGGCAGGAAAAGCTCACACATCATATAAAGAAACTGGAATCCCTCAATTGAAAACTGCAGATTGGATATCATATGATTAAATGTAAAATCCTACATACTGATTCATAAAATCAATGCTACAAGAATAGGAAATGACTTATGACAATATGCACTGATATTTTCACCTTCATCTTTTCCACTCAAATATTTAAGCATAAAAAGGAAAAACATAACTGAAGCATTTCAGTGTTTACTCTTACATTCACAAATTATATAAACTTCAGGGAGAAACCAGAAATGGAGCAGTCTGTTTTAGCCTTCATTTTCTGAAACTTGTGTTGCTTAAAACTACTCATTAATTTTAAAATTGGTACTAACAAGCACCTTACAAATATTACACTTTGTTTAATGACAGGAAGATAGGATGTAAACTCAGTGCTGCATCCCCATCTGCCACATACTGCTCTGATATTTATAAATATAGTTGTGCTGTTGACATTTCTACAGCTCCTCCAGGTGTGAGCCATTAGAACAGATAATTCTCTTTGATCGTTCCAGTGTTACTTCTTTTTAGATCTAAGGAGATCTGGCCTGCTACTAGGTTCCCAAAACAACACCTAGTAAAAAAGACTTTTTAACTCCTAACTAGTTGTTCTAAGTAAAACAGATCACCTCAAAAGATAACCAAGTGTGAGCGTAGTCGTTTTTTAAATGAAGAATTATGACATAGCAAGTAAAAAGTGTTGGAATAGTTTTTAAAAAGAATTATAATAAGGTCTTGGAATTTTTAAAATTTCACTTGTTTAGAAAACATACTGAAGTTAGATGTTATAAATTATTCATGCTCTATCACACTCACAGTTCTCTTCACTTCAATTCAACGAGCTTCCTGTTGTCCTAAAGTAATCTTTTTTTCTCAGCTTTTCAGCAGCAAAAATTATTTTTGTGTTAAAAGAAAAAAGCTTAAGACACAATTCTCAAAACTACATTCCTGTATTACCCTGCCACTCAGCCAGGTGAAATTAAGGGGGGAAAAAAGCGTTCTAAGATGATGTATGAAAACCTGCATTACTACTGTATATTGGCTTCAAATAATTTATGTACAATTCAATAAAGTGAAACCAATAAAATACTTCATAATGGAAGTAAATAAAGACTGCCTTGTTTAATGGTCTGGAATACCAAAATGGAAGAGTATATGATGGGCTGGGTAAGTTAAAAAACAACAACAACAAAAGACTAGATCTAAATCAGGCTATGTCTAAAGTAGAAATAAAAAAATCTGAGCATTGAAGATAAAGCACTGGGTTGTCAGAGATTATGTGAATGATGAACTACATTTTTCAATTAGTTCAGACTAGATGAATGGTCAAGGAAGTAAGTCTTTAATAGGAAAAGAAGGCCATCTTCATCACATAAGGAGAAATGAGAAGAAAATGTAAGAGATAATGTGTACAAATTCTAGCTTCTCCATAAAATTATTTGCACTATATATAGTTCTAAAAATGTATAATTTTTACCCACAATGCCTTTTCTTCAAGTCAACAGAAGAAATATTCTCTAATAGAAAGAATTATTTCAGACAAAGCAAAATGTTTATTCTACTATTTAAGACATGACCACCGGTATTGGTACAGGAAATGAGAAACAGGGTAGAATTGCTAGAACAGCAATAAATCAATCAAGAAGCATTTATTAGGCGCTTATGTGTAAGGCACTGTGCTAAGCCCTAGAGTAAAAAAAAAAAAAGAAAGAAAGAAAATGGAGTCTCTTTCTTCCTCATGAAGTTCACATTCTAAGTTCTGGAGTTCATATTGGGGAGATAACATGTATATAGACTGATATAAATAAAATACAGGGAAAAAAATGGAAAGAAGCTACCTTAAGAGGGAATTCAGTAGCACATGCTAGGGGAGGAGACCAGGAAAATCTTCTTTAAGGAGATGGAAAACTAGAGGTTAGATCTAAAGGATGGTTTACAAGGGGACCATTTCAAGCCTGGAGAAAAGTCAATTCAAAGACACACAGATGGACATGTACTACCTTATGAGAAGAAAAGCAAACACGCCAATGCACCATGAACACAGTGCATGCGTCATTAGGGAGTATAGTGTTAGAAACCTGAAAAGATTTGTTCTTATTATTGTTGTTGCCATTTCAGTTCTGTCCAACACTCTGTGACCTGATTTGCAGGTTTTGTTTTGCTTTTTTTTTTTTTTTTTTTTAGCAAGGAGACTGGAATGGTTTGCCATGCCATTTCCTTCCTATAAGATGTCAGAAATTATGAATTATTTGTTTAATATGTTATTAAATTTATATTTAATTTTATTTATAAATAATATATTAATACATATGGATAATATTTTATCTATTAATAATATATTATAAATATTTATAATATATATTTATTAAAGGATTGGTTGCATGAAAAATAATTGTTTACCCTGCCCCCAGACCATTTAGTGAGTCTTGAAGAACAACAACAAAACCAGTATATTCCTTTGGAAGGGTATGAATCTCCCACCCACTGATTATATTATTTTTAAAGAAAATTATGCTTGTTGCATCATGTAAAATAATAAAGCTCACTGAGCAAAACATGTTCAATTTCACAAGAAATTTGTCTGAATGATGGTTCTAACACTCATTCCAATAAAGCTATCCAAATGTGTTTCTACATAAAGAAACACACAAACACACTGTGTATGTTTATAAATCCTTGGCCTCACAGCAATGTTGGTGGGCACTTTCTTTGATAAAGGCTCTGAGACTACTAAAGCTAGCAAGGCAGGAAGACATAACACCTCTGACCTGTCAAGCTGAGTTAGTACCTCCTAAGTGCCTTGGTTGGTTGCTGCCTAGAGGAAATGACAAAAGACCTAATAAAGAATTTAAAGACCTCTATACAGTTTTAAAAGGGGTGGAGACAGAAAGCAGTGGCCCTCTGGGCAAATGAATAGGTAAAAAATTTCACTAGAAAGTAATAGGTAAGTGACAATTACTCAAAGTTTGTAAAAATCTACAGAATTATTTTTAGAGATTCCTGACAAAACATGAAATGGTTTTGTCACTGAGAAGAGCATGGCTCAAATACAGCAAAACAATAAACAAACTAGCACTTTCTTATTTCACAATACAAGAAAAAGACATGGATTGATCCAACTCAAAAAATAAAACACAAAACTATAAACATCACCAATTAACTTCTTAAGTCAGTCCTGTTATTCTAAATGTTTGAATTATATGAATACCACAAAATGAGAACCATCCTCAGAGGGAAATTTTTAGTTTCCCTTTAATTCACTCACATATAAGTGATCAGAAATTAAAACAAAAAATAACAGAAGGAAACAAGGTATCAAAAGAAAGCTTTATACTATACAAGCAAAAATCACATAGAACTTAAATTAGGTTAAAGAGTTACAAGAAGTTTAAAACATTTAAAAAGCACTTTTGCCTATATCACTAACAAATCATAACTCACTGATAACAATCACTGAGGCAATGAGCTATTAGATAGAGTAAACCTAATTTTCATGTTCTAGTACTCTTTATTTGTAGGAGGCTATTAAAATAAGAGTAACATCTTTTTATTTGTATAAGGAATTATATGAATATGTATATTTATATGTATAAGTAAATTATCTATATAAGGAATTAGACTATTAACATTACTCTTAACAAAACTATTTCAGGGGATGTAATTTGCTATAAAATAATAAAATTTATTTGAACGGCTATATTTAAAAAAGAACCCACATTTTATTTTGTAAAACAAATTAGAATCCTTGCAATTATCTTAATATTTCATTTAAATATTGAAGAAAAATTGTAGATTTTGAGAAGGAAATAAAGAAAAAACTTTGCTCTTAATAGAATGAATGCTCCTTTCCTTCTCCCCCTTTTCTCCCTACTTTGAAATAGCAACTATTGTAGCCATCAAAGGATTCTCTAAACAGAATATATGGTGAATCTGTAAGACAAAGGGTTAATTAAAGGAGGCCCAGAAGTTGTTTTCCCCTCTCCCAGGGTCTGTTTCCTGTCTCCCCAGGCCAGGATACTATTGTCCCCAAAAGTACCAAAATCAGTAAAGAAAGATGCAAAGTTAATTAGATGTGAAGTAAGCTCCAGCTCGCACCAAAGTCAGGAAGGTGTAAGGCTCAAACCTAAACAGGAAGGGGGAAAAAGTCCTAAATCTAAAAATAACAGCACTGAACAACTCAAAAATCCTTTCTTTTTTCATTTCTTGCTATCTTTCATACACAAATCCACATACAATCGTTTTCAAAGCACATTTTAGGAAAAGTAATTCAGGGCTGAAAATCAAAACTCTATTAAGAAATCTAGATATTAAATTGGATATGATGCACTTCTACACTGGATGACACAAAATTAGGTAACTTTTTTAGTAAAAACAAAAGATAAACTGAGTTATAACAGAAACAGGTTCATAAATGTTAATTAAATTAGAAGACATTGTTTAATTTTTTATTAAAATTTAAATCCAATATGATGTGCTTCTCATTTTACAAAATGTTACAGATACACTATCAGATTTGAGCCTCAAAAACACTTTGCTAATTAAGTCAGGGAAAAGATAAAACTGTTTAATTAACTGTGAAGGTGCCCTATATATCATAATAGTTGAGGAAACCAAGGCTTGAGAGAATAAAGGACTTGGTCAAGATCTAAATTCAAATCCAAGCCTCATGCAACCATACTATGCAGGATGATACATTTTTATGTCTCATTACCAAATCCATCAGACTAGCAAGTTATCAAATACAGGGCACATACACTTCAGTAAACAAAAAATTTTATCCTTTTCCTACAAATTGAGGAAACAAAAAACAGAGGTTAAATTACTTGCGCTACATGCACAGCAAGTTAATGGTGAAGACAGGAAATAGTTGGAAATCTACAAGACTCTTACCAGTCTCTTATCTCTAATACACCAGATTCCTTTTGACACTACTTAGAATATGATAGCATATGCATTTCATAACTGTACTCTAATGTGCATAAATCTGATTTTAAACAAACCATCTTAAATTAATTTAGAAAATTCATATAGAACCAATTACACACATGCACACACACATAATCTTCAAAATGAGGACATTCAACTTATGATATGTATGAAGAAGACAATAACTGTAGGAGCCTGGAAAGGAAAACAAATTTCAACAATCAGGTGAAGAGAAAAGAAGAAGTTTTTCTTATTACAGAAACGGGAGAAAACAGAATTATTTTCCAGAGCATGAGACTGTAGAAGAAAAGTTGTCCCTGCTCACCTTCCCAATTTTCCAGATGGAAACGAGAATCATAACTACTTACATTTTTAAAATAACAATGGCCAAGAGAGCTTTACTATTATCCTGACAGGCAACATGTATGAAAGACACCTCACCCCAAAATGCCTCACAAAGTCATGAAGCTGTCCAGTCGTAAGATTCTGCGCAAACATCTCTTTTGTCATGCATAGCCCTTCCTGGCTTGACCACATGCTTAAGCCTTCTCTACAGGGAATTACCAGCTTGAGAATAAGTGTTTCAAAATTTGGTTGAGAAACAGTTTGGAAATCAAAATGGTTTCTCACATAGAAACAATTAACAGTGATGAAAAATCAATACAGCCCACAAAATCCTATTTCATCCATAATGCAATTAAATTGTGGTACTAGCTTGAATTTGAGGAACTGAAGATCAAGTACGGCAGGAGATGAAAGGTCATCTCTGTCTTCTATACAAACCTAAGGTAAAACTCTGAGAATGTTAAAATGTTAAAATTTGGATTAAACTCCAAAATTATGCACCTCCCTTTCCTACCCCGCAGCAAACACAATCTCCCATTTCCTCCACCCCAAATCATCAGCAGAGGTGACCAAAAGCATTTTGAGTAAATTCTTCACAATAATCTTTGAATGACTGACAAACCTAAAAGAATAACAAAGAACCTTAAAAAACATTAAATTCAACAAGCAATTATTAACTAAATATGTTAAAATGTAAAAGATAATGTAGTTATTGCTGGGGACAAAAATGTAAAAAATTATCTAGTCTGGTATGCCTGTTAACCCAGACAGCATTTCAGGTAATGAATGGACTCTGGTATGAGTGCCTGACTTGGCAGGGCATTAGTAACAACAAGAAGTCCAAATGTTGGGGTCAAAAGACTAACCCAGAATCAAGGCTTTTACATTCACTAGCCAGAGCACACAATTAAGAACAAAGCACATCAAGAAAAGCAAATGGGAAACTCCTCCAATAAACCTAGGGCACTCTCCCACCAAAACACATACTACCATCATTGGGAAGAAGGGATAGAACATGAGCACTACACATCTCCGGCCTCCAATGGGGCAGTGATAGCCATGTATTCTTAGGGTATCAATGCACCGATTACTCTTATTGAGCCTGCTCCCTGCTAAGCTTGAACTCTGGCTCCGTGGCTCTCCAAGAGGCCTAAACTACTCCAAGTTTCTCTCATTCTCATCTGGGCATATCATCCTGCTGGTGTCATCCTACTGCAGGCCTCTACTCAATGAAAACAGCTTCAAGGACGCATTTCGTCAGGATCATTCACCTTAGCACCAATCTCTTAAGGCAATGGTAACTAGGATGCCTCTCTCTGCTAAGGAAATTCAAATTGTTACCAAGACCTGACAAGTTCACCCTTCCAAAATCTTTCAGATATGTCCCTTTTCCTCGTCAGTAATCACCAGTCTCTCACTGTAGTGGAGACCCTCATCACCTCAAACCTGGTCTATTGTGATAGCCTGCTTGTGGGCCTGCCTGCCTCACTTCTCCCCACTCCAATTCCATCTCCCATTCAGCCACCAAAGTGATTTTCCAGTTCAAGTCCAATCATGTCACTACAGTACTCAATAAAATTGAGTGGCTTCCTATTGACTTTAGGAACAAACATATAAATGCTCTGCTTAGAATTCAATGTCCTTCATGACCTAGTTCTTTGCCACCTCTTCAGTCTTCTTCAATCTTACTCCCTTACACATTCTCTTCCATCCAGTGACACCAGCCTCTTGGCTATTCTACAAAAAAAAAACACAATATAACTCTTGGCTCTGGGCATTTTCTCAGGCTGTCTCCCACACTTAGAATGCCCTCCTTCCCTGGCTCCAAATATCAACCTGGCTGGCTTCCCTCCCAAATAAAATCCCATCTTCCACAGGAAGCCTTCTCCAGCCCTTCTGAATTCCAGTACCTCCCCTCTATTACTATTTTCTATTTATCCTGAGGGTAGCTTGTTTTGTAGATATCTGTTTTCATGTAATGTTCCCCATTAGATCATAAGCTCTTTGAGGACCAGCACTGTCTTTTGCCTCTTTCTGTATACCCAGGATTTAAAACATCTAGTTTGCCTAGTACAAAACACCTGCTCTCTGTATACCCAGAGGTTTGATGATAAAATACTCTGCTAACAAAAGAACTTACTAATATAGATTTAGAGCTAGAACTGCAGCCGAGAGATAACTTCCCTAGAGATGCATAGGAAGAAGCAGAGAGAGGATATGAACCACAAAGTCTTCTGTCACCAAATTCAACATTTTGTCTAATACACCAAGTTAGTTGTCTCCAGCCAGACAGTAGTCTCCCTTGCCCTCTAGGCAGGATTAATTTTGCCTGTTAACACCCGCATCTTGGCAGCAGAGTCATTTTACCCAGATAACTATATGGATGAGAGTTGAAAATTCTCAAAATTTCCAAAACCATTTATGCAAATATATTTGGGTCAGTACAAAATGAAAGTGAAGAAGACAAGATCCTTGTTACTCATATTCATGTCTGGGCAACTAAACAGAAAGTAAGTTCAGTTTTAGACATATTGAGCATAAGACATCTAATAAGAAGCTGGAGATGGAAGACTAAAGGTCAGAAGATTAGTGAAGGGTAGAAAAATAAATCTGATAATCATCTGCATAAATATGGGAGCTGAATCCATGGCAGCCAATAAGATCAACAAGTGAAGCAGAATAAATAGAAGTGGGGCTAATGATGGAGCCTTGAAGGCCAACTACAGTTAACAGAGGACCCAACTGAGGATTCCGCAAAGGAGATTGAGAAAGAGCAGTCAGGTAGGTAGAAGAAAAGAATAATGGCCCCAAAACCTGCAGAAGAGAATTTCAAAGAGTAGAGAGTGATTGACAACACCGTCATAGGTGACATGGAGATCAAGAAGGGTGAGGAAAATTCTTAGCTTTTGTGCAGTATTGTAGCCGAGGAAAAATTTTCTGTATCTCCCTGAACTTAGAAAAAAACAAGGTAAATTTTAGTTCACTGGGACAGCATTTTTAAAGAGGGAAAAACTAAATTTCTGGTTATCTGATCATTAACATTACTAAAATTCTCCTAAGAGTGAAGCTTTTGGTGAGAACTAAAGGGACTTCAGACAGCCAAAATAGCTACAGTAATAAGCACATTCTCAAAATGAATATATAGTTACCATCTCATTTATCCATATATTTCTTTTTTTAACATAAATTTATTTATTTAACTTTTTACATTCATTTTCACAAAATTTTGGGGTTCCAAATTTTCTCCCCATTTGTCCCCTCCCCCACCCCAATACACCAAGCATTCCAATCTCCCCTATCATCAATCTACCCTCTCTTCTAGCATCCTTCCCTTCCCTTGTCCCCATCTTCTCTTTTGTTCTGTAGGGCCACATACCTTTCTATTCCCCCATTACCTGTACTTTTTTTTTTGTAGTAGCAAGAACAATACTCGACAGTTGTTCCTAAAACTTTGAGTTCCACCTTCTCTCCATCCCTCCCTCCCCACCCATTCCCTTTGGGAAGGCAGGCAATTCAATATAGGCCGCATCTGTGTAGTTTTGCAGATGACTTCCATAATAGTCATGTTGTGTAAGACAAACTGTATTTCCCTCCATCCTATCCTGCCTCCCATTGCTTCTACTCTCTCTTGATCCTGTCCCTCCCCGAGTGTTGACTTCAAATTGCTCCCTCCTCCCATTGCCCTCCCTTCCATCATACCCCCCACCCTGCTTATCCCCTTCTCCCCCACTTTCCTGTATTGTAAGATAGGTTTTCATACCAAAATGAATGTGCATTTTATTCCTTCCTTTAGTCAAATGTGATAAGAGTAAACTTGGTGTTTTTCTCTCAGCTCCCCTCTTTTTCCCTCCACTAAGAAGTCTCCTGCCTGCCTCTTCTATGAGAGATAATTTGCCCCATTCC
>CM053769.1:504844120-504928103 GCA_028658325.1 Potorous gilbertii | reverse complement strand
ATTGTCTCTCCTGGATCTATTTTCCAGGTCAGTTGTTTTTCCAATGAGATATTTCACATTCTCTTCCATTTTGTCATTCTTTTGGTTTTGTTTTGTGATTTCTTGGTTTCTCACAAAGTCATTGGCCTCCATCTGTTCCATTCTAATTTTGAGAGAACTATTTTCTTCAGTGAGCTTTTGAACCTCTTTTTCCACTTGGCTAATTCTGCTTTTGAAAGCATTCTTCTCCTCACTGGTTTTTTGAATCTCTTTTGCCAATTGAATTAGCCTATTTTTCAAGGTGTTATTTTCTTCAGCATTTTTTTGGATCTCCTTTATCAAAGTATTGACCCATTTTTCATGCTTTTCTTGCATCTCTCTAATTCCCCTCCCAGTTTTCCCTCCACTTGTCTAATTTGATTTTCAAAATCCTTTTTGAGCTCTTCCATGGCCTGAGCCCACTGAATATATATTTTGCATGTTTGGGATACAGAAGCCCTGACTTGTATGTCTTTCCCTGATGGTAAGCATTGTTCTTCCTCATCAGAAAGGAAAAGAGGAAACATCTGTTCACCAAGAGAGTAACCTTCTATGGTCTTACTTTTTATCCCTTTTCTGGGCATTTTCCCAGCCAGTTACTTGACTTCTGAAATTCCTTTCCACACCCACCTCACCTCCAGATCTGCCCAGCTAGTGCTTGGATCTGAGATTCAAATGCTGGTTCCCAGCCTCAGGGCTTTCAGTGGGGGGCAGGGCTGCTATTCAATGTGAGATTAAATTCAGGTGCTCAGGTGGGGGCAGGGCCATCTCACAGGGCTCAGGTGGGGGCAGGACCACCTCTCAGAGCTCAGTTCCCTCGGGGGTGTATGCAGAGACCTTCAACAATGCATCCAAGCCCCTGCCCGCACCCTGGGAGCCCCTGTCTGCTGCTTCCCCCACTGCTGTCTCCCAAGGGGGCTTGAGTTACAGAGACACCTCACTCCCCGCTCAGCCAGCCAAAAAGAGTCTCTCACCGACCTGTGGTATCTGTGGGCTGAGGGACTTTCACGGCCACTGGAGATTCTGTCCCTGAAACCTGCATGGATCTGTTCCTCTCAGTGCCTTGAGGCCAGGGCAGGGCTGGGCTGAGAGCTGCTCCGGGTCCAGTGCGCAACAGACCTTTGGTGTTGGTTTTTCAGGGCTCTCTGGAACAGAAATCTCCTCCACTCCATTCCTGCACAGCTTCCACTATTCCAGAATTTGTTGGGAGTTCCTCTTTATAGGTATTTTATGGGCTGTGGGTTTGGAGCTAGCATATGTGAATCTTTCTATTCCATCATCATCCTCCCCCTCTATCCAGATATTTCTTATTTCTAATGTTAATTACCTATCACACAGCAGATAATCTAGAAACAGGCCAAGTCACAGAGCCTCAAAAACAAAATTCACAAATTATCTTTTTTTTTGTAGTTCAGTTTCAATTTCTTTTTTTTTGCATGATCCAGAGACTTTAAAATGCAATGAAAATCTAACTTGCATGATATTGTTGGTGACTGGGAAAAAATTCAAACTGTGAAAATTTATTATGCAAATGAAAATATCAAATGTTGGTACAACTATCAAAATGAAAGCAGACAATATTGTAGTTCTAAAATTATACACTTGTTTGTACAAAGCACATAAAATAAATTCACCTTTCTAACCCAACTGTTGATTGTGAGGTCTTCAGAAAACATTTATCATTTAGCTTGTAAGGATATTGAAGAGCTTCAAACAAATATAAAAAGAAATTTTATGTCTTTATTGGAATGACGTTATGCTTAGTACACCAATTTTGATATTCAGATTTGTTTTTTATTAGAAATGATACTACATAACTGCAATACTGGTCCAACACTCTTGTCTTTACTTTTAAAGCAAGAAACAGAATGACAGTATTCAGAAAGCTTTAACAGGCATCAGTTAATCCAAGACATTAGCTTTAGTTCCAAAAAGCTTTCATAAAGAAAATCAGATTTTATTTTTGAATGCATGAAATATTTAAATAACTAGAATGACATGAGTGTGTAAGCAAAAGTCATGAGGCTTTTCTTTTAAATTTACCTTAGAGCTGGTCACTCCCTCAAATACAACAGTTTTTTACTTTTTTCCTCAAAGTATGAAAAATATGAAACATAAACAAGCTTTTTCATTGTACACTTGGAAGTGCACAATTTAGACATTATAGAGCTATCTACATACTGTTAAACTCCATCAAATCTTGGATAATCCATTAATATACAACATACCAGTCACAGAAAGAACTAAAACCTACTTCATTCTGTTACCACATATTCAAATACTATCTAAAGAAAAACATTTTTAATCATCTTGGCTTTTTTCTACATTTGTATGTTGATACATTTATTAAAATATTCCTGTTGAATTATGTTTGATCTTTTCCTTGTCAAATTAGTTTGCTACCTTAATATCAGCCATCCAGACAAAACAGGTAATCAGAAAAATGAGCACTTCCTCATTCATAACTATGAAGTCAACTTTAAGACATGATCCCAAACACTGGGTTGTGGCAGCAGATTCTAGGTCCAATTTCTTCATAATCCTTTTTGGTGTGGCATACCTGGTAGAATTCAGGTGTGGAAGTCAGCATTGATCCCCCAAACCATACTGTATATCACTGCATGCAGTCTGAAATGACTTGCACATCAGTAAGCCTGGGCTTCGGACTATTACCACTTCATTTCAGCCTTGGTATCAACAGTTCTTTTCAAATCTGGTTGAGGTTGACGTCCA
The DNA here is from genome assembly GCA_028658325.1 of Potorous gilbertii. Lineage (NCBI taxonomy): Eukaryota > Metazoa > Chordata > Mammalia > Diprotodontia > Potoroidae > Potorous > Potorous gilbertii. The sequence continues at coordinate 504,925,352 of CM053769.1, read as the reverse complement.
AAATCCCTGCACATGGTTGAACCCCCAGAGAGAACAATATTCTTGTAGAGAGGACATCTGACATCAATAGGACAATTCTGATTACCTCATTTACTACTTCTGAGATAGACTATGTGAAATCTGGATTTAGCAAAGTTTGGGTGAATGGGGATTTCTGGACCCAGGAACTGCTCATAACCAACATCAATGGAAAATTCTTTTTTTGAGATTGCATTGATTCCAGTATACTGTTTAATCCACTCTGACCCATCTGTATTATACTTGTTAAATTCTTTGACTAAATCTGGACAGACATAACTATAATGTTCCTTCATTGCCTTAGCTGTTTCCAGGGATTGTTTCAGGAGGAATTTCTACTTCTCATCCTTTCAATAACTGCTGAATAAAAGATGTTATATCTTTCCCAGCGATTGGAATGTGCTTGATACAGCTGCTAATAACACACCCTTCAGCCACAGGAATGACTTTGAGTGACACCATCTCCACTGTCTGTAACTGTACCAGTCAGTGTCCACTCTCCCACTTGTCTTGATGTCCAAGATGCAGCTAAAACAAGGACAGCCTGTACAGCTATGTATAGGCCTGGAACATTAAAGGATTCAATATAATTTCAGGTGTATATTCCCTGTTTTCTGGAGTATTTAAAGGAGGTTCAGTCAAAAGAAAATAATGATCTTCAGGTTCTGCCCTTAGGTATTTAAAGATCACTTGTTCCATAAATCTCACTATCAAGTCCCAATCTTCAACTATACCATGGCTGACTGGCCACTTTGTGGCAATAAGTTGGCTTTCTATTGCTTCATCCCCAATAAAGAAGTCTACATCAACACCCTTCATCCCCCTCCTTTGTGCTTGATCTCCTACTTTTGCAGATTTCTTGATAGCAATACCTGAAGGAATGATAAACTGTGGCTCTGTATTTCCAGCATATATAAGTTTTGTATAGCCAGTGCCACAGTCCACCACACAGGCCAGCAGCTGTCCTGCCATCTTCCACCTCCCCCTCCCTTGCTGCAGCCACCCTTGTTGGGTCCACGCTGGATGTGGGGAGGACGGGGGCCAGCAATGGGGGCTATCTAACCATCCACAGCCCAGCTGGCTTCGAGCTCCCGGAGGCAGAAAGTAAGCTGAGGCATCAGCAGCAATGGCAGGGAGTCACAAATTATCTTCTAAAGCTCAAGAACTTTACTTATCGCACAAGTAATAGGCTCTTAGAGTCTAACTGCTCTTAATCTGGAGACAATTCTAACAAGTTTACTCAGCTGACTTCTATACTAACAGAAGATTAAGAAGGGTTAAAGGTAGGTAGGAAAGATAATGGGAGGCTCAACAGAGGGATAGTGAAAGGGGACAACCAGAAATGGAAAAAGCTGAAAGAGCTGGCATAAAATCTAAAGCTGGCAAGACTGCCTGAGGTCTGAGACTGAGTTTGGAAACAAAAAATCTAATATGTCTCATTAGCCCATGAAGTCAGAGTTGTGTTACAAAACTCTACAATAAGTGATATCTTAAAATTTTAAGATAACATGAAACTGAAAGTATGTTCAATGTGCATTGTTTAAGAAGTCAAAGAAAAAGAGACCATATTTTAGAAGATTTCCATCAAAATATGACAACTAAGTGGAGTTGTGAATTAATCCAACCTTTCTGGAGAGCAATTTGGAACTGTGGCCAATGGGCAATCAAACTATGCATATCTTTTAATCTAGCAATAGCATGACTAGGTCCGTGTAATTCCAATAAGATTATAAAAAAAGGAAAAAGAACTATAAGTGCAAAAATAATTATAGCAGCCCTTTTCATGATGGCAAAAAAAAAATCACAAATTAAGAGAATGTTCATCAGTGGCTAAACAAGCTGTGGTAACTGAATGTAATGGAATACTACTGTCCATAAGAAATGATGAGAAGGTAAATTTGAGAAAAACTTGTAAAGACATGTACAAAATGATGCAGAGAAATGAGTGAACCAGAAAAACTCTGGGCACATCACCAGCAACACTGTGATGATCAACTATGAATGAATGCTTCAGCTTTTCCCAGCAACACAATGATGGAAGACAAGTACAAAGGACTCAAGAAGGAAAATGCCATCCACATCCAGATAAAGAATGGGTAGACTCTGAATGCAGATCCAGGCATATTTTTCCACATTATTCTTTTTTGTAGTTTCTGATGTGCTTCCTCTTTCACAACCGTGATTAATATGACAATAAGTTTTACATGATAGCACATGAATGACATATCAAACTGTCTACCTTTTTAGGAAGAGGGGAGGTGAGAAAGGAGGGGAGCAAAAAGAAGAGAAAAAAAGAAATTTGAAACTCAAAATCTTATACAAATGAATGCTAAAAATTATCTTGACATGTAATAGAGGGAAAAATAATGTAATTCAAAAATAGCTGACAACTAAAAGAGCTCTTGGTTTTTACAACTAAGTGCTTCAATTTGTAAAATTAGCTAAAAAGGAAAGGCTTATGCAACAACGATGCAAGATAACCGAGGTGTAACTATAGCAGCTAGCCAGGTAGTTCAGTGCTTACCAAAGTCTAAGCTTGGTAAGAACAAAGAGTTCGACACAATATGTTTAGCATTCAATACTGTTAGTTGCTTAGTCAATAAACGTTTATTTAAGGGCTGACTTTGTCTGAGTTCTTTGATTTGGATATAAGTTTTTTAAAAAGACCTTTCCTGCCCTTAAGAAGCTTACAGTCTAATTGGGGAAAACCAAAAAGAATAGGAAGCTGAAAAGTAAGGGAGGAGATATCGAGGTGCAGTCCAGAAACAGCATAGTTGATGTAAAATGGGGAGAAGACTAAACTAAAACCCCTTTCTTAAATAGATGACCTTGTCCTCGGTCACAGAGTCCAATCAGAGAAGAGCATACTGCCAAGATGAGCTTATTTGGCACATAAAATCTTGCAGAACAATGAGATTTCCCAATGATGAGTTTAGTACTAACCATTACATGGTTATTCACTGACATGTTTTTATTTAATCTTATGCAATTCCCAACAGGTACCAATTAGATTTTTAAAAATACCTGAATTTTGGATGAGAAATCAATCCAAGAAAAAATATTTGTCAAGAAACAAAACCACCAGGAATTGTAGAGTAGTATTAATGATAGTTTAGTACAACTGAGAAGTAACTTTTTCTGTGAAAGTATTTAATGCAACAGAGTTTTTCTTCAAAACTGCCCCAAACATAATTCACATTTTCTATTTATATACTAATGGATTACTTGGGATAGTCCAGTGACAAGAAGAAAACATAAAACTTTGCAGGGTAGGGATGGAATGTGAACAGATTTGCCAAATCCTGCAGTTAACAGCTTCCTGAAGGATTTCTGGAGATTTTTATATGGAGCACTTTATAACAAACAAACTTTGTTTAAAAAACACTATTAAGACATACCTTACAACTTGAGTTCACCAAGTTAACAGCAAGATGGTGTAAAAAATGAATAGGGGTCATTAAGGCTATAATTACAATAAATATGTTCTTCAAACTGAGGCATCTGTATCGAATTTATTTTGAAAAAACTACTATTTAAAAGCACATATATTCTGACATTATGAAGCAGAACTGCTTTTATAAATAAGTGGAAGGTTATCTCTAAAATGAATTTTTTTTTATTTGAAAATTTCAAAAGATGGCATTTATAACAATTGTCAATACTTGTTTTTAAAAGTTCATGCTTTTGTTTAATATGTTTAATATTGTGAAAAGATAATGATAATAAATGTAAATATAAAATAATGATCTCTCAAGCACCCCGGATTTTGCTATAATAACTGATTATGATGTTTGAGTCAACTCCAAAATTACACCGAGAAAAAAGGGATGGCTCCAGCTTTTTCCATTTGGCCTTCAAAGTTCAAAGAACTGAGGAAACTACCACGACTGACCGAGATATTGTTTACTTGTTCATTAAAATTCTCAAGATTAGAAAGAATTCATTACACTGCTTTCTTTCATTACCCAAGCAATTTACTTGAGTGAGAATGGCATAATTCTGATTAAATGGACAATTCTCTGATTAAAAATATATAAGCTGTTATTTTTTAGGAATTACACTTCCAAACCAATATTCTTTATCTCTGTTAATTCCAAGTGTCTGGATACATAGTCTAGTGGATACAACGATGATAGAATAGGATAGGATGATAGGACACAACGATGCTAAACTCATAGTGTAACAATCAAAACACAATACAGGATTAATTAACTGAGACACAGTGTACCTCACTAGGGAAGTCCAAGTCCTTGCTTCCTGGGTCAGACCACAACTAAAACAGTAAATTTACTGCTTCTAGTCAGCTGTCCCCAACATGCCTGAAATGCCTCCCTCCCCTGCTTCAAAAATCAACCTTAGTAGTTTACTTTAAATGCCAATTAAAATCCCACTTTCCACAGGAAGTCTTCCCCAATCCTTCTTAAATCCAGTGCCTTCCCTCTGTTAATTATTTTCTATTTATCCTGTATTTATACGGATTTTTCCACCATGACTCAGCTGTGTTTTTATCCAAGAAAATCTTTTAGTGACTAGAACATTTCACCCTGGAATATCACTTCACCTTGCCCTTACACTTCTGCCATGATTGTGAATTCCAGTCAGGGCTTTCATTTTAGGGAGAAAAGAAAGTGAGGTTGGTGACTCTGCACAGCCTTCCCTCACTCAAATCAAAATCAACTGCAAGTCATGTCATCACCTTGATGTCATGGTCCTCTTTGAGAACAAAGGACAAATACAACTTGTGAATAGCAGCTCCTTCTCTTCTCCTCTCCTCTTTCTTTCCCTCCCTTCGTCTCCTTACATTTTAGGGGGAGAAGAAAGTGAGGCTGGTGACCTTAAACAGGCCTCCCTCACTCAAAACAAACTCAAGTGCAAGTCATGTCATCATTTCTTGGATGTCAAGGACGAACACAATTGTGCCATCACTATGGAATTAACCATCCGGCCCCATTCTAACTGCCTTCTACTTCCTCTCTCCCTAATCTTTTTAGCTCTTTTTTCTAAGTGTTATCTTCCTCCATTACAATGTAACTTCCTTGAGGGCAAAGATTTCCTTTTTTACTCAAATTTATTGTATTTCTAGCCTAGCACTTGGCACATCAGTACCTTATTGACCTGCTTCCCGGAGGCTATGATTTAGTAGTAGTTAATAAGTGGGAAAGACTAGGCTACAGATAGGCCTTGAGATAGAGCCAGATGAGAATTAGTTCATACAATTAGTAATCATACAATTACAGTTCTGGAGATGGAAAGGACCCCAGAAGGCACCTAACCTAAACCCTTCATATTACAAATGAACTGAAGAAATAGGAGATGTTTATTATAGCTGTTTTTAAGTAGTGAAGAGTTACATAAAGTTGGTAAGGGATTAAGCCCAAAGGGGCAGAAATATGAATATATTTAATATTATAAATATAAATGTATATTTCTATATAATGAATAGTATACAAATGAGTAGAAGCTATAGAAAGGCAGATTTAGGATTGTTACAAGGGGGCGGCTAGGTGGCCCAGTGAATAAAGCACAAGGCTGGAGGGAGGAGGGCCTGAGTTCAAATTCTGCCTCAGACATTTATTAGCTGTCTAACCCTTGATCTGTCACTTAACCTCTGTTTCCCCAACTGTAAAAGGGGATAATAGTTCCTATCTTGAAAAGTTGCTGTGAGAATCAAATGAGGTAATTACAAACCAATTAGCACAGTTTCTGCCACATAGTAAGCACAACTGCTTGCTATTAGCTATTATTATTACAATAACACTGCATAACAGTTGTGTCTATCTAAAAATAGAAGGGGCAGACTTGGTGGTTAATGGTTTCCATCTCACGAGAGGTATTCTAGCAAACACTGAAGAATCAGTGATCAAATACTTGGTAGAATGGAATTTTGTCCAAGTATTACTTGGACTGAATAGCTCCCAAAGTCCCTATTCAGCTATGAAAATCAATGGTTCCATATGGTCCTTTAAAGGCTTTGTAGTTTTTTTTCGGAGGAGCGCCTCCAAAAGAGCCTCTCTAATTGTGAAGATGAAATATCAGGTGGACAAGACATCGACTCTTAAGAAACAATATGTCAAATATGTCAAAACTTAAATTTATTGTGATAAGCAAAAATTGAGTTGTAAATCAGTAAGAAAAAATTGTTATACATTGTTTAACAATATACATTGTTATACAATTGTTATACATTAAGTTTTTTTTTAAACTGAAATTTCCAATTAAAGACTGATGAAAGAACATATTCTACACTAACAAGATTTATTTCAAAGAAAAATGTGATGCAAAAGAATTAACACTCTCATTTACATTTGGATTTCTTTTTAAAAATTATTTAAATGATTAACTAACCTGAGCCACTTTAATAGAGTTCTGTGTAGAACCACCAGCATGATAGTCCACTTTGAACTTTTTAACAAGTTCTTCAAACCTGTTTAAAAAAAACACAATAGAAAAACTTAGGTTAGGTTCTTTAAATTATCACAGTGGAAATCTGGATGAGAAGTGAACAAGATCATGTCATAGTACAAGCTGTCTTAATGCTAGCTGGCAGGATATTATCAGTCAACATATTCAGAAACTTTATCAGAAGCAGAAAATGTTCGATAAAGGCTCATACTAAAATTATAATGCGGATTAAACCTATAAACAGACTCTGATTTACACAGGTGATCACAATACCTTAAGCATGTGCAGTCTGCACATTTATGTACTGCTCATGGTGACCAAAGGTACGTAGGGTTGGTGTTTGTACCCACGTGACACCCAAGAATAGAGGTTTGGTAGGGATGGAGCACTTTTTCAAGGCTAAAATTAAGCAGGGAAGGACAGCATCAAAAGCAAGAATTATACACCCCAACAGAGTGCTCAAAGACTGCAATTCTCCCTGAAGGTCCCCAAGACCACTTCAGGGAATCCTGCAAGGTCAAAACTATTTTCATAAAAACATGAAGACATTTAAACTTGTAATGTGTTTAAGAACCTATAGCTAAAACCAACCCAAATTAAATCTCTTTGATGGAGGAAGATCTCCAATATTTTTAAGAGTGTAAAGGGGACCTGAGACTAAAGTTTAAGAATTATTGCCTTAGAGAGAAAAGAAGGATAAGGATGGGGAAAATGACAGTGGATTTGGCAATGAGAAGGTCTTTTGTGACCAACTGCAGAAGAGAGCTAAACTGCCAGGTACCAAGGAGTAAAAGCCAGTTAAGACATACATCCAGTAAAAACATACAGTACCTTACAGGTTTGGACAGTGACAGGTAGGGCAGAAAGGCAAGGTGGCAGGGTTTGTGTATGTTTTTTAGCTGCTGATATTTTAAGGATATATAAAATCTAAGTATCTTTGTAAGTTAAAGGGAAAGTTCATGAATACAGGGAGATGAATAAAAAATGCATAAGGTGAAAGGGATGACTGTGTGACCTACATCACTAACGAAAGGAGAAGGAAGGGTAATCCCTGGCAGGAGTGAAGCAGGTTCCATTTAACAAGGAGAACAATGACCACTTCCCATGAGACTGCGGGAAAAGAATAAACCGAGGAAGACTACTGGAAGGATTAGAAATAGTTTCTAACAGACAACATCAAACTTCTCAGTAAAGAGAAAACTCTGTGTGGGTGGGGGATAGTTATGGGCTTATTACGGAAAAGGTTTGGAACAGCTGTTATGGGAATGGAACAGAAAGTCAGTAAGAGACATACATCAGTAGTGAAGATACTTTAGCAAATAGCAGGATGCTATAACCTTGCTATATAGCTTGCTAAATATCCTTTAGCTAGATTGCTATAATTTAATATACCTACAACTTCAAAGGCAACTAAACCATAGAGAAAAAGTCAGCCTCAAAGTCGGAAAGACCTGGATTCAAATTCTGTGTCTAACTATGGACAGCTCACCTGGTCTGTTAATGCCAGGAATGAATACGGATCAGAATTAGGAGGAGTTTTCATATGGAGCTTCCTTCACTAAAAAATCACAGGTACAGACCAAAAATAAAATAAATTTACATTTTTCTATTATTCTGTCATGTTTTTCAGTCATGTCCAATTCTTCATTACCCCAGCTGGGGTATAAGTTAGATTTTAAACACAGAAAAGAATTCCATAGATCAAACTTTATAATATACAAAAAATAACAGTGATAGAAACAATTGATCTGCTATGTACTTCCATTATTTTTTATTTTACCATGAGCAAACCATGTAGTTTGGGAACTCAAGTACCACTGACTCTTCAAGCACTTGGAATCAAATTCCTTCACTGATAAACTATTCACCCAAATTGTCCTGAAAGCCCATAAACTCACTTCTCACATTTATGGTTTGAATATAATTTCCCACAAGTATCATTTCAATGTACACAACAAAGTAAGTAGAACAGACATGATGCCTAAAACCAGAGACCTTCCTTCATCACGGAAGCTTGAGTTACATCTGGAAACTCACTTTCTTTCTACTCCTTTTTAAAAGCTATGAAGCCCAAACATTCATTAGAGACTTCAAATACGTCTTATACCTGTAACGCTGATAACAATAACCTGAAACAATATCTGAACTGTTTAGCTAACACTATGCTGCCAGTTCTATAATCTCACAAGGGTTTCCTACTGTCCAGCCAAAAGTATCAAAAACTGTGAGATGTCATTAAATATTTCCTTGTTTCAAAATAATCATCATTCCAGTGACTTGACAATTCAATGAATCAAGTTTTCTTTTTATGGGAATGAAAAGAAACACAAGATTCTTAATCAATTTAGAGAACTGGACATCTTGATAAAATCTGTTCAAGGATATGCAAGTGATGACTCCAATTTCATGATGACACCAATCATAATTAGGCTATTCAAATTATATCAGTCTTCTTTGCACACAATTTAAGTATGCTGAAAAAAGTTCTTTCTTTTGACATAAAGGGGAGAAGTTCTCTATAATTCCAAGGTACTCAAAACAAGAGAAAGTGGAATCTATCCAAAAATCTCATTTAATTTTATTTCTGGAAAAATGTAAACGTGCCTCATCTTGCTGCAGTACTTCCCAGGTATACTGGGACAAATTTCTACTATTTCAGAAAGGCAGTTTCCCAAATCATCAAAACCATCTGTTAAATCACCAAACAACTTCTGTTGGCTACCCAATTTAGAATGTATAAGTAGGAAAATGTGTGTATTTTGTTTTGAAGACAGTCAACTTCTTGCTATAGTCATATATTTTTACAAGTCATTGATAAAATACATAAGATAACTTGAGAACAAAGTAATGTTTCTAATTACCTTTTATTTTTTAAACTGAATTTAGTATGTTTAAATAAAAAACAATGAAAAACAACTAAATTACATTGTTTAAATTCTGTTTTATTTTCTATGTTAGTCCATTCTAAGCCTCAATCATGTTGGGGGCTAGACAAAAGCTAGTCTAAGCTTTTCAAATTTTTCTCCACTGGCATTCAAGTAGTTACTTATAGTAGTAGTGTTTTTAGGAAAGACTGAGAGAAACATTTCTCTAATGGTTATTATTTAACAAACAAATAATACATACATGAAAAACTGACATCAATCGGGTAGGTTCAAATGTTTAGGATCAAATTCATATAGCATTCTTTAACTCACAAATCAGTTCAATTTCTATTACTTTTGAACAGTATATGTGAATGAAATTTCTTTAATTTTGTGTCACTTATATTACCATCTCTTACTTCAACCCCTAATATCCCAGGTAACTCATCATAATCTTTCAAAATCAGAAAATGGTTTGTTGTCCTTGGTCAAAAAGACAATATCACAGTTTTAAAAAGCATTTTGAAATAGTCAAATGTGCTCCAATCCATTTTTTTTAATGAATAATATAATATTGAGATAGAAGCTTCTAAGAACCCTTATTCACTTCTATACATTTCTGCCATTGAAATCATTTGTAATGTTTCTCAAAAAAATCACCAAAATGGAATATACAACAAAATTTTCCCAATCTTCAATTCTGCTTTGCAGGACTAAAGAAGGATGAACACCCCTTGAAAGTTAGCATGCAGCTTGGTCAAACAGCACTTGAAGCAATATTGTTAAAATTGTTAAATAGTTAAAATACAAAATTCCTGAGACTGTGGCAATGATTTGCCTGCCTTCATTTTATACATGAGGAAATTAAATCAAAAAGAAATAGGTTAAAATCACATGTGAAAAAGCATACCAAGTAAAAAGCAAAGTTGAGATCAAATTCAGGACTTTTGACTGAAAATATAATATACTTTTACAACTGTTGTCTCCTTTACATGCTAACATATTATTCATTGGTACTAAACTCCTGAACTATTTAAGTGTCTCATTTTAAAAGTAATTTGCAAATTAACATACTAAAAAATTTTTTCTCTTGGAACTACTTTGCAATTTTCATCTCTCAACTATTACAAAATAACATATTTTAGGAGATACACTAATGAAAGTCACATGCTAAAGAGATTAAAAAATAAATTGTTTCTTTAATGGAAATGTGGACTTGTGAACAGAGGTACACCCTCCACCAAATTACAACCAATCCAAATACTCTCCTCCAGGTGATTTTCATCCACTTCCTTCCATAATTCAAAGGAATTCGCCAAATGTGTCAGAAGTTTTTCTCTATATCCTTATGTGGGTAACAGAGCAGTACTAAAGCTGTTTGCCTCACTCTTACCATATCTGATGTTCCAGTCGTTTTACCAAAGGGCATATTTTATATTTCAATTTGTGTACAACACAGTATTAGTAATATGCTTCACCTTATTTGATGCTCACCATGCAATTTCACCATGGTCCTTTGTACTAGTCACAATTTTTAATCTTCAAAAGACACTATTTCATTAGTCAAAGCCATGTGACAGATCTCAGTGAGATTATATGGTGTTGAAAAAATGGATTTTTCTATCAGGAGGCAATATAATATTCATAAAACTACACAATTTGCCAAATGGAAAAACTCCCTTAATTTTTTTCTATTCAATTCAAGGCCTAATCTATATGAAATGCCAATCAAGGTCCTGATGAACTAACTCAATAAGCTTCATTAAATAATCTGAGGAAGAGGTATTTTGTCCTTTCAATTATCCTGAATGATTTTTCCAGTGAAAAACTGTTTAGATCTGATGCATTTAATTGAGATCCTTCCATAACATCAAATGAGTCAACATAATAGTAGACTAAATTAACAATGACAATCTTTTTACAATTGAAAGCCAACAAACTGGCAAAGAGAACAAAAGACAGGAATAGTCAAAATTGGAAGGTAGAGGGAAAATATGTGCAGTAGCTCAGCACTGCTGGTAGAACTGAGAATTAGTATTTCAGAAAGCAATTTAGGATTATTCAACTAATGTGACAAGAAAGTCTAAATCCATTGACTCAGATTTTTCTATTAAGTATATATGTAAAGGCAACCATTGTTAAAAAGAAAGTCCCTATATGCAGCAAAATATATCTCTTTTTGGAAGCGGAAACAAAACAGACATTCATCAACTGGGGAATAGCTAAGTTGAGTACATATCAGACCTATGGCTTACTGTATAACCCTGAGCAAGCAAAACAGGTAACATTTGCTTGCCTTTTCCTCAAATGTAAAATAAGTATAATGATAGCACCTACAATTCAGGGTTGTTGTAAATATCAAATGAATTAATATTTCTTAAAGAAAGCACTTAGCATTGCATATTAAGTGCTTAATACATAAATTCATAAATACATTATTTTCAGAATTTTTTGAATGTACTGATAACCTTCTTGATGTTTTTTCCCCTCCCTTTTTATTTTGTATTTTAAAAAATATCTTTTGTTATACAGCATGACTCCCAAAAGAGGGGAGAGAAAAAGATCTGGGGAAATATTTTGGTAATATGAAAACAAAATATATCCACAAAAACTTAAAAAATCAAAATAGGGAGAAAAAGTTTAAAAAATCTTTAAAGAATATAAACTGGAAAATTTAAAGCAAATAGCTGGACTGTTTCCATTAATATGGATGAAATAAAGTGAATTTTGTGTAGTTATAGTTTAACTTCCTATATTACATGCTTACATTTATTAAGTATTTAATCACATACACCACATGATTGTACATAATAATGACCTTAAAATAGAACACTAGAGGCAAGATGGCAGAGTAAGCAGTAAATCACTTATTCACATCCAAACAAACATAAAACAGCACCCCAGAACAAATCCTAGAACAGCAGAGCCAGTGGAAAGATGGGGTGGAGTGGTCTTTTAGCTCAGGAAACTTGGAAGATCAGCAAAAAAAGTCCATCTCACTTGGGTAATGCAGAAGGCATTCCAAGAGAGGAAGCATTCCAGCAAGGCAAGCCTCAGCAAACCAGTGGGAAATTCTGAAACCAGTGAGTTGTGGTAAACAAAAGGCAACACAAGCCACGCCCACCACACCACCCCCTGCCATGTGCCTAAATATTGGGAGGGGAACCAGTAGACATCAGCTCTGAGAAACACCACATGCTCCAGTGTAAACCCAAGGAAACACAAAAAAACACATCCTGGCCTCAGAACATGCCAGATACCAGTACGAGGACTCCAGTTCAGCAACAAATAAGCTGCCAGACTCCTACAACCTCCAGCAGCACCAGTTACTCCTCATTCCACCTCCTCAACACAGAAGCAGATATGTGGTTCCCCCATGGGCCTCAGGACAACATTAACATAGCACCAGGTAAACAATCAGGGCCTGCAGCCACAGGCAAAAGAAACCTGAGACACAGCCCCTTCCTACCCTGGGAGCAGAGATCAAATTGAAAAGAAAGAAAAAAGGAAAAAAGGAGGGAGGGAGGGAGGGAGGGAGAGGAGGGGAGAGGGGAGAGGGGAGAGAGAGAGAGAGAGACAGAGAGACACAGAGAGACAAAGAGAAAATGAGCAAAAACAGCAAAAAAGGAATGTGACCATAGAAACTTATTATGGTGACAGGGAAGACCAAGACGCAAATTCAGAAGAGAATAACAATGTCAAAACACTTATGGGCAAAACCCCAAAGAAAAATGGGAAGTTGTCTCAAGCCCAGAAAGAACTCATGGAAGAGTTCACGAAGGAGCTTAAAAATCATTTAGGAGTGTTAGAAGTAAAAATGGGAAAAGAAATGAGTTATACAAGAAAATTATGAAAAAAGACTCAAAAGCTTTGAAAATGGCTTAAAAAGAATTGGCCAAATGAAAAGGGGGAATACAAAAATCTACTGAAGAGTACAACTCCTTAAAGAGTACAATTTGGCCAAACAGAAAAAAAAAATACAAAGTCTTTTTTAAAAGTTAGAATTGAGCAAGTGAAAACTAACAACTCCATGAGACATCATGAATCAATTAAATAGATTCAAAAGAATGAAAAGAAATGAAGAAAACGTAAACTATCTCATGGGAAAAACAACTGAACAGGAAAATAGATCCAGGAGAGATAATATCAGAATCACTGGACTACCTAACAGTCATAATCAAAAGGAAGACCTGGGCAACATTTTCCAGGAAATTATCAAGGAAAACTGCCCTGATGTCCTGGAACCAGAGGGCAAAACAGGCACTGAAGATCCCAAAATAAAAACCCAAGGAACATTATAGCCAAATTTCAGAACCATCAAGTCAAGGAAAAAATACTACAAATGGTCAGAAAGAAACAAATTATCAAATATCAGGGAGTCACAATCAAAATCATCCAGGACTCAGCAGCTACAACATTAACGGACTGGAGGTCATGGAATATGATATTCTGGAGAGCAAAGGAGCAAGTACTACAACCAAGAATCACTTAACCAGCAAAATTAAGTATAATATATTAAAGAAAAAATTTCAATGAAATAGAAGAATTTCAAGACTTCATAAGGGGAACAGAACCAGACCAAAAATTTGACCTGTAATATCAAGACCCAAGAGAATCATAAACAGGTAAAAAGGGAAAAGAAAACATAAGGGATTCAAGAGAGTTAAACTGTTTACATCACTACATGGGAAGATGATAACTGTATCATTAATAGTACAGAGAGAAAATATATACAGGGCTATGGGTACAAGGTGAATTTAAGGAAATTATATTAAAAAAAATAAGGGATGAGAAAGAGGAGTACAATGCGTGGATAAGTAAGGGTAAATTAGGATAGAATGGGGTAAATTATCTCATGTGAAGAGATATGAGAAAGACCTTTTACAGTGAGGGGGAGGAGATAAGGGACAGGTGATATGCATAGCTTGAACTTTACTCTCATCAGAACTGACCTAGAAAGGGAATAATATTCACAATCAGTTAGATATGGTCATCCCCAAAAGAGAAGGAGATAAAGTGGGGGGCAAGGTAGGGTGATTAACAGAAGGGAGGGAAGATGGGGGGGGATAGACAATCAAAATACTGGTAAGGTGGGAATAAGAGGAAAGAGAGGAAAAACAGGAGAAAGAATAAAATGGAAGGAAATATACAGGTACTAATCATAACTGTAATTGTGAATGGGATGAACTCTCCCATAAAACAGAAGCAAGTATAAGAGCAGATGAAAAACCAGAATCCTAGAATATGTTGCTTACAAGAAACATACTTGAAACAGAGAGACACATACAGAGTAAAGTCAGGGGCTGGAGCAAAATCTATGACGCTTCAGTTGAAGAAGGGGTAGCAATACTGATCTTGGACAAAGTAAAAAAAAATAGATCTAATTAAAAGAGATAAGGAAGGAAACTATATCTTGCTAAAAGGTACCATAGACAATGAAGCAATCAAAATAGAAAAGCAAGAAATAATCTACTTGTCAGGTCTACAGGGAGGAAAAGAATTCATGACCCAAAGAGAGATAGAGAGCATTACAAAATGTAGAATAGATCAGGGCTTCTTAAACTGTGGGTTGCATCTCCCAAACCACAGTTTAATAAGTGCTGAAGGAATCGTGAGTAGGAAAGATTTAAGAAGCTCTGAAACAGAAAATTTTGATCATAATAAATTGGAAATCTTTTGTTCAAATAAAACCCCTGCAATCAAAATTAGGAGGAAAGGAGAAAGCTGGGTAACAATCTTTACAGCAAGTATCTCCGATAAAGGTCTCATTTCTCAAATATATAGAGAATTGAGTCAAATTTATCAAAATACAAGGCATTCCCCAAATGATAAAAGGAAATGGTCAAAAGATATAACAAACAGGTTTCAGAAGAAGAAATCAAAGGTACAGACATATGAAGAAGTCCTTTAACTCATTTTTGATTAGAGAAATGCAAATTAAAACAACTCTGAAATATCACCTCACACCAATCAGATTGGCTAATATGACACACAAGGAAAACGATATATGTAGGAAAGGAGGTGGGGCAACTGAGACATGAATGCACTGTTGGAGTTGTGAACTGATCCAACCATTCTGGAAAGCAATTTGGAACTACACCCAAAAGGCAACTAAACTGTGCATGCCCTTTGATACAGCAATACCACTACTAGGTCCTAAAAGGATCACAAAAAAGGGAAAAAAGGACCTACATGTGCAAAAATATTTAAAGCAGCCCTTTTTGTGGTAGCAAAATATTGGAAATTGAGGGGATGCCTATTAAACAGGGAATGGGTGAACAGGCTAAGGCATATGACTATAACAATACTATTGTGCAATAAGAATTGAGGTTCAGAAAAACCTCGAAAGATTTGTACAAAGGGATGCAAACTGCAATGATCAGAACCACAAAAACACTGTACATAGTAGCCCCAACATGTGTGCTAATCAGCTATGAAAGACTGAACTCAGTAATACAACAATTAAAGACAAATACAAAGGATACATGAAGGAAAATGCTATCCATATCCAGATAGAGAACTGATGGAGTCTGAATGCAGATCAAAGTTTATTTTTTCATTTATTTTGTTTCCTAGTTTTTTCCTTTTGATCTGTTTCTTCTTACGCAACTGTGATGAATAGGGAAATATGTTTTTACGCGACAGCATATGTATAAACTATATTGGACTACCTACCATTTTCAGAAGAGGGGTGGGAGAAAAATTTGGAACTTGAAATCCTGTAAATATGATTGCTTTAAAATTTCCTGTAACTAGGGGAAAAAAATACTACTTAATGCAAAAAGCAAATAAAATGGAATAAAATAGGGCACTAAGAGAACACTATTTGGTTAGCTGTAAATTGGTTGGCCATTCTGAAAAGGAATCCAAATCTAAAACAGAAAACAGAAATGACAGTGATGTAAGAAAATCAAGATAAACAGTCTATAGTCTGGCAAAGGAGGCATCAAAAAATACTAAAGAATATCATACCTTAAAAAACAGAATGGGCAAAATAGTAAAAGAGGCACAAAAATACAATGAAGAGAAAAATGCCTTAAAAAAGAACTGGATGAATAGAAATAGATTTTTAAAAATCACTAAAGAAAAGAAATTCTTAAAAAACAGAATTGGCCAAAAGGAAAAGGAGGCACAAAAGCACACTGAAGAAAACTGTTTCTTAAAAGTAAGAATTAGGCATATGGAAGTTAATGAATCCATGTGATGCCAAGAAACAAATGAAATCAAAAGAATGAAAAAATGGAAGAAAATAAGAAAAATCTCATTGGAAAAACAAGTGATCTGGAAAATAGATCCAGTAGAGAGAATTTAAGAATTACTGGACTACCAAAAAGCCATGATAAAAAAAAAAAGCCTAGACAACATCTTTGAAGAAGTTATCAAGAAAAACTGTTCTGATATTCTAGAACCAGAAGGTAAAAGAGAAATTGAAAAAATCCACTGATAACCCTCTGAAAGAGAACCCAAAATGAAAACTCCCAGAAATCCTACAGCCAAATGATACCTCATAGATGAAGGAGAAAATAATGAGCAGCCAAAAAGGCTTTGTGCAGCCACAGGCTTTTAAATTGAAGGGCTGGAGGATTTGGAATAGGATGCCAGAGGATTGCAGCCAAGTATCACTTTCCCAGCAAAACTGGGCATAATCCTTCAGGGAGAAAAATAGACATTCAATGCAAGAGAAGACTTTGAAGCATTCCTGATGAAAAGACCAGAGCTGAATAGAAAATCTGACTTTCAAATGCAAGAACCAAGACAAGTAGAAAAAGGAAACAGGACAAAGAAATCATAAGGAATACAATAAGGTTAAACTGCTGATATTCCTCCATGGGAAGATGATACTTGCAACCCTGAAGAACTTTCTCACTATTAGGGCACTTAGATGGAGTATATATAGACAGAGGGCACAGGTGTGAGTTTAATATAAGATATCTAAAAAAATAAAATTAAGGGATGAGAAATAGGAATGCACTGGGAGAAGGAAAAAAGGAGAGGCAAGGTAGTGTAAATTATCTCCCATAAAAGGGGCATGAAAGAGCTTATACAATGGAGGGAAAGATTGGGAGTTGGAGCATTAGTGTATTTAAACCTTACTCTCATCAGAACTGACTCAGAGAGTGAATAACATATACTCACTTGGGTACAGAAATCTATCTTATCCTAAAGAAAAGTAGGAAGAGAAGGGAATAAGGAGGAGAAGGGGAGCTGCAGGGAGGGTGGTTAAAGGAGGCAGTAGTCAGAAGCAAAAAAACTTTTGAGATGGATAAAGTGAAAGGAGAGTTGTACAAACAGGGAGAAAAATAGGATGGAGGAGGGAAATACATAGTAATCAGAACTATGAAAAAAAGTTTAAAGAAAGTATCTTTGATAAAGGCCTTATTTCTGAAATATGTGGAGAACTGAGTCAGACTTATAAAAATAAAAGCCATTCTCCAAAAGACAAAAGGTCAAAAGTTTTCAGATGAAGTAATCAAAACTATAATCATATGACAAAATGCTCTAAATCACTACTGATTACAGAAATGCAAATGAAAACAACTTTGAGATACCACCTCACACCTATTAAATTGGCTAATAAGACATAAAAGGACAATGACAAATGTTGGAGGGGATACGTGCACAAGTGGTATAGTTGTAAACTGACTCAAACATTCTGGAGAGCATTTTGGAACTATGCTCTAAGGGCTATAAAATTCTGTGTGCCCTCTGACCCAGCAATACCACTGTGAAGCCCATATCCCAAAGAGATTTTAAAAAAGGGAAAAGACCTATATATACAAAAATACTTATGTCAACTCTTTTAGTAGTGGCAAAAAATGAGACATGGAGAGGATGCCATCAATTGCAGAATGTTTAATCAAGTTATAGTATAATGACTGTGATGGAATACTATTGTGTTATAAGAAATAACAAGCAGGATGCTCTCAGAAAAAAATTGGAAAGACTAAGATGAACTGATGAAAAGTGAAGTGAGCAGATGCAGAAGAATACTGTATATGGTTAATAGCAATACTGTGCAAAAGTCAGTGTGAATGATGTAGCTACTCTCAGGAATCTCAGTAACACAATTCTGAAGGATTTATGATGCTACCCATCTCCAGATTAAGAACTGATTGAATCACACTTTCAAAAAACATTTTTTGTTCTGTGTTCATGATTAACATGGAAATATGCTTTGTATGTCTGTACACAAATAATTTTTAAAAATGCTAAAAAACTTGTTTACATGAATGTGAGAAAAAAATTAATTAATTTTTAAAAGATTCCTTTTTCATAGTCAATCACCTATTGCCACTCCTAACCTCAACTGAATAATATTGCTATTACTACATGCAAGTTTTCCTGGATCTGTTTATTTTACTCTTCATTATTTCAAGCAAGTTTTTCCAAGGTTTTTTCTTACTAAAAATCAACCAGTTAATCATTTCTGAAAGTAAAGTAGTATTCCATCAGTCATACACCACAACTTGTTGAGCCATTCTACAACTGATGGGCATACTCTCAATTTCCAATGTTTTCCTACTACAAAGAAAGCTGCTCTAAATATTTTAGAACACATAGGTTCTTTTTCTTTATTTTTAATAGTGGTATTGATAGATTAAAGGGTATACAGAATTTTATGACTCTTTTTTTAATAATGAGATTAATTATTTATTTTTAGTTTTAAACATTCACTTCCACAAGATTTTGAGTTCCAAACTGTCTCCCCATATCCCGCCTCTGCCCACTCCAAGACAGCAAGCATTCTGATTACTCCTTTCACCCATCTATCCTCCCCTCCATCACACTCCTCCCTTCTCTTAATCACCTACCCTCTATAGGGCAAGGTAGATTTCTATAACCTATTGGCTATATATCTTATTTCCTAGTTACATGTAAAAATAATTTTTAACTTTTGTTTTTAAAACTTTGAGTTTCAATTTCTCTCCCTTCTTCACTTACCACCCATCCTCATTAAGAAGACAAGCAATTTGATATAGGTATTACATGTAAAATCATGCAAAACACTTCTATAAGAAGCATGTTGTGAAAGACTAACTTTGTTTCCCTCTATCCTATCCTGCTCATTTATTCTATTCTCTTTTGACCCTGTCCCTCTCCAAAAGTGTTTACTTCTAATTACCCCTTCCTCCCATTTGCACTTCCTTCTATCAATCCCCCTTTACCCCACCAGTTATTCCCTTTCCCCTGACTTTCCCATAGGGTAAGACAGATTTTCATACCCCATTGAGTGTGCATGGTATTCCCTCCTTAAGCCAAATCCGATGAGAGTAAGGATCACTCTAAATTACTGTGCAGGATGATGGCAACAACAAAAACAAAGTAAATAAAAGAGGTGGGCTAAGGAGCCGTAGATGAGTTCTGTTTTGGTGATGGATTTAGGATGTTTATGGGACACTCAGTTATAAATGTGCACTAGGAAGTTGGCACACACTAGACAGAACTCAGAAGGGAAATTAGGGCTAGACAAGTATTTGGGAGCTAGCTGGATAAACATAATTAGTAAACCAATAAGTTGATAGAGGAAAGAAGAGAGAATGGAAGGAAAAAGGAGAGGATAAAGCAAGGAGGGAAAAAAGAGAGGAGGACAAAGGAGAGTCACAGAGACAGGAGAAAGTTAGAGGCTGGGATATGGTCACTGTTGGTATCACAAAGGAGACAGAGAAGTAGTCAAAAACTCAAGAAAAAGTAATGGCATAAAAACTCACAGAGGAGAGAGAATTCAAGAGAAGAGGGGTGGGGTTGGTCACCAATGTCCAGTCCTACAGAGGATACAAGAAGGATGAGATCTCAGAAAAGTTCTCAGGATATGGCAATGAGGGGATGATAGGGACAGCAGATTGAGTTGAGTAATGAGGATGCAAGCCAAACTGGAAGTGGCTGAAAAGTATGTGAGAGTAGAGATGGTGGGGGAAATGAGTGCAGACAGCTTGGTTATAGTCATAATAGAAAGACAAATACACATACTTGTTCCTAAGCATTTCAAATGTGCAAAAGGCAGGCTGTCACCCCTAATGAGGTATCTTTTTAATCTGTCAATTTCTACAACTTTCTTTGTAGCCACTAGCATCTCCACCACATAATCCATTCAGTTAAATATATTCATATGCTGATTTTAACTATCTTGGAAAAGGAAAGAACAGAAAGGAGAATGTTTATTTCTGTAATTCATTTCAGCTAATGTATAAATACTTGCCACAGTACACTATCCCTGGGAAGGCAATTAAGAAAAAAAAGAAGAAAATGACTCCACCTGCTTTTCCCAGATATCCACACTACTAATTATCTACCTTGTTGATGTCAGACAATTTACCTCAATTGATGGCAAGTAGTTTAGCTTAATAAGATGGGAAAATATTAGTAAAAATAAATTTTGTGACAGCTGCTTCTAATGAGAGAGAGAGAGACAGAGACAGAGACACAGAGAGAGAGAGAGAGAGACAGAGAGAGAGATTGAGAATAATTTAGAGGAAATTCTCAAAAATTATTCGCTTACATTTTTAATCCTTCCAGACACTGCTCTCAGAGCACATGATCCTAAGGTGGTATGTCTGCAGTGGACATAAATATGAGCAACAAGAAAGCTAAAAATAATACCTTTAACTAGACAGGTTATCAATTAGCAGAAGTGTTCTAAGCTCACTGAAATTAGTCTAAATTTATTATATAATTATACTCAAAGAAAAAAATTAATTCTTTTCTGAACAGTGAAAGAAATGCCACAAATAAAAAGAAATTATGAGACCTTAATAAATTACATGGGATGTTTAATAACAATAAAAAATATTCATGTGGTAGAAATGGTATAATTTTCAAGTAGGAAAAAACCTTGGAAAACACTTGATTCAAGCCCTTCATCTTGATTATGTTAAAACTAGAGACCAGTGACAAATGATCTGTCAACATTCACACAAACAAACATGTGTCAGAGTTGGCATTTAAGAACCTTGGTGTTTGGAATCTTAGCCTTGCATTTTTTTCCCCATAAAAAAGGAATGCCTGTGTTAAGTACTGAATTATCTCATACAATGAAACATCTATAAAAACACTGAGTAATCATTTATATTTACCTTTACCGAAGAAAGCAGTTACCAGATGACTACTGCTGTTAAGTCCAAGAAAAATATTTCTTATAAACATTCAAAATGATCTTGTAGATAAGTCCACAAGGTTGATAGAATATGGAGGGAAGTCACAGACTCTGAGAGTTGGAAGGAACCACAAGCGGCCATTTAGTTCAATACATGCTTTTTATAACATTCATTCTATTTGAAGACCTCCAAGAGAAATGGCTCTAAGCACTCTCAAGCTGCCACACCCCAATTCTGAGGAGGTCTAACTTTTAATATTTTTCCTGACATCAAACCAAAGTTTGTGTCATAACAACTTTCATCCGGTGCTCCTGTCTTACTCAGCATTCCAAGGCCAAACGGAACATATCTAATCTTTCCTTTATATAACAGGCCTTTAAATACTTGAAGACAGTCATTAGGTCTCCCTCTTCACAAGCGTTTTCTTTCATACAAGCTAAACTTCCTTAATTCTTTCAATCTATCTTCATATGCCAGGGAATGTGAAGGCCCTTTACCATCTCCTGATTCACCTCCTGTGGACATTCCCAAACTTTTCAATGTCCTCCTCAAATTAAAGTTACTAAAGTTTAAACTAAAAATACTGAACATAATAACACAGATGAGGTCTGACGAAGGCAAAGTTCCATGAGATTCCTCCTTCTCTACTTCTGGAAGCTATGCTCCCTCTTAAAGCAGACTATCTCACGTTTTTGGCTGCTAATTCCAGTTTATGAAAAACCTCCAGATCTTTTTCAGAACTGCTTTCTAACCATATCTCCTCTCATGTTATATTTATTAAGTTGATTTTTTGATCCTCCAGTACCTACTGAATTACCATGTCATTATTGAATTTTTGTCCTAAGAGATTCAGTTTAACACTGCAGCTGTTAAAGTTTTCTGGATCCCAGGTCTTCCCAGTGCATTTGCCATCCTTCCAGCTTGGTATCATTTACAAACTGGATGAGGACTCAATCTGCAGCTTTAACCAAGTCACAGATAAAAATGGGAGACAGTATATGGATAAGCTCAGATTCCAAGCCACTCCACCAAGTAGACAATATACCATTAACAGCTACTTTTGAATTTGGCCTTCTGAACAATCCAGCTGAATGTGTTATCCTCTATTCCCTATCTGTATATCTTTTCCGCAAGAATAATAATAAACTTTATTAAAAGCCTTGCCAAAATGGAGGGAATTATATTCACAACATTTCCCTTATAAACTATAACACTATCAAAAGAGGTGAGTTTAGTATGGTATGACCTGTTCTTTATAAGGGTGTCCTGGCTCTTTATAATCATCACTTTCCTATATAAATATGTGCCATTCCTCTCTTTAATGATCTGTCTTAAAATAATAATAATATCAACAATAGCCACTATTTCCATAGTGGTTTAAGGTCTGCATAGTGCTTTGCAAACAATATCTCAACTGATCCTCACAAGAGCCCTAGGAAAGCGGTGTTGTTACGTCCATCTGACAAATGAGGACCTGAGGCAGGTGCAAGACTTTGCAAGAGTCACACAACCAGTAAGTATCTAAGGCAGGGGGATTTGAACTCAAATTTTTCTAACTCCAGGACAGTTAAGTGGTACAGTGGATAGAGTGCCTGGCTGAAAGTGAGTAAGACCTGAGTTCAAATCCAGTCTCTGGCACTTACTAGCTGTAAGACCCTGGACAAATCATTTAACCCTATTTGCATCCATTGCCTCATCTATACAATGAGCTGGAGAAGGAAATGGTAAACCACTCCCATATCTTTGCCAAAAAAACATCAAATGGGGTGGCAAAGAGGCAGACACGCCTGAAACAACTAAATGACAACAATAGTGTGGCTTCCTTTTTAACTAACTAAAACATCCCCAGGAACTAAAGGCAAGCATAGAGTCTACGGTGTATATTCTCCTCCTTTGGAAAACTGAGACCTCCCCCATTTTCCATGTTTTTTCAGATATAATTTATAGCTGACAGTAATTGTATCTTCCAAGTCTTTCAATATTAGAAGATAAAGTTCTTCTTGAAAGGTGATTTGAATACATAAGCTGAAGCCCAGTAATCTCTTACTATCTCCTCCTGTCTTTCATATCAGTCATCTTGGGTGTAAAGGCCATTCTAATTCACAAACAGAATCAAAAGTGGAATCAAGCAGATTTGCTTCTTCTTTGTTGTCAATTATCCTTATTCCATCCATCCCAAGCAAAGAACCTGTCCTTTCTCAGGTCCTTTTGTCCTATTTTGGCTTTTAAAAAAAAAAAACACCCCTTTTTGAGACTATCAGTCTAATCACTTTTTTAGATGACCACGCCACTCTCACATTCATTCTCTGTAAACTAGCCCTGCCTTCATCTTCTGTAATCTCTTTTTAAAATCTCAGTTAATTGGTGAGATCCCTGTACATTCACCCTGATCTCGTATTTATCAGTCATGCCTCTGAATAAGACTTGTGATCTTTACCAAAATACCTCATTGACTGCTTTTCAGCAGAAGCGCTCTATAGAATACTACAATAACATCATTTCGTTTCTTTCTCCATCAACTTACGTCCAAACACTCTCCATTATGCTTCCCACTGCAGTGCCTGGATTCTTTGCATGAGTATATCTACTGATATATGAAGCTATCCATCACGAGCCAATGATCCAGTTGTTGGATTCATCTCAGTGAAACCTATCAGGTCAAATTTTCCACCTAATCCCATATACCTTCCCCCTCCAAATGAGGAAGCAGCTGCTCTTTCTACATAGTGTGACAATGGAGTATCAATGTTTCCATAGAGATCACTTAAAGTAACACTTACCTGGGGTTAAAGCAAATCTGGGCTGTCCACTAAGTATTAAATATTCATTATTATTCCATATCAATAGGTGGAAGAGTGCTTTTCTTAAATAATAAAATACTGGACTTTAATGTTTTCCTCAAATCTTCCTAAGCATTACATGTGGTAAATTTCTTTTCAAGACAAGAGAAACATCTCACTACACCATTTTAATTAAAAGAATTCTGTTTAGTATAGCTCTATTAACAAATATATTTTCAACTGTGAGATAAAGGACATGTAACAAATTCTCTTAAAATAAAAGAACTGAGTACTTGTTGTCAAGGGCTTAACTGCTAATTGAAATTAATGCCAAAGAGTAACTCTTAACATGAGATACATTTTTAAAAGAACCTTAATTATATTAACCATTATATGGGCTAATTAAGGTTATTAAGATGAACACTGATGAACAGGGCAATATGCCAAACTGAAGAGGAATGTTGGTAGATTTACTGTTTGCCATTCAAACACACTGTACAGCTTATAATACTTCCAATCACTTCAGACTAAAAAGTCGCAGCGAGAAAAGAAATGGCAATGCTCCTTCAATGAGTTTGAAGAAGTTAGTAATGGAAAAACAAGAATACAAAACTGACACCAAACATCACACGGGATCCACGTATGCCCGGTTTGGAAAGCTGAACGTGATCTTCCAGTCACAGTACATGAAAGTAAATAAGAACTGCTCATAAAGAAAGGATAAAAAAATACATCTGAATTTGTAGGGAGGGAAGGATAATGATAACGGACTACAAGAACAACCTCAGGCTCATGTACTATCCAAGGCTGTGCATTATCACACTTACTAAAGAAGTAATTCTCAGCCCATGTGCTGGAAATCAGTAAACCTAACGCCTAAATGATCTGCAGGTGTTAAAAAAGAGAACATGCACATAAGACACTTACTGTACACTGTGATAAAAGTCATAAAAGCTTCCAAGCTTTCAAAACCAATCTTTATGAACTCTATATAAATTGCTGGCATTACTCAGTTGGCACAAAATTAATGAAAGGAAAATGTATATAAATGGTGGTACCTTTAGGGAAATTTATTAAGCAATTCTGAAAACAAGAGCTATTTTCATTTTCTTATATACCTAAAAGACAATTCAAGTAACTAACCAGATTGTTATTTGCTTCTGCCATGAAAATTAAATTGATTCAATTTCTTGATAAGCTTATCAAACTTCATCTTGAGCAACTATATCACATTATGTTTATAGTCAATATAGAATCAAAGAGAAATTTTATTTCTGACTCTTGGAGGGCAGGTTTTTGTGGGGCTTTTCTAATGAAACACTGTATTGGGTTTTACTGTACACCACATGATTTCGTTGCTGTAAAGGATTCTTAATGACAAAACAACCTCTCACAGTGCTGCTTAGCATCTTCTATGCAACTCAGTGTCTTAGAGCAATGCCTGAGACACTAAGAGTTCAAGGAACTTTTGCAGATCACAACCAATATGTACCACACATGGTACTTGAAACCTGGTCTTTGTGATTTCTAAGTCACTCATCCACTACACCAGGATACTGGCATGTCTTTTCAGGCTCTTCTTGCTTGTATTTGAACAACTAGTACCTAGCACAGTGCCTGATACAAAGCAAATGCTTTCACTCATTTCATTTACTCAACTTGTCTATAGCTTATACCTCTTCTAAGCAAAGAAGGGGGAGGCACTGAGGACAGGGGCATGATGGGTGATCAATATAATACAAAAGGCCCAAGGTCCCAGACACTATATACAAAACAAAAGAGCATGTAAAGATTAATGATGTACAACAAGTTCCATAACTTATTTTACTGTTTTGGAGTATTTGAGCCCTATCTTTCTTATTCATCCTTTTCATATTTGTATCATTTGGGGCAGCTAGGTGGTGCAGTGGATAGAACACCAGTGCAGGAGTCAAGAGGACCTGAGTTCAAATCTCATCTCAGCCACTTGACACTCACTAGGTGTGTGACCTTGAGCAAGTCACTTAACCCCAATTGCCTCATCCTGGGTCATCTCCAGTCATCCTGGTGAATATCTGGTCACTGGATTCAGATGGCTCTGGAGGAGAAGTGAGGCTGGTGACCTGCATAGCCCTCCCTCACTCAGAACAAAGTGAAGTGCAAGTCATGTCATCCTTTTTCTGATGGCATGGTCTCCTTCAGCAACGAAGGACAAACACACACACACACAAATTTGTATCATTTAATTGCAGGATTCTCCTACATAAAGAAATTTACTTTTTCTGCATCTGTTTGTTCCTCTCTCTAGATACATTAATAAACTCAAATGTCTACAAATACTCTAATCTGATTCTTTCAGGTAATATAAAAATTGAATCCAGGTTTTTTAATCTAAGCAGTGTGTAGTATAGTACAACAAATGAAAAAAGTGAGCAATTTCAGGTGTGGATATTTTTATTATTGTTTACAAGCTTTAATATTTATTTTTGTCAAGGGCAACTCAGTTGGGAATAAATAAAAATATTTTTTCAAAACTTGGCTGATCACAAAATAATGAAATGTACTCCAAGAGACTGAAAACCTGCCAAAGAGATTGAGCTAAATTGGATTATCCCACAAACATTTGCAGGAAAAAAACAACAAAAAACAGAAGATTTGAAGATAAACCCAAAACAACTCAAATAGGATCTAATGAGCTCATCTAAGAAAAGATATCTCTTAGTAACAATGATAGTGAAATGCCCACATGTGAACTCACTATCTCAGGATTCATTGAATTAAACAAGACAGTGGCAGTTCCTGGCACCAAAGAAGATTAAACTAGCAAAAATGGCCAAACCAAATCAGAAACATCCAGAAATCCATGAGGGGAAGGAGCAGGAGAGAACAACACAATTTTAAAGTCAAATAAGGACTGATTTCAAGAAACCAAATATGAAGAAATAAGCATTTTTGCTAAAAGGAGAAGAGAAGGAAGTAATACAACAGGTCTACACTATGCTCACCTCCGGTGTTTCACCTGACAAGGAAGATAGCCTATCCTATAGAGTTCAAATGAAAAGGGCTCACTACTTATAGTGATGGTCCATTCACTGATGAAACATAGTAATAGTATCGAACTTGAAGAATTATAAAGTCTCCCTAGCGAAATCCTTGGCAAATACGTAGAAAAAGACTTTGCTATACAAGAAACACAAAAGAGAGGTGCACTAGAGAGAAAGCACAGAGAGTTGACCCTTAAGATGGACAAAGAATTGAGGCTAAAAATGAGTATTTGAAAGATCTTTAAATTGATTCAATAAGCGTTTTACTAAGCACCTAATCAGACAAAGCACATGGTGTAAGGGATACAAAATAAAAACAACAAGCAGTTCTTGCCCTCACGAAGCTTGCATTTTACTGAGATGAGACAACAGGTGAACAATTAAGTAAACATAAATATAGCCAATGTAACTTGAGGCTCAGGGTTCTACAAAGTTCTGTGTGTGCAAAAATTAAGGATATTCTTGGGAGTTGACTGAAAAAGGATAATTTTTTCATTTGGACGTACTGTCTACATTTGGGAGTTTATTCCCCAAAAACCACCAAATATAACTATTGTGGGTAACAAATTAGCTGGTGTCTACAAAATAGCTCATATAACAAATGAATATAAGCTGTAGGACAGACATTATTTCACTATATAGAAAATGTAGAAGATGCAAAGATGCCCAGAAAGCCACACAGTCAAAAAAGTGCAAAAAAAAAACAAAGAAAAAAACATTTCCCCTCAGACAGAATTAAACTTGTAGATTTTATTAGGGCTCTATTCTGATATTTCTGTGAATCCTTAGTTCTTCCATATGATCCTACAAAGCCCATCCAAGGGTTTGGACTACCCCTCATTGAAGGCAAATACACTTTGAAACTGGTAGGCAGGCCACCACATTCCTATCAGAATTATACTGTCCAAGTAACTCACTGTAGTATCAGGGAGTGACATGGTCTAGATCTGTTATTTCAGGGGTGGCATATATAAAAGTATGATCTTCTTTGTCCAAGAAGTATGATGCTTAGAAAATCTCCTTCCTTGTCTACAGGGATTTGTCACCAAATCATCATAACTGGGTCATTCTTAGGTACTTCCAAAGCTGGTGATTCCTAAGAAAATTCCTTTCCTCGGTCAGATGCTACTTAAAAAGTGAAAATATTCTCCTCTTTAGAGCAAGTGAGCAAGTAAATCTCTCCTCCTGTCAGGTACTAGCTTCCTTGCCTCAAACAATGTGCCCCTACCTCCTGACTCCAGGAACTTTCACTGGCTAAACCTCATGTATGAAATGTTCCCCTTTATTGTTGTGTCCTTGCTTCCGAAAAGTTCCAATTGAAATTCTACCTTCCAAAGGAAGCCTTTCTACATCCCTCTTAATTCTTGCCACATAGGAAGCACTTAACAAATTGTATTCCATACTCATTCTCCTCTCTCTCTCTCCCTCTCTCTCTCTCTCTCTCTCTCTCTCTCTCTCTCTCTCTCTCTCTCTCTCTCTCTCTTTCATTTGATAGTCACAAATGTCTTCTGGGACAAGCAAGTCAAAAATAATTGTATTCCTTTCCTAAGTGAGAAAACATTTACTGCCCCAAATGATTAAGACATAAATATATAAAGGCAAAGTAAAGGCCAGAGAACCTAACTGATAAGGAAGAACTCTGAACACAATATACAAAACAATAAAGAATATTTTAAGAAAAACATAAAACTTTGTATGACACAGTTTAACCAAGTAATATAGGTTCAAATCATTCTTCAGATGTTTACTAATTATGTGATGATGGATAAAGAATTTAACATGTAAGAGTATCACTTTCAACATCTACAAATTGGAAATAAGTAAAATGTTTACTTATCTACATCGCTGATATGTTGTAAGATTTTGTAAATCTTAAAGAGCTACAAAATTAGTTTAGTTATTAACAAATGAAGTTTTTGTTAAGACATTTGAAGTCAATTTACTTCTATGATACAAGTATTTTAAAAGGGGGGCAAAATGAGAGGCGAAATTACAACACAGAAGAAATTTAGTTCAGGAATAAAGCATTAGTATTTTAGTAGACTATTTTTGAGGATATAATTTCTGCTAAGGATAGAAAGAAAATAAACAATTCGGTGATTTCACATTACTACCTTAGAATTTTTTTCACTATCTGAAATCAGCTTATAGCTTAACATAACTGATGCTTCCTTGATGGGGAGAATAAGGAGGTGAGGAAGGTGCTCAAAAATATAGTTTGAGGAACATGACAAGAATTACAAGAGATAAACCTTATGTAAGATGTCCAATCATTCTTATCCTTTGCTAGAGATATATTCATTTTTCACTTCAAAAGCAACTAAAAATCAAGGCTTCAAGTCCTCAAGGCTTTCAGGAAAAATGAAAGCTCTGAGTACACAAAGCTCAAAGACAAGGACCAAAAGGATTAGCATTGTGCTAAAAACTGCCACAATACAGAAGTAATAGTACAAACAATTCTAAATATTTCAGAAAGATAGCAGAGTATTGTTCAATATACTTGATGTGAATCTTTCCACTCAACCTGGGGAAACAATGGCTCTTCTTGGAAGTATTTACTGCCGCAAATGAGGATTCCACATGAAGTTCTTCCTTGACCACCTCATCCAAGCAAACAGCATATGAAAAAAGAAACTAATTCCAAACAGGTTATACTTATGAACACCAAATGTTAATATAGGAAAGAAGAAAATGCATAGGCAAATTGCAAGATTCATAGCTTTGAAATCTTTTACCACAAATGTTAGTGAGGTTGAAAAAATGCACTTAAATGTCAGTTTGATAAAAGCCAAAAGAGCATTTCCCACATATGTTTATATTTAAATATATTAAAACAAGATGGAAAAGTAACAGTCATTCAAAACGAAGGTTAAAATATCAGCTTTTAAGGATGGTGATTTAAAGACATTACTTGAACATCTACATTTAATTTCATTGGCAAGGTAATCTCATGAATATGTTGTTTGATAATGCTGTGCTATTCCAAATTGTTCAAAGTTTCAATTTACCTATTGATTTTTGAAGATATATTGACTTTTTCTAATATACAGCAATCAGATTCACTATAGAAAATTAAGTATAAACAAGAAAATAAATTCTGCTTAAATTTTTTTTAAAAGATTAGGTTTATATTTTTTTTCACTAAACAGAATATAGGCATATCGCATGCAACTAAGCTTTGTGATACAAAATGGGTTAATGAATTATATTCACAGGTAAAAGCTCTTAACATTTGATCCTAAACCCTGAATGAAGGGAGGTTAAAATGAATGAATATTAATGACATAAGAGAAATATGGCACCCCCCCCCCTTCCAGAAAAAAGGTCTGGTCACATAGTGAGTGAGAGTGAGTGACAAAAAACTGATGGAAATACTCTGTACTCCACTGGTATCCTGTCAATTACAACACAGTGAAAAAGGGAACCACCCAGGATAACCTGCTATTAGCACAGTGTCTGGCAAATAGCACGCACTTAATAAATGTTTGATTTCTTCCTTCCTATTGGAAGGATAATTCATACAGGGAGAATGTGAACAAGACTTGCAGGAGATCAGAGGGCATGAATGCTGAGCAAGCTGTATCACTCGAATGAAGAGATCATGAATTCAATGGACTACAAAATAACACATTAATAACCCCAATACTGAGAGCAGTACATCTTGGAGTCTGAAATCAAGTGGGCCGTTGGAAGTATTGCTAACAATAAGGCTAATGGAAGTGACAGAATTCCAGCTGAGCTATTTAAAATCCTAAAAGATGATGCTGTTAAAGTGCTTTACTCAACATGCCAGCAAATTTGGAAACTTCAACAGAGGGCAGAGGATTGGAAAAGATCAGTTTGCACCCAAATATTAAAGAATGGCAATGCCAAATATTGTTCAAATTACCTAACAATTGTACACATTTTACACACCAGCAAGGTTACGCTTAAGATTCTGCAAGCTAAACTTCAGCAATATGTGAACTGAGAAGTACAGAAGAGCAAGTTGGTTTTTCAAAGAGGCAGAGGAAATAGAGACCCTGACTAGAGAGTAGGGGGTTGCAGAAAAACATCTACTTCTGCTTATCAACTACACTAAAGCTTTTAGCTGTAACGATCACAACAAAATGTGGAAGCCCTCAAAGAAATATGAGTACTCAACTCTCTTACTTGTCTCCTGAGGAACCTGTATGCAGGTCAAGAAATAGCAGTTAGAACCAAACATGGAACAACTGATTTGTTAAGATTGGGAAAGGGGTAAGAAAAGGCTATATACTGTCATCTTATTTAACAGAGTACATCATGGGAAATGCAAGGTTGGACAAATAAAAAGCTAAAACTAAGGTTGCTAGGAGAAATAACAAAAATCTCATATATGCAAATGTGACCACTCCACTGGCAGAATGTGAAGAATTTAGAAGCCTCTTAATGAGGGAGAAAGAAGACAGTGTAAAAGCTAGCTTGAAGCTCACCATTAAAAAAAAAAGCCAACTAAGATCATGGCAACTGTTTCTATTACTTCCTGGCAAAAAAAGGGAGAAGAAATGAAAGCAGAGCCAGATTTTTACATTATTGGGCTCAGAGACCACTACAGACAGTGACCACAGTCATGAAATCAAAAGATACTTGCTTCTTAGAAAAAATGCTATGGCAAAGATGGACAACTATTTGTTGTCTCTAAAAAGCAGAGATATCACCTTTCTTACAAAAGTCCATATGGTCCAAGCTATGATGGCTGTGAGAGTTGAAATTATAAGGAAAACTAAGAGCTGCATAATCAAAGCTTGTGACAGCAAGAAGGCCAAATCAATCAATACTTAAATCAGTTCAGATTACTCATTGGAAAGACAAATACTGAAGCTGAAACGTAACTACTCTGTTCATACAATGAGAAGACAGGATTAATTCAAAAAGACCCTGATGTTGGGAAAGCCTGAGAACAAAAGGCAAGAGGATAGACAGCGCCACAGATGTAATGAAAATGAGTCTGGGAAAGACTTTGAGAGGTACTGAGGATAGAAGGGCCTGGTGTGCTATGGTCAGTGGGGTCAGACATGACTAAACAATCATAAAAACAGAATTCTGAAAGTTAAAGAAATAAAATTGAATATGAAAATGATTATAAGGATAATTAAAAACCAAGTTATATCTAAATTACTAATAAGACACATTAATTTGATCTAAACTTATTAATTTTCCAAAATAAAAAATTAAAGGGAAGACACAATAAAAAATAAAAATTGTTAGAAAAAATACACTTAAATAATCTGCAAAAAGCCTGAAAATTTAATATGAAATGATGTACCAAAATTAAAGAGTAAAATATAAATAACTCAAATCTCAGAAACAGAAATTGAAAACTAACTCCCAAATTGAATTCATGAACTTATGAATTCATAAATGAATTCACAAAGAAAATTCTCCAATGATTACAGAAAATTAATCAAACACTTAAAGCTCAATTAACTCTTATCTTACATAGAGTATTTGTAAAACACTAAAATAAAAGATAACTTAGTATACACTATAAGAAAAATATATTCTTGATATTCAAGAACAAAGAAGAGATAAAGCAGAGAATAAAAATCACAGACTAGTATCACTAATACATATTAATCTAAAAATAATAAATATTAACAATGAGAAATTAGAATAATATATTCAAAACTTATCACTATAACCAAGTTGTATTTATACCAGGAATACACAGATGGTTCAACATTAGGAAAACTACAAAAATTTCATATTAATAATAATAGATCTTATGACTATCAAAACTTCACTTATATTGACAAATGATATTAGGAATAATCAGGACTTCCTTTAATATAAAAAATATCTATTATAACGTGATACATATGTATATATTGCATTATTTATAAGTATGCTTATAGTATATATAAATGTATATTATTTTTATAGCTTCTGTATAGAAGCCTTTCCAATAAAATCAGAGGTAAAGCAACGATGTACACTGTCAACACTATTATTTTAGATGTAAATTTTAAATAAATATTAGAAAGGTTAGTTATAGAAATAAAAATAATAAATATAAGAAATAAGTACATGAAGAAAAGTTATCTATTTGCCAAAAGTATGTTTTACTTAGAAAATATTTGAGATTCGATGTTTAAAAAAAAAGAATTCAATAACTTAAAAAGTAACAAGTTACAAAATAACCCCCTAAAATGAGGTTTTCTATATATTCCTAATACAAGCCAGAAGACAGATCCCCGCTCTCCCCCACAAAAAGCCATTCAAGATAACTACAAAACTCACAAAATATCTCTGAGTGAATCTATCAAGGCAAACTCAAGAATTACATTAATATGGCTGAAAAACATTCTTTCAGGAAGAAATAACTGGAGACTCATTGAATGACTGAATCACACATTTATTGTTTCTTATGTACTTAGCAACTAGGGACACAAATAAAAATGACAATTTGCTCTCAAGAAGCTCATATTCTAATGAGGGACAAAGTACATGTAGGAAGGATTAATCATTACTCAAAGTTGGCCAATAATAAAAATGATGATACAATCTAAATCAAGGTATAGGTCTAGTACCACGCCCACCAAACGACTGAGGGTTTCTTTTATAGAACTAAGTAAAATAGTAACAAAATTCATCTTGAGAAAGAAAAGCTCAAGAGAAATAATATTATTCTTTTTTTAAAGCAGAAATGATGGTTTTATCACACTGGCTTTATCATATCTCAAAGTGTTTTATAAAGTCTCATTATCATTAAATAATCACAATCATTAAAACTCTGTTATTGGTTTGAAAAAACTGAAAAGCTAATCCATGGAACAGACTAAACAGGAATTCAAAGAAATTTAACATAGTAGCTTAAAGCTCATTAAACCCAAGAATACACTCTATTAGGTTAAGTATTTGTAAATAATTCCTGAGAAAACTAGGAAGCAGTTTGACAGAATTTAGGATAGCCCAATATTCTATACCCTATACCAGAATAAACTGCAACTGGATAGACAACCTAAGTATAATAGATCACATTGTTTAAAAAAGAAGAAAGTACCTTGTAAAGTATGGCTAGGGAAAGAATTCTTAACCAAAGGATATTGGTGATCATACAAGAAAAATCATACAATTCCAACTAAATAAATTTTAAAAACTTTTACACATGCATACACACACAAAATCAATGCAATTAGAATAAGAGAAACTTTTGGGTGTGACTATATTTGTAGTAAATAGCTCTAAGGAAGTTCTGATATCTATGATATATGGAGGGAACTGATAAAAAAATGTTATTCCCTAAAGGATAAGTGGTCAAATAATATGAAGAGAAAATTGTCAAAATAAGAAAGACAAATTATCAATAACCATATAAAAATGTTCCAACTCAAAATAATAAGAATAATTAATAAAAAAAACAAAACCCTTTACATTTAACCTTGTGCCCATGAGACTGGAAGAGGTGAAAAAAAGTAAATGATGAAAGGGCCCCATAAATGCCTGTATACTAACGCTCTACTGGTAGAAAATTCCAGAAAATAATTCCTGATAGTACTAGAAAAGTATGTAAAGCATAATACTTTCTGATTCTGTGATATGACTACTAAGTACATCCTCCAAAGATGCCAAAACCCAAGAATTTGACCACAGGTTCTTAAAGCAATACAGTGCAGAACTTCTACCACACCTGCACTTGATGTGTGGGAAAAAAAAACCAACCAAGTTCCTTTATTACACAAATGGACATTATATTAAGAAACTTATAGCCCAATTGTCATCACTACATTTGGAAAATATTCACACATGACTTACTACTCACAATACTCTAATGATTGGTTGTTGTCCTTCACCTTCAAAGAGGACCAAAATGACATCATCATGATAAAGTGAAATTTCAGTGTGTCTGACTATGGCTGATCAGACCAATACAAGCTCCGAATGCCCTACACCACAGGTTGGGCACAGATAGTCCGTGTGAACATTTGGGGTGAATATCCCAAATTTGTACATCCTGCCTTTACTTTGTGCTCTATCAATTCTGCCTTGCTCTAAGAGCACAGTAGCTTTTCTTATGTGGGCACGCCATGCTGAGTGGTTCTGTGCCAGTGTCTCTCATGTTGCACAGGCAAATCCAAAATTCCTGAGAGAGACCTTGAGAGTGTCCTTGGATCGTTTCTTCTGGCCACCATGTGATGACCTGCCCTATGCAAGTTCTCCATAAAAGAGTCTTTTTGGCAAGTATACATTTAGCATTCAAACAACGTGGCCAGGCCATTGGAGTTGTGCTCTCTGAAGCATAGTTTGAATATTTGGCATTTCAGTTCAAGCAAAGTGTCTGGTACCTTATTCTGCCAGGTGATCCTCAGAATCTTCCTAAGACAGTTCAAATGGAAGCGATTCAGTTTCCTGACATGGTACTGGTAGACTGTCCCTGTTTCACTGCCATACAACAATGAGGTCAACACAGTGGCTCTGTAGACCTTCAATCTGGGAGTCAGTCTAATACCTCTTCTCTCCCAAACTTTTCTTCAGAGCCTCCCACTGAGCTAGCTCTGACAATGCGTGCATCAACCTCAATGTGTACCTTGGTAGTGTACTTTCCAGGAATCTAATGACTGACACAATACATAAAAATATGAAATCATAACAGTCATTTAGGCTCAAAACATGGCATTATCATGGATTCCTCACAGCTGTCAAGTCCTGTCATTTGTACCTTTGTAAAATCTCACATATGTCTCTCACTCACTTTTCACATTATACCCTCATAATCTCACACCTGGCTTTTTGTAATAGACTTCTGATTTGGTCTCCCTGTGTCATCTCTGACCACTCCAATCCATGCTTTAAATAGTCATCCAAGTAGTCTTTCTAAAACACAAACCTGACCATATCTCACACACACACACACACACACTCAATAAACTCCAGTGACCCCCTATGACCTCTATTAGAAAATAGAAAGTCCTCCGTTTGGCTTTTCTGTTGTTGCTGAGTCATTTCAGTCCCATCCAATTCGTCCTAATCCCATTTAGAGGTTGGGGAGATTTTTTGTATCCTCAGTGACTAGCACAGAATAGGCACTTAATAAATGTGAGCTGGCTGACTAGACTCCATTCAAATAGCAATTACATATACAAACTGAATTGTTCCCACTAAAGTTAACATAATTTTCACTTTGATGCATCTCATCTTACGACTCCAAGGTCCTGAAAGTCTGTCTGTCAGCCTTGGTGTTTTACATCTTATGTCTGTCCTTATGTCAACATGCTCTAAAACTCATTAAAAAACCTGAGCATTTCATAGGTATTTTCTTTCATCTTTTCTAATACTAGAAGGAAAAATTCCTCAAGAAAGAAACTACAAATT
Organism: Potorous gilbertii; assembly: GCA_028658325.1. Lineage (NCBI taxonomy): Eukaryota > Metazoa > Chordata > Mammalia > Diprotodontia > Potoroidae > Potorous > Potorous gilbertii. The sequence goes on along the minus strand of CM053769.1, from coordinate 504,888,840 downwards.
TTCTGAAGTTTAAAACATCTGGGGAATATCCCAGGTCTTCCAAAGGTACATATTAAACAAAGGTCTGCAGGGCAGTTTATATCTGTACAAAAAATAAGTGTTTTAATTCTATCTGAAAAAAGTGATTGAAAAAATAAATGCATCTTCTTTTAACCTTACATTGGTAAAACCCTTTCAGGCAGGCCTGTACAACTTGTAGCCCACTGACTACTTATGTAGCTTACATGCACCAAGAAGATTGCCTCTACATACAAAGGATGTTTTCCTTTACATTTTTCCCAGCCTATATCCCCATCTCCCAAATCCTTTGGAGTGGGCTGCAGGTTTGTGCATGTCTGTTTTAAGGTTTACCAAATATTTTCCCACACTGGCCCTGTAAGCTAAATAGTGCCATTTTATGATCCTGATGAGGTTACCAAGGTAAAGCAAGTAGCTCATGACCATCAGGCCAGTAATATTCTGAGGTTAGATTCAAACCTGACTGAACTAAGCATTCTTCCCATTAGGCACCATGGCCCCTTCAAAAACCTAGAGAAATGATTAAAAAAGCACAAACTTTCAGTGAAATTCAACTCTAATTACATAATAAGCATGACAGCACATGACACACTTTTCACTGATCACTATGGCAAGGAAGTATAAACTGTCAATGATATTATAGTAAATGGTCATTGTTAGGCTGCAGTTGACAGAAGCATCAAGCTACTTTAGATCATAAAGAGAAAATTTATTTTAATTAAAACAATACCAAAATTGTGAAACACTGAAAATATCAGAATCTACCAAATCTTGCCTCCAGAATTTCAAATGAAAAAATTTATCAAAACCAACTTTTTGACAGAAGAGTGGAGTGGATACCTAAAAAAAAAAACCAAAAACAACAACAAACTCAGAAATCAAAACCAACTTTTTGAGAGAAAAGCAGATACCTCAAAAAAAAAAATAGAAAACTTGGAATTGTCAGGAACATAATATCATTTGTGGTTTAAACTAAACTTCAAAAGCATACACAAATCACCAATGTTTGAAATGAATACTAACCAATATAAAAGCCAAGTAAATAAAAGGCAAAACTCTCTAATTTTAAGTGTATTCTGAAGAGTCTTTCAAAGTACATATGTTTGTCTATAAATCAATGTTTTTACACCTCTTGTTAGCCCTAGATATACCACATAGATGCAAAACTACTGTTGGTGCCTTTGTCCCATTATTTCAGATTTAATTTACATTAAATGTAGCATAACTTCTGTCCACATGAGATCATTTACAGGTTCCTCTAAATTCTAATGCTAGAAAATTTTAGAAGCAAAACATCAAAACCCACAGATGCCTAGTCCCTTTTAAACTTATTAAATGTTCATTTACATAGAGGAGAGAGGAAGTAAAAAATAAAAACAGTAAGCTAGTTCTGATGTAGGGCTAATGTCTATTTTTTCTTTTACATTTTATTTTTGACTTTTGTCTTTTACACTATAATTTGGTATGATTATTGTTCCTCAATGTAATATAAACTAAAAAAGAATTAGACTCCCACTGATCAAAGTAGATTTTTTAAAAGTGAGAAATACAGGTACTAAAGATTCTGAGACACAAACCTGTCTATTTACTAATAAAGCTTGTGTGACTGAAAGCCAAAGTTGAGAATTCTGGAAAAAAATTTGAAAACCCAACCCTTCTAGTCTTTCCATGAATCCCCTGTGAGTACATAAGTGGATATATAATATTAAGGCTACACTGTGTTATAGCCCTGATAGCACAAGACAAATAAAAGGCTGATAAAAGGTACTAGCTGAATAAAGTGTTCATCCAGATCATGACTGTAGACTGTCTTTTCACTACATTTGGCTCCTGTACTTTAAAAAGGCTTTATGAATTTATATGGCACAGTAAGAGGGTAAAATATTTCCACCCTATATTCCCAACTAATGCTTGAGAGAGAAATGAGACAAATAGGATTTCCATTTTACATGAGATTTCACAACTTGCTATAACTAGATCATAGGATTTCTGAAGTCTTAATCAATTCGCCTTGCTTAACAATACACTCAAAACCAAGTCAGACAACAAACACTTTTCAAAGTGCTGATAAATCATGTGCTGGCCACCAGGCAAACATCTAAGGATACAAAGGAAGAGAAAAAAAATCAGGCTTTGCCCAAAGGATCATACCTTACAGGGAGAAGACAACATCCGGTTAATTGGATATATACAAGATATATACAAAGTCAAATACAATAACCAGAATGGAAAAGTCATTACCAGCTGAGGGAGCCAGGAAAGACTTCCTGGTAGAAGGTAGAATGTGAGCTAAGTCTTAATCCAAGGAAAAAAAGAGGCAGAGATGAGGGGGCAAAACATAGCAGGTACGGATGACAACCAGTGAAAAGGTACAAAGACTGGAGATGGCCTGCCTTGTGTGAAGAAAAGCATATTGTTACCATCATCATTAGAGCTAATATTTATTTAGTATCTACTGTGTGCCAGGCATCATGCTGAGCACTTTACAAATGTTATCATTTAAATGTTATTTATAAAATTTACAAATGTTGTTACAGCAACCCTGGGAGGGAGGGGCTATTATTTTTCTCACTTTTCTGATGAGGAAATTGTGGCAAATAGATCAAGTGATTTGCACAGTTATATAGCTGGTGTCTCAGGCTAGATTTGAGCTCAGGCCTTTGTGACTCCAGACCCAATGCTCTATCAACAGCATCAACTAGTTGCCCCAAATGAACCAAGTTAGCTGGACTGTGTATGAAGTGTCATGGAGGGGAATAAGGTGAAAGAAGGGTGAAAAGTAGGAAGAGGCCAGGCTAAGAATATCTTTAAATGCCTAACAGTTTGGATTTCATCCTGGATGCAACACAAAGCCAATAAAGCCAACAGAGCTCACTAAGCTAGAGAAGGAAGTTAAGAGTTAGGTTTTCAGAAAATCTCTATGGCTGCTGAGTAGAAGGTGGATTGCATTAGGGAGAGTCTTGAGACAGGGAGACCAACCAGAAAGCTACTGCAAATATTCCAGGCAAGAAGCAAAGACTGTCTGAATTAGGGTGGTCATAATATGGAGGAATGGGAATTACATAAGATACTGTTGTTGAGTCGTTTCCAACTCTCTGTGACCCTATCTGGTGTTTTCTTAGCAAAGATATTGGTGTGGTTTGCAATTTCCTTCTCCAGCTCATTTTTGAGATGAGAAAACTGAGGTTAAGTGACTTGCCAATGGTCATACTGTTATTAAGTATCTGAGGCTACATTTCAACTCAGGTCCTCCTGACTCCAAGCCTGGCACTCTATTCACTGTACAACCTAACTAAAATGTTGTGTACAAAATTTAAAATGAAATAAGATGTTCAAAAAAGGAATCTCTTCAGAAAAACAATCACTTCGAAAAATATCAGATTAATTATCAGAACATTCTTCCTGTCCATTGACAGGCTAGAATAAAAATTTTATAGCCAGACTAATAAAACTCATAATAAGAATTTGAACTCTAGTCTGAATGCCACCAATAATGTAATTTTACAGAGCTTTTAATATTAAGGGCCTTAATACTTTCACATGTTTGCACTTGATACAATAGGCCTCCATTTATACTCATAAAAAAAACTTTTTAAAAATTCAGTTTGTTTTTTGAATAGAAGTTTTTTGAATTAGATAAAGATATCCATGCACATACCACTTGCTTCATTTGTTTACATTTTTACATGTGGGCATTAAAAAGTATTTTAAATAAAAGTTTTCTATTTGAAGTTTTGGTTATTTAACAGAAATTCTCCTACAGTGTTTGGCTTATTATTATTTGCTACAGACTCTTTCTAAAAGCAAGAGGCAGCCCATTTTCTCCAAATGACTCATTAACACGCACAAGCAGAATGAAGTCTTCCAATTTGAAATACCAATGGCTAAAAATAAGTTCTCCCATAATGATAGAAAATTCAGTTCATTTCTTTATTCTGTAAGAGTAATCTTAAAGGATCACCTTTATAAATCACATATAAGAAATTAGACAAAAAACCCCAACTATGAAAGGAAGAAAATAAACTATAAGAAAAAATGAGCAGAAGCTAAATTTCTAAATTATAAGAACCCCAAGATCAATTTTTCTTCATTATTCAGGAACAAATTGTCTTTTTAAAAGAAGTTTTTACTTTGCAAATAAACACAATCATCACAAATATTAGTTATGAAATAAAGTTTAAGTACCATCACTACAATACTGAATACCTTTAGATGTAAAAATAACAAAATATGTTACAAATAATAAAATGAAACAGCTCCAAATGTTCAGTGTTGTACACCCCATATAGGAAATGAAGGGTAATTCACTGTAAAATAAAGTCAACAAAGAAAGGCAACAAAATTCTAATCAAATATGACAGTAACAAATTTTGATAATGTACTATCAAAGTTAAAGGATGTATCCTTCCTGTCTACTGATGAGATAAAATGATGTTGTCATCTAATGAATTTTGTAAGAGAACTTGTGTGAATTATTGTGTCAAAATAAAATCCATCAATAAATTTAACTCAAAAAAGTTACAAGTTAATCAGGTGTATAGAAATATTTCAGAATAAACAGGACAAAATGGTCTATAATGCCATCAAGGCATGTAATCCAAATAGCTATTTTTCTGATAGCATCTCAACCAAACAAAGCCAGAACTAAGGAGCACAACAGTACTGTGCTAGATACAAAAATATGATATAATGAAATGTCCTTCAGTGATATTTCCAAGTAATAAGGAAAACGAAAAGTACTCAAATAACTATTACAAATAATAATCTGATGCAGGAAAGAAAAACAAAGTGTCATAAGAGATCAGCAGAGAGAAGGATTATGTTAACAGGGGGAATCAGAAAGGTTCACAGAGAAGGAATCTTAGTTTAAGCTAATCCATAAAGATTTTAAAAAGAACAGGAATCCTCTGCTATCTTGTCACTGATAAATACTTGCCAGTTCAAATATTTCAGCTCTAAAAATAAAAAGAAAATGGAGGTTAAAAAATTGACGACACTTTTATTTGGAATCTCATTATGAAAACCTACTCAAATTATAAGAAAATTTGATTAGGATTTCAAATGATAAACTATTTTTTGTATAACCGAAACCTATAAATTTAAGAGATGTTCCTATATGATACATAATTTTTTGGGAGTAACAACTCTGGGGCAATTCCTCTATGGAGGATGAATGAGAGGATACAAAAAACACAAAGTTAGCATTACTAGGCAGGAGCTTTGTAAGGTGGGCAGTTATCTGGTGGGAATGCAGTATCACCTACTGCCAGCAGGGGTCCACATGAATGCTTCTCTGTCATCTCCATCTAACATGCATTCTCTCCAACAGTGAATGGATCAACCTGTCCTTCCCATGACAGCTCCTTGGAATGTCCTCCCACCACAATGGGGGCCTTTCTCCAGGTCTCATCAGCACTAAGGCTGCCTTGTCTGTTTCCTCTCATCCTCCCCATACAAGAGACACACCTCCTTTTTACACCACAAGTTTCGTTAAGTCACTGTGTTAGAAACCATAAACACTAGGAGGGAAGAAAAGTTCTGAGAGCTGCAAATGGAGAGTCAAGTTCCCCAGGAATGGAAGAAGCTCCTGTGGCTCAGGGACTGTGGAAACACAGAGAGAAAAAGCAAGCAGCAGATGAGCAGAGGGTAGAGGGCATCACAGCAAGGAAATGCTACCCATTGTTGATCAGTCTTCACACCATAAAGAAGACTGTTATGTTAGCTGGGGAGTAGAACCCTTGGGAAAATTGGTTTCCAGTGCGCTACAGGCATGACCATTCCACTTAGCCCCTTCTTCACCAAAATGGGGTTATTTTTGGCAAAGACAAAGCAAAACCAATTTTAGACATCTCACACCTTCTACCAAGAGAAGCAACATACGGATATGTAACCAAAATATAAAAGTTCATGTGATAAACAAATTTACAGAAACAAGAAAAAAATTACATTCAGATATATGATAGGAGAAGAGTTTATGACTAAACAAGAGACAGAGATCACAGAAGGTTAAAAATGAGTAACTTCAATTACACAAAATGAAATGTTTCCCATAAACAAATCTAAAACAGCTAAAATTAGATAAAACAATACAATTAGCTGGGAGAAAAAAAAACTTTGCAACAAGTTTCTCTAATGAAAGTCTCACTTCCAAGATTCAAATTATAAGAATAAGAGTCATTCCACAATCGATAAATGGCCTAAGGATTATGAACAGGCAATTATCGGGAAAAGAAATTCAATCAATTAATAATCTTAAAAAAGTACTCCAAATCACTAATAATTAGAGAATATAAATTAAAGTACATTCAGAAGAGCAGCAAAAACACAAGTGACTCTGGAAGAGAGAGTGAGGTTGTTGACTTTGGACAACTGCCTCATTTAAATCCAATTCACGACGAAATCAAAATACCATGCCATGATGTCAGTGGTCCTCTTCAAAAACAAACGTACAATTAGAACAACTACTAATACTAATCTACAGATGTTTTACATCAGATAAATACTTTCTTTCCAAAATAGAATGGGTTGCGGAAAAGTCCTGTTCAAGGATTAAAGATTACGAAAGCTACTCCAAACATGTCTTCATAATCAGGATTTCATTAACTTGCCCGCCCAAAAAATTCTTCAAATATTCAACACAGATATACTAAAACATAAATGCTAAAGTATATTCCAATAGCAAATATAATTTTTTACCTTGCCATCATTCTTTATGATCTAAAATTGTTCCCCTCACCTGCAGTACAACAAATAAGATTAAAGAAGAGATAATTGGTCTAATTTCTGAATTACAGGAGTTCAGGTTAGATTTAGAAAACAGTATTATATCTCAAGTCAACAATGGCAGAATAAAATTTTGGATTATTTTTTGAGATGTAGAATGAGAATATCTTATCTACTGATATGCTTTTCAAACTCCTAAGAAAATTAGCTGTTTTAACGTACAATCATAATGGTTAAAAATGTGTTATAAAAATATTCCCACACTCAATAGTCATCAACGTATATAAAGTGCATTTCCTTCCCACAAAGAGTCAAAAAAGTCAATGAAAAAGGGATACCATTTTCCAATGAAATTGTAAAGCAAAGAAAACATTTTTTTAAAGTTCAACAGCTATAATTGCTGCAAGTGACATAATTTCTTCCCATACCAGTGATAAAGCAACCTCTCTCAATCCAAGAAAGAAGAAATTTTAACAGCCTAGCCCATAGTAAATATTTAACAAAAGCTTGTTGAAAAATGATCAACTGTGATTCCACAGGACTAATTTTGAAGCATTCTACACATCACATATACAGAGAGGTAATAGACTACTGCGAAAAATAAATGACAAATTTGAGAATTTGATTTTCTTGACTATGTTGTTTGCTTTACATTTGGGTGTGGGAGGCAAGAAAAGGAGTAAAAATAAACTACTGCTTGATAATTAAAAAAATTTTTTTAAATGTTGACAACTTGATCTGATCTTAGGTTGAATACTGCTATTTATCTTATACCATCTCCCTAATCTCACCAAAGAAAATTCCCAAACATCATCTTATTAATCTACTTGATCTTTCTTTTTTTGATGGTGCGGATAGAGAGGAACACGGGAAGCCTCCTTTAAGAATTTGTTTTGTAAGCAGTAGCTTACAAAAAAAGATCATAACTTGTTATAATTGGAAGAAGTCTTAGAATCATGTAGAAGATCTTATATATATGAAAACACTGAGTTATCAGAGATGGCATATGACTTATACAAGGTGATTCACAACAGTAATGGCAAGGTCTAGATTAGAATCAAATTCATTTACTTTCCCATCTACTAAAGGGCTCTATTAAACTATATACAAAATGGCATGGAAAAATTCAAATCTAAAAAGTTATAATTGCACATAGTAAACTGGAAATGTGGAAAGTTTAATACTTTCTATCACTAAAATGATTGGAAGATATCAATAATTTTTCTAAATGTGTGTTCATCCTTTGTTGCCAAAGAAGACCATGCCATTCAACAAATAATGACATGACTTGCACTTGACTTTGTTTTTGGGTGAGGGGGGGCTGTGCAGGTCACCAGCCTCACTTCTCCTCTAGAGCCATGTGAATCCAGCAATCAGATATTCATCAGGATGACTGGAGGTGACCCAGGAAGAGGCAATTGGGGTTAAATGACTTGCCCAAGGTCACACAGCTAGTGAGTGTCAAGTGTCTGAGGTGAGATGTGAACTCAGGTCCTCCTGACTTCTGCACTGGCGCTCTATCCACTGTACCTACCACCTAGCTGCCCAGTCTTTCTAAATAAGTAAGAGATGAGTGTGTAAGACAAGGAAGAACTGTTATTATTTTCAGTCCCTTTTTATGTTTCTTTGTATTTATTAGATATTAAAAAGCTATTTGGCAATTTGCTTGTGACTTTCATCAGCTTTGCAGCCCATTAGCTAAGCAAAATCAAGCAGAGGCAAAATTTGAAGAAACTTTTAAAGGTGTTAAAAGAGAACTGGTAATTCAATTTAACTACCAATTCCCTCTGAATCAGCCTTGAACCAAAGACCGTGCATAGTAAAAGCAGTCATGTAGGTATGAGAAGAGATGTCCCTTTTAAATAAGATATAAAATCAAGGTCAAATGTTCTCTAAGAAGATTGCAGAGACTAGAGAAGCTTTAACTACAGGATGCTGGCCAGCTTCCAATTTAAGTAATCACAGTCAACTGACCTAATTCTCCCTTGTAATTTGGAGTCTGAAAAGACACTTTTTCTCTTCTCAAAGGCCATGAAAAACTACTCTACTATGTTAAATAGCTATCAGGTTCCAGCCCAAAGATATGAGAAGGAATCCTTCTGGTGTATTTCCCAAACTCAAAAGAGTATTTACTATTTTGTCCATGTTGGCAAAGTAAAATAAACTATTTAGACAGGAAGCAGCACAAAAGTTCAAAATAATCATCAAAAAGTTTCCTCCAACATAAAAATATCTCCAGGTTTTTAGATCATTTGATTGCAGATTACTAAGAGAAGTATATAGTGGACACATTTCATGATGGAAGCTCGAGTGCTGTTGAGATGGATAAACACAATTTATCCACCCTACAACTAAAATTACAATGTGGGTAAAATGAACAGTAAAAAGTGTTTCTCATAATATATTTCACTTCATATGAAATATTTGTTCTGTAAGTCACACGTAAATCAAATTTCACAAATCAAGGCTTATTTTCACTTATGAACACTACAATTCAAAGATTCTTCATTATTAACCGGTGCTTCTAATGACCCTGACCTCCTAACTATGGTGTTAAAATTGAGAGCAACAAGGGATCTTAGAAATTACCTGTTCTACATCCTTGCTTTTCTAGATGAGGTAACTAAATCTCACAAAGACATGTGACTTAACAATAGTCACACAGATAACAAATGCTGACTCTAATTCCAAAACCAATGCTCTGTCTGCTACATCAACCACACTACGTATGTGTTCAAAAATAACACCTCTATCCATGACTCTCAAATCTCTCCCCTAAACACCAATGCCTAATTTTCAACTGTCTGCTAGCTATCTTCACCGAGGTATCTCATTGCCCTCTTCTACTGAACAGGTCTCAAGGCAAACTTATCACATTTTCACCTGAACTTCTTCCCAAATTCCCCATTCCTGTTGAGGGCATCATCATCCTCCCAACTAGCCAGAATTTAAATTAAAAAAAAAACACACAACAAAACAAAACCACAAACCATGTTATTGCCTGTAATTACCAAATCCTTCCCTTTACAGCCCCATCCAATTAGTTGATGAGTTTTGTGATTCTCCCTCAGTATTATCATTCACATCTGCCTCTCCTCTCCACTCACATTGCCACATCATAATCCAGGCCCTCTTTACTCCTAGTCTAAATGCTACATTAGCCTTCTTAATTGGCATATACATTTCCCAAAGAATATATCTATTTCACACTCTTGCTGAAAACCTTCAGTGGCTCTCCCAATTCAAACGGGAAAATTATGACCTCCATTTTATACAGGTACTCAAGACCCTCCACAAATCTGCCTTCTGTTTAACTTTGCCAGCATCATTTCCTTCAACTTCCCTTACCACATTCTGAAGTTCAACTTGGATTCTGATTGGTTATTCCTTAATTCTACCATTTTGTCTCTTCCTTCCACAAAGCTTATTCCCTTTACACAGACTGCAGTCTATCCACATCTCTAGCTATTAAGATCCTTCTCAGACTCAGATCAGATGTCATGTGATCCTCTTCATGAAACCTTGCCTATTTCCCAAGCTGAAAATAACGTCACCATTCTCAAATATTTGACTGCATTTTGTCTGGAATTCTCCTTTACAATTACACAATCTTGCTATATATAACTGTTTTCTCTATTCCCATTAGATTTTCAGTTCCTTAAATCAAAAGCTATAATTTTTAAAAGAAAGTCCCAGCATATATGTAAAATATAGCATCTTGGACATAACACATATTTAATAAATGTCTCCAAAATTGATTTTAACATACAAGAAGGGATTTGAACACAGACTTGAATGACGGATAAAATTTTTAATAAGCAGGATGGAATAGGAAAAGGCATTTCAAGTAATAAGCACAGACATGGGAAAGAGAATTATCTATGGTGATAACGGTGGTAGACCAGTTGGCTATAACAAAACTTTGCTTGGAAAAAGAAAGGTAGAGAAGAGTCTAATTCTGGAGATCTAAGCTAAGTAAGTACTCCAGTTTGTGCTTGCAGATATATTATTTCTTTATAAATCAGTTCATTTAGTAGCTTTGACCTCCTCTCTAAAACATACACTAACAATCTTTAGAAATACAGTATGGAAATTTCATATATTCAATGACAAACTTTAAATCCTCAACCTTAAAAAGTAAGGTTGGCTACTTCAAGCTACTCCATTACTGGATTGTACTTCCATTTTTCTAGCTTTAAATCAAACCTCTACAACCAATATTCAACGAGAACATTTCCAAGTCTCACTTGAGAGAGCTCACCCATAAAATGAGGATAACAAATAACACCTGACTCACACAGCTGGTGCAAACGTGAAATGAGACAGTACCTGTTAAGCGTTTGCAAATCTAAATCTAAAGCTAGCTGTTACTATTATTTTCCCATAGCACCAATGCTTTCTTGATCTGATGACAATCAACACTTCTACAATTTGTAATCCAGTAAAATGACCACGCTCATTAGTTCTTGTAACATAAACATTCCTCAATGTAAAAATATCACACAGCTTAACAGACTAATGGCCCAAGTAACATTACTAAATTTAGTAAAATACAAACAGCTGAATTTAAATGTGGATTAAGCTAAGTAGATTTCTTTACCTCTATCTATAAACTAACCACATTCTGGTTAGCATACTTCTTTACATTTATAAGTCAATCAAAAACATTTATGAACAAAAAGTACACCTACTATTCTATACACTATTCAGTTATTCCAGGTCCTTGTTCACAGAACACTTCACAATTAGGACTTATATCTTCTCTTTGCCTAATTAGTCCTACCTCAAACCAGTCTCTAAGATTTTTTTCATCATAATGTTAAAGACCAAAAAACAAACACTATCATCCACAAAGGGGACTCAGTATTTAAAATTTTACTTTTCTTCTTTTTCTCATAAGGTTTTTTTAAAAAAAAATTCCTTTAGTAGAAAAAGACTTACGAAATTATTTGGAAAATATTTTTGTAAGCTGAAGAATTCTTGAAAAATAAAAATAATTCCACCTAACTTTTATGTAATTTCTACTGCTTGCCTATATGGTAGTTAGAACGTTCTCAAAGTAAGGCATAGTGGCAATGATGATGACTGAAAGAACAAAGGCCTAGGGAAAAGAAAAAAAAATGATGAAACAAAAGGAAATTACATCACAGGAGAAGGTGAAACTATTTCACTACAGACATCTTAGATTTTATTTTCTTAAGTCTTAAAGCAGTTGTCATACATTAAACACAAAATACATAATTGCTGGCTGTGCCCAGAGATCTGAAATTTGAGGAAGGAGCCTAAAGGCACAGAAAGTTAGATGAAAGACCTGACTAATAAAGGAACAAATATTTGAAGCAGGTATCTATGAGATAGGAGAAAGAGAAAAGAAGTCTATAAGCAATAACAACAGTTCAGATGTAAACAGTATTCAAAGAGATTCCTTCCATTCTGATACATCCAATGAAATATGTCTAAGAATACTTACTGAGACATTCCATACCAATACCTGGACCTCTGGCTACCAGAGCCCTAGACTCAAAGGTCCTGTGCATACATGTGATAAAACCAAAGAAAAGGGAGGGATATTACCGTACAGACTCAAAGTGCTTCAGATCTATAGCCTTAATACTAACATTCCTGGAATGAACCATTACTCCAAATGCTGCTCATCAACATTTCATGAGCACAATCAGCCTCTCAGGAAATATGTAAGAAACAGGTCCCATAGAAGTCTTCTACACTTTATAGTTTTAAACTGGAGATCAAGTTTAAAGTCTACCTGACCATTTTTTGCTATTCAATCAACCTGTTCTGTCTCTACTATTTTACCCCCTCCTACCAATATTTTAAGTAATTAATAGGCACTATCATGATAACAAACAAACTCCTACAATGTGGATTATCATCAGTTTCCTTAAAAAAAAAAAGGCCAAAGCCTCTACCAATCTCCACAACCTTGTTAACTGTATGTAGAAAATATCAAAGGAAGAATTAAACATTCAAAATTTCGTGATGATAAAAACAGTCTAGTGAATGTGTGTGTCAAGCCAGTGGGACAAAATCACTGTGATGTTTGGAAAAACCAGAAATACTTGAGAAAAATACGTAATTGCTACGCATTATTTCAACAGTTGGGATCTATAACTATGTTCAACTTTATAAAGCAACAAAACATAAAGAGGATAAGCTTGAGAAAGAAATAAAACTAAGTTTCACTATATTTAAGAGCTTAAGCTTAGGGGAATTATTACATTTTTATGACTATTCATAATAGCACAATACATTTTAACTGGTCCAAGTAGAGTGTCTTTATTTTATAAGTATATTGGAATTACTATTCAATTTTACTCTATGTGCCTGAACCTTCCCTTCTCATAGTTTGCAGAAACAAAGCAGTTTCGAATCACAAACAATGCCCTGCAGTCAAATACACTCATGAGGTATTAATTTACAACTTCATCTGTGATCAGTTAAACTGCATGTGAAATCTTAAACATCTTTAAAAAGCTTACCACAAATAGTTCAATAAGATATTTTTTGGTAACATTATTTTAACAAAAAACATATAAGATTAACCTTTATTGTAAAATGGAACCAACTGCAAGTTGTTTTTAAGACTATTCTGCAAGCAAAAATAATCTTTCAAATTAGACCAACTACTTTAAAATCTAAAAATTAATTGGAAATGTTAAACTTAAAATAAAAAAGTCTATCTCCTTATAGTCTTGGAATTACTAACAACAAAGACAACATATAGATTATAGAAAAAATGAAAGCAATATGCACATTTCTACAAACAGAATGCATTCATGTCATGTATCCCACGCACCTCCCTCCAAGAACAATGTAAATTCTGTGAAAGCAAGAACTATTTTGGTTTCTCATCTTTATGTGCTCTAATGTCCAGCAGAATCCTATATACAGGAGTTATTTAGTAAACAATTCTTAAGTGGAAATAAACACGAAGAAAACAAAGATTAATCCTTCCAAATCATCATAAAGAAAAAATAATACAATGGAAAGGAATATTCATTAATCTCTAATCCATTGTAAATTTACAGGGAATCGCACAAAATACCAACAATACTAGGAAATAATTTTACATTCTTCTTTTAAAAAAAGAAAACTAAAACAAAGGGTGACGACTTCAAATATACAAAAAAACTGGGGTGATATATTATCAAAAGTTGGATATACACTGTCAACAGTCTGGAATATATCCTGGTCTGCAAGGGTGCACTGGGCCCAGGTGGACACAGATTCGGCTTACTCGATTCTGGGTTGCCCAAAAAAAGTTCAATCAAAAGTCAAAGGAGAAGGGGGGCTCCAATACAATTTTACTTTCTGACTAATTGGTTGTTTTTCCTTAAGTCTACGTAATTATTCCTAGTTATGGAACCCCATATGAAAAACTCTATAATACTTACAAATATAAGCACTATTCTTTTAAGTGGATGAAAATTTATATCTGATTTTTTTCCTGTAAGACACAAACTTCTCTTTCCTGTCACTGTCACCATGATGGTGACAAGCCCTCATCACTTCACACATGGATTATTGCAATAACTGGATAGTAGTTCTTTCTGCTTAAAAATCTCTCCCCACAACAGTTCATTTTCCCCCCAGTTGTCAAAGTGATCTTCCTTGCTTCCATAAACAAGATACTCCATCCCTTCTCTCTAGGCATTGTCTCTGGCTGTAATGAATTTCTGGAATACTCTCTATATCCTCAACTCTACATACTTAGACTTCCTTGGCTTTCTTCACCTTCTACAGGAAGGATTTCCCATCTCTTAATTCTGATACCTTCTCTCGTTTAATTATTTCCTGTTTCATATATAGCTTGCTGGTACAAATTTGTTTGCTTGTCTTCTCTATCCAGATTGTGAGTTCCTTGAGGGCAAGAATTGTCTTTTGCCTCTTTTTGTATGCCTGGCACATAATAGGTGCTTAAATGCTTAATGACTGGCTGACGGAATTCCTAAAACATAGGTCTGACATACTGTGGTTGCTTCTGTGTCCAAAGTTCTCCTGGTTCTGCTCCTTTCACTCAGCATCAGTTCATATAAGTCTTTCCAGGCCTCTCTGAAGTCTTCCTGTTCATCATTTCTTAAAGCACAATAGTATTTCATTACATTCATATACCACAACTTGTTTAGTCATTCCCCAACTGATGGGCATCCCCTAGATTTCCAGTTCCTGGCCACCACAAAAGGAGCTATTATCAATAATTTTGTACATGTGGGACCCTTTCCCATTTCTATGACCTCTCTGGGATAGAGTCCCAGAAGTGATATTGCTGGGTCAAAGAGTATGTATATTTTTGTAGCCCTTTGGGCATAGTTCCAAATTACTCTCCAGAATGGTTGGATCAGCTCACAGTTCCACCAACAATGAATTAGCTATCACAAAAGTCTTATCCCAAAGTAAGCAACAGAGGCAGAATATGAACACTATGACCTCTTTCCTGGAATTCACCATTACCATACCTTACTAAACTGTACTTGGAAGTGGAAAGGGGAACCAACAAGTAATCTCCTTTGTTACTTTGTCATGAAACACCAACAAAAAGACCATAGTCTTCTGAAGATGAACCACACTTAGTGAAACTGATACCGAAAGAAGCACTTACTCCTTCTCCAGGTTGGCATAGATGACATTTCTAACTTGCTAGAACTGGTTAGAAGTTTTCTGCCCTTGAACTAGAGCCCAAGGTCATATTTAAATTATGTAAAGGCAAGGGAATGGGCCTTTGATGGAAGACTCAGGACCTGCTTAAGTACCCGACAACTTAATTGAAAGAGCTTATGAAACTTATTCCGTTTGCAAACGTCTTTAGAATTTTAAATCAAAAAAATATGTAAGTGAGATAGTGGCTAAGTACTAGACAGACAGAAAGCTATGAGTTCAAATCTGGCCTCAGATAAGTTCTAACTATGTGAGTCTGGGTAAGTCATTTAATTTCTCTCAGAAAAGGTTACCTCACCTGTTAAAAGGGGATAATTAGCACTTACCTCAAAAGGCTGTTTTGGGGTTCAAAGGAGATAACATATAAAGCGCTTTGCAAATCTTAAAGTTCTGTATATAAAAAGTGGCTGTTATTTTTCTTTTGTTTTTTTTTGGTTAACTCATAGTACAAATTATTAACATATTGCTCCAAATTTTTTGGTGAGGAAAAAAATACCTTGAGGTACTTCACTATTACTAGAAATAAAACAACCAAAGTTTGAAGCAATGGGCAGTAACTGAGGTGTTGCTATTGTGCCTGTCAACTTTCATAAAAAATTGCCACCATCTCAAGATTCTATCGATAAAGACAAGAATGACCACTCACAAGTTAGGTTTATTATGGAAGAGAAGAAAGCCTCATTAAATGAAATCACATCTCTTAGAGCCCTTGTTAGACACTGGCTAGACAGAATATTAGATCTAATCCAATGCAACCTTTTTTTTTTTTAATGAAGAGATCATGAACCCCAGGGAAACCCCAGATGATTTGTAGAGTCACACCACATAGCAATGCAAAGAGGAGTGAAGAATGTATGGCGGATGCTGCCTTCCTGCCTTCTTGCAGTCACTCCAGTCTTGATTCTCACTTTGAAGAATGGTCTCTAGACCAAATAATGCTAATTTATTACTCTATTTTAAGGGACTGATACAAGATCTGGCAAGGTATAAGAATCTTGAGAAGCTCATCAGGTGAAAAGTTTGTGAAATATTCACTCAGTCCATTATCAACAAAAGTATTTCTGCAATGGTGAAAACACCATGCCAAGTATTAAATTATTTCAATTAATACACCAGTTACAAAAGTCATCAAAATTTTTGAGAATGGAATTTTCTTCAAGTAGAACCCTCACAAAATAAAACCAAGACCAAAATTTTTAAGGTGCCCAAGGGCATCTTCAATTCAGTTCAGCAAATATTTGTCCTTAGGTAAATGCAGAACATCTTTATTTCAAGGAACTGAAATGAAAGCAGCCCAGCTATGTAAGAACAACAGAAATTTTAAAGCAAAAATTTCAAAGCAATGAGACAGATCATTCCAGTGTCCACAGAGAGAACAAAAAGTTTAGCTGCTACTAGATAAGTCAGAATACCAACTAAATGTATCCTAAGGGAACTAATATTTATGAAGTGACTCCCCATGCCCAAAGTGCCCAAAAGCAGTACATAAGCAATTACAGCATGACTGGAACAAACAACATTAAAAGCCCCATAAAAAGAAATTCAATATAAAAACAAATGCTAACTAACACATACTATGCAGATGGAGATAACCTAATCGAGCATGTGCGTGTGTGTGCGTGTTGACCGATGTGATTGATTTTGCCTGCCCGCAATAAGACAACTATTTTTTGGTGTATGTTGCAAGGGCATGGTGCAGAACACCCTTTGAGCTCATTCACAATGCTCAGTAGGAGTGGCTCATAATATTGGTACTCAAGCAAAGAAAAAAAAGAGCCCAAGCAAAAATGGGCCCTGTGTTATGATGTGGAAGAAAACAGAAACAGACTTTTAGACCAGCAGGAGCAAGCTCCAAGCTGTGGTTCCTCTAACAGAAGATTTCCAGCCTAACATATAACAGATGATTCTCAACCACCACAGAGGCTCATTAAGATAGATGCAATCTCTGAGACAGCCAACTCCTAAACCACAAAGTGTTATACAGATCAAAGTCAACTGTCTGAATTTCTCTTTGAAAGGACCTAGAAATCAATACAGTGCACAGACATTATAATTTCCATACAAATATGGAAATTAAGTTATTTTAGAATCCTATTAACCAATCCTATATACAATCATAACTAGATTAACAATGATTAGGTTTACACAAGCAAAAGGCAATGGTAAGAATAGATAGAAAAACAATGACGGTGATGTTTAAGGTTCACTTTTGCATTACATAAGTTTTCTCTAAAACCTCTTCTTATAGAATCTGCTGGAAAATTACAGCAAAAACAAAAAACGTGAGTATTTAGGGGAAAAAGACCCATTTCTATGCATACCTGCTGAATTTATGAGTTTCTTAAACGAGATTAACTGAAATTTAATTGTGAAGGGAAGATGGTGCATTTCATTTAAAAAATTTTTAGATTTCAAAAGCACAATTAATTGAAGATACAGATGGATGGGATGCTAGACCTGAAGTCAGATGCTTAATCTTCTTGAGTTCAAACCTGGCCTTAGTCACTTACTGTGTGACCTTAGACAAGTCAATTAACACTGTTTGCCTCAGGTTTTCATCTGTAAAATGACCTATAGGCAAACTGTCCCAGTTTCTCCACCAAGAAAATCCTAAATGGCGTCACAAAGAATCAGATGTGACTAAAACAACGAAACAACAACAACAAGGAATAAAGCAGTGGTTTTAAAAACACTTAAAATCTCAGAGAGGACAGGAACACTGGAAATTATTGATATGAACTCTAACAGAAGGATGAGAAAAGTGAATACACCAAATAGGCTGTTAAATTACTCAAGGACACCTAACCAGCAGAAATGGATGTAGCAGGACTGACAAGAGCTTGACAAATCTTAAAGTGGCAAAGAAGAGGTAGGAATTTCTATGAATATTAATATTATCACCAAGAACCTGGTTCTCCAGCCACCCAATCTAGTGCACTTTCTAGCACAGCATATTTATATAGATGCAAATAAACAAAATTCACAAAATATCTTAAAATGGATATTGTATGATGTTGGCTTAACTGGCAACTGTCTTGTATCCCCATGTCCACTGAAGGGCTGGAATTTAGCATATTACACAGTATTTAAATGAGGATAATAAACACTAAATATTAATATCCCCCCACACACAGCCTAAAAATGCTAACCACCTAAGAGGAATTTAATACATACTTGTTGAAAGGAATCAAACATAACAACTGTGCATGATACATATTTGGTTTCTTGGTATGAAAATATCGAAGCTAATGCTCAAAACAATATTACATATTACAAACTCAACCAGCTTGGTTTTAATATAGTATCTTTGATGACAAGTATCATTAGAGAAATTAAATTTAAAGGTAACCAACTCAATTCAACTCTACAAGGATATATCATTCTATGCACTGGAGGTACCAAGAGCAAAGAGAAATCATAGCCTCAAGGAACCTACATCTTAGCCCTCCCTCCTTCAACAGGAGCCAAAATGCACTGAATTAACACAAAATTATACAAAAATAAATACCTAAGATAATTTCCAAGGGTAACTGGAAGTAATATTAACATCTTAAAAAATGAGAAAAGGCTCATAGAATCTTAAATCTGGAGTTATTGGGCCCCTTCAGTAGTTATCTACTTCAACCCCACCTTCACAGCAGCACCTGAACTTAACTGTGAAGGCCATTCTAGGTAAGGCTGGACAGCCTGTGCAAAAACAGAGAGGTGAGAAATCAGAAACCATGTACAGGAAACAAGAAGCAGGCCAATTTGACTGAAATGTCAAAATATACAAAGAAGAAATCAGTCTACAGAGATAAGAAGCCAGACTATTGACATTTTAAATATCAGAAGGGAAGAGGAAGAAGCATTTATTAATAAGTACCTACACTGTGCTAAGTGCTTTAAAATATTATTTCTTTTGGGAGGCAGGTATAGCTAGGTGGTGCAGTGAATAGAGTATCGGCCATACATCAGAAAGACTTATCTTCCTGAGTTCAAATCAAAATGTCTCAAACACTTCCTAGCTGTATGGCTCTGGGCAAGTCACTTCACCCTGTTCAGTTCAGTTTCCTCATCTATAAAATGAGCTGGAGAAAGAAATGGCAAATCACACCATTATCTTTTCCAAGAAAAACCCAAATGTGGTCGAGTCAGATACCACTGAAACAAATGAACAGCAACTATTATTAGCCACTTTTTACAGTGAGGAAACAGAGGCAGACAGAGATTAAGTGACTTGCTCATGGTCACATGGCTAGGATATAAATTAAGAAAAGACAATTTCTGCATTGAAGGAACTTATAACCTAATGAAAGAAGCCAACACACATAAAGATGCTAAAACGAATAGATGGAGTAAATGGGGAAGCAAGAGGTACCCTATGTGAGAGCATCTTATTAAAACCACACAGACATGCACATGGAAAGTGGAAAATGATCTGGAAACTCCAGATCCGGACCTGTAGAGAAAAGCTGGAGGATGGAGCCCTCAGCTTCTCCCAAAGATGATAGCTGGATACGGAGATTTTGTGGCTTTCTCCTTCTCTCAAATTACTTTGTGATATCATCTATTAGGGCAGAATTTTTTTCATTGTCAAAGAAAAAAAAATGAAAACTCTTTAAGGGTCAGAGTATTTGTTTTTTTTGTCTTTGTGTCCCCTGAGGCATCACAAATAGCAGAAGATAGCAGGCACTTAAAAAATAGTTGCTGAAAAGAATGAAATCTGCATTATATAAACCAAGGGAGTAGATCAGAGAAAGAGAGAATACAAAAAGAGACAGAGGAAAGAGTCTTGGGATACCCCTGCACATATAAGGGGGATGTGGCTGAAAACTCATCAATGCAAATGAGTAGCAGTAATAGTTGGGAGGTAGGAGATATAGTGTCAAGAAAACCCAAGGAAAGGAAAGTATATAGGAAGAGGTGATGGTCAATGCTATAGAAAACTGGAGAAGGGGAAAAAAGGCCATTAAATTTAGCAATTAAAAAAATCACTGGTACCTAAAGAAATTGGACAGTCATAATCTTCAAAATATATTTAACTTTTTCCCCTACAGCAGACAATTTCTATTAAACTAATATAATTAAACCTCAGTTTCTCCAACTGACGCAGTATCATTGTTGCAGCACAAAGAACCTAATTGTGCACTCAAAAATATTTATTGCATTTTTATTCTGCAGAGAACTGAGATTCTTAATGGAGTTACATAGTAGTCAGTAGATTTTCACTTAGATTAGTATGATTACTTTTTAACCTCTATTAAGCACAATTACTGTTAAGTACTATAAATAGCCCAAAGGAAACATCAAGCCTCTTCCTTCAAGTAGCTACTACTTTCAAGTGGTTAATGTAAACTCATAGAGGCCAAAGTTGCTAACAAACTATTTTGGTAAGTTTTAAAAAATGTAAAAGTGTCTATTCTGGTCAGTCTATCAATTCATTCATTTACACATATGCTTGAAAGCATTTCTTCAGGCTAAAACTGAGGAGTCACTCAAGTATGGGTGAGTCATTCTCATTTCTACTCAGTCTTAGCATCACACTCCTTGAATAATGAAATTACATTACTGGTTCCCCAACTCTAGCTATTCACGTATAATTTTTTAGTTGAAAATGTGTTTTACAAAAACAAAACACAAACCTTGTATTTCATATTAGAAAACTAAGTCTAGAAAAATAAATCAACTTGCCTATATTTACAACATAACCATAAGATCTTTTACAGTTGGAAGAGACCTCAGTGGCTGGGCTTGCCCAATCATCCCTGAAATGAATCCTCAATATATTATCAAGTAGTTCTTCACTCTATGCTTGAGGACCTTCAACGAAGGGAAATCTACTGCAGCTCACTCTATTTGTGGACGCTTCATATTGTTAGGAAATTGTTTTCCTCTGACTTCATGCTTAAATGCGTTTCTTTGCTATTTTTACACAGTATTCCTGGGTCAATCCTATGAATCAAAATATAATTAATTTAATCCATTTGCCACCTGCAAGTCTTTCAAATACCTGAATACAGCTATCATATGTCCCCAGGGGTCTTTTCTAGGCTCTTCATTCTACTTACAGGCAAGTGAGGCCCTGTACTCTCCTCAATGGGACTTACTGACGTCCTGATTACACCATGCCACCAAAAACTGAAGGCAGCATTCCAAGTGTGATCCAACAAAGAGATTACTAATGTTACTAAGAGGTTACTACCACCTCCCTACTGCTGGAAACTCTGCTACTCTCAATGCAGCCCAAGACTGCATTTGCTTGGTTGGCACATCATAATGCTAACTTGCACTGACCATGTGGTTTCCTCCGCCATGCAGATCTTTTGACACACTGCTATCTAATATACATTTCTCCTATCTTGTACCTGTGAAACTAATCTTTGGACCTAACGATCTGGAGTGTTCACTGTCTGGATAGTGCCATCTACACCTTTATTCCAAGTTACTGGTGAAAATGTGGGACACCACAAGGCCAAATAAAACAAAGATGCTTCAGACACTCAGGCAGCCATCTACTATAATGCTGACACGAATCATCCATGACTGTTGTTCAGTCAGTTGACCAGTCAACCAGTTCCAAATACGTTTAATTTGATTACCACCTTGTCCATATCTCTGCCTTTTCCTCAAAAACCATGAAACACTTCATCAAGCTTTGCTACAAGCAGATAAAGCATAGCTGGGAGCATCCCCTTGACCTACTTCAATGACACGGACCAAAAAAAGCAAATAAGGTGATTCTAGTCTGACCTACTATGAAAGAGGCAACACTACTTTTATAACCACTGCTTCCCTTCTTAACTGTTCATTAACCATTTTGTTGATAATGAACTGAAACTCAAATACATTCTCATAGGAGAGGTGTGCTACAGTCAACTCTTTCTAGATTAATATTGTTGTTTAGTCATTTTCAGTCATGTCAGACACTTTATGACCATATTTAGGGTTTTCTTGGCAATGATACTAGAGTGGTTTGCCACTTCCTTTTCCAGCTCAATTTACAAATGAGGAAGCGGAGGCAAAGAGTTAAGTGACTTGCTCAGGTTCATACAGCTAGTGTCTGGGGTCAGATTTGAACTCAGATTTTCCTGACTTCAGGTTCACTCACCACTCTCCTCACTACATCCTTGATCATTTAGGGTACCTACAATTATGTTTCACTAGAATCCAGAGAAACAAGAAGATTTAGGCAAAATTTTGGGGGGGAAATTGGTCCTAAAGGGAACAAAATACATTTACTGATCAAAGACGTAAGACATATGGAGATTAAATGGACTGTCGTATGTAAGGAATAAAAAGTACAGTCTGGCAGAAAGATACAAAACATGAAAGGGAGTAATATAAAATAAGGCTTCAAAAGGATGTGAGACTCAGGTTTTAAAGGGTTTTAAATGTCAAAATGAGGAGTTTGTATTTAATGTACAACAAAGAGAGATGCACCACAGTTTAACTGTGTATAGGGAATGACACGATCAGCTGAAAAAGATCTGAGAATATTCATGGATTACAAGTTAAAGATGAGTCAGTAACGTAAGTCTACTGTAACATGATAGAGGAACCAATAAAGCTAATGCAATCCTAAGTTTTACTAATTCACAGTTTCCAGGTACAGGGAGACAGAAATCCTACTTTCCTCTGTCCTGATCAAACCACACTTGTGAGTATTACATTCAGTCTACATTTTGAGAAGGATATCATCAAGAGTTAAATTCAACAAAGATAGACTAAACATTTTGTCCAAGCAAAATAACATTGTAGTGACAAGGGTATTACCTGTCAATAGAATGAGTCAATGACTGCCTCAGGTAGCCAAAAGACCCCAACATGAAGATTTAACTCATTTTTTTATAAGATTATTACAAAGAACAGAATGGAGTAGGGGATATCATGTGATTGAGGATAATATGATTGGTTAAATAGCTAACAACAACCTTCTTCTCTCCTGTGCCTAAGAAATGTTGATTGCTTGAGTTCATCTGATAACTCAGGTATAGTGGCCCACTTTTCTTTGGACACCAACAAACCAGACGTACTTGAAAGATAGCTAGGTCTTGTAAACATACTGGACCAGAACCCCTACTATCTACCTGCATCCTCCAAGGATAGCAGAATTTCTTGAGGAAAGAAGAGAACTGTCATGAGTAAGAAAACTGGGTATCTAAACTCACTCATCGCAGAACAGCTAAATTTCTACATTAAGTTCAGAGACAAAGAACTCTGACTTAGGCAGCTATAGGACAAAATAAAATAACTGTAAATAGTAACAATTAAAAATGATATAGTATCAATTTAATCTTCCCAACATTGAGAAGCTGAAGAACATGAAAAGGACCGCATACAATATGGTAGAGGACCTTAAGAAAAACCCAAATGAGAACTGGATAAAGAACTATGAAGGGATATCCTGAAGAAGACAAGACTTACAGAAGGTATGATAGCTGTCTTCAAGTATTTGAAGGGCTGTGTGTGCAAGTGGATTAAACTTATTCTGCTTGATCTCATAAGGTAAAACAAGGAGCACTGAGTGAATACTGAAATTTAGCCTTGATAAAGTAAAATTTTCCTAAGAATCAAAGCTATCCAATAGTGCAATTCATTGCCTGGAGAAGCAGCAAGTTTCCCTTCACTAGAAGAAGCCTTCCAAGGCTGGAGGGATCACTTATCATGGTGTCTAGAGGATTCTAATTCACATTCTTATTGGATGAGATGGCCCCTAGGGGCCCTCTTAACAGTCAGGTTCTTGTCTCAAATACACAGCATGGTTGGGTCTGCTCTGTCTTCTGGGAAGATTATGCAAAAAGAAAAAGGCTACGGAAAAGAGTCTTAACTCCAGGGTCAGGGCCTTCAATTCAATTTTGCTCAAACATTCATTAAGCACCTGCTATCTTAGAGCACTGGTTATCTTGTTAGCCTTGATACCCTTCCTGGAATCAAGCTATCAAACCTATACATGGGACTCTGTGGGAAGATAGGAAACAACTAGAAAATAATGCCTTCTAATCCTAAATAATAATTAACTATAGAATAACCAATTTTACACAACATTTGTTAGTAAATTTAAGCCTTCTTATAAAGAGATAAATGAAATTTATGTTCTTGAGTTGCTTATCCTGGGCAAAGAGAAGAAACCAGTTTGACAAAATACTTGAACAACTTTCAAAGTCTTCATAAGGAAAGAGAGTAAGGAAACACACACACACACACACACACACACACACACACACACACACACAGGAGAAAAAGGTGAAAATGTACCATTTTGGAAGTCAGGAAAACCAGACTTGAATCCGATATTCAAATAACAACAAATAGACTTTGTATTTTTTTCCCCAATTACAGGTCAAAATAATTTTTAGCATCATTTTTACAAGATTTTGAGTTCCAAATTTTTCTGCCTTTCTCCCCTCCCCTCTTCCTAAAATAGTAGGCAATTTGATACAGGTTATACATCTGCTATCACGTAAAACATTTCCATGTTAGTCACAGTTTGAAAGAAGAAATGGATCAAAAGGGGAAAACCCCCCAAAAAAGAATAAAGTGAAAAAAAATACTTCAATCTGCAGAGTCCACCCATTCTTTATCTGGATGTGGATAGTAGAACTTGTCTTGGATCACTGAGTTGCTGAAAAGAGCTAGTCATTCACTGCTGATCATCACTCAATGTTGCTGACACTATATACAATGCTTTCCTGGTTCTGTGCATTTCACTTTGCATCAATTCGTGTAAGTTCAGGTTTTCCTGAAATCTGCCTGTTCATCACTTCTTTTCGCACAATAATATTCCATTACATATTCATATATCATAACTTGTTTAGCCATTCCCCAATTTATGAGCCTCCCCTCAATTTAACAAATAGACTTTGGATAATCCACTTAATGCCTGTGGCCTCAATTTCCTCATCTCTAAAAGAACTGTTTTGCAAATAATTACATATTATTGATGTAGTTTATCACATTCATTTACCGAAAACCAAAAGCATCGAGAGAATGTATTTTTGAAAATAAAATGGGAAAGGGAGATGAAATACATGACCTCTTTAAAGTCTCTTCAAGCTCTAAATGATAAAATCATTCATCTGATTTCCCAGGTTAAAAGAAAAATTAAAATAAAACAAAATGATGCTATAATAAACCCAACACTAGTCTTTGTCTGGGCAAATTGCTGCCATACTGTCACAGGAGTAAAAGAAGCAGGACAGCAACAATTCACCTATCATTGGACAGGAACAAAAATCTTGTCTGATGTATATATTGTTGATTTGTGAAGTAATCTCTTTATGTCTGACTCCTTGGTTCTAGTACTGCAATAACCCTTCCTAGATATCTGTTGCTGGAAGAAAAACTACCATATCAGTTCCTATGGAAAATCTATCCCAATGACCTCCCTGATTTGACATAGCTTGTAGCAAGATCTTGCCTCAGTATGAAATTTAAGGACCATTACACAGTCTCCTAGGAGCCAAAGCCTATTAACTGTGTGATTCAGGCTAAGTCACAACCTCAGTTTTCTCTTCTGTAAAGTGAGAGAGTTAGACTAGATAGCCACTAAGGTCCCTTCCAGGCTGAATGTATGTTTTTATCGTCCTGCCAAAACACAAAAAGTTTCAAGTGTGAACTACTGAACTACGTACAAAATGACCTTAATGTATGATAAAAACAAAAAATTACCTGAAATGAACTATTTTTAGTTTTGAAAGCACAAACTGATTTAAGAACATGAATTTCATATTATTTTTACTGGAACAAAAGGAGACTACTCATGTGAAGATAAGGGTTTTGTCTTTGGGAAACATAATAAAAAAAGAAAACTTTCTAGCTGACAGAAAACAGGTCATCCCCACAGCTGGATTGCACACTCTTCCCCTTCCCTCCACCTCAAAATTTTGAATGTCCTTCATAAGCTCAAGTCCAAGGACATCATTTCCTAAGCACCATCTTTCCTGATTCCTTCTGTTCTTTTTCATTTCTCCAATTAAATTGGATTTACTCATCTGGAGACTGGTTATAACACATAATACCTCAGTATCAGGTAAGCTCCTTGAAGGCAGGGACTTTTTTATATATTTTAAGTTTTCCCATTAGCAAGGCACTCAAAAATACAGTGGTTACATTCTGTGGGCTTTCACTGACAGAAAGACTTCTGCTTTCTAGAGTCAACATTTAATCAGGATCAGCATAGTGTTCTTACCTGCCCTTAAAATACATATATCAGTTGAATTTTTCATCCTTTGAAGATTCACTAGTTGTCCTAAGTCAAAAAGCCTCAAAGACTTGTGTAAGCAAACTCAAAAACACACAAGAGAGTTTGATCCTAAATCCACAAAATGAAAAGTCTTCAAATAAATGTTTGTGGAATTGACTATCCCTCAGTCACAAGACCTACATATTTCCTTGGTTGAAACCATTTATTTTTTAATATTTTCAGTTTTAAATCCTCCCTTCCTTCCCCTCCCTCTTCTGTGACACAACAAACAGTTTGATATAGGTTATACATGTGCAGTCATGAAAAATACATTTCCATATTGGTAATGTTGTAAAAAAAACATGAAACAAAAACAATCATGAACAAAAAAATCATGAAAAAAATAAAGCAAGTGAGTGTATCACTATGCTGTGATCTCCATTTAGACTCCATATCCAAAACTTCTAGGAGACTGTGTAAATGGTCCTGGTTGAAACATTAACAGAGCTTTACTTTTTCTCTTCATCAGCGATTGTGGGGGAAACTTCCATTTGTTCAGCTTACAAGAGAATCAGTCTCCTCACTTTACAATTCCAAAACACTCTCACTCACACTGCTACTAAATTCTTTCTCACTGGTTGTCATTGTTCCCTCCCCTGCCTCTACTGCTAACAATGCACTCCACTGCTCCAATGACCTGAAAAAACTTGTAGAGAGAGTATGTCCAAATCACTAGGAAGGAAGGGTGAGAAAGGTGTGGAGGAGCTGGGGCAGCCTGTTCAGGAAAAGGGCTGGACCTTACTTAAGAAATCTCAGGCTGCTAAATGATATCTTACAACAACAGTCCTTTGCACTTGAAAAACCTTCCATCTACATCTACACCTTCTACACCCTCTATACTTCTGATCATTGTTATAATTTTAGAGCTAGAATAGACCTTAGAAATCATGTAAGTCAACTCATTTTACAGAGAAAACAATAATTACTTTCTCAAAGTCACATATCATTCTGTTCATTACTCTCATAAAAACAGGATTATGCACAATGCAAGGCAGATATTGTTATCCCCATTTTATAAAAAAACTGAGGCTCAAATTGCTTAAATAATCTGATTATACCTGAGTGAGTGGAGAGAAGAAAACATAGGAAAGAGATGTTTTGGCAATAGAAATAACAAGATTGACAACTGAACAGATACATGGCATGACTGAAGTGGGAATGACCCTGAGATTTCGAACATTCATAGCTGGCAGGATGGAGGTTCCTTTAATAATATTAGCGAAGCTTATAACTACTGAGTCTGTAACCCAAAGAAATTTTTTTTAAAAATATTTACAGCAGCTCTTTTTATGGTGACAAAGAATTGGAAATTGAAAAGATGCCCTTCAATCAGGAAACAGTTGAATAAGTTATAATATATGATTATAATGGAATACAATTGTGCAATAAGAAATGATGAGTAAAATGTTTTCAGAAAAACCTGGAAAGACTTGTGAAATGATACAGAGTGAAATGTACGGAACCAGGAGACCATTGTGCACAGTAACAGCAATACTGTACGATGATCAACTGTGAATGACTTAGCTATTCTCAGCAATTCAATGATTCTAGACAATTCCAAAGGATTCAGGATTGAAAAAACGCTATCCACTTCCAGAGAAAGAACAGATGGAGTCTAAATGGAGATCACAGCATAGTGATACACTTTTTCACTTGTTTTATTTTTTTCATGATTTTTTGTTCATGATTGTTTTTGTTTCATGTTTTTTTTTTTTTTACAACATTACCAATACGGAAATATGTTTTTCATGACTGCACATGTGTAACCTATATCAAACTGTTTGTTGTGTCACAGAAGAGGGAGGGGAAGGGAGAATTTAAAACTGAAAATATTAAAAAATAAATGGTAGAAATTATTTTGACATGTAATTAAAAATATTTTTCAAAAACAGTGAAGTTTGAGAAGAATAGATAATGTGTTCTGTTTGAGGTATGTAGAGTTTAGGACATCCATGGGACATCCAACAGAAAATTGGTGAAGTAGATCTAGAGCTCACGGCCTTTTGACTGCGTCCAAGTTTTAAATAATAAATCCTTTTTTTAAGGGAATCTGTCCTGTGAAGTTTGCGTTCAGTCAACAACCACAGTCAATCACTCTTGTCCTTACTTATCTGTAATCTCTAGGGAAGAAGTCATGAAGATGACTTGGATGATGAAAGGTTTAGCAAACACAATTTCATAATCATATTAGCAGCTGACTCTGCTTCCCATAACAAACCAGGATGATGGTGACATGAGACGAAGCAAGAGAGAGGGTGGAGGGAAAAAACAACATGACAGAAAGAGACTGGACATGGGGGCCGAAGAGAAACTTATGACTGATTCCAAGGATGTGAACTTAAGTGACTAGAAGGCTAATGATGCGATGAAGAGAGATGACGTATGCTCGTCCTTTGTTGCCGAAGAAGACCATCCATCAGAGAAATGATGGCATGTTTTGAGTGAGGGAGGGCTGTGCAGGTCACCAGCCTCACTTCTCCTCCAGAGCCATCTGAATCCAGTGACCAGATATTCACCAGGATGACTGGAGATGACCCAGGATGAAGCAGTTGGGGTTAAGTGACTTGCCCAAGGTCACACATCTAGTGACTGTCAAGAGCCTAAGGTGAGATCTGAACTCAGGTCCTCCTGACTCCTGCACTGGTACTCTATCCACTGCACCACCTAGCTGCCCGAAGAGAGATGAGGATCTTTAGAGAAGGAGTGATTTAGAGAGGAATATATTGCATTTAGACATAATAAACTTGAGGTTCCAGGAGGAGACCTCTAGTAGGCAGTTGATAACAAGAGATTGTAGTTCAGGAGAGAGATCTGGGCTGGATATATAGATTCTGAAGTCATCAGAAGAGGTGATCATTGAATCAAAGATGGCTGAGGACAAAATGGAGAAGGAGAAGGGAGCAGGCCTGGGAGAAATCCATGGGGGAATGACAATCATAAGGGATGGAAGAAGAATGATGCTTAATTGATAATATTAATTACAGAGAAAAGAAGACTTTGGGAGGAAAAAAGTATCTTGAAGTTTATCAGAAGAATAGGACTTACCTGCTTGGACCCAAAGGATTGTAAGTTATGGAAGACATATTTACATATGATGTAAAGGAAAGCTTCCTTTGGATTAAAGCTGTCCAAAACTGGAATGAGCTGCTTCAAGAAGTAACAGGCTTGTCTTCAAAAAGAGAGGCTGGATGACTTCTTAGGAATGTTGCAAAGGAAGTTTTCGTTAAATCACATGGTGGAGTAAATAGCTCTAAGGTGAACTTCAAACTCAGATTCTGTGAAATTCCACCCAAGTCAATTATGGGGAAAATTGATTTTACCTGTAACATTCAGAATTGCCAAAGATACTAGTAACATTTCTTTATGCATATAACTACATATATTTCAATTGAATTACATGAAGGACAGCAAACAACTTATCTCTGCATCACAACAGAAATATATTTGGGATAATTAAAATCTCCTCATGTTAAATCCTTGCACGTAATTTAATCGCAATAAGGATACAACAAACTTTGTTTTTGTTCAGAACAAATATTTGGGGAAGGGGTTGGGGGGGCTAATTAATAGTTTCCTCAAGACAGTGATATCTTAAGTGGCCCTCAATTTTGGTACCTTCTAAATATTAGAAAGAAAAAAATGCTATAAAAAAAGCAAGATTGGTTGTGGTCTTCAAAGAGGACTAAAATGACACCATCATGATAAAGTAAAATTTCAGTGTGTCCAACTGTAGCTGATTAAGACCAGTAAGAGCTCAGAATGTCCAACCAGAGGTTGGGCACAGATACTCCATGTGTATATTTGAGGTGGATATCCCAAATTTGTGCATCCCTATGTTTACTTCGTGCTGTCTCAATTCTGCTTTGTTCAAAGAGCACAGGACCCTTTCTGATGTGGTCATGCCATGCTGAGTGGTCCTGTACCAGGGTCTCCTATGTTGCACAGTCAAATCCAAAGTTCTTGAGAGACCCTGGGAGTGTCTTTGTATTGCTTCTTCTCACCATCTGCCCCATGTGAGTTCTCCATAAAATAGTCTTTTTAGCAAGCATACAAAAATTTTGCATTTGAATTTTTTTAAAAAAAGCAAAATAATGGCATTAAAATATACCTAGTATAGTTAGTTAAATGGCATATTTACTACTTTATCTAACTTGGAACCTTTTGAGAATAAGTGTTTTTGATAATTTCAAACAATTAAAATAAAGGGGAAAGAGACTAAAGGATGAAATAACAGGCCAGAAATATTGGGGCACAAAGTTCTAATATAGTATATAATATTGGCCATAAATTTGAGTTTTAACTATGCCAATTATTAACTTTATGAGTCACATAAGCTTTTTCAGTCTCAATTTCCTAAACTATATAAATACAGGTAATAATATACCTATCTTATCTACCTAAAAGCATCTTATCATGGCTAAAATAAAAATAAATGAAAATGTTTTATAACTGTAAAGTGCTACGCAAAATCTAACATAGTATTACTATTATTACAACCACCATCACAGCACAGATTTGGTTATATAAGTCCAATCATGTTATACACATACCCACACAATGAAAACCCAATATATTATGGATGACTTGAAGGAAGGAGGTTGTCTGGTCACAAAAGGCCATTATCATCATATTATCAACAACTCATATTTATATAACATTTTAAGGTTTGGAAACCTTAAATCTCTCAATAACATTGTCAATAAAGTTAGGCAAGAATTATTAGCCTCATTTTATAGATAAGAAACCTGCATTTCTGAGAGGTGAGGTTTGCGCATGACTATATGACAAAAGGAAACCTGAGGCAGGATGTGAACCCTAAGTCTCCAAGGTTCTATCCACTATAACAATGCACTGCTCAGGGGAGAAAAGAGTCAAGTGAATTTTAACAAATAAGCTACCAAAAATATTATAAATATACATACACAAAAACATTATTTGCCATTTTGGAAAATAATATTTGGGGTAATGGTTTTTCTTGAAACCACATATCAGTCTAAACTATGTTCAAAAGCTATATTTTAGTAGGTGAAAAACACATTTTAATGATGAATATATGCAATATTTTCTAATAATAATTTATGGAAATTGAAAAATTAATGTTATATTTAAAATAAACTACTGAATATTATATACAGCAATAAAGTATTTTAATTTAAAAAGGAATTTAAACTGTACTTAATCATTCATCTTTCTTGTTTACTTCCAACTCTTTTCCATACTTCACAAATACATGAAGCAGTTTATATTATTTCCCCAAACAATGAAATCATTTATCATCATTTCAGTATATTTATTGGTACCCTTTAAAGATAATTCATATTCCCAAACACAGATTAATTATGAAAATCTTGCATGAGCAAAATCTGCACATTTCAGCCAAGTCTAAATACAGCTATGACAAGAAAAGTTTGGAGATCCGTCAAGTACCCATAGAAAGCTCACAAAACAGAAATCAATAAAAAAAAAATGCACTATTTAAAGTAATCATTAGAACTTTCCAATTTCATTTCTCATAAATAGATTATGTATCACATCAATACTTATATATTCATTTAACAACAATGAAATGCAAAACTATATTTCCCATAACCATGTTTAAAATGGCAAGAAATACCACAGAGATAGAACAAAATTGATATTTTATGCAAAACCAAGAATCACAACAACAATGACAAAATTATTTTCTAATCACACCTTTGGTCAAACAAAATTAGCTCCATTCGAAAGGACCATCTCATTAAGCCAACTCATTAATTGCTTTTAAATCTGTAAATAATGATTTTTGAAAGGAGTACAGGGAAAACAGAAAAGGTCATTAAAGTTTGAATCTACTACAATTTCTAAAAGCCTCCATAGCCTCAAAGTCTTATGATGTCACAGAATTGGTTTTTCATTTCTGCTAGGAACTACTGCAAACTCAGCAAGTCAATTAAGATAGCTGAGATAGTGGACAGGTTAGCAAAGCAGCAACTTCCATCAACAGCTTAGGAACAAGTCACCTGAGGTAGTAACAAGCACCAGCAATACGTGGTGTCAAATGTTCACAGGATTCTAGATCTAAAGCAGAAAGAGATTTTAGAGGTCATTTCCTCAAACTTCTCACTTTGCAAAGTAAGGAACTGAAGCTCAGAGAGGTTAAGGTCACAGATGTAATAAACGGCTGAGCAGGGATTCAGAGTCAGGTCCTCTGAGGACAAATGCAGTGCATTCTCCACGGCGTGTCACTGCCCCCATTCATGGTGTGAGTAAGAGGAGAAAAGAAACAAGTATAACTTAGTTTTTGCAAAGAAGCATCATGTACACACACAGTTCAGGTGCCCCTATGACTCGGGATGTTTTCCCTGGAAGTTTGTTGAGCACTAGGTCCTGGTACTAAGTGACCTAACAGAGAATGTCAAAGTGACTTGGCAAGTTGATCTGATAACATGGGAGGAGTATGGGAATTAAAGTTGGAAGACTGGCTTTGATCCTAACTACTTGCATCTGTATGATCTCAGGCACCTCACGATGTCTGAGACAATGTCTCCATCTATAAATTAAGATGGTTGGACTAGATAGCTATTAAGGTTGCTTACAGCTTTGATTTCTACGATCCTATTATAAGTCTTCAGTGCAAGTTAGAAAATGCTATTCTTGTTGAGGGATGTGTTGAATGCTTGATTCATATATATTTGATGCCACACACAGTTCCCACCAAATTACTTACATGCCTCTTTTCCAATGAACATCAGGTATCAGAATCCATAGGACTCAATCAGCTATAACACTTATTTTAGCACAGATGAGACAACCCTTCAAATATCTATTTTTAGTAGCTAGCTAAAGAAGCCATAACTCAATTAAGTGACAGCCTTCGTTAACAAGTGGTGTTACAATTTTATTGACTAATAAATGTGGGCAAAAGAAATTACAATTTCTGTGGACATGATGGAGTGATACATTCCAGGTGATATAATGTAACTAATGGGATTCAGAAGTGGTTAAATGATTGTACCCAATATGCTTAATGTCAACTTGGAAGAGGTCTTCGGCCATAAAGGCCCAGAGCCCTGTGTTTGATCCTGTACTGTTTAACATTCCAATCAATGATGTAGATAAAAGGCATGGATGGCACAAAATCTGCAAAGGACACAAACCGGGAGAGAAATCTAGGATATTGAATAAGAGAGTCACAATCCAAAAAGATGTGGACAGGAAAAATATTTGGAATAAATGTAAGGTCTTTAAATTTGGGTTCAAAACAAATCTTCTCAAGTACAAAGCAAGGGAGATGTATCTAAATATTTCACTGAAATATGTAGGGGATTACCAGCTCATAAATTAGCAGTAGTATAACATAACAGTCCACAAAAGCTAAAGCAATCTTACACTGAATTGAGAGACATAGCATAGAAGAATGGGGAGTTGATAATTCTCATCTAATAGATGCAAACTGAAACTAAAGTTAGAATATTGTGTTCAACTATGAGCACCAAGTTTTAGAAGATACACCAATAAAATGGAAAGCAATATGGAAAGAGTAATCAGGATTTTTAAGGTCTTCTAACTCATGCTATGAGGATCCACTGAAGGAAAAGGATGAGTTTAAAGAGAAGACTTAGCAGAAAAGATCACTGTTTCAATCCCTGAGCTCTAAATGTGCCAGCTACAAAACTGTGATCTTATGATCATAAATATTTGAAGGGCAGTCTTGAAAAAAACAGCTAAGACTTAGAATTATACTGCTTAAGCCTGAGGACAAAATAAAGCAGTGGAGGAATCTGTGAAAAAGTAAACTGGGCCTAATGTAAGGAAAAACTTTTTGACAAAACTAACCAAAAGTAGGGTGAGTAGGAAGAAGGGAATACTGGGTCTCTCCTCAATAAAAATATTCAAGCAAAAGCTGGATAACCGTCATTTTGGGAGTATGTTAAGGGATGTGTTTCTCAACTCCAGCTGAGCTAGATGATCTCTGAAGTAGTTTCCAATTCTGAAACTCCATGGTTCTCACTTTTGCCAATATTTGCTTTGAGAAGGTTTAAGAAAAATGACATATGATCCTGCTGAATCATACAACATTCACTCAGTTGTCTCCTACATACCTCAATTAACTGTCATAAATAATATTAATAAGTTTTGAAAAGACTAATAGTTAATCTATTATTTTAAAATACAACCCATAAAATAAAACAAGGTCCCCTAACTTCTTTCCTGGGTGTCCTTGGAAAGCAGGTGTTTCCATGACCTTTAAGGTATCACAGAATTCTAAATGCTATGGTCTATGGATTCATTATCCCTTAATATACTAATGCTTTAAAAGTAATATTTAACTGACTTACTCATATTTCAAAATATTAACTAATCTGCTGTCCAGGCTCACACCACACTCTCTGGGACAGTGGCACCACCTAGTGACTGAAGAAAGAAACTAGATACCCTACAGCCTCTTTCCCATGACTCTCCCTCAGGGGAGATCCTTCCTGACCCTTCCTTTCCTCTTTCATAATTCAATGTAAGACAATTTACTTTCTCCCATATATATAAAACAATCTTTTTTAACAAGTATCTCCTTTAACTTTAGACAATCCATCATGTTCTCTCTTTACCCCACCTGTGAGTCAAAAGGTAGTGAGTCAACTTGCACTGAGATGCTACAAAGAAGTCATCATATTTGAAAAGAAATTAAGCTTAATTAGTCATTAACCTCTTATAACCTTGAAAGTACTCAAATTCTGTCCAGAACTTTAACAAAAGAGTCTATTCTATCTCCTCAATGTTCTCTAATTAAATTTGCTCTTTATTTAAGCATAATCATTGAAGATAAATAGGAAGAGGGATGGCTTTAGGAGAAATGGAATATATTTTTAATTATATTTGGGAGTTTCTTAGTTATTCCCAATAACTAACATTAAATATAATAATATAAATATAATTTTCTACTATTTTTAATTGCAAACTCCTACACCAAAGCTTCATCTATAAAGGTAAATAGAGAACAATTTCTAGAAGGTCATAACAAATGGGAAAAGTAGAGAATGGGCCCAGAAATGAATTACATGCCTGTTGTCCAGTCTCAATAACTCAGAAGAGGATAAAATCTGAATGATAAACACTAGATAATTAACTTTTTTGGCTAAAGCATTTCAGGAAGTCATTTTCAAAAGCCCAGAAAAACTGTGATCTGCATTAGGAGAAGTTATAATCCTGAAGAACACGAGATTCCTTTAAGTCCTTCACTAACAAATAGTCAATAATCCAGCCATATTTTTAAGTTAAGCATGTTTTTGTGGACCAGCCCAAACACCACATTTTTTAATGAAGGTTAAAAAAACGCTATGAACATTAAAATGTCACCTATTTATATGTTGGGTACATATAAACTTATATGTTGGGTACATATCTTACCATTCCTTGCAACAAACCACTCATATCCTGTACCAAGAATGAGGTCTATTCCAGAATGTCCAAGAGAAGATAACATGGGACATGTGAGGCTCAAAGTTTGCTGATTAAATGGATATTGGGAGGGGAATTACTAGGAATACAAAAAGACTTGATGTTAATTAATATTGATACTAATTATACTACTTTGATTTTTTTGTTGTTTAATGGTGTTCCTGTTTAAGTTTTCTTAGTTACCTTGGTGACATGTAAATCTCCCTTCTCAAAACTAGTCTATTGTGAGCCTTCTAAATAGTTTCACAAATAATCTGACTTGTGCAATTCTGATTATAAACATATGAAGACTCTTAAGAGATTTAGCTTGTAGACAAGTAATCCCTGAGGGCAGTGGGCTGCCACTCCCCCACGAAGCAAAAGGGAGAAATGAGGGGATTAGTAACAGTAAGTGGTTATACTAACTCCATTTTGTGACTCAATTCTGGAGCTAGTTCAGTTCCCTTTCTATTCAATTATGGGTTTAGTCCAACTTCTGTCATCTGAGAAAATTTTATTTAATTGTGAGGACTGGAAGAAAACCTTATTGTAACCCTGTGTGACTGGGAAGCTGAACTCCTAGGTGTTGTTGGAGACCCTTAAATAAGGATCTAGGTTATGATCACCAGAAACTCAGTCAAATTCAAAGGGTTTTCTCACAATTGCATATCTCAAGTTAACTCATGACTTATCTGAAAGCTGGCTCTGTATTGGTTAATCAGTTATTGTTTCCATGTTTCCTTGATTGTTGACAGACACTTGGGGAGAGACGGACACCTCTTTTATTAGATTCAGTGAATTATACCATTCACTCAGCCCCTCCCAATTTGGAAAGTCCCTAATCTTTCCTCTAATTAGAACTCAGATTACCTAATTTATCCTGATTATTTTCTTTTTAAACAATTTATCTTATTGATTTATTTATTGCTTTTAACATATAAAAATTTGTCTCCCCTTGTATTCAGAGTCCAGTGCCAAAGCTGAGGAAGGTTACTGGTTCCAATTTGTTAGGGAATTGGAAGGCATTATGAAAATGCTCAGAAACTCAAATCTTTATTTCCTCATTTATTTTATCTTTCACCTGTACAATACAAGGAGGTTCCAGACTGACACCAGGTTACTGTGTATAGGTTAGGAAAAGGTAACAACTGGAAGATTTAGAACCCATTAACCAGTTCTGGGTCACAGGTCCACAGCAGACTGAGAAGGGGATCTATGACCAGGGGCAGTGATCCCTGGTAGAGAGGTCCTGAGCAGTAGGCCAAGAAGCAAGAGGAATGATCTAGCTCAGATTCTAGGATTAGAGCAAGGTCTCAGTTCCAGCTTCTAGCCCAATATGAAGCTTGCAGAGGAAAAATCATGGCAGGAATCAAAGATTCCTGAACATGGCTATTTCTCAGGTATGGAATCCCTTTCTACCTCTACCTCATGACTTCTTTGGCTTTCATCAAGACTGCTAAAAACTCAACTTCTGTGAGAAGTCTTTCCAGATCACCAATTGCTAGTGTCTTCCCTTTACTCTGTAAATATCTTGGACTTACGGGTATTTGCATGTTGTCTTCCCCATTAGACTGTCAGATCCTTGAAGGCAGGGAAGAAATTTTTGCCCTTCTTTGTATCCCCAAGACTTAGTATTACGATTGGCGCATGGTAAGTACTTTACAAATATTTGCTGATAAAGACACCAGGGATAACTTTGCTGACGCACCGATTATTAATAGCAAGTGAGGCATAAAAATGGGAGATACATGGTCATCAAAGACGTCTGCAAATGTCTACTGTCCTATCTGACGCCAAGTCCAAATGAAAGCAGAATGCCTTCCAGAGGATGAGATAATCTAGATGGTTACAATCTGCACCACTAACAGATGAACCTAAATCAATATGATCATAGCTCCACAGCATGAGGGGAAGTAAAGAAGAGAAATTCTGTCATTTTTTACAACTACCTATTTGGTAACTTCCACTGATTAGTATGAAAGGAAGGATAGAAAATAAAGAATTAATCATTTCAGCAAGAAAAAAACCTTAACTACAAAAATATTAATGGGATTGTGACTTACTGGACATCACAGTCCATTTTAAGAATAAGATATTCTGTACCCTAATGTTCTTAGGTCATTTATTCCATTGTTTTGAAGCCTTCCATTACCAATTTACTCACTAAACTACAATCTATCCTGTGATTCATTTCAAAACACTAACATTTATTGACAGGTGCTAGGTATGCCTTTTGTACAAAGACAATCCAAGCCAAGTCAACTACCTGAGCCAATCAATCCCCTTGACCAAGCAAGTCTCAAGGAGAGTTTTAATACCTCTCAAGGAAAAGAACTAGCCTAACATGTAAGTACAGCAAAGCCCTAAAAAATGCTGCTTATACCACACTACACAAAAGAAAAGGAACGTTATTTCCTAACAGATGTGAATTTGCACCTTACTACTCAAAGCCTCAGTCTATTATTAAGAGAGGTAGTTCTCATTTACTTTTGAAATTCTCCCTCTCATTTTTTTTTAGAAAGTAGCTTCAAAATCATGTACTGCAAGGTTAACAGGAATCTAGGATGTCCTATAACACCTCCCTCCCTTCAACCTCCTAAGAGAGCTCCTCTGTATAAGAATTACAGGGTAAGTAAAATGATTCAGCTGATGAGAGGGTGGCCTAAACAGTGAAGACTTCCTCTGCTTTTCCAGTTTTAGATGCAGAGCTTGCCAAGTAGCTGCTAGAGCTCTAACCCACTCTTCTGGCATTCTGAACTTGCGTTGTGGAATGTCAGGAGCAGTTTGTGAGGTTTATTTCTCCATGATGCTGGAAGAGCGATGGATACCACACAGCTCTGCATCTATAGACAAGTGAGAAGTGATAAGTAGCTATGGGTCTAGCATTAAGGGAGAATACAGAATAGCTCTCTCTCTCTTCCCTTCACTCTAATCCCTCTTCCAAGTGACATCCTATTAAGTAACTTAAGGCAGTTATCATAACCTCACTAAATTTCTCTTTAGACTAAACATCCCCCAGTTACTTCAACCCATGCTCAAATGGCATCATCTCTAACACTTTTCTCACCATCCTAGCTGTCACCTTCCATAATATTGTCTGTTTAGTTAAAAAATGCCTAGATATGCTTCCACTTGATCAACATCTCTCCTATATTTGTAGCACCTAGAACTGCTATTTTCCAATTCTAAGAGGAAGTACAGTACAGTGGAAAGAACACTTGGAGACAGGAAAACCTGGGCACAAATATTGTCTCTGATTTTTACTCAGCTCTATGACTACTTGGTCTCCCTGAGTCTCAAGCTCTTCTTCGGTCAACAAGGGATTACAATACTTAAGATTCAAATGAAATAATGGATATAAAACACTTTGCAAACCTTAAAGTCATAAACATGTCAACTTGAATCATTATCTTTTTGGCTAAAGTGAATATAAAACTGGAAATATATGTGTGTGTGTGTGTGTGTGTGTGTGTGTGTGTATTGTGTATGTATGTATGTATGTATCAGTAATTGTGGAATTCTTTGAAATGGAATATAAAGGATTACCTACTAAAAATACTGCAAACTAAAGAAACAATTTCCAACTAAGAAATATTTTTAAAGAGTTGTAAAGATAAAAATCTGAAAATGATTCATAGGATATGATCACAATGGCAACACTTTCTGAACAAAACAAGACAGAAATAAAACCATGCAATCTGTGTTATGTCAAACCAAAAAATGGAAATCTTCAAGTGCACCTCAGTGATGGTC
The DNA here is from genome assembly GCA_028658325.1 of Potorous gilbertii. NCBI lineage: Eukaryota > Metazoa > Chordata > Mammalia > Diprotodontia > Potoroidae > Potorous > Potorous gilbertii. The sequence goes on along the minus strand of CM053769.1, from coordinate 504,849,035 downwards.
TTATAATTTGAACAGAAGAAGACTTTGACCTTGAAATTCTATGTATAATTTTCTCTTTAACAAACATGAAATTGTAAAACTGAATTCTGATTAGGGTTATCATGAATTTCAGCATCAATGAATTACTGTTAAAATAGCTCCCTTGTATGCAGATAACAATAGTCCAACAGTATTAAAAATAGGACATGTGGGAAAAAAATGCAATCCTAGTCGGAAATTCCTTAAGAATGAACAAAAGTGCTTTCATATATGATCCTTCTGACAACGCTGTGAAACCATGTTAAATGATCTGTTCAAAGTTACTCAGGTAGGTAGTGGCAGATCTAAAACTAGAATTCTGTTGTCCCAGTCTTCTTCTAAGTACTCTTTCTACATCATTCAGAGCTCTGAGATGTTATCTTTATTCTGATTTGTCCTTGGCAAAACACACACACACACACACACACACACACACACACACACACACACACACACACGCACACACACACACACATCTTTTATCAGATCAAGAGATTGTTTCAAGAAGCAATGACAAAGAAGCAGAGTCACAAGGGCAAAATATTGTATACATTTTCAGATGTGGTCACTGTATATAACATGCTACTGCTTAATTGTATTTCTTGTTATAAGGGAGAGTTCACCAAAGGTCTTTCTAGAAGTTACTGCTTTATATAAATAAAAGATTGTTTTTGCAAAGAAACTGACAATAAAGTTGTAATTTTGCCCAGATTTGATTAGGAAAGATATGCAAGGAAATGACTTATAAAAAAGACAGAAAACGATAATATTAAGATATTCTTCAATTCTGTTAAGTAAAAATGGAGAGGCATGGGAAAAGATGGCTATCTCAGCCAACAGAAGAGAGCTATATGAGAGCCATGATGAAGAGACATTCAATGTAAAAGACAGATATAAAAATCCAATTTAAAAAGTCAGCAGAAAGTAATCAGTATGAATGACAGTAGCCCAAGCACCTTTCATAAATGAGTTCAAATTTGTATTCATACATTGTCAAAGCTGTTAGGGAACTCAGAGATCACCTAGTCCAATCTCGTCACTGTACAAAGAAACGAAAATCCAGAAGAGGAGCACAAAGTTACAGTAATTTAGATGCAAAGCTGACACTCCAACCCAGGTTTACTAACTCTCAATCCCAAATTCTAGAAATTAACTAGAAAAAGGTTCCTAGATCGACAGCTGGCAAGGATCAGTCCATATTGTCTAACCTTATTTTTGAGATGAGTAAACTAGGGATCAAAAGGTTAAGTAGTTTTCTAACTTCACAAAGGTTGAAAGCAAAACAGGTGGGATGTGCACAGGCAGAGATGGGGCAGTAGATAAACCAAAAGAGGAGGCAAGAATTGACATGAGGTCTGCTGCACCAAATAAGAAACTCAGCATGGCCAAATCCTCAATCCAACCTCTCCTGTTGACAGTTGACAAAGTGGCATTCCAAAAGCACTAGCCTAAGTAAGTCCCTGACTAAAAGCTCCATTAGTTCCTGATGGCCTCCAGGGCAAACTCCTAGGTCATTACTTAAAGATCTCGCCCATCTAGACAGTCTGCCTTTCCTGCCTTATTGCGAAACAGTTATGCAGCCATTTTGCAGTCTACAATTCAGCTTCAATTACACTTAAAAACATTCCATATTTAATCTTTGCTCCGCACAGGCTGAAATGCATAAGTTCCTCACCTCTGCCTCTTAAAATCCCAAAGCTTCTGCAAAGATTCCATTCAAAAAAATTACCTTGTATTTAATTTGTGTATATTTTGCAGATACTACTTTCCCCCAAAAGACTGTAAGTTCTTTGAGGGCAAAGCCATTTCATTTTTGTCTTTGTATTCTAATGTATCTGGCACAAAGAAAGTCTTGAATAAATACTAGTTAGTTAATTGAATGATTAACTGGAGAACTTCTCCTGCCTCCAGATTACTACTTGAACAAATCAAAACCCCACAAAGAGTCATAAAATATAGGAAGCAGAAAGGTCCCCAGGTACCATCTCTTCCTCTCAGAATCCTCAATTTCTTCAAGGACCAAAGGATGTGCCATGTCCTACACAAACCCTTCCTGGATCCCTTAAATTTTTAGTGTTATCTCCCTCTGCCTCAAATAAGCCATCAACCAAATTTATGTTCCAGGCACTATGCTAAGTACTGGACATACAGAGAAAGGCAAAGACAGTGGCTGCCTTTAGAAATTCATAAACTAATGGGAAGACAACAAACAAACAAATATGTACAAACAAGCTACGTACAGAATAAATGCTTAAGAGAGATTGGCTACTCTCTCTTTTCTATGTAGTGCCTGGAATCCACTGACTTGCGTTCCTTTCTGTTTTCGATTAACAGCCACTGTTTCCTATGGCAAAAATAATGCCCTTCTCTAACCTTCTGCCTGTTGATTTTGCATTTATATTTTAAAGTCCAAGTCAACTACTAGTGACTGCCTTCAGCATGCATATGAAGGTCAATGACTTAGAAGATTTTAGGTTTGTTTTGTTTGATACCCAGAGACTGAAAGCTGCTTGATGCAAAAGAAAACATCATTACAATTAAAACTATCCAAAAAGTTCTCCAATCACAAGCTAGATAACTATTTGGAGGATGTATATTGTAGAAAAAATTACTGTTCAGATATGAGTAGGATACAATGGCATGTCAGGTCCAAGTCTGAGACTCTGGCAAAGTCACGAAGAAACCCACTGTCTCCAAGTTTTAATGAAGCAATGAATAAAAAAGAAAGTGTTTATGAAGCACTAAGTACCAAGCACTGGGCTAGGAGCTGAGAATACAAATGCAAGGTCCAACAAGGACATAGCCCTAGAGTAATTTACACTCTATGTGGGGGAAGGGGAAACAATAGGAGAATAGTACCCAGGGAGGGGCACTCTGGTCCCAAAAGTTTCTGAGACCTGGAGTGGGGTCAGAGGGAAGTAGATTGACACACTTTTTCAGTAACAACAGAGAGCTGAAATGATCATGGTTCCTTCCAAGTTCCGGAAGAGGAAGAAGAGAGAGGAGTGGAAAAACCCAGCAGCCAGACTGTTGGGGAGGAAACTATGGAGGATGTGACTACAAAGGAAGGAGAGACATGAAGTACAGACAGCTTTGTGTGGGGCCTTTCACAAAACAGGGGTGAGTTCTACCACTCTTTAATTATACTCCATTATTCACTACAGTTCTTACATAACTACTGCATAGTTATTACTGCCCATTTTTGCAAATCCTACCCCTACTAGTCAATCCTGAAACTCCTTTGAGAATCTCAGTTATCACCAATAGCACCTAGCACACATAAGGTACTTTTAAAATGGTGGCTGACCGAATGATCTGCATTAAGTTTTCAATACCTCAGACTGATTATTCCCTTCTGAAATATCTTTTCCTATCATTGCTAAACTATTTTATTACCACATACATCTTGTCAGGAGAAACAAATGGGTACTAGAACAGCCAGAGTACTCAAGAAGCAAATTTCATTCAACTAAAATAATCACTATTTCCTCTTTTTTGTTTGTTTGTTTGAAGGCATGCTTACCTGAACTAAGCCAGTGGGGAGGGGGTGAACCACCCCCTTCTTCACCCACCCACCCCTCCCCCTGTTACTGCTACTGGCAAGAAAACTACACAAGTACAGAAATAAACATTATGGGATACACAGGAGAAGAGAAGGCAAATAAATGCTTTAATTTGAAAACCAAAGCAATGCACATGATGGAATAACTGATTAATCCTGAATATAAAACTGGTATAACTAATTTTAAGAGCAAGCTTAAAATCAATCCATATCTCTCAAACTATGGTGAAACTCTTTAAAGCTAGTTGGAAGACAAGACTAATCTTCAGACTAAATGTTATAGCAGAACTATTTGTGTAGTTATGATCTGACCCAAAGCACAGCATAATCAATATAAATGCTAGGTACACTGGGGATTTATAGTTGTGAATTATTAAAACCAAAAGACAGCTTGGAAATTTTTTCATCCTTTTATCTCTTGATATGACCTTATAGTCAACGACCAACTTAGCAGACATTTATTAGGTTCCCAACAGATGTCAGTCATAGTGCTAACTGTTAAGGACACAAATACAAAAAATAAAGATGGTTTCTGACCTGCCATCAAGGAGCTTACAGTCCAATGAGGGAACGGGGTGGGGGGCAGCAATGGAGAGATCTGAGAAATCCAAAATGGGTGCATCTATTTGGGAAATTATGAGTACATACCTAAGGACATATCTCTCCTGACTCTCCTCCTTAGATGGAGTAGGTTCTACCCTCTAATTAGAGGGTCAGAGAGTACTGATGAGCTACGAGTACCAAGAGTGTTTGGATGCTAAAAGGGAATTTCTCAATAATGTGTTTACTATGGACATAGTAGAGAAGTTTGTTGTTGTTTTTTTTAAAGTACAACATGAGAGCAGTCAGAGAAGCCAAAGAAGTACCAAATGAGTGCATACAGATGAGAAATGAGCAGATGCCTCTTTTGTCTCCAATCGAATTTTTACATTCTTTTGAAGGGGTGGATCAACACTCTTGTAGCAGACATAAAGTAGACTATAACTAACTTAAAGACATTTTAACATTCTAAAGAAAATACATTTTCTAAAGGACATGTCAGAAGAACAAAGGGAACTTAACAAACATAATGAAAATGTTGGTACATTTCACTAGTCCTCTATTCTATAGCAGTGACTAAGGCTTACATACTAACTGGTTATAATGAAGACAAGATTTTTTTTATTTGTTTACACTAAAATATATTTTTCTATTTTTTAATATAAATTTATTTATTTAACTTTTTACATTCATTTTCATAAGATTTTGGGTTCCAAAATTTTCTTCCCATTTGTCCCCTCCCCCACCCCAGTACACTGAGCATTCTAATTTTCCCTATCACCAATCTGCCCTCTC
>CM053769.1:504644295-504843620 GCA_028658325.1 Potorous gilbertii | reverse complement strand
CCCCACCTAGATCTGCCCAGCTAGTGCTTGGGGTCCGAGATTCAAATGCTGCTCCCCAGCCTCAGGGCTTTTGGCGGCTGGCTGGCTGCTATTCAGGGTAAGATTAAATCAGGTTCTCAGGTGGGAGCAGGGCAGCCTCCCAGGCTCAGTTTCCTCAGGGGGTTTATGCAGAGACCTTCCATAATGGAGCTGCTGCTGAGCTCCTGCCTGCTCTGGGAGCCTCTGGCTGCCCACTGCCTCTGCTGCTGCCTCCCAAGGGGGCCCGAGTTATGGAGACACCCCGCTCTCCTCTCAGCCCATCCAGACGTCTCTCTCACTGTCCTGTGCGTCTGTGGGTGGAGGGACCTTCGCGGCCGCTGGAGATTCCGTCCCTGAAGCCTGCTCGGATCTGCTTGCTCCTCTCAGTGCCGCGCAGCCGGGGCAGGGCAGGTCTCCGCTCCATCCGGTGCACGATGGACCTTTGGTGTAGGTTTTTCAGGGCTCTCTGGAACAGAAATCTCCTTCACTGTGTTGCTGCACAGCTTCCACTGTTCCAGAATTTGTTGGGAGTTCTTTTTAGAGGAAATCCATGGGCTGTGGGTTCGGAGCTAGCATATGTGAGTCTTTCTACTCCGCCATCTTGGCTCCGCCCCCCAATAAAATACATTTGAGAAAGATTAGTGTAAACTTAACAAAGACCCATTATTTTGTTGTTTCCTCCCTGCTGTGGAATATGAACTAATGGTTTGGTCTTTGGCTATTATCTTACACATATATAATATGTATGGACAAAGAATTAATATCAAGGGATAAGCCCTGCCTTCTGACCAATATTAAGCACCTACCATGACAGGCAAATACTTAGGGGTACAAATACTTAGAATGAAAATGTCTGTCTTAAAAAAGCTTCTATTTTGTCAGGGAAAATCAAGTACATATGTGAGCAAAGACAGAAAAAATATAAATAAATATGGGGGGGTGGAGCACTCACAATGATGGGGATCAGGACATTTTAGGGATGTGATACTAAGAACCACTTCATCTCTCAATGTCCCTACTTTTCACACCAAGAGTCCTCTACATGGACAAAAACACATCTCCAAAGTAAATACATACACATACATACACATACACAGCGGCGAAGAGAACTATTTTGCTCTAAGATGTATACCACAAAATTGTCTGGGACTCTAACAAATTTTACATATGTTAGCCATTAACAGTTAAACCTTATGTCTGAATCTTATATTCCTGAAAAGTAAGACCATGCATGGCTTTGACTTTTTTAGTGCATGGATACTCAGTTCTGTTGTGTCTTCTTTTCACTAACACTCTATCACCCAGATAAATTCTCAAAATTCTCTAAAATCGAGTTCTGAAAAGTTTTCATAGGTCACAGATATAGAGCTGGAAAGGACTTTGGAGAGCATGGAGTCTGACCCTCTCATTTTACATAGGAGTAAAAAAGTGCAGGCAGGTCATACATCAGCAGAATTTCAATCCAAGTCCAGTCCTTCTGTCCACTACCCTACTCTAAACGAAGTAAACTTGACCCTTCTCTAAATCCTTGCTATATGTATCAGCAGTATAGAACTTAATTTAGTGAGCATTTATCAGGGCCTGGGGATACAGTGACAAATATGAAAACAATCCCTGCCTTCAAATAAATAACACTGCTAGCAGGAAAACACTTATCACATACCTGTACGTATGGATAAATAACTAACTGGAGAGGAGAGGCTGAGCACTAACAGCTCTAGGGATCAAAAAGGATCAGGGGAGGACACAGTGAACTAGAAATTCCAAGAAGCACAAGTGAGGAAGGAGAGAATGAGGAAAGGGGAGCCGGGGGAAACAGACAAAAGCATGGAAGGCAGGCATTACCACCAAGATGGCTGTCTGACCAGGAGACTCACCACCCAGCAAAAACCTAAAATTCACACCAGACCAAATAAAGATCAAAAAACACAATGAGGAACAAGAGCAAATGATTTCACTATTCCTAAACTATCAAAATAAACATTTTAATCTAGCTAGAAATTAGTAGGCACAGAACAGCATCTCAGTCCAACCAGATACCATCAACCCCAAAGCTCTCTGTTACAAGGTTTTATTTTCCCCATTCCCTTGATTAACTGAGAAAAGAAAGGAGAGGTTGACAGTAGTGATGAAAAAACAGGGACACTGTAACGTTTTTAAAAATACACAACAGAGAACAGAGGAGTTTTGAAAACAATGTATGAAAAGTATTATTTTTAAAAAAAGCAGTAAGCATGAAATGAAATGAAAATTCAGGGTTTTTTAAAATTTATTTTCATGTTCTACTATATATATCCTTATACTTTCTGTGGCATTTAACTTCAGCATTTTAAGATACTATAAGTAAATTAGGAGAACAAGAAATAGTTAACCTGTCAGATTTATGGAGAAGGGAAGAATTTATGACCAAACAAGAGATAGAGAACTTCATAAAATATAAAATGGATGACTTTGATTACATTAAGTTGAAAAGTTTTTGCACAAACAAAGCGAATGCAACCAAGATTAAGAGAGAAGCAGAAAACTGGGAAAGAATTTTTACACCCAGTGTCTCTGATAAATGCCTCATTTCTAAAATATATAGAGAACTGTGTCAAATTTATGACAAGTCATTCCCCAACTGATAAATGGTCAAAGGACATGAACAGGTGGTTTTCATAGGAAGAAATTAAAGCAATCTGTAGTCATATCAAAAAAGTGTTCTAAATAACTATTGATTACAGAAAGGCAAATCCAAACAACTCTTACTTCCACATCACACCTATCAGATTGGCTAACATGACAAAAGAGGAAAATTATAAATGTTGCAGAAGTGGTGAGAAAATTAGAACATTACTGCATTGTTGGTGGAATTGTGAACTGATCCAACCATTTTGAAGAGTAATATAGAGTTATGCCCAAAGGATTATAAAAATGTGCATACCCTTTGACCCTGCAATACCACTTCTAGGGCTGTATCTCAGAGAGTTCATACAAATGGAAAAAGAAGTTGCATGTACAAAAATATTTATAGCAAGTCTTTTTCTGTTGGCAAAGACCTAGAAATTAATGGGATGCCCATTAACTGGGAATGGCTGAACAAGTTGTTGCTTATGAATGTAATAGAATACAATTGTGCTATAAGAAATGATGAAAGGGGTGGAGCCAAGGGGGTGGAGCCAAGATGGAAGAGTAGAAGCAGGCATCTGCAAGAGCTCTCCCCCCAAATCCTTAAAAAAATCTGTAAAAAAAAAAAAAATTACTCTAAACAAATTCTAGAGCAGCAGAAGCCACAAAATGACAGACTGAAGCAAATTTCCAGCTCAAGACAATCTAGAAGATCTACAGGAAGAGTCTATGACACTGGACTGGGAGCACAACACAGTCTGATCTGGGCCATGCTGATGCTGACAGTCCTGGAGCAGACCTTAGGGAACTGAACTGTTGGTGGTTACTACAGTTTCTTGATTTCTCAACCCATAAATGCTAAAGACAGCTTTGAAGTTCAGTAGGAAGGGTCTTTCACCTAGTGAGAAGGGAGCTTGGTCTGATGCCAGCACTGCTCTGAGTCCTAGCCCCAGGGTGGCAGCAGTCACTGCTCATGAGGAGGCTCTTTCTGGAGCCCTCCACATAAGTTCAAAAGCCAATTAATTGGCTGGGAAAATGAGCAAACGGGGAAAAAGGAGACTATAGATTCTTTCTCAGTGAAGAGATATTCTCTTACATCATTGATGAAAAGGAAGATCAAAACATACAATCAGAAGAAGACAACAAAGTCAAAGTCCCTGCACCCAAAGCCTCCAAGAAAAATATGAATTGATCCCAGGCCATGGAAGAGCTCAGAAAGGATTGTGAAAATCAAGTAAGAGAAGTAGAGGAAAAACTGGGAAGAGAAATGAGAGTGATACAAGAAAATCATGAAAAATTCATCAACTGCTTGCTAAAGAAAACCCAAAAAAAGAATATGGTAGCCAAATTTCAGAGTTCCTAGGTCAAGGAGAAAATACTGCAAGCAGCTAGAAAGAAACAATTCAAGTATTGTGGAAACAATCAGGATAACACAAGATTTAGCAGTTTCTACACTAAGGGATCAGAGGGCTTGGAATATGATATTCCAGGGGTCAAAGATTAAAACCAAGATTCACCTTCCCAGCACAACTTCCTTCGGGGGGGGGGGGGGGGAATGGATATTCAATGAAATAAAGGACTTTCAAGCTTTCTTTATGGAAAAAACTGGGCTGAATAGAACATTTAACTTTCAAATACAAGAATCAATAGAATCATCAAAAGGTAAAGAGGAAGGAAAAACCATAAGGGACTTACTGAAGTTGAACAATTTACAGTCCTGCATGGAAAGATGATTATCTGTAACTCATGAGACCTTTTTCAGTATCAGGATAGGTGGAGAGAATATAAATATGTGTGTGTATATACATAGAGAGAGAGGCAGAAGACAAAGGATGACCTGATTATGAAGGGAAGATATCTAAAAAATAAATTAAGTGTTGAGAGGAATGTATTAGGAGAAAAAAAAGGGAGGAGAAGAATGTAGTAAATCACCTCACATAACAAGCAAAAAAGAGCTTTTACAATGGAGAAGGGGAAGATGAGAGAGAATAAGTGAACCTTACTTTCTTCAGATTTAGCTTCAAGAGGGAATAACACACATACTCAATTGGGTATAGAAGTTTATTTTACCCTACAGGAAAGTAGAGGGGAAAGGGACATGGGGTGGAAGGGCGGGGAGAAAAAGGGGGAGAGATAACAGAAGGGACAGCCGATTGGGGGAAGGGGTAATTAGAAGCAAACAGTTTTGTAGAGGGACAGATCAAAAGAGAAAATGGAGTGGATAGAGGGTAGGCAAAGATAGAAGGAAATACAGTCTTTTATAACATGACTTACAGAAGTGTTTTTCATGACTACAGGAGTATAACATATCTAACTGCTTACCTTCTCAATGCAAATGGATGGGGAAGGGGAAAGAGAGAGAATATGGAACTTAAAGTTTTAAAAATGAAAGTTAAAAACTGTTTTTACATGTTATTAGGAAATAAGAAGACAATGGGGTATAGAAATCTATCTTACCCTACAGAAAAATGGAAAGACATTGGAGGGGGTGATAGAAGGGAGGGTGGATTAGAAGAAAGGGTAATCAGAATACATGCTATCCTAGGGTAGGGGTGGGGGAAGGGAGAGATGTGGAGAAAATCTGAAATTCAAAATTTTGTTTAAGTGAACGTTGAAAACTGAAAATAAATTAAAAAAAAAAATAGAAATGATGAGCAGGCAGACTTCAGAAAAACCTGGAAAGACATATGAACTGATGCTGAGTGAGGGGAGCAAAACCAAGAAAACATTGTACACAATTACAACTACACTGTGCAATGACTAACTTTGACAGAGTTGGCTCTTCTCAGGTTCTAAGACCACTCTATAAGACTCTTAATAGAAAATTTTATCCATGTTCATAGAAAGAACTATGAAGTCTGAATGAAGATGGAAGCATACAATTTGCTCTTTTTTGTTTTGTTTCTTCTTTCTTGTGGTTCCTTCCATTGGTTCCAATTCTTCTTTACAACATGACTAATGTGAAAATGTTTAATATGAATGTATATGCAAGGCCTATATCAGACTGCACACCATTTTGGGAAGGGGAGAGGGGAAGGAAGGAGAAAATTGAAAACTCAAAATCTTATGCGAATAAATGATGAAAACTAAAAATAAACTTTAAAAAAAAAGGGCTATTAAGGTAAAATACAATATTGGGAAGGCAATTTTGAAATTCTAGAAACATGATGTGTCAAAATTCCTAGAAAAGGCAAGGGGGAAATGAAGTTAGGGGTACTTGATATACAATTGGTATTATAAAATCTAACTGACCAATGGCTTTCACATCTCAGCTGCCAAAGTGTAACCTCTGTGAAATTTCATTTACAATTGCTCACTTGAATATTGTTAAGAATAAGCCAATTCTCAACATCAGGTAATTAAGGAGAGTGCCCTGAATATGAACTATGAGTTATCAGAACACATTACACATTCAGTACTTTGAGCCTGTGGCACAGAGGAGCATATGTTTCAACTGAGCTTCTCCTTTTAAAGATAAAGCTTTAAGGGGATCAGAGTGGATAAGATATTTGTGTGCATTATTTGACATTATGAACCCTCTATTTTTTCTTTAATCAAATAAATGCCCCCAAATTTTAATTATGACTAAATCTGTTGTATTAAGTCTGAAGCTGATTAATGATGTACTATACCCAGCTAAGTAGAATTAAATTAGTGTGTAATTGATTAGTGTGTAATTGAAGCAGTTGTAGATTTACCAACTCTAATTAGGATGGCTTATTACAGATAATTTACACTATAATATAAAATAGAAAATAGAAGCAAGAGGTTCATCAAAAGCTTAAGTTAAGACCAGGTTGACAATCACATAGATTAGAAAGGGCTACATTCTAATGTCTGGCCAAATAATTAAAGAGCAAATCCTATCCGGCCAAGTCCTTTAATAAGGACAAACCAATGATTAACCTTTTAGCCTAGATTTTGAAGCAATTAGACTATTTATGGCAATCTGCTAGAATACGCTATATACTTATGTGGTAAGTCTAAAAAATGAAATAATACCATACTCGTTTCATTTTGTCTAATTATAATACTGAATCACATTAAAATGAGCACAAATCAACACTTAACATGCTGTAATAACTCATTTTTAAGGTTCTAAATGTAGAGGAAAATCACCTTGAAGCAAGTCTAATTTATTGCAGTACAAAATGAAACAATATATTAACAAAGAAGGAAAGAAGGAGAAAAAAACCTATGAGCCACAAAACACTGTAGCAGTGTCTGCAGTTTTCTCACTATTCCTGTGGGTGGTAACTACAGCCCAGAACATTCGACACACGAATTGCTTGCTCCCATGAGTATAACACCATAGTAATTAGGTTCATTATCTTGCATGCTAATGACACAGAGATAATAAGCTTGCAGTGAATAATTCATACACTGCCAGGTCTCACTGTGATGCTCATTGCTAACAGTTTATTTACAGTATAAGTTACACTGCATTTTTTTCTACATTTTAAATTTACTACATAAACAAACAGGAACTATTTAGGTTAGAAGTCTAATTTAATATCTGTAAATGGTAATAATGTTAACCAGACATGACCCTGCATATTGATATAATTAATTGGAGATGATCAGTTTGCTCAAACCACAGTTCTATTTTACAGGAGCAAAGTCTTCTACAAAAGTTCTAATTAACTTAATTTATTTTTCAAAATAAATTCATTATACAAAATTGATGTGAAAAAGCTATGCATTACATGGTCAACCTCTGCATTTTTCTAACTAAAATTTTAAAAATTACTATCATTCTTCTTTTAAAAAACCACATATATCAACTTGAAACATCTGACATTCAAGTACAACTGAGTGATTTGCTCATGGGCTACAGGATGAAGATACTTTTGAAACAAATATCCAACCTTCAGGGGTGGAGAACCTGTGGCCTTGAGGTCACATGTGGCCACCTCTGCTCCAGACCCACCCCCATGACTGGAATGCTTTACCTCCTGCTCTTAGAATCACTGGCTTCCTTCAAACCTTAGGAAAAGAACCCCCTCCTATATGATTCCTCTCTCTCTCTCTCCCTCTCTCTCTCTCTCTCTCCCCCAAGATGGGGGTAAAGCCCCCACTCAAATCACCTTGGATTTGCCTTACATATGTTTTGTATTAACTTCAATGTTTACATGTTTTTCCTCAATGGAATGGAAGTTCACAGGCAAGTATGATTTTGGTTTTATCTTTGTATCCCCAGTCTTAGCACAGTTCCTGGCACATAGTAGGTATTCAATAAGTGCTCCTTGATTAATTGATTGATCTAATACATTTTAGTTCAAATCAAATGACTTGTAAAGTAGTGGTTGTTTTCAATCTTCACCTAATCTCATACTGTTTTCATGATGCTGTTTCTGGATTTAGGTTAACAAATTTGAGATGAATTAATTTCAAACCTTTTAAAAATGATTGTTTCTAGTGAAAAGCTGCCATAATTCATCTCACAACTTATACCTATTACTGCAATTTTTGTGTCAACATGCACCTGAATTACCATGATCTCAATATCTCTAAATCAGTCATGTAAAAATCTTCTATTACTCTTTTTTTGTGTTTCTACAATGATGCCTTTGAAAAACATTTTATCTCCATGAAAAGATTGTTTTAATATGCAGGTGCATTCCAAATGATATGCATCTGGCAGCAGTCATGAGGGAAATGAATGAATATTGTTTCTCTTTACATACAAATTGTTGGTATTGTTAAAGGGTAGAGTCTTCCATGAAATTTTAAAATAGCAATAAACTATGAAGACAGTTTTTTTAATCCAGGTGTTCCCTTCTAATGTCAAGGGTCCAAATAAGGATAATACATATAATCTACAAAATATCACCAACAAAGTTATAAATTAGACAATTTTTAAAAAATCTGTAACTGACCAAAACAAAAACTAAAGCATTAGATATATCAGTATATTTACAGTATCCAAAATATTTAATATTTGATATAGGAATAGAGAAAATCCACAGGTTAAGAGCCCAGGAAACTGCAGCTGCAGGAATGCTTCTTAATTCAATGTGGAATTTACTTCCTTTTGTGCAGCTGTGGAATTCCACAATTTGGTGTTTCATCAATGTCCCCTTCCCAAGAGTGGAGTTTGGGATTCAGCTCAGGCCTCAGATTAATCATCTGGCAAAGTAAGCTCTTGGAAATAAAAAACAGTAACTCACTAAGGCATCTTATCTCCCTCACTAGGGGGTTATGAAGATGAATTAGGTAATGTTTGTTAAGTCCTTTGAAGAGGAAAAACACTAGTGTTCAAGCATTATAATTTATCATCATCATCCTCAATGAGAACCTCACATTTCAAATTAGACATCAATTCTTCCTTGGTTTGCTAAAAATATAGCAAGGAAAAAAATTATTTAAGCCACCTCCCTTTTCTTTATCCCACTTGTTATCCAGAGACAGGAAGTAATGGACCATATGTCCTCAATCAATGACACTTTAGGGATGAAAGCTGCCTCACTTCATAAAATGGAAAAGTAAATAATTACAAACCAAACTGTGTAAGAGAAATAAATGGTTTGCCTAATTCTTCCCAGAAATGACAGACACAAAACTTCAATTTCAAAGAATACTTCTGATGTCCCTGCTACAAGAAGAGATCAAAGAGTAAGTGCTATACAGTCCCTGCCCTCCTGGAGTTTGCAGCCTGGTAAAATCCATCAACAGACACTTTAAGCTCCTAAATGGTGCTGGGCTCTCCACTAAGAGATAAGAATGCAAAGTGAAGGAGTAAGTCCTCATCCTGAAGAAGCTGCCTTTCCAAAAAGAAGAAACAACATACCCACATGTGTCACTCATACAGGTGTAAGACAGACACAAACAAAGCAAGCTCTGTGTGTGTGTGTGTGTACATACATACACACACACACATATATATGTAACTATATATACAAATAGTTTTCACAAAAAATTATCACCCAGACATTAGAGAACAATGTTTCTTAATAGACTGCCACTCTAAATACTCATTTTCTCCACATTACATTAAACCGAAAAGGTTTCAAAATGTAGAGACCTAAGAAAAAAATCAAAGCAATGTGGGGAAACAAAGCATGATTATCCCTGCCAACCTGCTGCCAACTAGAGTAGGTCGGCCTGATGGTGTGTTCTGTGAGCCCAAAGAAGATGAACTTCAATTTCAATATTTTAATTCAGTTCCAAGTCATTGTATCCACCTGTGCAACACTGTGAAAAACTATAAACATAAAAACACAAGCTAGTAACTTGTCATGGGACCTCTTCTACCTGAATTCCATCAAACAAAATGAGAATAATGATAATAAAGCTGATGACAAGCTGACACTGAGCACTTAGGATTTGCTTTACATTTGTTATTTCTCTTAATCCTCTGGTGAGGGAAGCGTTTCAGGTATTTATGTTACAAGTATTTTTAAAGATAAACTATCTTGGGAGGTTTAAGTGACTTGCACTTGGCTATACAAGCCAATAAATGTCAGAGTCAGAATTTGAATACAAGTCTGTCTGACAAAGTCCAGGACTCTATCCGTTATGCAACACTGTCAATATAATGAAATAATCCAAGATACACGCATAAGAGAAATAAAAAATGAGGTACTACATGAAGTGATAGATCACTGCTGACCAAAGGGAAGCTCATAAACTTCAAAAAGAAGTGGCATTTGAACCAGATCATAAAAGATGGGTAGGATTTCAAAAACGAAATAGTACTGGGGTAGGAAGAATGATTTAAAAAAAAAAACACATCTGCCATGCCATTGAGAAGTACACAAATATCAAAGTATAAATAGGAATAGAAGTGAATGTTTTATGGATCAATAAAAATTTGCCACAGATCAATGGTAAACACATAACTATTGACTGTGACTTCATTTCCTGTTTATGCATATGAGAGAAAAATATAAGGGGGAGGAGAGGGGAAAGACAGGGAGGCAAAGGAAATAATAAAGACATTCCATTTAATTAGCTTCATTAGCCAAATAGACTACACAGACTTTGCCCAAGTAAAGAAACTTCATTAATGAAAATAAGCTACACCTTTCCAAAGGGTACCATCTCACCAAATTACCCTGAAGCCTGAAGGCAATTTATGTCCCCTAGGAAGGTTCCAGCTTTAAGGTAAGAGATTAAGAATCAATCCAAAAAAAGCCTTCTATTCCATTTTTAGAAACCATGTGAATCTGTTAAAGTATAGATTGTTAACAGAAGACTAAAGCATAAGATGATTACCTGAACCTAAGTATATTTTTTTATAATACTGTATTACATTAAGTACTTTTTAAAATTAGATATTAGCAATATTTAGTGCTCAAAGACTATGGTATATCTGTTGTCTAAAGGTCATCTTAAGTCTGGAGAGGTTCATTAGCAGGTTGGCTGAATGTGATCATTTTTGGCTCCAATAAACAGTCCTTTAAGAATTGCTAAGTCACTGAGGGGTTATAATGTGAATAATGAAAAAACAGTATGAAAACTATAGAAATCAGAAACCTTTCATATTAAAGGCATGTGCTATAAGACTGTATACTAAGCATAAAACGCAACAGAAGAAAACTTCCTCATGCAAAATAAAACAAAACTGAAGAAAAAGACATCCAGTGCTACCATAAATACAAAAATTTTAATTTAAAAATTTACACAAAAAAGTAAAAATATTTGAAGAGTGCTGTTATTACAATTAATACCTAGTGCAAGGACTTAAATGCTTGAAATAATGCCATCTCACATTTCTACATTGTTTTATGGTTTAAACAAATGTTCTTTTTTTCCCCCGCAATAACTTTAAATGGTAAAGGCGGGTGGGGGAAATAGTGGGGAAGGGAGTAAAACCCTGGATCTCACTGACAGAGAATTTTGCACAAAGGCAATTCCCTCAACCAGTAGAGATAAGCAATTGCTCTACATATTAAAATTTAATTGACTGAAATACTGAAAATTTAAGTGATTTGACCAAGTTGATATAATTAGTTGCATGTGAGAGAAAGGACTTGAATCCAGGGCTTTCTAAGCCCTTGACTCCAAAGCACAATCTCCATCTGTAACAATACACTGCCTTTCACTATTCTACATATGAAAAAACTGAGGCTCAGAGAAGTTGTGACTTGTCCAATTTATTAACAGAGTCATAGGTGTTAGCACTAGACCTTAAACTCAACTTTCTGACTCCAACTCTAGTGATCTTTGCACTCATCCATGGAAGTTAGAGATCTTTCTCCACATGCAGAGGAAGGCTGACAGCACATTAGATATTATACAAGACGAGAAAGTGTGGAGGAACAGTGATTTGTACCCTGACCCAAAACTGAGAAAAATAAAGGTTAACTACCAATTCAATAATGAAAATTTTGATGGTCAAATGCTTCAAAATGAATACAACATTTAAATGTGAGAATTTCTTGGTGCTTAAAAACGTGAAATTATAAGGTATTTTAAACTTGACTTCAAATCTGATGAAAAAAAATATTATCTGTATTCCTCAAATGCATATGGATAGAGTACTGGACTTGGAAGTCACAAAGACTCATGTGGGAATCATTCCTCAAGACACCTACAAGTTAACTGAATGGCCCCAAGAAAGTCATAACCTCTGAAGGAGGGAAGGAAGAGAAGGACAGAAGGAAAAGAGTGAGGAAGGAGAGAAGGAAGGGAGGAAGCAAGGAAGGGACTGTGTGGAATTTTAATAATCAACTGCATTTAGTAGTCACATAAAATAACTTGTAGAGATTACAGTATAAGAAATTATCAATCTGATGGCAATCATCTCCTGATCAAAGAAGAATAAAAACATAATGTATGCTTGTTTTCATTAGGCTTAGTGTACCATCATTATAATTCATATATCAACATAAAAACCTGGAGTTGATTCTCTTTCTAGAAAAAGCCCACCACATCGATGACTACTTAAAATGCTTTGCTAATACATGTTCTCTATTAAATATGAAAAATTATTAAATTAAAATTGTTAAATATATTAATAATATATAATGTAAATATATAATTATACATTATAATATTAAATTATTAAATATAAATATTTTACTCATAATTTTCTTTAGAATTCATGCTAAGTAACTAACAATTCACTTCATTTATTAAGTCTCAACTGTATGTCAGGCATGACACACATCCAGCCCTCACAAAGTTTATCACTGATAAGAATAATTGTATATAAAATATGGACAGAGTAAATACAAAGTAATTTTGTAAAGAGGGCCTCCATAACAATAGGAAAAATAAAGAAAGACCCGGGGTATCTGAGTTTCACTTTGAATAATATCGAATGAATCCTCCCTCAAGAAGAAGGAGAATATCAAGGACTAACAATAATTTGAAAATTTTAACTCTGAAAAAAGGTCCCCTAATCCCCAAAAAGCAAAGACTTTTGAGGTCTGCCTCAACAACAATTAATTATAAAAACTGAAAATAAGAAATAAATTCTATAAACATACTATGATTAACATAATTCCTTCATTCTACTTATGAATCCTTTGTGCATGTATACGTTGTTTACTTATAAATCATTTGTTTTAGCCAGGCTCTAAATAAATCATCCCTCTATAAGTAAGAGAAACTAGTTCCATTCTTGAATTATGAAATTTATATCCATTTTCTGGCACTTTAAATCAGTGTAACAAATGGGTCAATTTCAAATCAATATGATGCATGTAATTTGCAATAAGCATGTTTTCCCATAGCAAACTAACAAATGAGCTTTTCACTGACTTCACCATGATCATACCAAGAATTTACACAAGTTTAGAACATGCTGGTTTTAAAGTAAAAACAACAGAACCTTCAGGAAATCTTAAGGAACATAAAAAGGCAAGAGTCAAAATGCTATACTTTACCACAGATATTTAAATAAACCATCAATCTTTCTAGCTACATGAAAGTAGGTCAGTTTTCTATTGCTTAAGATTTTTTATGACATGAAATCTAACTATAATTTTCTGCAAGTTTTATCATTTTACTGACTCATGTCATGATTAACAAGAAAAAATATAAAACCATTCACCAAAAATTCCAATCTTTCAATCTTTTTTTAGAAACAGATTTCCTACATGTGAGATACAAACCTAAAAATTCCCTCAAAGTTCAACTTTAAAGTGCTATGTGATAATTTAAAGGATGGCAATAGGAAACATATCTCATAACTACCAGACCTATGCCATCAAAAAGGCATTACTCTTGATCAGCAGTGAAGGTACCAGGAAACTGACCAATCTAAAAGAGAATGAAGTCAATAATGTGTGTAGGAAGGGCACAGGGAGTACATTCTGGCCTCTTGTTTTACGCACCTCATTCCTCCTTATGTACCAAACATAACTCAGGTGAGGACAGCTAGAGAGTAAATGAAAACTGAAATGTGGTACTATTAAACTGGAAACAGCCTGGTTCCTACTCAATGAGGGATTTCATTCTACCTCACTCCTTTACTGGGGAAGGAAGGAAGGAAGAGAGGGAGGGAGGGAAATCTGAAATATGTAAGAATTGAAGTTTAAAACTGAGCTATAATAGACAATCCTTCAGTAATAATGAATTTTAAATTTCCATTTCAAAACAAGTATTAAAAATGACCAAGTACATAGATTAGTCAAATAAACTAGTTTGACTTTCAATTCAATAACAAGGAATACAGGTATTTAATACAGAATTTATTAATAACAAAAATTTCCATAGAAGCTTCATTAAAATATTAACAAGTTCAAATAGTATTGACTCCTAACGTCAGTGAAACTGATCATAAGATAGGCAGCTGTAATGGACTAGTCAGTCAACAAGCATTTATAAATCACTTACTATGTGTAAGGCACATGCTAACTGCTGGGAACACAAAGAAAAGCAAAATTTAGTTCCAAGCCTCAAGGAGCATATGTTTGGGGTTGAGGGGGTGCAACATGGAAATAACTATAGAAGACATGGTATGGGTATAGACAAGGGAGATGAAATGAATCTGAACAGAGAAAAGATTGTGGGGAGCTGGCAGGTAGGACTAAGCAAGGCCTCCTATCCTGAATAGATAATGACCACAGAAATAATCAAATGATAAGCATTTATTAACTACCTATTACATCTCAGGCATTGTACTAGTCACAGGGGATATGAATAAAAAACAATGAAACAATCCCTACCCACAAGAGCTCACATCCTAATGGGGATACTAGTATATATAAGTCTATAGAGAATAAACAGAAATAAATGCAAAATGTGTAAATACAAGGTAGTTGGTAAGAGGACACTAACACTTCGGGTTCATGTATATGGGAATGATTGAGGGAAGAAAAGAATTCCAAAAGGTAGAAGTAAAGATGTGCATTTGGGGCACTAGCGATATCTCGTACAAAGGCATAGAGTACTGTATAGGCAAAGGGTAAAGTTCAATTTGACTGGAATATAGAGTGTGGAAGGGGGAGTAATGCACAATGGTGCTAAGAAGGACTGAAATTAGAGCCATACTGTGAAAAACTTTAAAAGTTAAACAGGAAGTCCTGCAAAGTAAGGAAGGGAATGCATTTTGGTCATTGTGATTACAAAACATTCAGATTTTTTTTTCCTTTTTTTTTTTTGGTCTTTTCAATTTACATTGTTGTCATCACTGTATATAAAACTTTCCTGGCAAAATCCTTTATTTGTTCTATACTAGATTACAAAGCTCCTTAAGAGAAAGGACAATTTTGTTTCTATTTTTGTATAGAGAATGCCAAACACTTGTTAGATACATAATAAATGCTTACTAAGTTAAATTAAGACAATCTATGTAGAATCATTGAAATTTGGCTTGAAAGAGATCTCAGACTTTTCTAGTACAACCTCTTGTATATAATAAAGAGTAAAAAACTAAATGACTTTTCTAAGATCACACACCTAGTTACCTATCAGGAAGAAAATACAGCTCAATGGAGCATGGATCAGTGCTTTAAAAAAATGTTAACTCATATCTTTAGCTTTTAATATTACCTAAATTCTTCCCAAAATACTCCTCTCCTCCATCAGAGATATAGCAAAACAAACCAACACATCAAAAATATTTGACAATATATGTAATGCTCCATACCATGGATCCCCTGACCTCTGCAAGGAATTTGGGGGAGTAATATTCTCCTATCTGTTCTTTGTGGTCAAGTTTGTTCTTTGTAATTTTGCATCAGTTTCGTGGTGGCTGTTCTGTCCGTTTACATTGCTGTAATTACTATGTGTATTGTTTTCTTGACTGCTTACTTTCACATTTCACCAGTATGCCAAGTTTCTCCACATTCATTATGTTTCTTATAGAACAGGAATATTCCATTACATTCATGGAAACACAATTTGTTAAGCCATTCCCTCCAATTAATAGCATCTACTTTGCTTCTACTTCTTTGTTTTCACAAAGAAAGTACTGCTTATAAATACTTTGCTGTATATGGAGTAATTCTTTTTATCACTGGGCTCCTTTGGGTATATACATTGCATTAGAATCACTGCGTTCAAATGGTGTGGTTATTTTAGTCACTTCATATGTCTAATTCCAAATTTCTTTCCAGAATGGAGGTAGGAATTCAGAGCTCTACCAACAATGCCTGTCTTTCCATAACCCCTTAACATTAATTATTCTTATCTGTAAGGGCAAAAAAAGCAGGATCTTTTGCTCTTTTTGTTTTAGTATAACCAAGAAGTATGATGCCTCTATTTGTTCTAGGATCCATGGCCCTTTAGACTGTAATGCCAAGGACCCCTGGAGAAGTGGATTGTAAGTAGGATATTTTGCTGTTTTTATGTTAGCATAATCAAGTACCTTGGATTGAATCTTGCCTTAATCAACCAAGAGTCTGGGCTAGTAGTAAAGTACAGAAATAAGAGTTTCTTTAACTAGAAAGAGTATATGTATTTGTATTATTAATGTGATTAAAGATCTTCCCCCACCCTTAATGGACCTGCCCATT
The DNA here is from genome assembly GCA_028658325.1 of Potorous gilbertii. NCBI lineage: Eukaryota > Metazoa > Chordata > Mammalia > Diprotodontia > Potoroidae > Potorous > Potorous gilbertii. The sequence goes on along the minus strand of CM053769.1, from coordinate 504,827,085 downwards.
AAAGGAAATTTGATCAGGGAAGATTTGTAAGAAGACCCACACCTCTTGTTAATGAGGCATTGGTTCTCAGTGGTTGGGATGCCCTCTGACTCTAAAAAAAGGTATGAATGAATTGGGTGTTACATATATACCATACAGTGACTATAAGCTACTATAAGTCCACCTACATTATAAGACATGAGAAGGGTTATGTTTTACAATTCTTTTAAATGCACCATACCATCTAACAGTGTTGAATACTGAGTTGATTCTCCATAAGTATTTGTTGACTAATATCTTTTTAAAATAAATTACTAAAAAAATGCATTTCTTTAAAAATATCATGTTCAAACTTTTAGGATTTTACTGTGTAAATATAGATATTACACTGTCCTAGTTTATTAAAACATAAACACATGAACTTTATTCAACATTCTTTTTAAACTCAACAATAAATCAACTGTAGCTCCTTCCATATTAATCTCTTTTACTTCAAGGACACGACATTACTAAAAGCTTCCTTCACCAACACAAATCAAAATGCTTTTTATCTTAGTATCATGGGATGATAATGATAAGCATTCACACAGCACTTCAAGGTTTACAAACCTCTATACAAACATCATCTCACTTACACCTAGTTAACAACCCTGGGAGGAAGGTGCTATAATTATCCCTATTTTAGTAGATGAGGAAACTGAAGCAGACAAAGAGATGAAGTGACTTGCCCAGGACCACACTGCCAGTAACAACTGAATGTGAACTTAGGGCTTCCTTACTCCAGGTCCGCTGCACCACCTAGCTGCCTGTACTGATAGAATTTGGAGCTAGATGGAGCTCAGAGATCATTCAGTTCAATCTCCTCACTTCATGGATGAAGCAATTAAAGAGCAGAAAGTTTTAGTGACTCATCAGGATTACACAACCACTAAGGATCTGAGACAGAATTCAAACCCAGATTTTCCTGGCTTCAAGTTCATCGTACTCTCTATTATATTACAAGGATTTAGCCTCTCCTAGATGGACTTCAGGAAGTTTTTCAGCCACAGCAATTTGTAACCTGGTAGTAATCTGGCAGGCAACTTTCTGGTGCAGAGCACCAGAAGGGGAGTCTTTAAATATCATATCTGAGTCCACTGCTGAGGACTTAAAGAAAAGCTATCTATTTCTGTAGGGCCTACCAGAGTTTGTGTTGGGAGTGTGAGGTAACACTGAGAATCAGGGTCACATCCATTCCACAATGAAACAGAATGCAATGCAGGGACAGTACATACACTGTCATATACTTTAGCAAAGAATACAATTCCTAATTTAAAGATAAATCAGACTATGCTCACCACACAATACTATTTCATCACAATCAAATATCACATTTTGTTCAGTCATTTCCCAATTGCCGGGCATCACCTCAATTTCCAGTTCTTTGCCACTACTAAAAGAGCTGCTATATATATTTTTTTTAACATGTAAGTCCCTTTCCTTTTTGTTTTTTATTTCTTTGGAATACAAACTGAGTAGTGGTATTGCTGAAGAGCTTAAGAATTTTTTTTAAAGTCTTATATAAACTGGGCCTGATGAGAAGAATCTGGTCCTCTAGAAGAGACCATAGAAACCATCTACCCTCACTACCCTATTTTACAGATTAGAAATTAAGAACCAAAAAATTTGAAGTCACACAGTATAGCAGTGTGTAGAACCCTCCAATGAATAAACACTTATCTATTAGCTTAATAACTGCACTTAATAACTATTTGTGACTATTTCATACTGTAAAGAAATTACTGTTAAGAATATTCATAATGTTAAGATTCTTCCCTAAACAGGTTTGGCAGAAACCAGAAATAAAAAATGAAATAGTCCCTGACATCAAGTTTACATTCTACTAGGGCAAGGGTTCTTTAAATAGGGTCTATGAACTTGCTGCTTCTTTTTAAATATACTAATAACTGTACATCAAAATAATTGATTTTCTTTATAATCCTATGTACTTTATTTTATGTATTTACAAACACTCTTCTGAAAAAGTTTGTAGGTTTCACTAGATAGCCAAAGGGATTTATTGAAATTTTACATAAGGAATAAGGCAAAGGGATTAATTTACTTGCTGATTAAGAATAAATTATTTACCTTTATCTAACACGTAATAATTTTATATTTTGAAGCCTCACAAAAAAAATTATGGAAAAGTTTGTGTTAGAAATACAAGACATACTTCTAAAATATTTATGACAAAGTAGTACAATAAAGGATTTCATAGGCTTGTTTATTCTTGCTACACATCCTCACCTAGAAAGTAATGACTTAACACGTTGTCTCTGTTGTTAAGCAAAGTTACTGCTCTACTAACACATCAATAGATTTCTAAGCACCTCTTAGATATATATGCTCACATACATTTGGACTTTTTAACTGGTCATGAACTATGACTTCATCATGGCTGGGAAATCTCAGGGTAGCCTTTCCCTCCAATGATACACAATGGCAACTATAACGTTCAGTATTTATTAGAAAGCTATGTGGGGCACTCAAAGTTACCCAAAATTACTCGAAGACTTGCCCATGATCAGGAGTTAGGTGTCAGAAGCAAGCAAGATTTAAGCACAAATCCTGATTATGAGGCCAGCCTCACATGTGAGTACATATGTATGTAAGCATGAATGTAAGCTACGCTGTCTCTCACACATATAAATGCTGAATATAGAAACAAGGATATAAACCTCACAAATAAGACTTATAATTGTTCAAGAGGAGTGATATTTTAAAAAGGTAAAGAAAGCCAGACTTCATATTTTCTGATTTCCAGGATTTAAATACATATTTAAGTCATCTGACAAGTTTCTTTTTCAAGAGTCCCCATCATCATATCTAACCTTTTTTGAGTGGAATAAAGGCATTTTTTAAATGTTATCTGGAAAGCAAAATTATTTATAGGATATCAATTCACTCATTTTCTTTACATAGAGAGATGGTCCTAACGATCTCTCCCTAAACTGTATAAAATCACCAAAGAAATAAAGGGGAAAAAATGAAGGGTTGAAAACATAAAACAAGATCCTTCACCATGAAGGAACACAGCCTTAAAAAACAAACTAATGCAAAGTAGTAATGCAGTTTTCAATCAGGTTTTTAGCTCCAAATAGTTTATGTAAAATTAGGCATATTTTAGACACTATGAAACAAAAGAGAACAAAAAGGAACTAGTCACTGTTCTTAAGGAGGAGAGCTGAGCTGGGGAGACTAAAATCATAAAAAACTGAAAGTAAAAGTAATACAAGGCTTAAATGTCATATAAGATATCGTATAAGAGTTACTTAGAAAATTATTGCTTGGGAACTCAAGATGAAGAAATTTCTCTAGTTTACAATGTACATCTGTACTTAATCAGAAATAGATCTTGCTTTTTTGAAGGAAAGTTATAGTAGCGATAGGGAACTACAACTATCCAGATATCCACTGGAGCCCTCTCTGTACCAAAGAAAGACAGGCTAATTTCATCCTTCAAAGGTGGAGGAACCAATAAGAGAGGATACTTCTAGCACTGATTTCCACCAAAAAGGAGGACACAGAAACCTTGGAGAGAAGTGACCACTCCTTCCTAGAGCTGATGACAGAAAAAGAGAGGAAGGCTAGGTCCAATGTAATGTATTCACAGGGCTGCTATACTGGTAAATGCTTAACAACCACTCTAAAAATGTAGGAAACACTTTCAAGCTTAATCTGCAGCATTAGCATTTTTCACCAACATTTCTTAATTCTAGACAAACAACTGAACAGTCACTCATACCCAGATGTGTACCACGCCAGCACACTCTAAATTTGGGAAGAGTCTATTTCAAAGGGTCCAAAGGAAGAAAAGAGAATTGGGATACTATGGACTAATATTCTATAGGAAGTCAGCTCAGGAGGGATGAGAAACCCTCAGGGTTAAAATTTTAAAGATAGAGAGAGCAACAACAGGAGTTAACTGAAAAGACCCAAAGATGCTCAGAAAACTTGAGGACCAACTTAGATTTTTGAAAAATAATACAAAAAATGGAAGCAAGCAAGAGCAGGCAACAAAGGATGACATGGTATCATAAGAATAATGTTAGTAGTGTTGACGTTCAGACCCAGTTGAAGCTGTCTTGTGAAAACACAAGACAAAAAGAGTGTTTTAAAGCTATAGCTATATGAAAAAAATGTACCAAATAAGTAACAATAGAAGAAATACACTTCGAAACAATTCTGAATTTTCACTTTACAATAAGCAAATTGGCAACGATGACAAACAATGAGTTGTCATGCCTAGAGTTGTGGAAAAATGGGCACATTAATGGTAGAGCTGTGAATTGGTCCAAAAATTCTAAAAAGCAATTTGGAATTATGTGAAGGGGACTAAACGCCTACTCCTTCTAACCTAGAGACTACTAGAAATATACTCCAATGAGATCAATAACGCAAAAAAAAAAAAAGGCTCTATGCAGGTAAAAAAAATATTTATAACACCACTTTTTGTAGTTGCAAAGAACTGGAGAGAATGTAAGATACCCACTACGTACAGAATAACTAAAAAAGCTATGGTATTTGAAGGAAATGGAAGGTTGTGGTACTATAAGGAATGATGAACACAAGTTCAGAGAACCATGGGAAGACATTATGAGCTGGTAAAAAATGAAGGAAGCAAGTGAAAGAAAAGATTAGACAAAATGACTACAAAAATATAAAGGCAAAAAAATGACAAAACAATCAAAACAATGTAGTAAAATTGTAATGACTAAGTGTGGCCCCAAAGAAGAAATATAAAAAGGTTCATCCTTTTCCTCTCTGCAGACATAGGAGGGAGTAGATATGGGACAATGCATTCAATGCGAGGCTTTTTCAATATTGCTTGGTTTTGCTGAGCTGTTTTTGTCCCTCTTTTTTTCCTTTGCTCTAAGAGGATGGCTTTCTATCAAAGGGAAAGGATATTTTAAGAAATGGAGGCGATATAAAAATGAAAGCTATCCATAAAAATAATTTTTTAACTTAAAGCTTATTTTGGAGAAAAAAGAGAGAATGAAGGCGGGAACACAATCAGATCCAAAGTGTCTGGGACAGTGATAACAGACACCAAAAACAGCAAAAATTCACTCAATTCTCATTCTGCTTCCAAGTGAGGCAGCACATTATGAAGGATTATTTATACGGAGCTGGTTTAGTAACCAGAAAGGTCTGAGTTCAGGTTCCATGTCTGATACTTTCCTAAGCAAGTCACTTAACCTGTCAATGCTGTAGGTAATTCTCTAAGACAGTCAGTAGAGGAAAAGGTGCTGACCTGCATGGATGGAGTGAAGTGCATCATCCAAGAGTTCCCTCTATCAATGAAATTCCAGGTGCAGTCCTTATGAATGTATCCTTTTCTCCTGCAAGGAGAATGACCTTGACCCTAGCAAGGAGAACAAAATGGCTAATCCAGAGATGATATTCAAGATAACTAAGGAGCACTGAGTCACCTGAATTCAGGTTGCTGGGCACAGATGAACTACATCCTGGAATCCTGGAACAACTGGCAAGAATATGTGAAAGGTCCTGAAGAATGGGAAAAGTGCCCCAGAAGAGGCAAAGGGTATGTGTCCTTCACAAAAAGAAAAGACCATACAATCAGCAAACTACAGGCAAGTGAGATTGATGTTAATTTCTGGCAAAAATGTAAAATGTATTATTAAAGCAATAACCATCTCTTGAATGAATCTCTAGAAAAAAAATTTTCTTGAGAACAGAGCATGCCAGAAGAAGCTCATTTTCTTTTTGGACAGGACTGCTTAACTGATGGCTCAAATGAGTGCTATGGATATAGGGCAGATAAGAGTACAATACTATAGATTCACGATAGGTGGAACAGTCAAGGTATGGGAGTATTAATGGTTTATGCTAACTAGGAAAGAGGAAGCCCCTATGTGGGCCAGTGCTGTTAAACACCTGCATTAATGGCACTGGTAAAGGGACAGATTGTCACCTAATCCAAGCTGCAGAGGAACCATAGCTAATACTGGATGACAAAACAAGATTCAAAAAGATCATGACAAGCTAGTATATTGGGCTGAAGTTACTAAGATGAAATTCAGCAAGGCCAAATGTCAGTTCTTAAATTTGGGCTCAAGAAATTGATTTCACAAAGGGAAGGCACAATTAAACAGCAGTTTTTCTGAAAACTAGGATTGCTAGTCAATGAGTTGGCAGGAAAAGGGAAAAGGGAGGGAGGGAGGCAGGGCTAATCTAGTCTTGAACTCATCGAGAGAAAGAGGGGAGAGAAAGGAAAAGGAATAAGAATTATATGTCTCATATGTAGTGGGCACTGTGCTAAGCAGTTCACAAATATTACCTCATTTGGTCTCCACAACAACCCTGCAAGGCAGGTGCTCTTATTATCCACATTTTACATTAGAGATAACTGAGACAGAGAGGTTAAGTGACTTGCCTAGGATTATGCAGTTAGGAAGTATCTAAGGCCACATTTGAAGTCAGGCCTCCTGACTCCAGGACCAGTACTCTGACTGTACCACCCAGCTGGATCCAGGAGTAAAGAAGAGATAGACTTGCTGTACTCTTCCCCACCCCCTCACCCCAGACCACATCTGGGACTCTGCTTTCAGTTCATTGCACTGCAGTTTAAGAAGGACATTAATATGCTAGAAAACATTCAGAAGAGGATCCCCAGAATGGGACATTTTGCCTGGAGAAGATAGAAAATATGAAAGGTGTTTTCAGTACTTGAAAGACTGGTACTATAAAAGGCTGACTTGTTCTGTTGGCTGCAGAGGGAAAAACCAGGATGGTAGAATCTGCCAAGAGGCGTATTTAGATGAGGAAGTAGTACATTCCAGGTGATCCATAGGGATCACCTGTACAAAGGTATGGAGAACAGGTATAGTTTGACTCAAATGGAGAGAGCAGCACTGGAAAAGGACTACTCTTTTCTACTGAAAAGGTCTCTGATGTTCCCTCCAGCAATCCAGACTTCAATCCAAATGTGCCTGCCCATCCTGGGCAACACTTCTTCACATGCACCCATCAGCTCACCATGCAACAAACCCAATGAGCTGGAAACTCTTCATTCTCTCTTGAAATCATGATAATACTACAGAATACACAGACTTACTATCAGTTGTCACTTATTTTCACCCTAAACTGTCACTTGTTCTGAAATGGACGGAGTTAATAATGTCCATTTTAGTTCAAGCTTCTCTTCTTTATTGATAGTCTTTGATGAAGACCTTTACTGTTTCTCTCTATAATTCTTTTTCCTATAAATCTATTGAAGCCTACTCACGTCCCCAACACACCTTTTGAAGCTCTATGAGTGAAACTCATCAGCAATTCTACAAAAAGTGTAGCATTAGAAGAATATTAGTATATGAGCCTTTGTTCAAGAGAGAAATCTGGGATGCCCCTAAAAGAACCCCTAAAAGAATTTCCTAAAATCCTGTTCCCCTTCTCCTGTTCAATTCTAGGCCCAAGGCAGTGCTCATTTAGAGTGCTTGTCCAAGACATTCTTCACCAACTTCATTTTTCCTAGGTGGCCATTTAGAATAAATTCTTTTGAGTGGTTATGCATCTCATTTAGGTGGCTCTACACTGTTCCAGACCTTGAGAAAATCAGAATAATGTCATACGCAAAGAACAGAATCTAGAGGACCTTACCATTTACAGGACAAGGTTCTTAACTTACAATCCATGGACAGATTTCAAAGGCTTCATGAACTTGGATAGGAAAAAAAAATTACATCTTTATTTCCACTAAACTCAAAATGAAATTTAGCATTCATTCAATTAAGAATTTTTTAAAAAATTATTATGAGAATAGAGTGGTAGATCAGGAGAACAGGTTAGGTACACAAGACACAGTAGTAAATGATTACAGTAATCTGTTGTTTGATAAACCCAAATCAGTTTCTGGGTTAAGAACTCACTATTTAACAAAGACTGCTGAGAAAGCTGGAAAATAAACTAGGTACAGACCATATACCAAGATAAAGTCAAAATGGGTGCACAATTTAGATATAAAGGGCTGATACTATAAGCAAATTAGAAGAACAAAGAATAGTTTACCTGTCAGATTTATAGAGAAGGGAAAAATTTATGAGTAAATAAGAGATAGAGAATATTATAAAGTGCAAAATGGATAATTTGGATTACATTAAATTGAAAAGTTTTTTGCACAAACAAACCCAATGCAACCAAGATTAGGAGGGAGGCAGAAAACTGGGAAAGAATTTTTGCAACTAGTGTCTGATAAAGGTCTCATTTCTAAAATATATAGAGAGCTGAGTCAACCTTACAAGAACACAAGTTATTCCCACTGATAAATGGTCAAAGGATATGAACAGGCAGGTTTCAGAGGAAGAAATTAAAGCTATCTATAGTCACATGAAAAAATGTTCTATATCACTATTGATTAGGTGCAAATCAAAACAACTCTAAGGTATCACATTACACCTATCAGATTGGCTAACATGACAAAACAGGAAGATGATAAATGTTGGAGAAGATATAGGAGAATTGGAACACTAATTCATTGTTGGTGGAGCTGTGAGCTCATCCAACCATTCTGGAGAGCAATTTAGTACTATGCCCAAAGGGCTACAAAAATGTGCATACTAGCAATATCACTTCTGGGAATCTATCCCAAAGAGATCATAGGAATGGGAAAAGGTCCCACATGTACAAAAATATTTATAGCAGCTCTCTTTGTGGTGGTCAAAAACTGGAAATCAAGGGGATGCCCATCAATTTGGGAATGGCTGAACAAGTTGTGGTATATGAATATAATGGAATACTATTGTGCTATATATAAGAAATGAGGAACAGGCAGACTTCAGAGAGGCCTGAAAAGACTTATATGAAATGATGCTGAGTCAAAGGAGCAAAACCAGGAGAACTTTGTACACAGCAACAGTCACAGTGTGTGAGGAATTTTTCTGCTAGATTTAGTACTTCATTGCAATTCAAGGACTTAAAAAATTCCCAAAGGACTCTTGAGGCAAAACGCTTTCCACATTCAGAGAAAGAACTATGAAATTCAATTGCAGGATGAAGCAGACCATTCTCTTTTGTATTATGCTTTGTTTTGTTTTATGGTTTTTCCCATCCATTTTAATTCTTCCATACAACATGACTAAAGTGAAAATGTATTTAATAGGAATGTATGTATAGAACCTATACAAGATTGTACACCTCAGGGAGGAACTGGCCAGGGGAGGGTGGGAGGAGGGGGAAAAGAGGGGGAAAAAAAATCTAAGATATATGGAAGTGATTGTAGAACACTGAAAACAAAATAATTTATTAAAAAAATAAAATAAAATACATAGAGTACTGAGTCAAATTTATAGGACTACAAATCATTCCCCAATTAATAAGTAGTCAAAGAATATGAACAGGCAGTTTTCAGATGAAGAAATTAAAGCTATCTACAGTCATATAAAAAAAAACCCTTTTAAATCACTATTGATTAGAGAAAGGCAAATCAAAACAACTTTTAGGTACCACATCACATCTATCAGACTGGCTAACATGACAAAACAATAAAATGATAAATGCTGGAGAACATGTGGAAAAACTGGAACACTTATTCATTGTTGGTGGAGCTGTAAACTGATCCAACCATTCTGGAGAACAATCATGCTCAAAGGGCTATAAAAATGTGCCTGTCCTTTGACTCAACCATACCACTTCTAGGTTTGTACCCCAAAGAGATCATAAAAATGGGGAAAGCACCCACATGTACAAAAATATTTATGGCCGCTCTTTTTGTGGTGTCAAAAAAAAATCAGAAATTGAAGGGATACTCATAAATTGAGGAATGGTTGAACAAATTGTGGCACATGAATGTAATGGAACTGTGTTTGAGCAGGCAGATTTCAGAAAAACCTGGAAAGACTTATATGAATTGATGCTGAGTGAGTGAAGCAGAGCCAGGAGAACACTGTACACGGTAACAGTCACACTGCATGATGACTGACTGTGATGAACTTAGCTCTTCTCAGCAATGCAAGGACCTAAAATAATTCCAAAAGACTCATGATGCAAAATGCCATCCCTATCCAGAGAGAGAAATATGGAATCTGAATGCAGATCAAAGTATTTTTGCTCTTTTTTTGTTCTGTTTTTCTTTCTCATGCTTTCTCCCATTCATTCTAATTCTTCTATATAACGTGACTAATGTGAAAATATGTTTAATGAGAATGTATATGTAGAGCCTATGTCAGATTGCATGCCATCTTGGGGAGGGGAAAGGGAGAGAAGCAGAGAAATTTTAAAACTTATGGAAGTAAATGTTGAAAACTAAAAATTAATTAATTTTTTCAGAATTATTTTGAGAAAGGATCCAAAGGTTTCATCACATTGCCAAAGGGATCACACAAAAAAGTTTAAGAATTCCTTAACTTGGAGCCTTAACATGGACATTCTCCAAAACACCAGTGAACACCTGTGGCAAGCACACATCTTTTGGTTTTATGTCTCATCTAATATTAATGATCAATAATTACAGCAGCTACGTGGCAGACCTGATAGGATGCCAGGTATGAAGTCAGAAAGACTCCTCTTCTGGAGTTCAAGTCCTGCTTCAGACACTAGCAGTGTGACCCTTCTTTAAGAAGTTCAACAACTGCCTTGGAAAGGAAGTCACACTTCCCATTATTATTTTATGCATATTTCCTTGCCTCCTGTGTCCTGTTGGTAGAAATGAAGCTCCTTGAGAAAAATGAAAATTGTTGTACAGTACAGTGGAAAGAGAGCTGAATTCATAGTCAGTCAGGAGCTGGATTAAAATTCCAAGTGTGGTACTAACTACCTGTGTGACTTTAAACAAGTAACCTACCCCGTCTAGGTCTCAGTAAAATGAGGGTACTGGATTAGATGACCTTGAAGGTCCCTTCCAGCTCTAAAACTATGACTTTGATTATTCCATTTTTGTGTTTGTGTTACCAGTACCTAACACAATGTCTTGCAAATAGTGGTTGGTTAATCAATATATATGGAACTAACTCAACTCTAATGAAAATCATTTATTGGATTAAAAAAAAGTTTTAACTGATTACATATAAATTTTATCTGAGCAAGTTTTTCCATTAGGATAGTCGTTCTAGATATTTCCCTTAAGGATAATTTCAGCAATTCATTCTTCTACACATTTTTTCTAATATTCATTAATGACATTAATATAAATTTTATGCTCTTAATTTAACTAAGCAAAGAAGTCATCAAGAACCACAGTTTTATGAAATATCAATCTAGGAGGTACAAAACTATTGCTTCACAGGATAAACCATGACACTGATGTTATTTAACATTATTTTCAATGGGAACCTGTGCAGAGAAGTGAGTAATCACAAAAACCCCATAAAGATCCACTTTCTTCCTATCAGCTGCAATACAAGAAAGAACAGTATTTAATAATATTTCCACCAAAGGGCACTACATAATTACTGGGCTCTTTCTTGTCTTCTTGAGAAGTTTACAACTTTGTACTTCTATGAATGGCCAGTTGTAAATGTCTACCAAAGCTTATGACCACTGTTTTAATTGATGATTTTTTAAGCAAATGAAAGAGATATTGAAAGAATTTTCAAAGAACAAGTGGCTGCCTTCTTGCCTCTAGCTTTATTTTTTGATACCAAGGTTATCCTATATCATGTATCCATTTCCTATTCCTGCTAGAAAGTTCATACTTTATAGCTGGGCTGTAGTTATACATTTTATGACTTGGAAGCTATCACCATTTTATTGTTGCTGAAAAGCTAGGTTCTCAATTTACTCATGTACTTAATAAAGTTAACAGCCACTACATTAAACCAAAGTACAATTTGTTTAAGAAAGAATTCAGTGTAAAAGTGGTGAGAAGAAAGGAACACCAACATACTAAAGAGTTTCATTTTGAGATTTTGCCTAACGCAAAGCAATCCAAAGATAAAGTTAACTGTGTGACCTTGACCAGGTCATTTTCTCCAGTGTTTTGGGTCCTCCATGTATAATACAGGAGAATTTAACAATGTGACCTTGAAGAATCTATCATTCTGTACACACACACACACACACACACATATATATTTTGATGCTTTTAAAATTTTGGGACAAGGCCAGCAACTGAATTGATACAGGCAATCTCCAATTAGGAAACTCCCCCTACAAACTGCTCAGCACCTGTTCTGCACATTACAGTGTCAGAAAATTGCCTGGACCACTGAGGTGTAAATTTACTTTGTCAGGTTCTCATCACCAGGATGTGTCAGGGGCAGGACTTTCAATGGCAAAACTAGATCCTAGAGTTCCAGCTGTCAGGGTACTACGGAATATCCTACTGTCATAAAATTCAATTACATTTACCAAACATCTCTCAAATACCTATTACGTCTACGTAAACAAAAATCAGAAGTCAGACTCAAGGTCCCAAAGAAAAAACTTCTAAGAACAATATTTTATTTTTACAAATCAAAATATGCCCTCACACAGCAGACAAAAGGTCTACTAAGCTACTGCAAAAAATACAAAGTTTTAAAACCTGTGTTCTAAATACTAGAGGACAGAATTCAATATAGCAAGAAGCCTCTTCTAACACTTGCATCTTGTGAGATGGGAAATGCCTGAAATATTTAAAAGCAAGCTTCTCTGCTGCTTCTTTGCCATTATTGGCAACAACTATTCAAATTTGTATATACACACAGACATATCTATATATCTTACAGAGCAATTCCAATGGCCATATTCAAATATGAAAAGGACTAAGCAAATACATTAAATACACTAAATCATTTTTATCTTAGGAATGCACTGAATTTTTAATACCCTACACCTTGATATATTTAGTTTATAATGCAAGAATACTTTTACGTGCAACTGAGACTGTTATTACATTACAGTCTTTAAGTGAATGTCTGTCAGTGCAACTGCTTACTAGAAATTCAAATTTATATCTGAAAAAAATCATCTTTTTGCCTTTATAAAATGACTTTTCAAAGCTGAATTAGACTTTCCTTTATATGGGGTAATGCATACAACTACATAAAACAGTCAAAACATTTATCTGTAATGATAGATAACTATGTAACCCCTGCTGTTTTGAAAGGATGGCACCTTTGTTAGAAAAGCATTAGAAATCACAATTTCAGCAACTCAGCACCTCTTTATAAAAATAATTCATTTTTATGAATATGCAGAGATTTTGTTTTTTTAAATATGGCTGACTGATTTACATATCCCCACCTGCCAGCCCAAGAGAAAGCAGTCACATAATGTTTTTAGATCAAAAAACCATCTCTGCAAAATTATTATGGTATATTAGACTTTAAATCTCATCTGGGCAAACTTACAAATCAATAGCCTTCAAATAGGTTTCTATTCAGCCTTTAAGAGGCAGTTACGTAAAATGACTATTCCCAAGGCTCCTTCATTTCCTCCAATAATCTCATCGCCTGATAATATTCACGGTTCTTTCTGTAGCTCTAGACTTCTATTTTAGAGAAGTCATTTGTCACTCCTTCCATCGCCGGCTTACACATTTCATTTTTAAAGGAGAAACAGCACCATCTGGTGGTAGGATATTCTAAATCACAGGAAAAGAGATTGTTGATCTTTTGTGTGTCATAGAAGCCTTTAGCAATTTGGTGAAGTCTATATACCCCTTCTCAGAATATTTTTAAATGCATAAAATAAAATATATAGGACTTCAAGTGAAGCCAGTTATGCTGGAGTAATCACCAAAATAGTTTTTAAAAAACAATCTCAGAGACTTCAAGTTAAGAACTCTTGGAATTTAAATTTAAATATTATAAACCTAAACTATATGATGTGTTTCTATCTGGAAATGTAGACTTGCAGTTCCAAAAATATATACCCATGTTACAAAAAATAGAACTGGTCACTGCTATTAGTACATTAGTTCCAGGATGAATACTATGTAAAATGGAATTCTGGATGGAAAAGGATGAAACTAAATATTTATCTTTCAGACACATGACTGACTACAATATTACAAATGGAGGTAGAGAAAAAGGGAATGTACCCTTTCATACTAAAGAGGAAATCACAGTGTAGAACCAGGCTCTTCAGAATATTCAAGGATGCTAGATTCAGGCAATCTACCTGGCCTTTAAGCACCAAAAATTTGTTACCATTCAAAATGGAAATTTAGAAAATATATTCCCACTTCTATGCTTTCTTTAAAAATATTAATCTTTTCTAAATGTGGGTTATCATTGAATATTCATTATTTTTATTAATATTTACCTGTCATCATGGCCTGCTATGTTATTACTACTATGATGTGAAAATAACCGCACCTGGTATTTGTCACCAAACTGTTCAGCCATGGGAGAAGTGCAGAAGAATGATTCATCCTTTCTACAACATGATCCACTGGTAGGTTTCAGTCATTATGCTTGCTTTTTACAGTGGTTTAGGTCCAGAGCTCAACTGTCACTATATACTGCGATCAATTTTATAGCCCATGGGGAAGAATTCCCCCCTCTCCTCACCCTTGATTATTAATCTTATTAATCTACTTTACTGGAAATCCATTGAAAGGGTATATCAAGGTCTGAGAGGCTTTCTTAACAACACATATCATTTAAGACATGGATTTTGTCATTTATACTTTAAAGATTATTCAAAAATCTTTTGTTGGTGGTGGTGGTTTATGTCCTGGTTCTCAGTTATGCTGTTAAGAAGCTGAGATTCTATACCTCTATCACGTAACTCACAGAGTGACATATCTAGCATATAATAGGAAGAATACCACTTAGGACAGGAGTACTAAGAACCCACATCAAAGTCTCCAAAGGAACCAATTAGCTCCGTGATTATGAGCATGTGACATCATCCCAACTGGCACCATCATCTGTAAAATGAAAGTAACTTGGACATAATTACCCCTAAAGTGCCACAAATTGATGAGGTGAACTCTAATTGCAGGTTGCTTTATGGGGATCCAAAACTTTCGATGGATGTTCAATAAAGGACAGAGATAAACCTCAGACTTGGAAGGGACCACAAAATTCTCCAATCCAACTCAGAGCTGGGCAATAAATCCCTCTACATACCTGACAAAATGGTTATAACCATCCAACCTTTACTTAAAGATTCCTGCTTATAGGGAATCTACTTCCCATCTCCCCAACCTCTAAGACAGGCCATTCTGCTTTGGGATAGCTCTAATTGTTTAGGAGCTTTTCCTTTTCTCAAAAGCAAATCTGTTTTTTTGCATCTTCCACTTATTTGCTCCTACTTCTGTCCTCTAAAACTAAGCAAAACAAATCTAATCACTTTTAAAATATTTGAAAACAACTACGATGTCCCTCCTAAGTCATCTTTTCTTCAGTCTAAACATTTCCATTCCTTTCAACCAATTCTCATATGGCACTGCCTCAAGGTCCTTCATTATCTCAGTGTTGTGGCTTTGGATGTCTTCCAGCTCTTTTATATCCTTCCTTAATTGCAGATGAACATACCTACTATGTGTTCTAGCACTATTTCACCATGCTAAGCATTGGAGATAAAAATACAAAGATTGGAACAATCTCTACTCAAGGAGCTTACATTTTGGTAAATATCAGTTCTAAATAGAATTTAACACATTTTAAAGATGGTCCGGTCCAAGCAAAAGATAGCAAGACCTCCCTAAATCCTAGACACTGCCCACAAGGCACCCCAAGGATGGATTAGCTTTTTGGACTACCATATCATACAGACATATTGGGCTTACAATCCACTATAACTCCCATATGGTTTTCAAACTGCTACCTAATAATACCTTCCCCATTTGTTTGTTCACACTTCTTGGAGATTCTCTGAACTCAAGTGTAAGGCTTTACATCTATTGCTCTTAACTTTCTTACAATTAAATTTAGCTCAATGTTTAAGCCTAAGAAGATGTTCGGGCATTCGGGCCCGAGCCCTCAGGCCAACAGGTCTTATTCTGACCAGCAGGGCCAGCTGGCCTTGGTGGAGCAAACTGTAAGCAATGATTGAGGCGGGAGACAAGATGGTGAATAACAACTCTGTCCATTGTAACAGCAAGCAGTGCTTTTATATCTTTCCCTACACTAGAGCCCTTAGTGAACCTATCAGCTAATAGTTTGCCCTAATAAGGAAATCCTTAGACTTTGTTCCAGAACTGCCACGTAGCCCACAGTTAGCAAAAACATCTTGAGCAATCATTGTTCTCCCAAATTCCAGGAAATAGTCTTGAGCAAACAAGGGCGGACCCCTTCCTCCCAGCGCCATCTTGTTCACGCCTTACCAGTCTCCCCTCAGTTTACCTAAGTCGTGACTAGTGAATGCCATCCAAGAGAGCTGAGGGTTGGCAATTCCCTTACACGAAGACCTTTTATGATATTAATATAACTTCCTACAAATAAGTTAACCCTCTTAGCTTTGCAGCGTCAGAAAAATCTGATAAGCATGTCATCTACCTCTTTAATCAAGTCATTTGAAAAATGTCAAATAAGCACATATCCCCTGAGGTCCCCCACTGCAGCCATTCTTCCATGATGTTATAAAAGCACTAAAAACTATTCTGTGCATCTAAGCATTCATTCTGTTCTGAAACCATTTAACAATATTATCCTCTTGCCCACCTCTCTTCACCTTTCCCAGAAGAATAGTAAGAGATACACTTGGCAAAAGGTTCTCTCAAACCCTAGGTAAACTATCTACAGCAATTCCCCTAAAAGTTTAATAGCTGTCAGAAAAAAAAATAGCTTGGCATGATCTATTTTTAATGAAGTCATATATCCGCTCTTTATTATGACCGTTTCCTTTTCTAAAGGCTCACTCATCCCCACCCCCACCCCCCCAATTCTAGGATTTTATTAAGAATCAAAGCCAACCTCAATGTCCCAGAATTTGGAGATTTTACCACATCCTGTCTGTGTAAAAGAAGACATTTGTCCTCCTCCAATCCTGCGATACGCCTCTCATTCTCCACTACCTTTCAAAGATCCCCTGCAGAGGCTCCTGTCATATCTACCAGTTCTTTCAGCACCCTAGAATGTCCTTCATCTGGGCTTGCTGACTTTAACTTATCAAAAGTAGCTAAATTCACTCTCTCTTCTTCCTCCCAGGTTTCAATTTCCTATTTTTTTGTTCTATCTATTGCAGTCAAAGAAGCATTCACACTTGCAAAGAAAACAGAAGCAAAATAAGATTGGAAAATCTTGATCTTTTCTCTGCTGTCAATTATGATCACCACACCCACTCCAAACATCAGTCCAATTGTTTCTTTGATCTTTCTTCCTTCTCTAATATAACTAAAATAAAAAAATCAAACAAAACCTGTGCTCTCCTTAGACTTCTGACACAAAATTCAGCTTGTGCTGAGTATTCACATTTCTAATGCTATTCTTACAGGATCATTTTTTTATTCATTCTTCCTACCTGGCCTTGCTTCCATCATCTGAGCATACGTACCTTAAATCTATACTAGTTGAGGAGTTTCTTGTACACCTACATCAGTCTGCTCTGGCATTTTCCCCTTTTTCCTCTTCAATGAAACTGCATTTCTTCGGGTCTTCAGAATGTCTTACGTGAAGAATTCCCATTTCTTCTGGGTTGACTTTATTAGCAGAATTTTTTTCTGTAGGATTTTATATCTTTTCTCTGAACCCTTTGAAATCTGAACCCAAAACCTACAATGTATACCAAACTAAACTTAGCTTTCTTCCCCTTTTCTATCACAAAATGGTGTGGTCACTTTCCCAAAGGGTTCCCATCATTTTTTACTTCTACAACTAGTTTCTCCTTGTTTGACCTAGAATAGCAGCAATTCAACCTGTTTCACCCTTCACCCTCTTATGAGATCATACTATTATTAAGGGAAGCCAAAAATGTATTAGTTGTTATTTGGCAGAGAATTTTAGTTGATAATGGAATTCTCCCAGCACTGTAGCAGTATTGGTGTCTCACCACCAGGTTTTACGATGTGTTTCTAAAACATACCATCTAGTTCCTCTTTCCATCCAGGTAACAGGATATATCCCTATATGGGCTTCTATTTATGCTTCTCATCATGCTTCCTCCCTCTGGTTTCTCCCTCATCAGTTTACCTTTCAAAATATACAATGCTATCTGCCCCTCCTCCTCCTCCCTGATTTTTACCTTTCCTGCTTCTGCTGAATGAAATATGCCCTTCCAGAACCACAGTAACAATCCCCCAAGCTTCAGGGATACCAGTGACAATGATCTGCTTCACTGCATTATGATCTACAGTTTGTCTTGCTTATTACCTATACTTGTGTTCATTTGTGTATAGCCAAATAGACACAAATGAACCCAAGACAATTACTGGATTCTTTCTTGGCTTGTCTCCTGTGAATTTCTAGGAATACTGTTATTCTTCTTATAATGTAATTACTCTGAATAGAACCTAGCTTAGTAAATAAAATATATGGAAGCAGTTATTTTCCTCTCCCTTCCTCCCTGAAGTCTGTAAGAATTCAGGCAAACATATTTTTACCAGTCTTTCTAAGGTACACTCCTTATAAGCCAAGAGATAATTATTCATATACTTTAAACGTTAAGAAATCCAATTCTTCTTATCAAATTATCACCAATTCACTTCCCAAACTTGCCTTTCTCTTCTGAAATCCTTGCCAATAGCTTAAGTCTAAAATCAGTTTCCATTACTTGAGCAGATGCCAAAGACAAAAGGAGAAAGTCTGTCTAGAATAGGAGTTCTTTGCCTTTTTGTGCATCCTGGACTACTTTAGCAATCTGTTGAAGCCCACAGACCCCTTCTTAGAGTAACATTTTTAAATTCATAGGATTTGAAAGTAAATTAAGAATACTGAATAGGTACTAATTTTTAAACAACCAAGTCATAGACCATAAGGTTAAGAATCATTTGTTTAGAAGCAAGTTATACAGTCAAGCAATACCCAACCAGACTAAAACTTTTATGTGGACAATTGAAAAATAGCTATTTTTAATAAAATTACAGTCTAATATTTCATCAAATCTTTCCCTTTTTTAAATACACAATTTTAGCAAATGACATGATTTTAGATTATGCAAGAACTATGCTAAGTCATTCTTTAAGAAGGCAAAAATATGGTACTGAAAAAGGTAGAAACTTATACATTAAAAGTATCACATGAATGCAAAACTGATATGAATAATCATTTCAAATGAGCAATTAAAGACTATATTGTCATTTCTAACATAGAATTCATTCCATGATCTACCAATGCCAATGAAGAAAATACTAGATGCCTCACAGAGAGGTCACAAGACAATAATAGGACTTACGAGAACATCATTAGGACAAAGCATGGAACCTGCTTCCCAAGCAAGGGTCTAACATCCACCTAAGGTATTACTGTTTCATATCTGAACATCCACTGTTTGTCAAAAGTGAATAATTCTGTAGTTCTGAGTAAAATGGCAAAAGTTTCCTGAAAATCAATATGATAC
Source organism: Potorous gilbertii (assembly GCA_028658325.1). Lineage (NCBI taxonomy): Eukaryota > Metazoa > Chordata > Mammalia > Diprotodontia > Potoroidae > Potorous > Potorous gilbertii. The sequence continues at coordinate 504,807,684 of CM053769.1, read as the reverse complement.
AGCAGAAATTTAGAAAATCTGTAAAACATGGTAAGATGAAAAGAGTAGCATATAAATAGGTTCTGGTAACTAGCTATGTGACAGTGGGCAAAGTCCTCCTCCAGAAAATGAAAGCCTTCTCTAGAAAATGAGGGCACAGGAATAGATGACTCTAAGGTCCCCCCTTAGAAAAGGAGAGTATGGGACCAGGTGATTCTAAGGCGACTCAAAGAGTTCGAGAGCTGGAAGCATTCTCCTTGCTATTACATAAGGGCATAGATTAAGCGCCACCTTATGGATATATCTAATAATAACATACAGATTTTAACTTGAGTTGGTCAAATCAAGCATTTTCAAATTTTATCACAAAACCATATTTATGCAAAATGGCTGTAAGCAACTGAAGTACTGAGAACTGTAGAGTCCAACCCCACACCACAGAGCTTTTAACGTAGACCAGACTGGTTCCCTCAAGAGCAAGGGAGGTTTCTGCTTGGCTCTAAAGTGCTTTATCTAATTTGCTACATGTAGGCACACATTCAAAAGGCATTGCTTAAAGATGTCGTAATAAAGTTATTTCATCATGCCAGAGATAAGCATGTTCACTGGTGTTTTTCTAAGTCCTAGCTTACAACATCATTAGATTTGAGATAGAAGAAAGGAAACACGACTTTTTAGCAGGCCCAGTTGTTCTAAGTCTAGGGCTAAAGTCAGCAATTAGATACAATTCAGAACCTGCTAATTATCTATTTTAAAATAGGAGCGGGCAGATATTCTTTATCTGGATTCTACAGATCCCCAGTCAAAGAAAAAGGTTAAGAATGCCTGATTTAACAGATTAACCACAAGATAAAAGAAGACTGAAAGAATAAGCAGTCATGTCAAAAAGAATATATATAATACACACACACACACACACACACACACACACACATATGTGTCCAGCAGAAATATTCATTAAGGAAAATCCACAACTCTACTATACAAAGCCGTTCACTTAAATGGCAAATTTAAAATTAGCAAAAATTAAAATATCACAATTAACTCGTCATTTTTTTAAACAGAAGAAAGTAATTTACTCTGCCTAGGTCCTGAATAAAGAGGTAGTGAGAACAACTACACTTCCCCATAATTTGTTCTACTGAAATTAAATACATTTGTCGAGTACTAAACTTGACAAAAACTTTTATTGATCAAAGTGGGTAAGTAATCAACAAACAGTTCTTGATTAACTATAGTGGTAAAGATAATACAAAAGAGTCAATAATGCAAAAATAATGTATATTTGCTTTTGGGATACTATTACAATTGCATTTTAATATAGTTATAACCAGCTATGAAACAATGGAATAATAAATTACTTAACCTCTCTGGGCCTCTTTAGAAGGGAGAGCTTGGCCCAAGTGATCGCTATAAAGTCCCTTCTAACTCAAAAATTTTATGATTCCATTATGGTACTTCTGATTCAAAATAACTTCAAATAATGAAATAAGTGAAAAGTTAAGTCAGATGGAGCAGCAAGACCAAATTTCTCACCAACCTGCCTTGCTCAGTAGTCTTCTGGGTCTCAGTTGGAGAGGGTCAGTATCATCTCTCAGAAGACTACAAAGCCCTAGCAAAAGCAGTGGATGAAACTGCATTTCAATGCCTTTATTGTTCACACTTCCCCCAATTAAGAGATCGCAAGTGATATTCTTTTAAAAGTTATTATTAGTGGTTAGTCAATCTAAAGAATACATGGAGTCAGTCATGAGCCTACTGTGCATTGTGAGGGCACTGTAGAAAATAGCTAGGAATATAGCAAGCATACTCCTTCCTCTTAAAACGTTAAGGGTCAAACAGCTAGGGCTTTAAAAACAGTCTAGGCAGCTACACATGTTTACTCAGCATGGCTATTGTCAATGGACACAAAAGACTTGTCTTGATTGTTTTCAATATGTTCTGTTACAAGAAATAAAAGGCTCTTCCAGGGAACAATTTCTGAGACAGTTTGAAAAGATTATCTATCATGGGTATCTTCAGGTTGATTAATAATCTTAAGGCAATTTAACCAAGACTTTTAAGTAAATTACATACAAATTAATGTAAACAACTCTAGTCTAAAGAGAAGAGAAAGGGTCTTTCCCTTTTCTTCTAAGAAGATTTTCTGGTGGAAAAACCTCCTGCTAATAGGAAGAACTAAGGGAGAAGGGGGTAAGGGAGAGAGAGAGGGAAGGGTGAAAAATGCATGTATGTCCTCAGGGAAAAGGCAACCCCTCAACCTCCCTTCTCCTCACCATCTCCCACCACACATAATGGAAGAGAGAGAAAAGCTCTAAGGGAAGGGATCTAAAAATCTATAGGGTATTACTTATGCAGCAAGCTATAAAAGAAGGCAATACGGGAATGATTCCAAACCAAAATAAACATGGCTGGAACCAGAGAGATAAGTAGCCAGGGGCATTTTAACATGAAGCAGCTGGGATCTGAGGACTAGCCCAGAAGGAACTATAGCTACCAGCTAGGAAAAGAGTGAATTACAAACAAGCAACCTCATTAGTATCTGAGCATAAAAAAAGGCTTAGAATAAACTGTTAACTTTAAAGAAGAGTAAAATACGGTATACCCAATTCTATCTTAGACTTTTATTTCTTTTAAAATTTGCTCAAAAACACTTTAAATGTAAAAATCATGTTATATTTATCCATTTTCCTTTTTAAATGAAGAATTAAAGTACATTTATCTCTATCTCCATATAAAATATATTTTTAGTCAAGAAAGAGCTTTCAGGACCATTTAATCTAAACTCTCTCATTATATAGCTAGAGAAACTGAGGCCCAAAGGCCTCAATTTACCTAAGGTAGCTGAACTACAACCTGCAAGTCTTAGCTTTTTAAGGAATTAAAAAGCTCTTTTAAAGGTAGAATCTGCAAACTGAGACATTAAGTAACACTATCATAGTGACCTGGTAAATCGTGTACCTACTATACACTCCTCAGACTTCTTACATGCCCCTACCTCTTCCCCTCTCGCTCTCCCCTGAAGCAAAGGCTCTCTACCTGGAGTTCCCTCTTCTCTCTCCTTCCTGCCTGGCCTCCCACCCCACAACTCCTTAGCACTAATTTCTTATAAAGAGGTGGGCTTTCTCTTTGCCAATACTAACTCGTTTAATAGGCATTTATTAAGGGCTTACTATGTGCCAGTGATAGGCACCCGGGACACAAAAATAAAAATACATATAATCACTGAAGGAGGTAAAAAATATGCAAAAGAAATAGAAAGTAGTAGGGTCACTAGTAACTAGGAGATCAAAAAAGCCTTCCCCTTGGAGAAAGAATAGAGGAACTGAAACTTGAAGGAAGCTGGGAATACTAAGATGGGAAAGGCAAGAATGCATTCCAGACATGGGAAACAGACTGTATCAAAGGCACAGAGGTGAGCAGGGACATCTCAAGTTGAGTGAGCACTGGAATATAAGAGGAGGTATGTGAAGTAAGTCTGAAAAAGTATGGAGGACTTTAAATTCCAGAATGAGTCTGTATTTTTATTGAAAGGGAAAAGAAAGTCATTGAAGATTTTCAAATAGTGAAGGGACACAGTGAATCCTGTGACTTAAGCATATCAACTTGGCAACTCTATAGAGGACAGATTAGAGGAGAGACCAGAAGCAAAGAGGCCAATTACAAACAACTCAAGTAAGTACCAAAAAGATGTGTGATCCAAGTGTTCAATGAGATCTAAGGCAGAAAAACTGAGTAATGGCTATGGAGGGAGGAGGGAGACCAGTGAAAGCTTCACTGAGTCTGAGAGGCCCCACCTGTGCCTGAACAAGAATTCCTGACGTGCCCATAGGCACTACAAACTCACTGTCCAAAGCAGCTGCCTTCTCCAGTCCTCCTGTACCGTGTCCACTCATACTTTGGTTGAGATGGAGGAGTCAGGACTCCAAGCTTCCCATTCCCATTGCCAGAATCTCCCTCTATGCCATCACTCAGGAACTTCTCCACCTTTGAAATGATTCAGCACAAATTTATCACCCAATCCAAATTCTGGTAGCTGTCATCTACAAATAACTAGGATTTCCTCCCTCCTTTCTCAAGGAATTCAAGTGCCTGACTCAAAGAATTCTTCTCTATCCCAACTCCTCCTTCACTCTAAGAGACTTCAACATACAGATCAAAGCAACCTCAAATACTGAGACTTCTCAGTTTCTCAATATACTAAACTCCCATAATCTCTTTCTCCACTCCACCTTACCTACTTTGTGTATCTAGGGGATGACTGACACCCTAGATCTTTCTTCCATCACCTACAAATGTCACCTGAGAACTCTGACTATGCTTTACCTGATCATAACTTTCCCTCTCTCCGTATCTTACTCTTTCTAAATCTATTCTACGTCTTCACCATTCTCGCTGGGCCCCTCTGTCCCCTCACGCTTTCCTAAGGCATTATCTCTGTTCTGCCTACACTCTCCTCCTTGCCCAGTCTTGAGCCTTTAGTAAAGCAATTCAATTCTACATTATCCTTCATTCTTCAACACATCGCCCCTTGCCCTATCACAAATCATGCTTGACAAAATCATGAAACGCTACTAACTGGGTCTTGCTAGTTCATCTCAACAGGACCATCACTACAGCAACTCGATCCTTCTAGTGCTCCCTCATAGATTTTGTATCCCACTCATCAGAGCAACACTTCTGTTGTGGAAGATATGGGCATTGCACCTCAAGTCAGGAAGATGAGAGTTCAAATCCTGCCAGACATTTACTAGCTGTGTGACCCTGGATAAATCACTTAACCTCTTTCCTCAATTATAAAATGGGGAAAATAATAGCACCTGTTTCCCAAGGTCGTGAGGTTCAAATGAGATGAGGGCTTGGCACAGTGCCTGGCCTCTGACAACAGTTACTTCATAAATGCTTGTTATCTTCCCAGTTTCCCTTTCCACCAAAAAAATGGAAGTCATTTGAGATAAGAAAGGAAGAGGGAATAGTTTCTTCTCAACCTTCACCACTATTTGCAACATTTCACACTGAGGACCTCTTTTCCTCTCCTCCCCACCCCCCAGGTACTCTGTGATCTCTGGATTATCATGAAAGCTCTCTCTCAGCTGTCCTCTTTCTTGTATGATTGTCAGTCAATAAACATTTTTTAAGCAGCTATTATGTGCTGGCATTGTGCTAAGAGCTGAGGGATACAAAAAGTGGCAAAAAAAAGACAGTACCCATCTTCAAGGAGCTCACAATCAAATAGAGGAGAAAATAAGTTTCCCCTCCCCCCCCCAAAAAATGTACAAAACAGTTATATACAGAATATAAAGGAAGGTATTGAGTTAAGAGGGGTTAGTAAAAGCTTCTTTTAGGAAATGGGATTTTAGCTAGAACTTAAAGGAAACCAGGGGAGTCAGCAGTCAGAGATGAAGAAAGAATATTCCAGGCATAGGAGAGAGCCAGAGAAAATGACCAGAATCAAAAGATGGGGTGTCCTCCTGGAGTAACAGCAGGAAGCTAGTGTCACTTGACAGGAATCTATGTGGCAGGGAGTAAGGAGTAAGAAGACTAGAAAAGTAGGAAAGGGCTAGGTTAAGAAGATCACTGAAAACCAAACAGAGGATTTTGTATTCAATCTTGGAGGCAATGGGGAGTCCCTGGAGTTTACTAAATACAGACTTATGATTTAGGAAAACCAGTTTGGTGGCCAAATGGAGAAAGAACTGGAGTAGGAAGAGACTTGAGGCAGGTAGACTTATTACAATAGTCAGGCTATTGCAACTGTCCAGGTACAACGTAATGAAGGCCTGCCCTGGAATGGTGGCAGAGAGAAAACAGGGTGTATATGAAAGATATTGCAAAGGTGAAATTTACAGACTTGACAAGAGACTGGATATGGGGGGAGAGAAGTGAAAGATAGTAAGGATGTCTTCTAGGTTTTAAGCATTAGGGTCCAGGAGGATGGTGCTGCGGTCTACAATAATAGGGAAGGTAGGAGGGGGAGGCTTTAGGGAGAAAAAGAAAGAGTTCATTTTTTAATCACAATAAAAGGGCACATTCTATTTCAAAAGAATCTTTGGAGAGAAGAGAGAGCAAAATGGAATCACTTGTTTTCCATGCCACTCAGAGAGCCCCTTAATACATAACTACTGTTGCTGTGCTACTCCTTTAACAAAGGAAAAGGGATATGGCTGGAACTTATGGTCTTGCAGCTCTGGACCCAACAGGAGAGAGAATCAAGGAGAGATAAGAGAATATTAATGTATAGCTGATAACAAGAGAAAATCAAACTGTAGTGTTTACTAAGCTCTACAGAGGGAGCTACTATCAAAGAATAAATTTAAAGTACAGAATAGTTAAAAAAAAAAAAAATAGACCACTTCAACTGTTTTTTCATTCATCCAGATGAAGACTACTTCATAGAATCATAAAGTGTTAATGGTAAAGGGGGCCTTCAGATATCATTTAGTCTAAATGCTTCATTTAATTTTTTAAATTTTATTGAAGTCTTGTTTTTTATAACATTCATTTGCAAATATATTCCCCCTTACTCACTGAGCCTTCCTTTTTCACAAAATACTGGAAAAACTCAGCAAAACCTAACCACACATAGTGTATGTAATATTCCATGTTCCTAGTTCCCCACTCCCCAACAGAAGAATAGGGACATTTCCCATTTCCTCATCTCTTCTCTGGAGTCAAGATTGCCCAAAATAATTATGTAACACTCAGTTTCACTGTATCATTCTTTTTGTTTACATTGTGACAGTCTTTACATTGTATACAGTTTACACTGTATATACTGTTTTCTTGGTTCCATTTATTTCCCATTCCATCAGTTCGTATTATCTTTCCCAATTTTCTCTGAATGTCTCATACTTCTCATTTCTTACTACATAATACCACAATATATTTATGTACCACTATGTCCTTACCCATTCAAATCCCTCATTTAAAGGTGAGGAAACTAAGGGCCAGAAGAAACCAGAAAATGGCAAAACTAGTATTGGAACTCAACTCCTGAGGGGATGGAGCCAAGATGATGGAGTACCAGCACAGACTTTCTAGCGTACACCTGCCAAACCCAGACAAATACCTATGAAAAAATGGCTCCAACCTCAGAAAAATACCTATTAAAAAATGGCTCCAAACAACCCCTAGAATGACAGAGTGAAGCAAACCTCCAGCCCAAGAGAGCCCGGAAGGTTGCTGTGAAGTGTCTATCGGGCCATGCAGAGGGCAGGATGCAGTCCAGCATGGGCAGCTTTGGTACACTCAGGACATGAGTAGGCCTTCGGGAGACTGAATCTCTCACACCTGTGGCAGTTTCTAGACTTCATGACCCCAAAATGCTGAAGATAAATTGGAAGGTCAATGGGAAAAGCCTGTGGAACCAGTACAGGGAGTGGAATTGTCCAGCCTCAGCCCCAAGGTGGTTGAGGGGGGAGGGGGCAGAGGAACCTATGGTAGTCACAGCAGGAGCAGCTGCAGCCACTGTTTCTGGAGCTCTAGGCCCACAGACTGTGGGGGGGGATCAAACAGCTGACAGTACACCTCCCACCCCCACTGCAAGTTGAAAACTACCTTGACAAAGAGCTTAAAAGTCAAGTAAATAGTTGAGGAAATAAGCAAAAACCAGAAAAAGAATCAGACTATAGAATCTTACTCTGGTGATAAGGAAGACCAAAGCATGCAAGAGAAAAAAACAAAGTCAAAGCTTCTCTACCCAATGCCTCCAATAAAAATATGAACTGGTCTCAAGCCATGGAAGGGCTCAAAAAGGATTTTGAAAATCAAGTAAGAAAAGTAGAGCAAAAAATTGGGAAGAGAAATGAAAGTGTTGCAAGAAAATCATGAAAAGTGAGTCAACTGTTTGCTGAAGAAGACCCAAAAAAATGCTGAAGAAAATAACACTTTAAAAAATAGACTAACCCAAATGACATAAGAGATCCAAAAAGCCAATGAGGAGAACAAGGCCCTAAAAAGCAGAACTGACCAAATGGAAAAGGAGGTTCAAAAGCTCACCGAAGAAAATAACTCCTTAAAGATTAGAATGGAGCAGATGAAAAATCAAGAAACTATAAAACAAAACCAAAGGAATGAAAAAGTAGCAGACAATGTGAAATATCTCATTGGAAAAACAAGTGACCTGGAAAATAGATCCAGGAGAGAGACAATTTAAAAATTATGAGACTACATGAAAGCCATGATCACAAAAAGAGCCTAGACATCATTGTTCATGAAATTATCAAGGAAAACTGTCCTGATTTTCTAGAATCAGAGGGCAAAATAAATACTGAAAGAATCCACCCATCACCTCCTTAAAGATATCAAAAGAAAAACTCCTAGAAATATTGTAGTCAAATTCCAGAGTTCTCAGGTCAAGGAGGAAAAATTGCAAGCAGTAAGAAAGAAACAATTCAAGTACTGTGGAAATACAATCAGGATAACACAAAATCTAGCAGCTTCTACATTCAGGGATCGAAGGTCTTGGAATATGATATTCCAGAAGTCAAAGGAGATTGGATTAAAAGCAAAAATCACCTACCCAGCAAAACTGAGTATAATACTTCAGGAAAAATGATCATTCAATGAAATAGAGGACTTTCAAGCATTCTTAATGAAAAGACCAGAGCTGAATGGCAAATGACTTTCAAACACAAGACTCAAGAAAAGTATGAAAAGGTAAACAGGAAAGAGAAATCATAAGGGACTTACTAATGTTGAACTGTTTACATTCTCACATGGAAAGCTAATATTTGTAACTCTTCAGACTTTTCTCAGTATTTGAGTAGTTGGAGGGATTATATACATATAGACAGAGGGTACACAGGGTGAGTTGAATAGGAAGGATGATATCTAAAAAAAATAAAGGGGTGAGAGAGGAATATATTGGGAGGAGAAAGGGAGAAATGGAATGGAGCAAATTATCTTTCATAAAAGAGGCAAGAAAAAGCTTTTTCAATGGAGGGGAAAAGGAGGGAGGTGAGAGGGAAAAAGCGAAGCTTACTCTCATCACATGTGGATTAAGGAGGGAATAACATGCACGCTCAATTTGCTATGAAAATCTATGTAATACTACAGGAAAATAGGGGAAAAGGGGATACGTGGGGTGTAGGAGGATGACAGAAGGGAGGACAAATGGGAGGAGGGGGTAATTAGAAGTAAACACTTTTGGGGAGGGACAAGGTCAAAAGAGAATAAATATGGGGCAGGATAGGATGGAGGAAAATATAGTTAGTCTTTCACAACATGACTTTTATGTATCTTTTACATGTCTTTCTATAGTCTTTCTATATATCTATATCAACAGTGATCAATTGTGAAAGTCTTTATGAACATTAAAGTAAATGACAATAAAAAACATTCACTTTAAATAGCATCATCCTTCCAAAAAATCTTTAAGGAAATTGTTTCTTCAAATTTCAACTTATTGGACCCTAGGGCAGTAAGATGTCACAGTGGATAGAAAATTGGGCCTGGAGTCAGGAAGATGCATCTTTCTGAGTTCAAATCTGGCCTCAGACACTTAATACCTGTGTGACCCAGGGCAAGTCACTTGACCCTGTTTGCCTCAGTTTCCTCATCAGCAAAAATGAGCTGGAGAAGGAAATGGCAAAATACTTCAGTATCTTTGCCAAAAAAAAAAAAAATCAAATGAGACCACAAAGAGTCGGACACAACTAAAACAGCCAAACAACAACAAAATTTGAGGCCTAAGTTTATCTCCTGACACTTCCCAAAAGAACCTAGCCTTTACATCTTGCACTTGAGGAGTTTTAAGAACTGAGTTAACTATCATACAAACAATTCAATGCATGAAACAAGATATAAGACAAAACACAAACACATATGCCCCCCATGCCTTCCCTCAAGGGAAGGAAGATAGGAATCAGAATGCCCTTACAGAAAATCCCTAACAGGTTTCTGATACCGCTTCATGGCCCAGTGATGCATGACTTTCTATAAAATAACGGACTTTTCTGTCTGCCCATGCCCCTTTACTTAGCTGTCACATAAAGATTTATATTTTCTTTCACTGGCATTCCATCTATAATTGGCAAACACCACAAATAAATTTCATAATTCTTAAAAAAAAAATTCAAGAGGGACCAACTCTTGGTTTGCAAGGATTTTTCACAGAGAAAGGGAAAGGTCAACATAAAGAGAAATGGAAAGACGGACATATGAGATAGTAGAGAACGTAGGACATCTAGGTGGCACAGTGGATAGAGACCTGGGCCTGGAGTCAGAAAGACCCAAGTTCAAATCTGGTCTCAGACACTACTAGCTATGTAACCCTGGGCAAGTCACTTAACCCTGTTTGCCTCAATTTCTTCATCAGCAAAAATGAATTGGAGAAGGAAATGACAAAGTACTCCAGTATCTCTGCCAAGAAAACCCCAAATGAGGTCATGGAGTATCATACACAAGTAAAACAACTGAACAACCACCACCACAACAAAAAGAATACAAGCAAGTAAGGAAAGGTTTCTACAAAGTGGCACCTAAACGAAGTCTTGAAGGAAGCTAAAAAATTTAAGATATAGGAAACCAACAAAACTATAAAATGTGGAGAAATAATAAAACAGAATATAAAGAATTAAAAAATTTCAAAAAAAAAAACCAACTGATCAGGAAAACAGATGAAGAATTGAAACCATAAGAATAAATGGACTACCTGAAAGCTATGATGAAAAAAAAAAAGAATCTTTATACAAAAACGTAAGAAATAACTAAAGAAAATTGTTCTAAAGCATTATAGCAAGAAAGGAAAGTAAAAATAGAAAAATACACCATTCACCACCTGAAAGAGATTCAACAAGGAAAACCCACAGGAATATTAACAATCAAATTCCTGAAACCTCCACTTAAGGATAAAATATTATGAACAAGAAAAAAAATTTCCAAATGGCATGTAATCACACAAAACCTAGCAGTGACAACGCTAAAAGACCACAAGTCTTAGAACACTATATATGGAATAGCAAAAGAACAGCTTCCAGCTGAAAGTATCATACTCAGAAAAGCTAAGCATAATTCTGAATGGAAAAAATGGACATTCAATGAATTGTCAGACTTTCAGGACTTTGTTTTAAAAAAACTGAACTTAATTGAAATTTGACATTCAAAGAGACACATAAGGTACACACCAAAGACCAATTACAAGGGACTCAATAAGGACAGATGGTTTACCTTTTATGTATGAAAAATGTAAAATATAGTCTAAGATTGTTATTAGTAAGAAAGACTGGGGTAGGCATGAGCATGATGTGACTTCAAAAAGTAAAATTGTTCAGGAACAGCTAAAAAGAGTAATCTCATACAAATGAGGTGCAAAAGGAGTAAATAGTACAGAAGAATTAGATAGGGAAGGAGGACTGTTAGTTCAGGAAACCTGCTTTCATCAGGAATGAGTTTAAGAGGGATACATACACATCTAGAAGAGTATAAAAGTCTTTTAAATTTAGAAATAAAATACTAAGGGGATAGCGGGGCAGAGGACAAGGTAAGGATCTTTAGAGGCAAGAGTGAAGGAAGAGGTCAAAGGGGAGTTATAAAAGGATGTTTAGATTTATGGAAATGGGAGATAAGGGAGGGATAATTGAAGGGAGGGCAGGTCAAATAATAGGAAGGCAAGGTAGTGAATGGAGTCAAGAGGGATAGGAAATAAGAGATACACCCAAACATGAAAACAAAGACTAGGAGTAGAAACTATTAGAGAAAGCACAAGTTTATATATGTATCTATGTATATGAATATATGAATAAATATAACCATGCTTAACTGAAGTGGGGGGGGGAGGGAGGAAAAGGAGGAAAAAGAACAAACTAAAAAAGTGTACAGCTGAGAACAAAAGAAAACCTATAAGGGAAGCAAAGAAAAGACAGTTAACACAATACATAGTATTTAACATACAGGCTTTCTTGAAATGGAAATTTATTGCTATGTATTTTGAATCCTCTCTTCTGTTCTGCTGTGCACATGATTTTTTTTATTATTCTATACTTAAGTTTTAACATAAGTTTATAATATTTTCTTTTCTTATTATGTATTTAAGTTTTAATTAAAAAAATATTTTAAGGGAGATAGCTAAGTGGTATAGCAGATAGAGAACCAGCTCCAGAGTCAGGGGTACCTGAGTTCAAATCTGACCTCAGACACTTGATGTTTACTAGTTGTGTGACCCTGGGCCAGGCACTTAATCCCAATTGCCTCAGCCCCCCCCACAAAATTCTGAAATCCATCACATTACTAAAATAAAAGTTAAAAAAGTAAAAAGGAAGGACATTTCAGGAAGAAGAAATAGTTTGTACAAAGGCAAGAAAGGGGCAGATAAAATGCAGAATTCTGGTAACAAACTGTAGGCCAAGTAAGTACTTGTGTTCTTTACTTGAAGTCTTCAAGCAGAAACTGAGTGACCAAGACTTGTTCAAAAGAATGAATATAGGAATTCCCCCTCAGCTAAATTAAATGACTTCCTATCCCTTTCAAATTTGAGATTCTGAAATTTTGACCTGAGACCAATAGTGCATCAAGCTAAATTAATGTTTGGCTTTTCACTACTTTCTGGGTTTCTTTATCCTTCTAAAGATCCCTTCATTCCTTTGGCTTTTTCCTCTAGTTGGTCAGTTACTCCAGAATCTCCATTCTAAGTGCCCAGGTCAGTCATGTTCACTACTCCATTCATTTCTGAGCCACATTCCTGCTCACTTGAGATTTTCTCCACTGTACCCTAGCAGATACCTTCTCTACCCGCTTCCACCTTCACCTCTTCACTTTTCAGCTTCCTTTTGTATGTTATCTTTTCCCAAGAGAACATGAGCTACTAAGCACTGGAAATTTATATTCCAATGCTTAACACAGTGCCTGGCACAGGAAATACTTAACAAATGTTTGCAAATGAACCAAAAATCACAATTCTTGATGCTTTTGGTGACTCCATGAATACTATGAAGAGGAATTATATAATAGTAAGGAATATTTTGTATTTTTCTCTAGTTAATCACCGTGACCAAAGAATTCATCCCTGAGTTGCCAACTTGCTAGTGATGAACTTCACAGAACTAAGAAGGCTGATCTACAGACAAAAGAAATCATCTAATACCAAGACCACACAAAAAAACCTCTTCAGAATAGAATATGTACAATAAATCTAAGAGGAAGGAGAGAGAACTGACAATTAGAGGGAACAAGGATGGGCTCATAGAAAAAAAGGTGACACCTGGGCAAAAATGGAAAACATGGATTCTGAGAGGGCAGATAAAGGAGAAATGCATTTTAGGCCTCTACAAGGGAAAGGCCTGTACAAAGATTTGGAAAAGAAATGCTGAATTCAGGCAACAGTCAGTGGTCTACTTTGGTTTAGGGGGAATAGGAGATGATGTTAGGGGTTTGTTTTTGACAACTGCAGGCAGAAAAATATCAATATATCAATTCACCTAGTAAACAGATTCCAGTCTTACTCTCTTATTCTACAGTTGAAGAAACTCACCCAAAAGCTAAGTGACTTGCTGAAGGCCACAGAGGCTATAAAGAGTAAAGCCAAGTGCTTTGACTTCAAATCCAGTGTTCTTTCAATTACCTACAAGGCCAAATCTATTAGGAGTGCTCACTCAGGATTCAAATTCTGCCTCAGACATACATTTAAAATAATTCCATTTAAAATACTTGTTCATTTCACAAATCGTAATAACTGACATCTGGCCTTTTGCAAAACTTTTTTAACTCTGCAGTTTGCAAAGCACTTTAGGTCCATTATTACCTCATTTGACCATCACAACCCCCAGCATACAACTTATGTATGCTGGAAACAGCATACATAAGAAGGTTGTTGTGTTTGTAAGGACCATAACATCAGAGAGATGATGACAGGACTTGCAAATGACTTTGATTTCAGTGAGGGAGGGCTGTGCAAGGTCATCCAACCTCACTTTCTCCTCCAGGTCCATCTGGATCCAGTGTTCAAATATTCACCAGAAAGACTGGAGATGCCCCAGGATGCAATGGGAGACCCCAGCCTACTCAGACTAAGGTCTTTTCAAGTTCTTACTTTGAGTGAAATAATGTCTATTCAGTGAATAGGCCTCTTTAAGTAGTTACTCAAGGGATAGCCCCTTACTCAAAAAAAAAAAAAAAAATCAAACTGGGAGGGGAAGCCTCTCAAGGTTTTGACCATCACAACCCCCCTGGGAAGTACTATATACATAACTAAGTAACATTCCCATGAAAGGGCAGGAGCCAGATTTGATACTAAGGCTCTGGTTGAGCCCTCTCATCTACTAAATGAAGCTGCTTTAATTTGAGACACTGACTGACATTTAACACAGATGTCAGACAGCAGGTAATATGTGAATGTTCAGTTCAATATTTGAAAATAGAGAGTGTAAATAGATATGACATGGTTTGAACAAGTTGAAGCATTTCAGGCTCTGCCTCAGACACTCAGTTGCTGCAGGAGTCCTCACCTCAGCACTCTTGAGTGGCAGTTTCTTCATCCATAAAATGGAGCTAAGATCAGCAACTACTTTACAGTGAGGATCCAATGAGAAAACATATAGGAAAAAAATTTTTAATTGTTAAACTTTTCCTGCTAAGAAAATATCCCCCAAAAAGACTTTTGTGAACATGGATTTGTGAAAAGAAAGAAAAACAGGAATTTGAAGAAAGATGTTTGTGTTTGAAGAAACAGGGCCCTGGCCAAATCACCAGGCATTCCTGACCGAAGTTTTCCTGTTTTGTTCTATATTCATCCACCCACAGAGATAGGAAAAACAAATGGGGCTGTGAATGGTGAGTGACTAAGGTTATGGGGAAACTGAATCATCAGATGTCAAGGACTGAATACTATTTTTTTAAATGAAAATGGATTTAATATTTGATACATGCAAGGACACCAAGATAATGAAAGCATTGTTATTACCAGCTAGAGCTAAAGCAACTACAAAAACCAAGCATGAGCCTGATAACAGTGTTTGCCATTGGAGCATTAGCCTCAGAATGACTAGAACAACAGCATCAACAATTTTATTATGATTTATTACTATTATGTTGTGACAGCGCCATGCAGAGTCTGCAGAGCCCAAACATACACACTCTCCCTTGAGCCACACAACAGTGCTGGGAGGGAGTCACTACACATATTATTGTTTCCACAGATGGGAAAGCTGAGGCTCTGATCACATGACTTGCCCATGATCAAACAGATGTTCATCGTATCAGAGGCAGGATGTAAACCTTTTGTCTTCCTGACTCTCCAGTCCAGCATTTCATCCAATGTACCAGGCTGCCTCTGAATTAACTAATTAACTAACCACTAACCACTGTGGATGTTTATCACAGGTAAGATGTCTACCAGATGGTGAATTATCTGAAGCATCAAGATGCATGAAACTAAGGAATTTTTTTAAAATGGCCTTCAGTCCCATGTGACTCCTCTTTTCCGTTCTACAGTAGCAGTAACAGAACGCTAAGAATTACAGATTTATAAATATTCATTTAAGGACGAGTACTCTTAACATTAACAGTCTGACCAATAATTGATCCACTACTGAGGGACTGAAGGCCACCTGTCCTGACATTCTTGCTATCAGTGAAGCCAAAAGGAAATACAGTTGTGTTTTTTTACTGAAGGACAACTGGTTAATTCTCCTTAAAGATGCAAAAGTAAATAAAAAAATAAAAGGAAGAGAAGAAATATTTCATCATGTGGCCCAAAATAACAAGAAATAATAATTTTTGCTACATTTGGTCCTCTCATTTTGCAGTGCTTGTTTAGGCGCATCTAAAATAGCCCACCATGAAGTTTCTGATCGTCTTGTGCCAAAATCCAAAATATATAAAATCTGTGAAAAACTTGGCAAGATCCTCCAAATCAAGTTAACATACATTTTTACATGTGATGACTAGCATGAAAATGCAAATAGGGAGCATGATAAGGCTCTACTGGAAAATAAAAGGCCACATGGTAAAAGAGAACTACATGTGGAGTAAAAGTAAAATCTGGGTTCAAATCCCAGCTCCTCTACTAAGTGTACAGCACTAGAAAAGTTCCAATTTCTTTGGGATTAAATTTTCACAAAATGAAGAACTGGATTAATATTAGATTAAGGTCCCTTTCCACTGTCTATCCTATGAAATCAAAGAAGCTATGGATCATTCAAAAGTCTCAAACCTATTTATCATGGATACTTCTGTCAAGAAGGAAGTTGGAAAGAGATGGCTGTGGTAAATACACTGAAAATCATAAAAATAAAACAAATAACAGTGATGGTTTCTGACATTTAGAACTTTAGATTTTGCAAAATGCTTCTAATATGTTCCTTCTCACGTTGTGAGACTTAACAGATGAGAAAACTGAGGGTCACTGAGGTATCATTGCCAGAGGCAAAGTCTGGTACTATTTTCAACACCTATTTTGACAAATGAACAACTGGTTATAGATTTAGCATTTATTTCAGAATCCCCTGAATCTATGAAGGCAAATCATTGCTAAACTAAAAGTTAAAACAAGGAACTACCCCTCAGTTTTTTACAGGTCACACTAGGGGCTGTAGAAGTAGAAACTAGCCTGTTGTTTTCTCCATTTTGCTTCCTGCACAGCCCTCCAAGAACAGTGCCAACTCTAATTACCAGATAAGAGGCTCAGGGATGAATTAGATGATCTCACCCCAACGATCCCAGAACATGAATTTCTGCTGTTTTGTTGGTGTTGTTATTGCTCAGTTATTTTCAGACATATCTGACTTTGCAGCCCCATTTGAGGTTTTCCTGGCAAAGCTGCTGGAGAGGTTGGCCATTTCCTTCTCCAGCTCATTTTACAGATGAAGAAGCTGAGTTAAGAGTTACCAGGGTCACACAGTATGAGGCTGGATTTGAACTCAGGAAGATTAATCTTCCTGACTCCAGGTCTGGTACTCTATCTACATCAACACCTACCTAACCCAGAAAATCAACTACCTTACATTTATTTTGTATTTCTTGGGTATACATTTATCTGCATGCTTATTGTCTCTCCATGATTGTATCTCCTTCAGAGAAGAAACTGTTTGAATCTTTGTATTTGTATCTCAAGACCAGTGAGTGATATATATAATAGGTTTTTATTAGAAGTCTGCTGACTGATTAATTCACCAGCAAACATGAAACCATACCGATACTCTATTATCACAGTACTAAAAACACATGTATGGAAGAGGCAATGATGGCATTTAATATGATGTAGGCTGTAGCTGATTGTTAAATTTTCAGTATGAGCATCTTCATCTTAGAAATCAGCAAGCTTTACAAATCAAGGTTTAAATTATTATTGTGTTGATTATATAGACTTTAAAAAGTGATGAAGAAAATGCTAATAATATAATAAAGTATGTCATATGTCATTTTTTTCCAGAGAACCAGTTATCAAATGTTTCAAAACCAGCATACCCTTGAGTGTACCTGACCAAATAAATTCAAATTAAATCCACGGCAGAGACAACACAATTTGAAAACGCTCAAGGATAGATGTTTTTAAATAATTTAAAATAGTTATTTAAAATGTTAAGTAAAAGAGGGGGTATGACTAATGGTGTTTTTACCAAAAAAAAAAAAAAGTAGCTGGGGTCAATTAACCTATACACTTATTTTGTCATCTCCACAAAATTTTTATAAAAGTGAGCTCTATGTGCATAGAGATTACCCTTGAAGTAATTTTAAAAACAGGTTTTCACAAATATTTTTCCACAATAAGCTATCTTTACAATTATAAAAGTGATCAAGAAGTAAAGAATATAAGATTCCACTATATCTACAGTTTATTGCTTTTTTTTAAGTATTTGAACACAGAATATAATAAAACCTGAAAGTTTTTCTTCAACTGAGAAGGATTCCATCCACATACAGCCGAGACAAATGGAACAGCAGAGAACCCTGCCCCTGACTTTCTGGTACATGACAGCAAAAGAAGCACAGAGCAAAGAGATACGTGTCTACCTGAGGTATTCTCAGTATCTGTCATGTACTACTCACAGATGGCCTCCTTTGTAAAATGAAGGGAGTAGTCTCAATGGCTCTGAAGTTTAGGTCTAACTCTACAATCCTATGACTATGGAAAACATCCTGCACAAGCTCAAACAAAAGAATGACTTGCTACTGATGGCAAAGCTCTCCAAGCATTACTCTTTCTAGATGACACTGCACTAACTGCACTGAATCCCAGAATGTTACAAAAGCCTCCTCAGTGAAATACACAGGTGAGAGATTTTTTCTTCTAATGTAGATAGTTTAAAAATGTCTCTTTTCCAGACAGTAATAGGAAGCAAGATGGATGGCCCATTGATGTAGGATGTGTATGTACCTATATCCAATTAATAATATTAACCCATTTAGAATGGGTTCTACAAAGAAATAAAGCTCTAAGCCCATATGTGAGAGTAAGTAGAGGTTATCTGGATAGATCACACTTAGGAAATGACTCAGTGCTTTAAATAATCCTCAACAGCAGACTGCTGCAAAAAGCTCCCCTGTTTTTACCATCAATATTCATCCAGTGATAAGACATGGCCATGAATAATGGGAACTACTAGTTTCGTATGATCAAAATTTCTAGCGAACCAAAAAGAAATGGAATAATTCATGGTGAGCACAAGCTTGATACAGGGTATCAAGAAACATGGCATCAAGAAACATGACGTATACACACAAAGTAGTGTAAGACGTTATAGAGAACATATATGATCAAGTCAAGGGAACAAAAATTTTTGAAGCATCTACCATGTGCCAGGCAGGAAGGGATGCAAAAACAGGGAAAAAACAAAAACAAAAAAAGTTTTTGCTCTCTAGGAACTCACACTACTGGCAAACAACTATGCACAAACAAGAGACATACAGGATAAACTGGAGAAAACCTCAGAAGAAAGGCACTAAGATTAAGGAGGACTGGGAAAGACTTCTTACAGAAGGTGGGATTTTATCTGAAACTTGAAGAAGTCAGAAAACTGGAGATGAGAAGAGAGAAAATTCCAGGCATGAGGGACAGAGTAGAAGTGCCTGAGATTGGGAGATGCTTTGTCCAAGAATGGCAGTGAGGCCCACTATCCTAGAATATGTGGAGGAAGTAACGTATAAGAAGACTGGAAAAGCAGAAAGGTGCAAGGTTATGAAGGCCTTTAAAAGCCAAATACATATTTGATCTTAAAAGTAAGAGGGAGCCAGTGGAGTTTATTGAATAGGCAAGTGACGTGGTCAGACCTATGCTTTAGCAAGGTAACTGGCAGCTGAATGGAGGATAGGCACTGTAGTGACAGCGTCAGAGTAAAGAAGTGGGTACACATGAGATGGTACAGAAGTAAAATAGACAGGACATGGCAACAGACTGGATATGGAAGAGAGAAGTAAGAAGTACAGGATTACACCTGACTGGGAGGATGGTGGTTCCCTAAATAATATCAGGAATTTAAGAAGTGGGGAAGGGTTTAGGGGAAAGATAATAAGTCAAGTTTTAGATATATTGAGTTTAAGATTTTTATAAGACATTGAATTGAAGATGACCAATAAGCATCTGGAAAAAGGGGAACTGGAGGTCAGGATAGGGATTAAGGTTGGGCAAACAAACTCAGGAGTCATTGAATACAGGGAAGATGATTTCACCCAAAGAAATATTTTGAAGGAGAAAAGAAGGGGGCCCAATACAAAACCTGAGGTGATAGCCACAGTTAGCTCGTGAGACCTAAAAGAATATCCACCAAAGGATACTGAAAAAGCATGACCAGATGTTCAGGAGAACCAAGTACAAGCAGTGCCCCAGACACCTAGGGAGAAGAAAGGATCAAAGCTGTAGAGAAAGAAATCAAAATAAAAGGAGGTTGCTCACACTGCTAAGAATAAAGAACAACAAATGGATAGTCTAGATACATGTATCCCTAAGTTTTGAGAGAACCAAATAACTACACCTCCATTCCACTGTATGGATACTTTAAGGAAGCGTACAGAAAAACTGCAACAACATACACAAAATAGAAGAAGGCAAGGAGACAATGAGGTCTACACCTCTGAAAGGAATGCATACCACTAAAATTACAGAAACAAAGATTTAGAACATTAAACTACCTAACAGTGCCAATTTGCTTATTTATACAATACCACAATACAATCTTTACCCAATAGCTGCTGGGCCTGGAATCTGGAAGATGTAAGTTCCAATCCTGCCTCTGACACTAACTAGCTGCGTGACTCTGGGCAAGGCATTTAATCTGTCTGCCTCAGTTTCCAGATCTGTGAAAGGGGGATAATAACAGCAAACCTCCCTTCCCAGCGTTGTTGTTGGGATCAAACGAGGTATTTGTAAAAGGCTTAGCGTAGGGCCCTGGACACGCTAGCTGCTATTTACTGTTAACTATTATTGTCATTGCCAGAGTAAAACAGCTATTCTCTTTAGTAAACAGTCTCCTTTGAGAAGTTGTACTTAATATACAATCTCTGATGTAATGAACATAGCATATAAACAGCTCATTCGTTGACAGTTTCTAAAACTAGATTAGGTCTCTATTGTTTCTTCTTGTGACATGATAAGAGTAAAGAAATATCTGAAGCATGTCATTTGAAGGAAAAGATCAATATGAGGCAATGTTTCAAAATCTTCTTTAAATTTAAGATGTCTGCTAAAAATTAAAACCAGACATCTGTGGAGCTGCAATACTCTGCTTTCACTCTGACATCATATCCTACCAAAGCTTTTTTTCAGGATGTGGGCAGCAAACCACAAGAAAGAGAATCAACTGTCAAAGGGGTTGAGCAAATTTTGAACTGATGCCAAAATGTGGGAAGTAACAACACAACAGACACATGACATTCATTCCATGAGCACCAGTTCTGTAAAAAGGTGGCATGATCACCTTAAATTAACATTTTTTAAAAGTTGTGTACACACATTTTATAACAGTTTCCAAAAGAGTAACTAAACCTACCCTTAAGACAACCACATTGTGTTCACTAATACAACTTATTACCAAATATTTTTAGGAGGTTGAAAATCTCTTATTAAATGGCCATGATAAGAAAAAGCAGTTTTCAGCAGGAAAAATAAAAGTTATCTATAATCATATGAAAAAAATGCTCCAAATAACTAGTGATCAGAGAAAGGCAAATTTAAACACTTCAGAGGTATCACCAGATCAACCAATATGACAAATACTGCAAGGGATGTGGAATAATGGAGATCTAATACACTGTTGGTAGAGTTGTGAACTGGGATAACCATTCTAGAGAATAATTTATAACTATGCCCAAAGGACATAAAAACTGTGTGTACCCTTTGATCCAGCAACATCACGGCTAAGTCTAGATCCCAAAGACATCCAAAAAAAGAGAAAAGGATTATTTGTACAAAAATATTTATAGCAGCTCTTTTGGAAATTAAAGGCATGCCCATCAATTGAGGAATGGCTAAACAAGCTGTGGTATATGATTGTAATGAAATATTATTGTCCTATGAGAAATGACAAGAGGTAATTTCAGAAAAACTTGCAAACACATAAACTGATGCATAGTCAGGTGAACAGAACCAGGAGAATGCTGTACATAGCAACAGCAATATTGTTTGATGAAGAACTGTTCTCAGCAATATAATGTTCCAAGACAATCTCAAAGGATTAATGATAAAGTACACTCTCTGCCTTCAGAGAAAGAACTGATATTGATTGAACACAGGCTGAAGCATGCTATTTTTCACGTTTTTTCTTTCATTTTTTTCTTTTATTCAAGTCGTCTTGTACAAAATGAGTAATATGGTAATGTTTTACATTACTGCACCTGTATAACTTATATCTGATTGTTTACTATCTCAAGAAGGGGAAAGGGAGAAAGGGAGAGAGAGGGGGGTGGAATTTGGAACGCAAAACTTTAAATAAAAAATGTTTCAGAATTGTAAAAAAAAAAAATCTCATCTTGTATAATGTTAAATTGCTATTAACTTGGTTTTTTTTTAAGATTTCAAGATTATTTTGTTACAGAAAATAAAAAGTATTACAAAATAAATCAGTTATGTGGCACATATTCAAAGAAACTAAATTCCTTAGAAAATATATAAACATTGAAAAGATCTTTCAATACAAAATATTACCGTATCCCAGGCCCTTAAAGGAACAATCAAATAACATGGTTCTCAATTCCAGCATCCACCAACAAACTCAGTTTAAATAAAATAAAATCAATAAGTCAATTTGTTATGTCTGAAGTAGCACCTGAAGGAATGACATACATAAGAGAATCTAGTTGAAAACATTCTCTGATCAGGGAAACCTTTCTGATGTCATATTGCCATAGGGCTTCATGCCATGTAACTTTTGGTAATAGAAAGGGCACTCAGAGGACTTGGGTTCATATTCATACTCTACCATTTTACTACCAGTATGACACTGGACAAGTCACCTAACTTACTTGGGTTTCGATTTCCTTTTCTCTAAGGTACCTCCCGGCTCTAGCTCTATGATCTATGTTCAAGTTGACAAATATTTATTACACTCAATGCAATAACCCTGGTATATATTACTGATCCGTGATGGCAATTTAGTGGAAAGCAATGCTCAACCACTGGGATGCATACCTTGAATTGTTTTCCTAAGGACTGAGAGAAGTTTGGTTTGAGAGAAATTTAGTTAACACCATCTAAATACCCTCCACTACAATTGATGAAAACACATCTGGACAATGACTAATAGGGATAAGGTAGGTATTATCGTATGACTAAGCAACAACTCTTCTAAAGAATAAACTAAATGGGATCCAAGTAATCGGTCATGGCTCATGCTTTCTATCAGCTAAATTTGCAGCTGACTTTAAATCCTATACTCCAAAGACATGAAAGGACCTTATCAATCACCTCTTACAAACAAGGAAGCTGAAACAACTGCCTGAGCTCATACAGGTAATATCTGACAAGATTAGAATCATATTAAGAGAATAGGATGTATTTTACAAGAATTCAGAAGAATGTGAAGTTCAGTAAAGTGTATCTAGGAAGTGCACCTTCTTCATCATGAATCCTTTCCTGACTGCCTCACTGCCCTTCTTCCAAACTATATTGTTTTAACTGTTCTGACTATATATTTATATTTATTCACTTTATGTTTATGCTATATGTGTTGATATGTGTTATTTACTGTCTCTCCTATTAGAATGTAAGCCCCTCACTTACAGAGGTTGTTTCATTCTTTGTATCCCCAACACCCAAGCAGAGTGCCTGGCAAACCATAGGCACTTAATACTTGCTGAATCACTAATTACACATCTGGAACCCAACTGAACCCCAAAACCAAAGCTAAAAGTCTACAGTGTTACAACAATAGTAATGTAAAAGCATTGGCTCTGAGAAAAAAGGACCTGGGTTCAAATGCTGACCACTAATCCTGCCTATGTAACAATGTTGGACAAGTGACTTAACCTCCTTGGGCCTCAGACAGGTTGGCCTGAGGCACCTTCCAGCTTTGGATTTGTGATCCTTTTATGTGAAACGTGAACAAAGTAATAAGAATCTGCATTAAGATCAAATACAAGGGGACAATACGATGTTAGGAGTCAAACAGTGTATGCAGTGCCTTAGAGCAAAGTGGACGTGAAGAGAATGAACTCACACTGAATCTGAAGGACACTAAAGGATTTGCTGAAGAGTGGGCATAAGTACAACAAAAATGTACGGATCAAAAGAGTTCACAATCTGGCAATGAGTCAGCAGTGTGATAGGACATGTACAATGCAAAGTGGACGAGAATTTATAAAAACTAAATGAATATTTCAGAACCATTAAATAACTCTACTACTGGTTAATTATTTATTAAAAGGTCTGTAACTACACATAGATACAGATATAAATACATAACAAAAATTAGGAATAACTGGTGCACAACCTTCATGCTCTATTAGGATCCAGGAAATGTCACAAGATCTAAAGGAAAGGTCCTGGGATTCTAGAAAAATCCACTGTGGACTCAAGTCACATACATGAAAAAACATGAATGGATTTCTATCTACTATTGGAGGGAGTATCCACATCAATAAGATGACAGACTCATCGAAATATCTACATATAGGATTATATTTCATTAGGGTTTCTTCAACATAAGAACCAAACCCAGAAGTCATTCGGGAAAAAACAATGTTGAAAAATAAGAGTTACAAGAAAGGTAAAATAAAACCAGGACTGTGAGAGATGGCAAACTGGCCAACACAATAATGATAGCCTTGAATTAGCTCAAGATTGTTTCAAAAAAATGGGCTACTTGCCATTTTCCATCTAAAGAACAGATTTAAATTATGTCTGCAAAAAGATTTCTAACTGAGGAGAGAACGTTATAATAAGCTCCGAAGTATGGGTGTGAAATTTACTTTCTATAATCATTACAAGTGAGACAAATCTTGTTTAAACCTGGCCTTTCCTAAAGGCAAATAGATAACCTTACACAGTACCTCCAGTTCTAAAAAGGCATAAAAAAAGCTCTCTTTATCATATACCAATGATTTTCTTGTCATCTTGGCAAAAAGATAAACAGGCCAGAAAAAGGGGGAAGAAAGAAATAGATTCTTTTTAAGAGAAATTTTTTTTCAATTACATGTAAAAACATTTTTAACATTTATTTTTTAAAATTTCGAGTTCCAAATTCCCTTCCTCCCTCTCTTCCCTACTCCCCACCCAAAGAAGGCAAGAGATTTCATATAGGTTAATAAACGTGTGGTCATGCAGAATATATTTTTATATTAGTCACATTGTGAAAGAAAATACAACCAACCCCCCCCTCAAAGAAAACCACAAAAAAAAAAAAGTTTAAAATATGCTTCACTCTGCTTTCAGACTCCATCAGTTCTTTCTCTAGAGGTGGACAGCATTTTTCATCATGAACCCTTAGGAATTGTCTTGGATTACTGTACTGCTGAGAATAGCTAAGTCATTCATATTTGATCATCTTACAGTATTGCTGTTAGTATATACAATGATTTCCTGGTTCTGTTCACTCGGCATCAGATTACCTCACTTTATATCAGTTCATGTAGGTCCTCCAGGTTTCTCTGAAAGCATCCTTCTGTTTATTTCTTAAAGCATGATAGAATTCCATCAGTCATATATGACTTGTTCATCCATTCCCTAATTGATAGACATCCTCTAAACAATTCTTCGCTATCACAAAAAGAACTGCTATAAATATTTTTGTACAAATAAGTCGTTTCCTTTAAAAAAAAAAAAACTCTTTGGGATACAGACCTAGTAGTGGTATTGCTGGGTCAAAGTGTATGCACAATTTTATAGCCCTTCAGGCATAATTCCAAACTGCTCTCTAGAATGGTTGGATCAGTTCATAGCTCCACCAACAGTGCTTTAGAACCCCAGTTTTCTTACATCTCTCCCAATATCTGTCATTTTCCATTTCTATCATATTAGTCAATCTGGTAGATGTAAGGTAGTACCTCAGGAGTGTTTTAATTTGTCTTTCTCTAATCAATAGTGATTTAGAATATTTTTTTCACACGACTACAGAGAGCTTTGATTTCATCTGAAAACTGCTTATTTGTATCCTATGATGATTTATCAATATTCCAAGCCCTACAATCCTTAATTGTAGAAGCTGCTTAATCTTGTATTATCTTGATCATGGCTCCACAGTATTTGAATATTTTCTCCTTGACCTGGGAGCTCTGGAATTTGGCTATAATATTCCTGGGAGTTTTCATTTTGTTATCTCTTTCAAGGAGGTGATCAGTGAATTCTTTCAATTTCTATTTTATCCTCTGGTTCTGGGACAGTAGGGCAGTTTTCCTTGACAATTTCTTGAAAGATAATGTCAAGGCTCTTTTTGATCATGGCTTTCAGACAGTCTGAAAATTCTTAAATTTATCTCTTCTGGATCTACTTTCCATGTTAATTGTTTTTCCAATGAGACATTCATTCTTTTGATTTCATTTTATTGTTTCTTGATGTCTCATGGAGTCATTAGTTTCTACTTTTCAAATTCTAATTTTTAAGGAATATTTTCTTCAATACCTTCTTTTCCATTTGATTAACTCTATTTTTTAAGAAGTTTTTTTCCATCTGTGAATTTTTGCACATCTTTTTCCATTTGGCCAATTGTTTTTTAGGCAATTCTTGAAATACATTCATTTTTACATGTTTCTCTCTCAATGTAAAAGCTGGGAGAGAAGCAAAGTAAAGATGATGAACTAAGGGGACCTAGGATTAGAAAGGTCCTCTGAGAAAAACTAGTTCAATTCCCACTTCAAACAACTAGATAGGCTTTTGTATATCAGCTACTGGCAAGCAGTTATTTTTTTCATTTTATAACTTCAGCTCATGACAGTTGAAACTTTCATTTAAGTATCAGCAATTATCTTTAAAACTATCATAGGAAAATTTCAGAATATGATCAATGATTCTCTTTAATAAAAGTTAAATGTAAGATCTTAAATTGTATTGAAATTTAAAGTTCTTGCTTTAATATTTTTAATCATGATTTTTTTCAAAAATATAACAACAGCTCTTTATCAACATGTAATAGATATGGCACATGGGTGGCTATCCTACCTATGCAATAGTATATTACTCTAGACAAATCCCTTCAACTCTCTGTCCCTTAGCTGCTCATCTGTAAAAATGAGAGGACTGGACAGATACAATGACCTCTAATGTCCCTTCCAGCTCTGAAACTGTGATACTCGGTGATCTTTTGCATTTTTTAACCAGATTATCAAGTTCATTAGTAGACAGAACTGTTAGTGAAGAACTCTCTCTCCAATGTACGTGCTCTTCAACTTAACAGTCTTTGAGACTTACTTGGGCACTGAGAGGTTAATGGTAACACAACAAAAACACTGCTACAGAGCTCTAAAGTCTGCAAAGTATTTTACCATATTTGCTCATTTGATCCTCACACGGCCCTGAGAAGAAGGCATTATCCATTGTTATTTTCATTTCACAGAAAAGGAAAGTAAGGAAAACAGATGAGAAGTAACCTGCCACAGCTACTGAGTGTGTATGAGGCCAATCTGAACGTGGGTCTTTCTGACTCAGGTTCACACTCTGCTGTGCCACCTGCTGCAAACAATTTGACCAGAGCTACACTTTAGTCAGCCACAATATGTGTTACAGTCCAAACTTGAACACAGATCTTCCCAACTCGAAGGACAGCTCTCTATCTACTAGGCAATACTAACTCTCCACATCATCAAATCCATTAGACTAGCAAATTAATTATGAACAAGGAAGCAAGATAAAAATTATGGTCATTCAAAAAAGAGCAACATTTTTAAAAGTGATAATCTTTCCATTTTACCTGAAAAAAGGAAATCAAATTAATGTAATAATCCACACTGTCACTCTGAAGGACTAAATATATAACTACATTATATAGCTATTTTTCAATGTATCAGTGAGAGCAATTATTTCCAATTCAAGGTTAAATTAACTGTTTTCAGTGAATGACGTACATTCATTCCCAACAGAATTAAATCTATATATAGCGTTGGTAACACCATATATAATTATTAAATCAGCTTGTGTGTTAAGATACCAATTACAGACAAGCACAAAATGCCAAGTGCAATAATGTTCTATCATATACTTACAGTTCTTTGTGTTTCTCCTCTGCCAAAATTTGGTCATTGGGTTTCAGACCATACCTGTATAAAACATAAAAAAAAATTACTAGTCACAGAAATGCACAAATATATTTAACAGATAGCCAACAAGGCTTTGAATAAAGATAGATAAATCACAGGATTTTACAAATCTCACTGTAGGACTTAGACAAGTCAATTGTCCTCCAACCAATTTTTTAAGTCATATTTAGCTGTCCCTTGTTATAACAAAATTCCTGGGGCACACTTTACCTGATCTCTTCCACTGCTACAAGGACATACAGAAACCTCCCTGCCTATATATATCATGGATATTTTATACCAGCAGAGATTAAGATAGATGCTGGATATCATGAACATAAAATAACCCCCCTGAAAAACTGATTATTTTTAACTCACAGGAAACAAAAAGGCTGTTACTGATGTGGGAGTCATTTCTGAATCATTTATCTATATACAGTCAGGCCATCAGTTCATTACATTTAACGTAGTATAGAACTGAAGCAAGTTCAACTACTTTAAAAAAGCTGTTGGGGCTGAAAAATGTAATATGGGTTTAAATATATATGTGTGTATACATACATATATACATATATATATTTATACAGAATCTTAATGATAATCTCCCTTCAAGAGATGTCAAACTGGCTTACAGTTCTTCAAGTATAACAGCATGAAACTAGTCAATCAGTCATACCAGTCAATAAACATTTATTAAGAACCTATTAAGTTTCATCTTCATGCTGCTACATAGGCTGTCCGTGAAACCAATTGGTCTTCACCTGTGCCTCTTTAGAATTTCCAGTCTTTCAAAGCTTATATCAATTGCCACTTCCTTTAGAAGACTATAATGATCCCCTTCTCCGACCCTAGCTACTAGTGAATATCTCCCTGGAAATTAATTTCTATATATCTTTATTTCTTATTGCAAAAAGTACTGATACTTTTTTGGATTTGGGTTTTTTTGGATAATAATTGTTTGTATTTATAAAGTGTCTACTATGTATCAAGCACTTTACAATTATTAACTCATCTAATCCTTACAACAACCCTGTGAGGAAGGTGCTATTATTCAGATTTTACAGATTAGGAAACTGAGCAAACAGAGATTTAAGTAACTTGCCCAAGGCTACACAGCTTGTATGTGTCTGGGGCCAGTTTTGAACTCAGGTCTTCCTGATGCCAGGGCCAGCACTCTATCCAATAAGCATGGCTCGAGGCATGAGCATAGTAGTAAGATAAAAATATAATCAAAAGATGTTCACAATTTAATAACATCGAGGGCATATCTAAATTGTTTTCCAGAAGAAGTGGCCCACGTCACAATTTGAACAGTATAGGAGTATATCTATCTTCCCAAAGTCCATCCAACATTTACAATCTTTTCTTGTCATCTTTGCCAGAGAGGTATGAAGTGAAACCTGAAGTTGTTTTAATTTGCATCTCTTTTTATCAGCACTTTGGAGTACTTTTTTGATATAGGTAGTGAAAGCCTGCCTTTCCTCTGTTCATTTTCTCTGACCAGTTATCACCAGGAAAATGGCTGTTGTTCTTTTATACGTGAAGCAATTCACTCCTCACTCCTCACTCAAAGCTAGACACTAGGGATACAAAGCTAGACACTAGGGATACAAAGCTAAACATGAAAGTAGTTCTTGACCTCAAAGGGAGATAACACCTATGTATTTGTGAAGTATATATGTACATACACGACTGTATGTATCTATGTTCATAAAAATATATGAGGCAACATCACACAGAGTTTCGAAAGTTGATGCTGAAGCTGTGAAGAACTGTGTCACCCTAGGCATGTAAAATAACCTTTCAGTGATCTAGGCAACTAAGACCATAAATTTCAAAAAGATAACGCCCTGCAGGTATTGGTGGATGTTTCCTCATCTGAGAATTCACTATCCAGCTATCCAGTCTTTATCTCTATAAAAACATATACAAGAGATAATGGGAGAAAGAGAAAGGCAGGGGACGAGCAACTGGAGGCATCAGGTAGAAGATGGTACTGAGCTTTGAAGGAAATTAAGGATTTTAAGGGGTGGACAAAGTGAGGGGGGGATATATGGGAGAGAACTTGTGTAAAAGGCATTTAGAGAAGAAAGCACTACAGACAAAAAAGTCAGAGGTAATGGAGACTGACTGAAACTTATAATAGCAAACACTGAGTGTATAACATTATTAGCTATAAATACAATGAATTCCTTTAGAATTAAGTGGTGATTGTGGCAATAATAACAACACCAAATTAAAACACTTTTTATGAGGTATATAAATATCAAAGATCAGCTCAACTGAACACAAATCCAATGTGCCCAATCCAAAAGTATAAATTATATGAATCTGGTGTTTAGCACTAACCATCTGCTAGCCTACCCCTACTGCGGCCTAGATAAAAATCTCAGCTTTCTCATCTGCAAAATGAGAGGTTGGAGCTGGAGGTTGGACTGCCAAGGTGTTTCATAATCTAAATTCTTTACAATCCTGTGAGGGCATGAATAAATACCAAAATGGTAACGAATTATGGAGGTGGGAAGAATATATTAAGCCATAAAAATTTGCTACAGGAAAGGTTTATATAAGATCATGCATGTTAAAGTAATTATCATAGCATCCACTAACTCAAAGGGGTCAAAGACACACTGCAGGATTTGCTTTTACAACCACAGATGCCAAAGCTAGATAATGACCTTCCGTGTGCCCTACAAGAGCAGAACCTACAAGGACTGCTGCGTTTTCTGGGAATTGCAAGGTAGTCCATCAAAAGGAAAACAGAACTTTTGAGTGCCTACTGACCACCTAGGTTTTATTAGAAGCTGGCCACCCCAGAGAAGAGGTAACTAGGAATGAATGTGTATGTGAATTGTAACAGATGAAGTTTTATGCTCAATAAATTACTGAAAGTCAGCCTGTCACATTGCAGTGTGCTAGAGAATAGAAAGGCAAAGACAAAAATGAAACTGTCTTCATTTTAGGAACTTACATTCTACAAGAAGAATACCATGTAAGGTGAGAAGAGATTTTCATCTTTTTCTTTGTCTCTCTACTGTGTGTCCAAGCACATAGTAGGTGCTTAATAAATGTTTGCTAACTGTTTGACATATAAATGTAACATTTTTTTTGTTTTAAAACAAAGCTAACAGAGAAGGCATCAGCAATTACCAAACCATGTACCTACTGTCATATCGCTATCAACAGCTATTATATAGATGAGCTATGAAGCATAAAGTATACCACTCATGAGAAAATGAGGACTGAGAGAGGCTTTCCTCAAACAAGTTCTGGAAGAATGAAAGAACCCAAATTAATATGTAATATCAATGTAAATGAGTTAATAAATGTAAAGCACTCTGCAAAACCTAAAGCAATACAAGCTAATTAATATGATATAAAAAATTAAGTGTGGTACAACTTGTTTTCAAGTTCTAATAGTTTAAAATTCTCATGGAAAGAACATAAACATCCTAAAGAATAATCCTTCAATAATTAAGGATTGATCCAAAATAATCATATTGGCTGACATTTAAAGTCTGCAAACTGATATCTCAGAAGTTAATACTAGAGCCAAGACTGGAATCCTAACTTCAGCATTCTTTTCATTATATTAGCTTTACTCCTAAATTATGAAAAAAAAAAAAATCAATGAACAAAATTCATGTATTTATTATTCATATTACAGACATTATATTTCATAATGGCAGCTAGGAGTCAGTCGATGAAAAATACACTTGTAATACAGTAATAAATCGGAAGCACAAACTTATTAGGGCTATTAAATGGCCATAAGTAGATAGCCAAGTGTTTGAATTTCTACACTACAATTTTAAGTTTCACCAAGATTTTCAAGTGCTCCAATTTGCAATAAAGCATCAATGATTCACATTGACAAATGAAATGTACAAAAACCTTTGTGAATTTGCTAACAATTCTAATTATCTATTCGCATTATTCCTTCTTTAACATCTATATTGTCAGTTATTAAAATCTCACAAAACAACTACCATATTTACTTCCAAGAAGTGAATATTATCTATTAGCGAACAGTCTTCTAATTATGAAATTCAGTAAATTTACAAAAATTAAAATGTAGACCTGTTAAAGTACCATAGCAATTATCATAATGCTGGGAATATAATAGGTATTTAATAAACGCTTGTTCAACTGAACTGAACCAAACGTCTAATTTGATTAAATGAACATTTATTAAGCACTTAGTCTGTGTGGTGCAATGTTCTATGACTACGGATACAAAGATGAGAAATATTATCCATACACTCAAGTTTACGCTCTAATGAGTGGTTAAAACTTAGCCACAAACAATTATAACATAAAAGAGAATGGGATGAACACGCAGTCAAAGTTATCAGAGGGCTTCAGGAAAGATGTGGCTGCTAAAGTGAATCTTAAAGGTAGAAAATAATTTCATCAGGAAGAGAAGAGAAGGAGGGAAGGGTTGTGTGAATGTGTGGAGGTGGAAGCAAGACGAGATTAAGAGATAATTCTAGTCTAATTTAGATGGAATAGAGAAGACATAACAGACAGTAAAATAAAATAAAGCTGAAAAAGCAGGAAGAAGCCAGATTGGGTAAGGCCTTGAATGAAAGGAGGAGATTCCATTTTATTCAAAAGGGAATGTGAAACCATTACAGAAGGCTTAGGAACAGGAAAATGATGCTCTGAGATTCATCCATTAGTGTAATAACTCTGGCAGCTGTAAGAAAGATGAAGTGAAAAGGGAGAGATGAGCGGCAGGAAGAACAATGAGGACACAATTACAACAGTCCACTTAACAGATCACAGCCTGATCTAGGGTGGTGACAAAGGAAATGGAAAGGAGGATAAATGGGATTGCTCTTGACTTCACAGGGCCAGATAACTGACCGAATCCATGTGGCACCATCTAGGAATACAATGACAAAACAAAACAGCTTCTGGCCTCAGAGCTTACACTACACAGCAGAAATACAACACAAGCACAGATAATTACACACAAAAGACACACCAAGTAGGACAGGGACAGGGATAGGAAACGGACCCGTGACTTTGCTGACTGGGAAGAAACTCCCTCTACCAGTATAGATTGGTACTGTCTGTGCAACTGAAGAATCTTGACGAGTGGCCTAAAGCACTGAGAGGTTAAGTAATCTGCCCAGTGTCACATGGCCAGCAGGTGTCAGAGGTTAAGACTTGAACCCAGGCCTTCCTGGATTTAAGGACAACTCACAGTCTCAAACTTTCCACAAGAGTTGAACCCTGAAGGAAGCTGGATGTTACAAAAGGCAAAGAAGAGGAAGAAGAGCATGACAAGGACAGCCTATGGAAGGAAAGAGGGAAGCAGAAGATGGCACACTGGCTTTCAATAGAACAAGTAGTTAAGGTTGAAGTGTAGAGAGTCTGAAGTGTAATAATGTGAGATTTGGTCTGAAAAAGTTGGGTAAGCTGATTTTAATCACCACAGGAGTGTTCATTTTAATCATAGAGGCAACCATGAATCACTATAAATTAAGTAGGGAAATGATATGCTCGACTTTTGCATTAGGAATATTAAGTGAGAGTTCATCCAAAGCAAGAAACAATAAGGCCCTGAACTAGAGTGGCAGCAATGTGAATAGAGAGAAGGGAACAAATGAGAGAGATGGTGGGGAAGTATCCCTATGGAGACACAACCACTGACTGATTATGAGAGGTGAAGGAAAGGTAAAAGTCAAGGAACACTCCAAGGTTGTGAACCTTGGTTACTATGAGTACAATGGTACCCTTAGCAGAAATAGGAAAATTAATAAGAGAGGGAGATAATGCATTCAATTTAGGTCATCTTTAGCTTAAGATGTTAATAAGGTATCGAGGTACATAAATGTCCAGCAATTAAGTTGTCAATGCAAGCTGGATCTTAGGAGGGAAATGAGGTATGGTAATATACATATTTATAAGTCATATAAAGATAAGTGAATCCATGAGAACTGATGAAATCAACTAGAGAGGGATAACACAGAGAGATGCAAGGAGGTAATTCAGGACAGAGGCCTGACATAAAAGCACATTTAGGAGATGGGACATGGATGAGAAGTTGCATTCAAACAGGCTGGAGAACCAAGAGAGAGCAGTGTTATAAATCCTGGGAATAAAAAATATTTAAGAGGAGAGTATAGTCAACAGTATAAATGTTTGACCTCCAGTACAAGTAAATAAAGATGATGACAGACAAAAGGTCACTGGATTTAGCAATGTAGTCAATTATTGGTAACCTTGGAGAGAGTTCAGGAGAATGATGGAGTCAGAAGCCAATTCAAGGGCTTGAGTAATAAAAAGGAGTTGTTAGTAGAGAAAATGAAAGTAAATTTGTAGCTTTTTCTACAAGTTTTACTTATGAAAGAGAAGAGAAATACAGGGGAAAGCCTAGGAGATAGCAGTTAAGTGAAGGGTTTTGTTGTTGTTTGTTGGGTTTTTTAAACTAGGAGAAATCTAGGCATGTTTATAAGCAACAGGAAAGGAGTCAGTGTATACCTTAAATTAAAAATATGAGGGAAGGGTGGAATTCTGGTAGGAATATTAAGCAGGCATTTAGAAACAGCAATCTAGAGCCAAAGAGAAAAAAAAAGTTAGAAATGGATAGCTGATGAACTGCAAAGGGGAAAGATTGTCTACATTAAAAAAGGGCCAAAAATACAGTCATTCAGGACAACTGATAGGAGGCAGATAGAAGAAGAGCCAAGGAAGAATATTTTAGAAAAGAGGAAAATAAAGAGATAACAAGGACAGAGAATCCAATGGGAAAGTAATAGGCAAATGCAGCAGAAAGGTGAAGGAAGATATTCACAATTTACAAATAGGAAATTTAGGCTCAGAGATATGTCTCAAGATATGCTTTTTAAAAATAGCATAAATACTATATTATATATATAAATATATGTATATGTATACACACACACACACATATACGTTTGTGTACATACATATATACACATACCAGAGAGTATGCCTCAAAGATCTGTGATGCATGACACTCCAACCCTTAGCAATGTATTAAGTGATCAAATATCAATTGGAAAAATAATTAAAATAAAAATTAAATGGGAAAGGAAAAAATAAGATTTTCAGTTCAAAGATCAGTACAAAGCTAAAACTCCTATGGTTCAAATACCTCAAAACAAAAACAGACCATGGATTCTTTCTACCTCAACATGTTAACAAAATTCAGACCCTTTTTGTTTGTAAAGATAGATAACTTACCTTTTCTGACCCCAACCTTTGGTTGTTCCAACAAAGGCTAGCTGCTTCACTCTTTCTGTTATTGGGCTCACAACATTTTTTTTTCCCAAGGAAATGAAGTCTCACAGGCACCTTTCTAAATCTGTCATCTTAACCCATGTGTGTACTTCCATCAATGCAGAATAAAACCTATCCATCTCTTCTCATCCAGTGCCATTTTTTTTGAAAACTCATGTTTTTATGAAAACACTCCAAAGAGCCCCTATATGTACTGGACATCTCCCTTTGCTTCCTTTTAATATGTTGGGGATACTAGTGCAGTATTTGGGTTCTCGGTTAGCCTTCACACATCTAGCATCAAGAAACGAATCCTGCAGTATGGTAAAAAAGCAGTGCCAACTCATTCACAGCTGAACCATGTAATTCTGCCAACATCATGAGAATAAAGTTGCAGCATGTAAGAGAGAGTAAACCCTAATGCCAGCAGTAATAGACCAGTTGCTACTATGTAACTGTGCGGTAGTTCCAGTTGCTTATAGAAACTCAATTTTAGATAAATTTTCAGGGCTCAGAAAGGATATAGGGTTATATTATAAAGATTTCTCAAAAGTATTCCTAGAAAGTCAACCCTTGGAAACAGGGAAAGGGAATAGGACACTGCATAGGACTGTGTTCTGTCTTCCTCTAGGGATTGTGTGTATTTCTATAGCTAGGCAGAGTACCTCCCTATGGGCTGGAGGTAAGCCTTTCTAACACAGCCCAGACTACATTTCTGATTCAACTGCCTGAGACTTTATCCCATCACCACCACCACTTCTGGTGGTCATAATACACTTTATACATGACTATGTCCTCCTCTATTCATTCCTATCTTTGATGATGTCTTTCCCACCATTTCTAGTATGCAAATCATCATTAATAAGATTTTACTGCTATCTACTTACAACCATCAGGCAAAAGTATACTGACCTTTAGGTCACTTGAAATTTTGGTTTCCTAAGATGACTGTGTTCAATGATTTGCAATCATATAACATATTAACTGCTCAATACAATTAGCTAGTTTAGAAAGTGATGAAATAGTCCACATTCACTCATTTTAAACAAACTGTCTTGAACTTTTCAGGGATCATACCTCCCAACTCCCAAATTTCATTTTGACACAACTTTAAAGAATATTTTCCTTTCAAAATAAACTTATACACACATGTACATATACATGAACTTTCATTCATAAAAGCAATTAACAACTAGTTATTAATATATTAGAAAGTCTGCCTTCGAGCATTGAGAGGTTAAGTGACTTATCCATAATCCCATAGCTAGCATATAATGGAGACAAGAATCAATCCAAGGTCTTCCTAACTCCAAGGAGGGCTCTTACCATGCTATACTTTTGTGTTGAAAAATACTAACATTAAATAATGAACATTAAAACTTCTAACCAATTCCTATGCCAAGGTAAGGTAGCAGAAACTAACAAAAGTATTGCTCTTATCAAAGATTACTCTTTCACATAGTTACACTTAGGAGACTTAAAAGAGAAAACAATCACATTAAATGAAAGTTTCTGTTTTTAAGAACAATCATTTGTGGCATGGTCTTTTAGTCTCTCAGTGACTATACTTTTTCTCCACAAAGTATTTGAGTCTTTGCCTTTTGATGGTTTTCCCTGCCCTTTGTCTCACATTCATTTTCAATTTTGCCAATCCCTTTTAAAAATGCTTCCCAATCAGTATCAAAATATACTTAAATGGTATAGAAAATCAGATTCTCCTTATATCTCTCCTTCCTCCCTAGATATTCCTTCTCCTTCCCTGCACTCTTGCCATGACCTTCTAGAATTAGAGAGCTCCTCAAGATTTAAAGCATCTAACGATGCCAATTTCTATATCAAAATGGGGAGAGGAATGGGAGACGGCAACATATATATTTTAAAATAACAACTTGCTCTATGAGTAGTATAATGGAACAGCACAAGCTTCTACTTAGGAAATTATTTGCCTGCCTATGAGTGAAATGATCTCATTAGAGAGAATGCATTGGTAAGTGATGCCATTCACATCACATAAGTTAAGTAATAAGTTTCCAGGAAAAATTGTAGTTTACTTTCCTTAGGCCATTAGATGAACTGTGGCAATCATTTCTAATCAAATAACCCCAAGAAAACAAAACTATACCCACCATAGCTAAAAGTCATTTAAATTCAGGCTTAGAATAGAATGTAATAGGTACATTCTGTAACTTCAATTAACTTTCCTAAGCGTACAATCCCTGATTTTCCCCTATTTGATACAGGGTGTCAACAATATCTAACTACTAGACCAGTGCTGGGATGGGTAGTAAAGCTGCTGTAGGTTCCTTTAGCAGATCCTATAAGTTTTTGCCCCAAGAACACCAAAGGTCTACCCCTAGATTTGGTCAGTGCAACTAAAGCACCCCAGTCCTTCAACTGGTAACACATAATATTTCCAATACAGTTTACCTATTCTATGATCTACATCATCATTCCCTAACCAATGGGTCACTAGCAAATAGTCAACTATCTGAAAAACCTTAGTCACATAAAATAAATAATAAAATAAGTAATAAAACCTTAAAATCTATTCTTAGAAAATGCATTCCTCTCCCTACAGCCCCTTAATCCAAATGAATTTAAATAGTTTTTTTTGTGGTCTCAACCATTCCCATATTAGATTTTTGCAGAATTCTACTAAGCCCAAGCAAAGTGGCTTACAGAAGTTGAGAAGAAG
Source organism: Potorous gilbertii (assembly GCA_028658325.1). Lineage (NCBI taxonomy): Eukaryota > Metazoa > Chordata > Mammalia > Diprotodontia > Potoroidae > Potorous > Potorous gilbertii. The sequence goes on along the minus strand of CM053769.1, from coordinate 504,770,165 downwards.
GCAAAGTAAAGGCTGTATGCCAATCTGTGATTTTTTTCTCGTGGGCCACCACTCAGGGTCTCACTTTTTCCCTTTACCTCATTTTCCTTTCTGTGAATGCCAGAGATTCATGGCACTGATAACCAGATACAGTGACTAATAGTTGAAAAAGCTGCAGGAAGAGATGGCAGATAGCTGTATTTACAAAAATCATCAAAGCTACTTTTGTTTTCCTATTGTGAAAACTGATTAAATATTATCCCTCACTAAAGCCTACAGAACTGTGTTGTTTTAAGTCTGTTTTCAAATTTGATTTTAGATTATTGACAGAAGTGGTCCATATTTAATCCTCTACTGAACAAACTTTGGTAGAAACATCATTAATAAGTGAAATTACACAATTACCATGCCAAAAATAGAATGCCATAGTGGACTGGACCATGTAAGCAGTTAAGTGTAGGATCAGATGTCAGGTGGAGAAGTATAAAGAAAAAAGACAAAATAATACAAGGATAATACAAAAATAATTTGTTTCCTTTTCCCTGTCAAAAATCAATCAAAAACTTAGGTGAAGAAGTACAAAAGACTCTGCTGTACCCACTACTCAGTAGAAAAGTCCAAAGGAAAAAGCTAACTGACCTGTACTCAACAGCTGCTATTTTCATCAGCTACTGTTTTGAAGAATTTTATTCCCCTTCTGGTCAGCAATGAGGATTGTCAAGATGCATGGTAATTTACCCATTGCAAATCTGACAGTGGGGTTTTGATCAAGGAAATGACTGGCTCAGAAATGTTGCCAAAGCAATGGCCTAATTAACAAAAATAAGAAGTGGACAATCACAAAACAATTCTGAAACCAAGAAAATAAAATGATTGTCTTTTCCACATTCTGGAGAAAAACTTTCCAAATTACTTCAGTGCACCTAAACTAACTTAAATCATTAAAGGTCTTACAGTTTGGGTCTCTTTCAAAAACTTTGGCTCTCATGGAAATTCCTTCATTTTTATTCTTCAAAGTAGAAACTGGTCTTGGCAATCTTCATGGAAACAGAAGAGGATGCTCCACAACAAGCTTCCTTGGACTCTGGAGGCAAATACTCTGTGCTCAGTGGATCTGGCTGAATTGCAGCAAAGCTTTCCCCTGTGGAACTTGTCCAGCTCTAGGCAACCAACCAACCTCTTATAAAGCAGGATGTCCTTGTTTTCTACCCTCATTAAACAAGTAAATTCCTGCATCTCCAAAATTCTAATACAGAAACTGGCTGATTTATTTATGTCTACTAGGAAATAAACTAATTTCCTGACAGTTCAGGAAGCACAAATAACTACCAGAAACTGCCTGCCTCCCCTCTCGCTTTGGTGATATGTACACAAGGCACACAACTAAAGGGGTAAAAAATCAATTAAAAAAAAAATCCATGTGTTTCTGAACTTCTGGGTGTTATTAGACTTAACATGACATAGAATAAAAATGTGAATTTTTTTTCTTCTTGATCTCTGTGCAGATGCAATTTAAATAATCAAGATGTAAATTATTCCTAGTCCGTTGTCAATAGAACTTAAGTTTTAGAAAATATTTTGGAAAATTTGATAGGAAATACTATTTTAAAAGAAAATAATATACCAATCACCTCCTAACTACCCTCTACTCTTAAATCTTGAAAACTCCCATTATATATTTTGCTAAATATCTTTTCTCAGCATTCTACTTGCATCAACCAACAATTATTCATGGAGGACTCACTACATGCTTAGCACTACGCTAAATATTATTGGCCAAAAAAATACAAAATGACCCCTGTTCACTAGGAGTTTTACTATCAACTTTCAGCAGTTAAAGAGGAAAGGACTGCTTTGTCCAAATTGGTTTTTCTCTCTTCATCCACGTTTCTTAATGTCACGCGGTGATTCTTACATGGTGAATATACAACCTTAAGCACAGCAGGAACGATAATGATATTCCATGTCAGTAACACAGTAATGAGAAGCAGAAGATGGAAACGAAGAAAACAAGAGGCAATAAGGAAGGGGAAAATCAGGCACTGGTTTCTCCATAGCATTCAGTTTAAACTATAAACTGTTAAGGAAATGACTAAGGATAAGAACTGAAGCAACTTTAAGAACAGAGTAAGATCCAGGAGATTTGTTAAAGTATGTTTAAAGTCCTAGATTTAGGTAGGAGTAGGAACATATTAACAAGGACGAACATTTCAACAAGTTACTTGGCTAAGGATCGAGGCAAGGTAGAACCTGAGGTCAGAAATAGGAGGCCAGAGGTCTCAGCCCAGCTCAGCCCTCCTCCTCCTCCTTCCCTCCCAACTCCTCCTCCCTGAGCAAGACTAATAACCAAGCTGCGCTCTGGCATCTTTAATTCTGAAACAAGGAAGCGTTTACAATTCTAGAATTCTGAGTCTGTACTGCATGTTTTTCCTGGTACCACATAAATGTTTTTAAGATGTACTTATTTTGCCAAAAATTATTTAAGTAATAAACACTGTGCCGGCTACTAAACATCAAGTACACATCTTTGCGTGTTTTATGCATAGTAGTTGATTATTACTTATCAATTTATTGTGGTATTAACAACACAATTCACTTGTCAAGGAGTTCACTACAGATCTAATAATAACAAACAGTAACATTTTTATATCACACAAAATATACAAAAGATTTTAAGGATATTAGCTCACTCGAGGTAAAGTATATGTTGTAAGTATTACTTCTGCTTTGCAGATGAGGAAACTTAGGGTCAAAGATGTGAAGTGATTTTTTTCCATAGTTACATGGCAAATAAGAAGAGTTAGAGAAGGGATACAAACCCAAAACCTCATAAATCAAGCATGCTCTGATTCCATACTCTGCTGTTATCCTTAAGCTGAAAAGCCAGTTAAACCAGTTCAACTCATAAAAATTGTAAATGTACAGCCAGATCCCAATTAGTGCAAAAAAAAAAAAAAAAAAAAGAATTCCCTAACGAGTTAGGATGTATTTGAATTTACACCATTTGGAGTTATAATTATATAAAATATAATCATTTGTTCCTCCAGCCCAGTATAAATATGCAGTACAAATTCTGACAAATCAGTCATTTCATGGGATTCATTTTTCACAATAATCAGGACCCAGCTAGAGTTTAAGATCAACTATGATATTTTTAAAAATTAAGAAAAAATACCGATTCTTCATAGCCAAAGTCCCCAAAGTTTATTTTATCCCTCCAAATCCTGAAGGGTTAGAGCTTTCCATCTTTAATCAGTTTCTTTCATACTGCTCCATTATTGTGATGGCCAAGTTTTTGTCCACAACATCACACCACTGGTATCACCCATTCTCTGCTTTCTGGCAACTTACAATTAAAAACTCTTTAGCTAGCCTTTTGAGATCTGCTGTGCCTAAGACAAAAACGCTGCTTGGAGCTTCCAACTATGCCAATACAGAGATGCCAGGTCATCAACCACCAGACTACTCTCTAAGTGACCTTTAAAAAAAATGGGAGATTTATTAACAAATAATATTATGTAAGTACTTACATAAATAAAGATAACATAGGTAAAAATTTATAAGTTGATATAAATTTACCCTTTGCATTAAAAAAGATATATGCAGAATTAGCTTCTACACACTTCCTCTTTACCTACTTAACAGTTTCCCAGTAACAAATTTTCCCCTAGGCCAAATTCTCTATTTTAAACAAAGCTTAGTCAAGAACAACCCAGATAAATTAAGAGGGAAGGAGGGAGAAAAAAGAAACTCCCTAAACTGTTGCTCAACCAATGAGATCCAAGTCAGTTGTAATTTGTTTTGCATTCATTTCCAGAAATGTGATGCAACAACGCTAAGGGATTATACTGGATACATATTTATTGAAGCCAAAGGAAATGAAACCATGGCTAGTTAATATCATATCAAAATTAGTCAAAATAAAACAAACAAGAAAGTCTGACCTGCCATTTCGAGATAATTTTAAAAGACTAATAACCACAGGAGGTCGGTGGTAGCAATAAGTTTGTGGAAAATAACACATTAAAGAAATCATTCATTTCATTTACAATGAAGTTATAAATTAAATTGTACAAAGCCTTTCCATCAGCAAGAAACACGACCAAGTACTGAGTCACTCATCAAACAGCACTGGTGCTATCAGGCCCAGGCCTCAAACTCTGCAGGGGTTCTTGGATGCTTCTATAGCACATTCCATTTTAAATACTGATCACATTTTTTTTCTAGTCCATTTTCCACATCATATACAAAGTTTTTGATACTTACTTATCAAGAAAATTTTTGTCCACAACTGCAGAAATGTCAAGAAGAGGATTTCCCATTCCAAAAAGAATATTTTCCCTGAAAAGGAAGCACAGTCACAAATTAGGAAATTCTGTAGCACAGTTAATCTAACAATAAAACAGTTAAGTGGCTCAAGGTCCTAAGTAGGTGTCACTGACAGTTCAATGTCAACTTCAAAGAAGATCTCCTGTGGAGCTCCATAGGGACTGTTGCTTAGCCTAGTGATGATTTGTATTTTTTATCAATTACAGTGATGCAGTGGTAGCTGGTACTCTTATTAAATCAGCCTTTGACAAAAAGAAATGGTAAAACTAACACACTGGGTGATAGGAAAGATTCTGGAGATAACACTATTCTGTGTGAGAAACAATAAACAAGACCTTGGCTGAACCCAGAATTTTGTGAAGGGAAGGTAATCTTGGCCTGGGAAGTTAGAGCTAGATTCTAAGGAAGAGAAACTGACCTGGTTCTGTTTGGTGCAAGAGGACAGAAGAAAGACCAAGGGCTGAAAGTTAGAAAGAGGGAGATTTAGACTTGACAAGGAAGCAATTTAAAAAGTGAGTACGGCCAGGGTTCCTACGGAATCATTAATCTCTAAAGTAGGGTCTCAGTGTGGAGATATCTTCAGGGTAAGAAGTTAATTAATATTCTTGGTACATTATATAACATTTTAAGAAAAGGGTCCGAAATGTGGCAAGAAGGTAATTTTTTCACAAAAGCCTCTCCCTCAAACTGCCCCACGATGACATTCAAAGCTCCCTGCCCAAGGGAATGGGAGCAAAAGAACCTCTTAGGCTCTTACAAAGTATTCATTAGCAGCTCTTATAAGACTGTATCTATGGCCCAGGGCTAATTTCACTGAAAAACAACAGGGATATGAGTATAAATTGCTAGAAATAAAGTCCAAAATCTACAGTGGAAAACCTACTGCCAAACAACGAAGAAAATGCAAAAAATTTGGAAAAAAAAAATTACAAATGGTAAAATATATTGCTAGCGTAAATAATTCACTCATATGCTAACTATGTGAAAGAGTCAATCTCCTAAGAAATGCACACTAATAACCACTGTTGTGTATTTGTGTACACTTGGAGACAATGGTAAAATTCAAGCAATAAGTATATTCTTACTAAAACACCCCTAAAATGCATGCTGATCTGAAATTTAAAATTAGTGTTAAGAATGAGACATTCTGAAAAAATCTCCAACAAATAAAATTTGCCCTTGATCCAAAAATTATCAACTACACTAATAAAATAATGATATCTCCATGGAACCACTGACTTTACTGTTACCCAGCCATAGCTTACATGTACCCTTGCCTGCTACAAAAATCCATCACTATTGAAAGAATAGCATAATGCACTTGCATTGTTGATGTACTTGAGCTTACAAAAGGCAGCACATAATACAGCAACTTCTGGGCCAGGGATTATCACGCTCTTGAATTTGAGGATTTTTCTGAGTTAAAAAGAATTATGGCTTCTAATAGAAAATATTCATCATAAAAAAACACATAATCTCCCAATTATCCACAATTACAAATAGGAAAGTAACATGAACATATCCAAATCAATTAATACTTAGCTTTATAATTTATCCAGGGGTTCTTAATCTGGGATTTATGGATAAATTTCAGGGAGTTCATGAACCTGGATGGGGGCAAAGTTATCTTAATTTTCATTATCCTTTGACTTCCTTTATAATTCTATTGTACTTTATGCATTTAAAAATATGATCCTGAGAAGGAATTCCTAAGCTCCATCAGATTGCCAAAAAGGTCACTGACACAGAAAAGGTTGAGAACCCTTGAGACATATTATATCATTCAATCACATGATTTTGGACTTGGAAGAGATATTAGTAGCCATCTGTTCCAAGCTACCCAAAAAAGAATTCCAGCAATCACATAACTAAATGATTATCCAACCGCTGCTTGAAGACAAGAGAGGGAATTACTCCCTTCCCACATTCCATTTCTGGATAGTTCTGGGTGTGAGATAGTTTTTCTTGAAACTAGCCTAAATTTGGCTCTTTCCAACTTCTCCTCAGTGCGTCTGGTTCCACCCTAAGGAGCCAAACAGCACAAATGTAATCACACTCCAACATGACAGCCCTTCAATTGCTGGATGATGGTTCACCCTGAGTCTTTTCTTCTCCAGTCTTTAGCCTAGAAAAACACCTAGTTCCTTTCACAAGATTTCATCTGTCACAAATTCAAAGCCCCTTCACCCTCCTAGTAGTCCTCCAATGAACGCTCCCGGCGTGTCAATATCTGCCCTAAATTGTTCAGGACACTTAGAACTGAATATAATATGCCAGTTGTGGTCTGACCAAGTCTGAGTAGTGATTATCTCTGTCTTTTTTTTTCCCTATAAACTACACCTTTTACTGAAACTCAAAAGAGCATCAAGTTCTTGACCATATCACAATGTTCACTTACAATGAATCCACTTCAATCCTCTCAGTCTTCAAGCCAGTTCTCTCTACCTAGCATTTATGAAGATTGTTTTAACCCAAGTTTAATAAGATTTCAAGTCAATGATTTTTGAAACTTTGCTATCCCAATCACATCTTTCTAAAACTGTTAAGATTTGTCTAGGGCCCCTGAAAACATACTGGACAGAACATAAATTGAGGCAAGTGGCCAAGGAGTATCTAAGGAGATAAGGAAAGCTGATTTAAGAATAAAAGTTATCTTTGCATAATGCCAATGTGTGAATAACTGTGAGTTGTATAACACAAATTTACCAACAATTTGATAAATACAAATGGAAGTATCCCAATTTTTAAAAAATTCCTAAGCACTGTGCCATAAATATTTAATTCCTATAACCCACTACTCCTATACAAAGAGGAAGGAAACAAGTCAGTCAACAACCATTTGTTTATTGAGCACTTACTCATTAGCCATCAGGCACCGCACAAAGCATGGGTGGTACGAAGAAAGTAAAAAACATAGTCCTTGCCCTCAAAAAGCTTACATACTAATGGAGAAAACATGCAAAAAATTGTACACAATTTCAAATGAAAGGAACTAGCAAGCAGTGGGAGTAGTGACCAAGAAAGGACTGCTGTAGAAAGAAGGATCTGAAAGACAAAAATCATCTGCAATGAAAATAAAGACTTTAACCCCAAAGTAACTTTAAAAGTTAACTGAATTGTAATACACACACTCTCACCCTTGGACTTTCACATTCTAATTTAGGAAAGAACATTGCAGATTTTGCAAGGGAATATAAAGATCATCTACTTTTATAGATAAGCAAACTGTGGCACAAGGGCTGTAACTAAGTAGCAGATCTGGAACTTATATTCAAGACCCCAGGAACTCAATTCCAAACTCAGTGTTCCTCCACCATACCACATAAGCTTGGTTTCTAGCTGTTATTAAGATGCTATGAGATACATGAGAACAAGTTCACAATTTCACTGATGATACTAGAACTTACCTTGCATTTACAAACTAAGCATTAACTAGTAATGTAACCATTTGTAACAACTAGCAATAGAAGAAATCCTAGAATAAAAAACATTCCCTAATCAACTTTCTTAATTGAATCATTTTAGCTGTGGAAAATTAATGACCTTTCTAAGTCATTAAAAGTATTAAATCAATTAAAGTGTTCACCTTGTCAAAAGAAAATAAGGTGCAATAAAAATTTATAGATGCCCAAAATAATATTTTCAGGAAAACATAATTTTTCATTTATGAAATTTATGAAATCCAAATTTATTCAAAAAGATAATAACCAGGCAACTTATAAAATATTTCACAACTGTATTCTTTAAGAAGCAATCTTCCTCAAAGCACTTAGAAAAACTCAATTTTTCAATAAAGGAGCTGTTGCCTAAACACAGGTGAATGGGGTGTATAATTCAATTCTGATTACTACAAAAATCTCTGAACAAAAAAGATTTCTAAGCTTAGTCAAAAACTTACTGATTTGATACAATAAAACAACCTGGATAGTCCTTTAGAAATTCAAGTAGACGTAAAATCCTAGGACAAGAGTGTAACTCTGAAAAAGTAAAATGTAAAATGAATTATCCTGTGATGAGCCACTAAAGCAGGAAAAACTTCAATCTTTTGCAGGCATCCAACACAGTCCTCAACAAACTAGGAGGCACTTAAGGACATGTCAACTAATACTCCCAGACCCCTTAGCCAATCCCTAGTCTTCCCAAAGCAAAACAATCTTCTCTACCTCCCTCAGATGCACTGTCTTTCCCCCTATTAAAAAGTTCCTTCAAAGGAGGAACTGTCTTGATTTTATATTTGTAGTTCCTCAGTTTAGTACAAAGCTTGGCACACAATGAGAGCTAAATAAAAGCTATTCATTTATTCATTCACTAATAAATGTTCCTGGGTTTTTGTGCCAAGTTTTGGAAAGGGTTTCATACATAAAGTTTCCCAAAATTCTTAGTGTAGTTTCAAGCTCTTAAAGTTTACTTTTGGGACACCCTGCATATGAACTTGGCTTGCATTAGGGTTTTTCTCCCCCCACCTCAAAAAAAAGCTGTAATTTATTAACTCTGGATTTAAAGCTTGCCTGACCAAGGCTTAATATATTTCTGTTTAAAGTTTTCATCTAGAGCAGTACACCAGTTATGTGATAAGCATGATATTTCAAAGGACTTAAGAACAGTTTTACTTAAGGTAGCAGAAGAGCAAACATGGAAAAAACTCAAAAGATTTGTTCTTCAAGAAAAAAGAATTCCTCAGCAAAGACCTATTTATAAATATGAGCATTAACAGATAAACAATAGCATGATAATTCAATGAAAGACTACTAGCTTTAGAACTTTATCGCAGTCCAGAAATATTTTTAAAAACCTGTGTATGCTAGAAGATAATTTGCATTACTTTTCAGTCACACATCATAAGAAGTAGTAGTATGGTATGGCGTAATGATGATGCAGTTTGGGAATGCTTTCAAAGACATGGTCTTTTCCTTTAAGGGATTCAGGTCCCATCACCCCATCATTCATGACTCAGGAAAATCTAGGTTAAAATCTAACCCCTGACCCTTTATCAGGTATATGACCTTGGAGAAGCAAGTCACCCTCTCTGTGCTTTAGTTTCCTCATTTGTAAAAGAAGAGCATTCCATCACATCTGTGACTGGTCTGACACAGAGTACTCATTAAAGAAATGTCCTAACATAATGTGAAAGTCCCAAATTTCAAAAATCTGCCTATCATAAGGAGGCTGTTCCAGCTAGAGAGGAAGTTAGGTACGGGGTTCTAGGCTCAGAAGTCAATAGACTTGGCTTAGAATCTTGCTCAGACACTTAAAATGTAATCATGGTCAAATCACTTAGCCTCTTTGAAATTTAATTTTCCCTTCTGAAAAACAGAGGTAAGGTTCAAAGAGATAAGCAAACAGAGAGCATTTTGCAAATGTTAAAGAATACAAATGACAGTTGTTAATTCATTCATTAGTCAGTCTTATATTCCAATTTCCTGATGCTTTTATTTCCCCATTATCATGTCAAAACTTAAAAGCCTCAAAAGCTATGGGTCCGAAGCACCACACCCATCCACCCAAAGAGACCTTACAAATTAGGCCCAGCCTAAGATGTGGATGTGGCCAGGATCCAAGAACTTTGACTAACTATAAAGTCTAGTCTGGTCTTAACCACATCTTCCATCATCCGACGCAAACAAAGTAGAGTCAATGTGAAGGGCATAGTTCATACCAGACACAACCCTAAATCACAGTGGGGCATTTGTGGGAACTGTCCCTTTTGGAGATGCCTGGGCCCAGCCGGGAGTCTATCCCCACCCAGTTCCTTCCAAAGTGGTGAGACTGACACTAATTAGTGGTCTGAAGATTCAGTGGTATTCCACCGAGTGTTTTTGTAACAGCTCATACTCTGCTTCCTCAGACATCTGCCAACGACGCTATGCCGGTGGTGAATCAGTAGAAGAGAAAGGGAGGAGGACAGTTTGCTTCCCCTCAAATTCCTTCTCAAATTGACCTGTTAATCAACATCAGTGCAGTTATCAAGGCTTAACAACTAATTCATACTCTTGCTGAATAGCCTAATGCTAACTGACAGTTAAATCAGGGTACTGGTGGAAAAAGGGAAAAGGACGGGATTCATCTGCCTCTACTTTTATAAGGCCCATAATATTCCTGCATAAGGTCTTGAGTCTGAAATATCTCAGATCTTGCCCTACCACACAACTAAATGGAGCACCACGGCCACACCTGATCAAAAGAAATATTTCCAATTTCCACAGCCCTCCCTAACATAAAGCCATGCTAGACTACAAGATGGGAGTTAGGATAACAAAGGAACATTCAGAGTTCTTTTGTGCACAGATGTTTATCTCATTATCTGGCTTTGCAAACAATAACGTCATCAATTCAGTAAACACTTGTTGCTAGGATTTCTAAAGACATTGCTGGAATATGGTATATGAGAAAGACAGAGATGAAACAGTGATCTGGAAAGATAATTATGAAGTTTGTGATTTTAGATTTTCCTCCAGTAACTATCACGGAGCAGAATACATACAACACACATACACACACACACAAACACATGCAAACACACACAGACTAAATAAAATTAAAAATTTAAGTGTGAGGGAATTTTTTTTTTAAATATAGAGTGGTTGATACAGTGGAAACAACGTTGCATTTAGTCGTTGCATTTAGTCGGAGGACTTGGTTCAATCCCCTATCAATGAGTTACTGCTAATGCGTCCTCAAACAGACAGTATTTTCCCAAACTGATTTAAGAATCAGTTTTTGCTTTAAGAAGCAAGGGGGCTGAACTAGATGACCTCTAAATGTGCAAATCTATGATACAGAAGAACTATGATCAGCATTTGGAAATTTGCAATAAAGGGAGAAGTCTAGCATGTTATCAAAAACATCAGACAAGGTGAATATGGTTCCTACTTGTCTCTAAGCATCAACTTGCTATATGGATATGCTAAATGGATAATGCTATTTTTTTTTTGTTTTAGTATAATCAAGTGCCTCGGACTGAATGAGATTAAAGAAGATCTTCCCCACCCCTTCATGGGCCTGTCCATTAAGGGGAGTGTGATTGTTACCACCATGATAAACTCAAGTTTCAGCGTGTCAGACTGTGGCTGATCAGACCAATATGAGCTCGGAATGTTCTACTACAGGTTGGATACAAATAGTCTGCGTGAACATTTGGGTTGGATACTCCAAATCTGCGCATCCTACGTTTACTTTGTGCTGTCTCAATTCTGCTTTGCTCATAGAGCACAGCAACCTTTTTGAGGAGTTTGACTAGGGAAGATTTGTAGGAAGGCCCATACCTTTCATTAAGTTTCTAAAGAGGCACCGGTTCTCAAGGGTTGTGATGCCCTCTGGCTCTAAAAAATGTATAAAAACTCTGAGGATGAGGCTTTACTTTGGAGCTTATTAACTGTGTTTTGTTTGGCCAGACTAGACTCTGGGAAGCCCCTAAGAAACTCCCCCTCAACCCACTTTGAAAACCCAGATATTCTCTCTCTGGTTAACTATGGTCAGACAGTTGGAAATCTGCCTGCTGGTCTTTCTTTCTCTTCTTGTATTGGTGAATGATATATGTGCTTGATTAAAGGAGATTGCTAACCCCTCAAAAGTTGCCTTTCCTTTTGGAAAAGAAGATCAAAGAAACTGTGACAGCAGGCTCCCCTGTGTATAAAGGGGTGCTTACTGTTACACTTGCTTTTCCATAAAGTAGAAATCCCCACATTAGGGAATTGCAGCATGACTCCAAGAATTATCCAGTCAATCAAATTGGTGGATAGGGAAAGAAGTTGAAACCTACCTCCTAAGTGGGGTTTGTCTCCAACGCAGCCATACCACCCCTTTCATCCATTATCAAACCAACACTATCCAACTTGGACCCCTTCACCAGCTGTGCAAACTCTCAATTTCATGTCTTTTGGGAAAATCCTCTCTAGCCCAGAATATTTTTTCACCCACCCCCAAACCCCCACCCAATCTCACATCTCAGTGTGGCTTCGGCTGACAACTTTCAGGTGGCTCAATGCCCTGTGGCTGGTTCTTTTGCTCTGGGCCAGGAGATGAAGGAATTCACACCTTCTCATTTTCTGTGAACAGTTGAGTCACACAGGATGAACAGGCCTAAATGGGTTATAATCTGAAGTGTACGATACAATTCATTACATTTTCTTCCCCAACCTCGTTTACTCCTCTTCTGAATTTACCTATTACTGTCAAGGGCACCACCATCCAGGCTCATAACCTTGGTGTGACGCTTAACTTTTCTATCACTTCACATATTTCCATTACTAGCTAAATATTGGCATTTCTACTTCCATAGCTTCTCTCAATTTGTCACATTTTCTCTAATCACCCAGATACCAATCCAATTCAGGTTTTTATCATCTATTGACTGGACAATTAAATTAATCAGTCTCCCTACCTCAAGTTTCTCCCTTTTCTAGTCCATCTCCACCCAGTTGCCAAAAGAGATTTTCTCTAAAGCTCAGGTCTAACCATCTCACTCCCCAATCATTAAACTGCAGAGGCTCCCAAATGTCTCTAAGACCAAATATTAGTTCACCTCTATCTCATCCTTTAATTTTTATTCCTTTTAAATATACACATATTGGAACACTCACTCAAAAAAATTTTTTGATAAGGATTTTGTTGTTGTTTGGTTATTTTCAGTAGTGTCTGACTCTTCATGACCCTATGGGGGTTTTCTTAACAAAGAGTGGTTTCCCATTTTCTTCTTCGGCTCATTTTGCAGACTCAGAAATTTAGGCAAACAGAGTTAAATGACTTGCCCAGGATTACACAGCTAGAAAGTGTCTGAGGCTGAATTTGAACTCAGGTCTTCCTGATTCCAGGCCCAGCATTCTATCCACCGTGCTACCTCGCTGCCTCACTGACAAGAATATGCAATCAAAAAAGTTTAGTGACCACTATTTGCAGAGAACTGAGAGGGGAAGAATGTGAACTGGACTATATCCATTAATTCAATAAGCATCTACTATATATGCTAGGATCAAGATCAAGAAACCTGTGGTCTCAAGGCAACACGTGGTCTTCTACGTTTCTGGGTGCAGCTTTTTGACTGAGGCCAAGTTTTACAGAACAAATCCTTTTATTAAGGGGATTTATTCTGTGAAGTTCGGATTTAGTCAAAGAGCTAAACTTGAGGTCCTTCAAGGCTGCATGTGGCCTCCAACCTACAGGTTCCCCACCCCTGTGATAGGTGGTGGAAAGTTCAAAGACAAAATGAAACAGTCTCTGCCCTCGAAGAGTTTACAGTCTATTGGAGAGGAAGCAACATGCACAACTGTATATAATATGAATAAAAAAGTTCTATCTGTGATTCTATTATTTCTATTTATAAATCCTTCTCTAGAATGCTTTGATACTTTTGCTGAACCACAATCCTTTAAAACAGTAAGGGAAAAGGATATATCAAGTCAGCAGAATAACATCTGTATTGGGCTGTATTTCATCCGCACAAAATACTATGAGATAATGAAAAGAATTACCTCCATATTACAATTAGAAAAATGAGGCTCAGAGACTTGCCTATAAAACAAAACTAGAAATGGTAGAATACAGACTCAAATCCCACCAAGTGATCCTTCTGCTGATACAATGCTGCCTCAGATTGTAAAACAGGGGAAAGGTCTTTAAAAAAAAAAAAAGAGCTCCAACTCTCCTATCTACGCTGTTGGTATTCACTCCACACAAGGAGCACATATATTATTGTAGTTACAAATCACAGATATTTTTCTAAAGTAAGAAAATACTCTGAAAAAAATGTGCTTCTCTCATGCAAGAAAATGCTCTGAAATTCTAACTGTAAAATGTGACATTTTATGATATGATCAAGATACCATTCCTAAAAACAGTTATCAAAGAGTGCCATTAGAAATTTCTTTGTTCTTGGGTAACAGGAGGAGCTCAACAGGATTGGAAAAGGGTGAGGGGGGGGTACAGAGAGGGGACATATATTTATTATATGCTGTGTCCATCTGAATAAAGGCTAATCTTTCACCACAAATGGTTTATAAATTTTAAGTGCAGCCTATAATTACACTTTGGCCTAATGGGAGTCCATGCTCCCAAACCAGAAGCCATCCGTGCATCTGCTGTGGAACTGGACTTTAAATGCATCTATGGAAAAGCCTGTCTCCTGAATGTCTTTGGAGACTTTAAAAAATGAGCTTTTCCAGTGCCATAGCAGGAAGTGAAGATTACACAGAGTAAATATCGCTGGATTTAGAATCAGGGACCCAAGTTCAAATCTCAGCTCTCTTATGTCTATAAAAACCTGTAAAATGATGGGGGTCAATCTTTGACAGTCCCATCCATCTTAAAATACATGATTATATGATTTGTGGAGCCTTTCCAAGCTAAAATTCAGACTACCACTGTAGAGTAATCATATACAGAAATGAAACAACTGAAACTAGAAGAATAAAAACTTTAGACATTGAAGCTTTCACAATAAGCGCAATGAATGTAAGCTTCTCAAGTGGTGGGCTATTTCTCAACATGTCCCTAAATTCCCCCTAAAATTCCCCTCTTCCTAACTTCCCCATTTCTGTAAAGGGTCCTATGGCCCTGAGGGTCACTGTCATTCACTCTGTTCTGGAGTGACCCTCAACCTCTCTCTCCCCAATTGAGTCTCTAAGTCTTGTCAAGTGTTTCCAAGACATCTCTAGCACTTACTTGGCTGCTAGTGCTTTCCTTGATATCCCTTTTGCCACCACACCAAATTCATGGCCACATCCTCATCATCTGATGCTGAATAGCAGCCCAGTTGTTCTTCCTGCTTTCTCTTTCTCAGCTCAACAATTCATTCTCCACACAGATGCCAAATTAATATTCTGAAATACTGACCATGTCATTTCCTTACTCAAGAAGCTTCAATGGCTCCCTATTGCCCCTAAGATAAAAATCAGAACACAGATGATCATAGGTTTCGAGCTGGAGGAGCCTATGAGGTTATCCAGACCAACCTCCTCATTTTATAAATGAGGAAACTGAAGCTAAGAAATGTTAGGTTACTTGCCCTGGGTCCTAACTCTACCAATCACACCAATATGCCTCTAAAAGAACACCACCCCAACAAAACAACTCCTCAGTTTGATATTTTAAGCACTTTACAATCTAGCTAGAGCCTACCTTGACAAGATTTACTTCACAATATACCCCTTCATGAAATCCAGTCCTGCCAAACTGGCTTACATGCAATCCTCTGTGTATCAACATAGGCTGTCCCCCCAAATCAGAATGCCTTGCCTCTTAACATCTGGCTCCTTAGAATCCCTCAGCTCCGGTGCCACCTCCTAGTCAAAGTCATTCCTGATCTTTCCCACTTGTTGGTGCCCTTCTCTCCAAAATCACTTTGTAAGTACTTTGTATTTACCAATCTGTGCACACACATTTCATATCCTTGGGGGCTGGGGACGCTTAATTTTGTCTTTGTATCCTCAAGGTGACAGTAGAGTGCTTTAGACATAGTAGATGCTTAAATGTTTGTTGAATTTTACAAGTCAAACAGGATAGGTTCTCAACTTCTAAGTAAGACTTTAGAAAACAGCAACCACCTACACAAAAAGCACATTTTATCAGATTCTTAAACAGAAAAGGCCTTCAACCTGTTTATACAAGGACAGGTGGCTTTGCGACTACAACATACAAGAAAAAGCTAAGATTCTACCACAACCCCTCCACCTCCAACCATATACACAGACTCAGGGAGATTTACCTGCCAGCTAAATTTAATTTCCTCTTTAAAAATCAACTTTTAACTTCTAAGCGCCTATAAACTGAACCCTGTCCCACTGGCTAACTAGCAAGTTAGCCTAAATTCTCTCTATTCCCAGCTCTCCTCTCTCCCCCATAAATAGCTGAATGCACTGCTCCAGTGACTGGAAGTGGGCTGGGAGTGGGAGGGAAACTCACCTACCGGTGGAGACAGCGGGAGTCAAGCCCAGCTTGGAGTAACATATTTCCAACCACAGGAGACAAGCCTTCTACGTCCCCATTATGTAAACGGACGCTAAGTTCATAATCATCTTCCCAATGCTTCTATTTTGTTCTCTGTAGAAGCAACCATATGAAGGGAGAAAGGGAGGAACTGATCCACTCCTTCCAGCATCTGTCTGCCAAAGAGACTGACAGACATCTATTCACGCATGGCACCGGTGGCAACAGCCCCCTTCCGAGAGTGAGAAAATTCGGGTTCGAGCCCAGGCTCCATCGCCTTGGGCAAGTTGCGTAACTTCTCTGCGCCTCAGTTTCTCTTCTCTGCGGAAAGAGAAGGACGGACTAGATCCCTCCAGCTCCATCCTTCTCGGACTCCTGCGAGTGGCAGAGTCTGACTTCTGCGCCCCCGGCGAGAACTTGCCCCCTCCATCCTTTCCAGCCCTTCTCAAGCTTCCCCTCCATCTCCCCCTCCCCACTCGCTGTCTCTGGGCTCGTAGACACCCCGCTAAAAAGGGGGTGCGACAGGGGACGGACACGCCGGGAGCACAGGGGCGCAGCCCAAGGGCAGGGGCGCACGCTTCGCAGGACCAACTTCGCTCGGACGGACAGATGGACCGGCTGACCACCCCTCGAGAAGTTTGTCCCCGCGGTCAAACATGTGGGCGCGGGTCCCCGGCGCCCCCAGAGACTGCCCCAGGCCAGGCGGGGGCGGGGTACGCGATCGGGGTCTCCTCCCGGGAGAGAAGAGCCCCCCGCGGGCCGCCCGACGACCCAGAGACCTACCTGACGGACTGCATGGCTGTCCTTCGGCCCCCTGCGCCGCAGCGCCCCGCCGCGGCCGGCCCGCTGCTCCCCCGGCTCCCGCCCGCACTGCCGCGTCCTCAGGCTCTCCCGGCCGGGCGCTCGTCCTCAGCCCACCGACGCGCACACACACACGCTCACACACACACTGGCGCTCACACACGCTCGCGCCCGCCCGCCGCCCGGCCCGCCCCCGCCGGGCCCGGCCCCACGCACTGATTGGCTGCGGCTGCAGGGGGCGGTCCCGAGGCTGTCAGGGAGGGGAAGCGGGGAGAGGGGCTGGCCGGGGTGGGGAACCTGCGTGCGGCCTCGAGTGCACACGTGGCCTTCTAGGTCCTCGGGGGCGGCCTTGTGACCGAGTTCAAATTTTACAGAACAAATCCTTTTATTAAGGCGATTTGTTCTATTAAGTTTGGATTCAGCCAAAGGGCCGCACTTGAGGCCCTAGGGGGCCACATGTGGCCTCGAGGCCGCAAATTCCCCACCCGTGAACTACGGCAACTACCCAGCTTCTGCGAGCCCCGGCGAGCCCGTGGCTAGCACGCTCGGTGGCCATCTTGGAAGCTGGCTATGGTTTGCCCTTCTCTCCCTCAAACTCTCGCAGCCCCTAGGGCGGACGGCCTGAGGTGTGTGCCCGCCTCAAAGATGGCCGCCCAACTGGGCAGCGGCTTCGCCGGTCACGTGGCCTCGTCCTACACCTGCACGCGCACCTCGCTCCAGCGGGACCCGGGAAGGGCGGAGACCCGGCGGCGGGCTCCATCCAGGGGCTCCCCCAACCCGGGCCGGGGAAACAGCTTCAGAAAGTTACCCGGCGGGCCCCCCCGCAGGCAGCGGAAGGAGAAGACGTGGGCGCCGGCCCCGACTCCCCCAACATGCCCCTTCAGTCAGGCGGCGGTGCCTCACTTAGCGCCTCCAGGGTACCCGACCCTGCGCCGGGCGCTAGGGACACGTCCACCTGCTAACGTGCGGAGGCCAAACTGCCTACGGTGTGGAGGAAGACCCTGAGGCAGGGAGGGGGCCAGCCAGTGCCCTAGGCAGGGCTTGACCCCCCGTGCTCCGGCACTCCGCCCTCGGGTGTGGACCCTTCACTTCCAGTCACTTTATCAATTCACTTAGACAAGCATTTCCCCGGCTTGTACCAGGAGTCTGACCCCAAAGGAGGAGGGGCAAAGACAAAAAAAATTGGATCATCATTCCCTGGCCTCGGGAAGTTTATGTTTTCTGGATGGTAGAGAGAAGTGTACGTGCCCAGGTAATTCAGAATGTATATGAAGTACAATATAATTTGCCAGGGGAAGAGCGAACTGGGGTGGGGTTTGGAGGAGTGAAGTGCCCGTCCCCTTCTGAGGGGGCGGGGCAGAACTGAGAACTGAAAAACTCTAGGCGTGAGGACCCAATGTTCAACACCTAGAATAAGAAAAATCTAAATTTCCTTTTAATTTCCAAAAAAGCTACTCCTAGACTACCAAGGAACTGTGACTCAATGCTCACGTCTCACAGACTGCTAACAGCAGGATGGTTAGAGATGTCTTAGACTTTTTGTACAACCCTGTGGTTCACTGTTAACCATTTAAAGCATCAACTTTACGGTATATTTCAGGACTCCAGATCTCCTCAGAAAATGCTGCTTTGGGCATAGTTATTCCTTTCTTCTAGAAAATATCTACCCAGAATGAAGTCAGGGGCAGCCTGTGGAAATCCACTGAGCAAGACTTGCCATGCATGGTGTAAGCTTGACCACATTGTCTTCAAACAGAATAAGCCAGTTGTTTCCTCTTGGGAGGGATGATTAAAACTTTTGTTTCCACAGAAATTATGGAATATATGACTTATGAAATCTAGAAGATTCATATATAAAAGAAAGTCTTTTGACTTGAAGCAAATGCAGGAAAATCAATTAATTGTAGAAGACACTATCAACACAGATTAGTATTAGATTATCTTCTAGGAGAATAGGGAAACAGAGATATAATGGAGAAATGTTTCCATAAATTGAGAACAACAAGCAGCAGAACAGAAGACGTAACAAAAGAGTTACTATCACACAGGAATAAACGGGTAAAGCGAGGACCAACTGGTTTTTTATCTTCTTTTGAGGTTATACGTCAGGAAAGCAGAGTAAAGGTCTTGCTTGGAATGCTCATGCGTAATAAGCTTATGAATATTAACTTCTCTGGGAGGGTTAAAGATTCATTTTAATGACCACATAATGCAAGTATCAGGAGGGGGAAGCTATCAAGGGGAACTCTGTAGTAGACATATGTAAAAAAGCAAGTACCCTGACATACGTAGGGAGGACCTGCTATCACACGTGGCTGGATCAGCTTTTCTGAAAGGAAAGCAATTTTTGAGAGGTCAGCAATCACTTTAATCAAGCACATGTATCATTCACTTAGTTCAGGGGAAAAAGTCAGCACCCTGAACTTCAGAGAAATAAAATCAACAGATGTGGCTTCCAAGTGTCTGACATAAGCAATACATACATCATAGATCAATAGACAGATCCAACTGTCTGACCATTACATATATACACAGTTACCAGAGAGGGAATTTCAAAGCCAGGGGTTTCTGGGCAGCTGCCCAGAGTCTCCTTGGGCCAAACTTACACTTCCAAATTAAAATCTCAC
Organism: Potorous gilbertii; assembly: GCA_028658325.1. Lineage (NCBI taxonomy): Eukaryota > Metazoa > Chordata > Mammalia > Diprotodontia > Potoroidae > Potorous > Potorous gilbertii. Next base: position 504,750,510 of record CM053769.1, on the reverse strand, counting down.
CTCAGAGTACTTACACATTTTTCAGAGCCAGAGGCATCACAAGCAATACCTCTTTAACAAAAGGGATGGGTCTTTCTACAAATCTTCCCAGACCCATTAATGGGTGGGGAGGATCTTCCCATTAAGAAGCAAAATTATATTAACAATGAGCAAAAATACATTATCAATACAGCATATCTGAAAGTTGTACACCCTGTATTACCCAGTCAATGCGGGTGGGGGTCAGACAGAGGCGGCGCTTTGTGGTCGGACAGGTATTTATGCTTGCTTTTATTTCTATAGAGGTACGTCTATCCAATGAGACACCTGCTATTGCAGTTGTGACTAATAAACTTTTCTTTTATCTTCACCCATCCTGAGCCTGAATTAGTTATTTCTCACACTCTGAACTAAGACCTAAGAACTGAACCAAAGAACTACCAAATAGTAGTTTAAAGTAGAGATGCCACATAATTCAGTTAAGCTTCAGTTAAGTCTGAGTGATATTAAAGTAGGTTCAACATTAATAAAAATTTATTGACTAATAATCCTTGGGAATCATTTTTAAAGTGTTAATTTTTAATACAACCAACCTTGATTTAAAAAAAAGTCTACTGAAAATATTATTTCACTTACCAAAAGACTAACAAAGTTGACCCCAAGAAAAATAAAGCAAGTATTTTGACTGATTGCATGTGTTCCAACATCTCCAGCGATTTAAGGCATTTTAACAGCTAATTATAGAACTGGAGTCACAGCATACAAAGGGCTACAAAGGCCTAACCAGGGTGTACCCCTAGAATTTGGAAATAAGGTCAGGAAAATACTATTCTCAAAAAATTTTCCCTTGACCCTGTCACCTTCTCCAACCATGATTTTATCTCCTCCCAGTCACTGTTAAAACTTCTAAAAACAGCAATCTAAAAGTCTTGCTTCCATTTTTCTCCCTATCCACATTCCTCAACACCCTAAATTGTAGTTATTCTACTAAAACTATTCCCTCAAGGGTAACAATGACTTTATCTTAAAGAACTGAAGCAGTGACCTTTTCTCAGATCTCATCTTCTTTGACCTTGCAGAAAGGAAAGCACTGGATTTGGAATCAGAAGGCCTGTCTTCAAATCCTGCCTTTGTCACTACATGTGTGACCTGGGGCTTCTATGGGACTCTTCTTCCTCAGCCATAAAATAAAAAGATTCCTTCATGTATGCCCCCTCTTTCTTGATGCCTTCTTATCATTTGGCTTTCATGAACACTTCTGTCTTTTTTCTTCTGGTTTCAACTATCCTTATTCATTCATTCATTCAATAAGCATTTCTTAAAGACAATGGTTCTACTAGCTCACTTCTAAGTGCAGGCATTTTCCAAGACTCTATTTCCTCCTTTTTGTTCACATTCACTTTCTTGACAATATCATTCACTCTAGTGATTTTGGTATCCCAGTACTGGCACATAGTAGGAGTTTAAAAAGTATTTGTTGGTTAATTATTTAGTCCCTCGAAACTTCTACCTGATATTTTAATTCAATTCAATAAACACTAAGCAACAGCTGTTTGGGGGTAAACAAAAATTCATCAGATGACCTCTGCCTTCAAGGAGTTTACATTTCATAAGTATTTGATGTACACTGAATTATAATTTTAAAAATACTTGATAGTTTTCAGTCATATCTGACTCTTGACGATCCCACTGAGGTTTCCTTGGCAGAGATACTGGAGTGCTTTACCATTTCCATCTCCAGTGAACTAAGGCAAACGGAGGGTAAGTGACTTGACCGATGTAACACAGCTAGTAAATGTCTAAGATCTTCCTGACTCCCAGCCCATCATCCTATCCATGAAGCCATCCAGGGATACAAAACAAACTGCTAGGTGAGGGAAGAGGACATTATCTAGTGGGTGATTAGATCAGTGCATAAAGCACTTATTAAACATTTGCCATATGCCTGGCATTGTGCCAAGGATTGGGAATACAAGTATAAGTAAGCAAGTCTCTCCCCTTCCACTGGCATCACAGAACCACAGGTGGGAATTGGAAGACAGGCAATAAATAGAGAGGAGCTGGAAGGAAGGGGAGCTTTAAAAATTGGAGACCAAGAAAGTAGCAACCTTGAGGAGGAGGAGGGCATGATGGCTGGAGTGAAGGAGATTAAGGAAGATTTCCTTCCACGAAGGAAGGAGCATTGGATTGGGCCTCAAAAGAAAGTTAACAAGTAAAGAAAAAAGGGGCAATGCAAGCTGCAGGGTACTTCCTGAACACATTATAGAGGATATTTCTGGGACAGAGAGCAGGGCACTTTGGCTGGAGCCTAGAGTATGTGGAGAAGGCCAATGTGATATAAGAAAGGACTCAAAGGGTAGAGTGGTGCAAGATGAAAGGGAAACTGGAAAGCTAACCAAAGGAATTTCAACTTTATTGCAAGGACAATGAGGGACCACTTAAGATTTTTGAGGAGATGAGTGACATCGCCAGATTTCTGCTTGTAAAATCTTTGTCTGTCAGAGATATAAAAGCTAGGTAGGAGAAGGGAGAGAGGGAAGGTAGTAAGACTATCTAGAAGGCTATGGCAATAATCCAAGTAAATGGTAATGGCCCAGCAGTGGTTCACTGAGAGGAGAGGCCAGGTGCAAGAAAAATTATGAAGAGAGAAATGAAGGCATTTGTTAACTGACTCACTATGAGAAGAAGCTGAAGAGGGAAAACAGGCAAAGATTACAAAAGATATAGAAAAAGAAGCATAGAGTTAATAGGAAAAATATGTATGGGGTATTTTTGACACAGGAAAGAAAGAAGAGGTCTTCAGCACAACTGAACGCTCACCCTATTGGAGGGAACTCTTCAATTTGTGTTCGGGTAGATTTAGGAACTTTGAGAAAATAAGAAGGATTTAGCTGGATTTTACATGGTGGAGGAAAGAGGGAGTGGAAAAGAAGAGGTATCAAGTAAAGCTAGCGGGGAGAAGAAAGATGGAGTATTAAGATAGGAAGGCCTTTTAAAGGTCAGGGAGACCTGAACATGTTTGTAAGAAGATGAGAAGCAGCCTGAAGAGAGAGAAAGATTAAAGATTCATGTGAAGGGATGACTGATGGAAAAAGAATAATTCTGGATGCAGAAGGAAAGAAGATCAAAGAAATAGCTAGATTAACCTTTTCTAATAAAAGGTAATTTTGTGAACAAAGGAAAGGAAAGAGGGATGAAGACTGGGGTAGCTGTTCAGAAAGCCTTAGTCTTCTTAATAAAGTCTAAGACTGCAAATGTGAAGGGCTAACCTTGAGAAGGGGGCCTTGAGGACACAAGAGATGGTTTTTAAGAGTTGTTTGTGACTTGTTAAGAGGAGTACTAAGCACCAGTGATAAAGGCCTACAGGTTCTGGTAAGCACCATAAATTCATAGATAGCAAATTAATTCTGTTTGTAACTTCCTCTAACAACATTAGCATGGGTAGGTGAACCAAAAGAACAAATGTGCAATTATCACAATGACATCAATGAAAAACCACAAAAAGGAAATTGAACTCTGAGTAATGGAAAAGCTAATTAAGGGCCTGGAGAAGAGATAAGGAAACAATTTCTCTCTTACCAGTCAGTAAACATTTGTTAGGTGTCTACCATGTGCCAGGCACTATACTAGGCACTGAAGATATAAAAAGATGCAGACTATTTTCTCTTGTGTAATGTTTTAGTTTGTTTTTTCTCATGGTTTCCCCCATTTATTTTAATTCCTCTATGCAATATGACTAAGGTGAAAATGTGCTTAATAAGAATGTATGTATAGAAACCAGATGGCAGGTCATTTCAGGGAGGAGAAAGGAGAAGAAAATCTAAGACTTATGGAAATGATTGTAGAAAACAAAAAACAAATAAATTAATAATAATAAAAAATGCCGAAGATGATTCCCTGTCCTCAAGGAGCTCACAATCAAATGGGGTTCAAGGCAGTAAGCCAAATATGTATAAACAAGCTATATATAAGATAAATAGGAAGTAATTAAAAGAGAAAAGGCACTAGAATTAAGAGGAGTTAGAGAAGACTTCCTGGAGAGAACAGGATTGAGGTTAGTAGTTAGAGTGAACCATTTTGGAATGGGTAACAGCCAGAGAAAATGCCTAGGGCCAAGAAATGGCATTTATTGTTTGGGTACCAGTCAGGAGGACTGTCACTGACAGTGTTAACTGAATATAACAGTGTCAGGGCATAAAGTATAAGGAGACTGGGTCAGGTAGGAGTAGTAGGCTAGGTTATAAAGGACTCAATGCCAAACAGAGGATTTTCTATTTGATCCTGGAAGTAATAGGGAGTCTCTGGAGTAGTGACATGGTCAGAGCTGTACTTTAGGAAAATCACTTTGGTGGCTGAATAGAGGATGAATTGGCATGGAGGCATACAGACTTGAAGCAGACAGACCACCAGCAGGCCGCTGCAGTGATGAAGGCCTGAGGTGGTGAGAGTCTGAATTAGAGAGATGTCAGTGTCAGAGGAAAGAAGGGGGTACATTTGGAAGATAATGCAAAGATGGACTCACCAAGCCTGGGTAACAGATGAGGAGGTGGGGTGGGGTGAAAGGAAGGAGTTCAGGATGACTCCTGGGTTGTAAGCCTGAGGGACTCGAAGGATGGTGATACCCTCACTATAGAGAGGCAGGGAACTAGCTGCACAGAATAGTGTGTGTGTGTGTATGTGTGTGTGTCTATATATATATATATATACATATATATATATATATATATATATATATATATATAGACACACACACATATATATATATATGTATATAAAAACAAGGCTTAGGTGACATATTTTTGCTCCAGTACTTTTCTTTGTCATAGGGTAAGGATGGTATTGGTAACACAAACATGAAACATACCAAGAAGCATTGCAAAACTTAAAGGAAATGATACAAAGAGAAATAAACAATATCAGGAAAAGGAAATATACAATGACTACAACAATGAACAACCACCAAGTCATAGAATTATAATGACTAAACTTGGCCTCCCCCAAAAGAAACAAGCGACCATGCTTCTTCCCTTCTTTGCAGAGGAGAGACTTATTTTGGAACACTGTACATCCTCAGGTATAGCTGGTGTCTTAATTTCACTGAACTGCTTTCTCTTTATCTCTCTTTTAATGGAAGATGGATGGAGGAAAGATGTCTAGAAATGGAAGGAATATTAAAACACCTATCTATCTACACACTCGTATATATATGTATGTGTGTGTGCATATACATATATATATATATATATATACACACATACATATACATTAAATATATATATACATACAAATATATTAATATATATTAAAGAGCACAGAAGCAGGAGATTTGAATGCTGACTTCAGGGTATAGCAAGTAGGCTAGTTTGGCTGGAAAGTAAAGTTCATGAAGGGGAATGATGTGAAATAATGAGGTTGAAAAGCAGGTTTAATGAAAATAAGAGAAGTCAAAAAACAGTTGTAGTCAAAGAATAGAATTTCCAAGTTGAGGTTCTTACAAATGGTTTAGTTATGAAGTGTGACCACACCAGTAAGTAGCTGAAGTACGGGAGAGAACGTCAATGGAATCCTTGATAATCTGGTTCCAAACTATCTTTCTAGCCTCATTTTTTACATTATTCCTGCTCATGCACCCAGCACACCAAACTTTCTTTCCTACTCGTTGTCCTTCCACTTTGTGTTTATGCACTGGCTATCTCATACTCCTGGAATGTATGTTATCTCTCTTTAAATCCTTTGATCCAAGGCTCATATCAAGTGACACTTCCTAAAAGAGCTATTTCCTGACCTTAATTCCCCTCTCCCCTCGGTTAGTGCTTTCATTTATTCCCACCAGAACTCATATTGCCTACTGGACATCTTAAACTGGGTGTCTTAAACTCAACCTGTTCAAAACTGACCTCGTTACCTTTTCCCCAAACCCTCCTCTATTCCAGTTTTCCATATATTACTATTGAGGGCATCACCATCCCCCTAGTCCCTCAGGCTTACATCCTAGGTGCAATCCTGGATTCCCCACTCTCTTACCACCTACCCTTAGCCAAATGACCAAGTCCTGTTGGTTCTATCTTAACTTTTCTTGTATATCCCCCTCTCTCCTCTGCCACTGGCAAGACCCTGGTGTGGTACCTCATCACTTCACACTTAAACAATAGAAGTAGTCTGCTCAGTCTCTCTGCCTCAAGTCTCTCCTCATTCTAGTCTATCCTCCACTCAGCTACCAAAGTGATCCTAAAGTAATAAAGTAATTCCTAAAGCACATATTGGCCATGTCACCCCCAACACACACACACACACACACACACACACACACACACACACACACACACACACACACACACACACACACACACACACACACACACACACTGCACTATAACAGTCCTGCATTACCTCCAGGATCAAATATAAACTCGCTGGTTTGAGTTTTAAATCCCTTCATAATCTAGCCTCTTCCTTCTTTCCAACTCTTCTCATATTTTATTCCCCTCCACTCCACAGACACTACTCTCCTTGCTGTTTCTCATACAAGAGACTCTGTCTTCCAACTGTGCATTTTCGGTGGCTTTCCCCAATGCCTGAAATGCTTTCCTTCATCTTTGCCCAGTCAATCTGCTCAAAACTTTGGAGTCATCCTCACCCCCCACATCCTGTTCCCATTTTATTTCTATAATCTCTTGTCATCCATCACAATTCCTGTTCTCATCACCTCTAAACTAGAATATTATGACAGCCTCTTAATTGATGATAAGGTTACCTTCAATCTCCCAACTCTTTCACAGCTTCCTAGAACATGTCTGACCATTCCAGTCCTCAGCTACAAATGTCATTGAATCTCTCTTGCCTCTAGGACAAAATAAAACAATAAAAGTAAAAAACAAACAAAATAAAAATAAAACAAAATAAAAACTCCCTAGCCTTCCCAACCAGACTCCTTCTAACTTTGACTTTACATTCATTACTCCCCTTCACACTCTTGTATCCCATCCAAATTGAACTGCTAGCTATTCCCTCATCCTCCCCTGCCCTTTCTGGTCTCTATCTGTTCAAATAGGCTGTTCTCCAAGACTGTTCCTCAAAATCCCTACCTGCTGAATTTTTTTCTTTAAGGCCCAGCTTAAAGAAAATGATTGCTTTTCTCACATTCTACCATTTATCAAATAAATAAGTCTGTGTAGATAACATGTATCCCCAGTCAGATTATAAGTCTTTGATAGCTTATTACTATTCCTATTTTACAGATGACAATACTGAAGTAGGTTAAATGACTTGCTCAAAGTTATAGAACTAGTAAATAGAGAGAGAATTTGAACTCAAGTCTTCGTACCTCCAAGTCCAGCACTGTGTACACCTAGTATGTAGCAAACACTTAAATGGGTTTTTTTAGTTGAACATAAATCAAAAATTTCCGAACTAACCCATCCTCCAAATACTTGCAGGAATAACAAGTTTGATGGTAGGGTTAAAGATGTTTCCACAGCTCTTCCTGTCCCATTTTCAGGGAGAGATCATTCTGAAGCATACAGAGGGCAAAATATATTGTGATCTGCATTATAACTTGAGATCAAACTGTTTTTTGAGTAACTGACCAATTCTGACCTACTCAACTAAACAGTCTCCAAAACTCAGGCATGAAGAACAAGGTGTAACTGTGGTAAGGATTCTCCACATGCCTATCATGTGTGCTGTGCAGAATCACACTGCTCTAATACATAGATACTCCAGGAGGAAGAATACAACAGTAAGACTTTTAGTGTTTATCCAGAATTATTCAAGAAACAGAGAAAATCCATGTGACAGACATAGCTATCCAGGTTCCCACGTACTCTGTGATCCTGTGACAACAGCCTACTTGCAATTTGTCACAGAAGATTCATCTTGCAATTCCAGGCATCTTCTCTGGCTGTTGTTCCCCACTCCTGGAGTACTGTCCCTCCTCCTCCTCCTCTTTGCTTCCTGGCTTTCTTCAAGTCTTCAACTCTTCTCTGAGAAAACCTTCCTGCTAGTAGCTTCCCCCTAGTGATCATCCCTAAGTCATCCTTTTGGCTCTATCTTGTTTGTACGTAGCTGTTTGCATAGACTCCCCCATTAGACCATAAGCTCCTTGAGATCCAGGATTGTCAGTTGCCTTGCTCCGTATTCCCCAGTGCTCAGCACAGTATCTGGCACACAGTAGCTTCTTCATAAATTCTTACTGACTGACTGAACCAAGGTTAATTCTTCAGGAACTACCCACAGCCTGGATGAACCACCCTCAAGCCCATCCCACTTTGTTTATTCTGATTTCACATTTTCTGATTAGTAATTAAATTTATATGTATAAATTGCATTTTGCATATACTAATTTATATGTATATCATACATGATATATAACTTATATGTATAAATATCTATACGATAATTTTCCCCAAATATTCTGACACTGAGAAAAGCCATCTACTAAATGGTGGCCATGAGCATTAAATCACTGTACAGGTAGATTACAAATTCAACTGAGAGAATATAAATTCTAATTCCATTATAAATTAATAATAAATCAACTCCATGGGAGTTTATTAAGCATTACTCTTGTTGGGAAAAATCTATTTCCTGTAAGAACTAGGGTATTGCCATCATGAGAAGCACAGCCTCTTTCTCCTGAACAACCAGAGCTGGAAAAAGGCAAAGAGAAATTGTACTCTTTAAAAACTATGTTTTAAATAAACATTAAGTCTGAGAATATATGTGCATAATATTCAAAGAATTTATCAAATTGGAGTTATTTCCCCTCAGAAAAAAATAACCACTCCCCGCCCACATGTACACTTTTGGTAGGATACACACACTCAAATACTCTTCCTACAAATATTCTTTGTTAGTCTACACAGAATTTTCAAAAGCTTATTTTTTCTAAGTCAGAATGGATTTAAGGACTAGTCATTTAAGAATTTGTAAAAAGAAAGCTTTAAGAGGAAATTTGTGAACAATCTGTTTTTTATATGTGATTTATAAAAGAAAAGGAGATCCAAATCTACAGTATTTGTTTTTCTGGGTAAAGAAAGACTCCTTTTATATTCTGCCACACATCCCTATTTCTGTGATACGCTTCTATGTGTCCATGCACATCCCCACATACATACATTCTTCCCCTATAGAGTTAGTCAAAATGTTTAATAACTTTTTATTCAGTCAATAATTCACTTCAACGTCAGTTCTTTTTATAAGAACTGGAGTATTCTTCCACAACTAGACAAAGTACTATATGATAAAAAAGAATCTCTTTAAAATTTTAACTTAAGTGTCTTCCAATTCAATAATTAAATCAAAATAACAATGTCAGAAATATATCTGGGTCAATTACAATAAAGCATCTGTCTTTACCAGATTTGGGGCTGTCATGTCACAGATTTAAGAGTTTGGTGGTCATCTCATCCATATTTCAGACAAGGAAACTGAGGACCACAGTGATCAAGTGCCATAGTCAAATGGTAGTCAGTGCTAGAGCCAGGATTCAAATCCACTTTCTTTGCCTTCCTATGCAGCACTCTTTTCCAGTGAAAATCAATTATGCTTTATTGCTGTTATTAATCCACGATAGCTACTTTGAAACTACATCCTAAAAACTATCTGGCCTTTCCAACAAACATGAAGCTGAACCTTTCTATGTCTATAAGAGAAAGGAAAGGAGGGGAATAAGTATTTACTAAGTGCCCACTATTTGTGAGGCACTATGCTTGTATAATAATAGCTAGCATTTGAAAAGCACTCATTATGTATGTACCAGGCACCAGGCTAGGTGATTTACAGTTATTATCTGATTTGATTCACACATAAACCCTGGGAGGTAGATGCTGTTATTATCCCCAGGTTACAGGTGAGGAAACTAAGGCAGACAGAAGACAGAAGACTTGACCAGGGTCATACAGCTAATAAATGTCTGAGGCTGGATTTGAACACAGAACTTCCTGACTAGGTCCACTGCTCTCTGCTGTACCATTCAGCTGCCTCTGTTTGTACAGTTCAATAGAACAAGTTCTTTGAGAGTGGAAAGTGAATAGACTTCTTTTTGTACCCCTAGTACTTACTAATAATACAATGATGTAGAAATAGTACATTTGTCCAACTGTCCCCAAAGATGTCTTAATAACAATGGGAAGTGGTATCCCTCAAATAAAAGCAACATTTTCTTCAAACAATATCATAGTTAATAAAGATCCAGCAGGATGAGTGACTTGCCCAAGGCTGGACAAGTAAAAATAATGAGGAGCAGGATATAAATTCAGATAGTGACTCCAGGAATGAGGGCTTTTTCCATTATTGTACACTACTTTCCTATACAAGCACCAATGTTTTCCTAAAGCTTTGAGATATTTTATATGTTAATGTAGACATGTACTTTATTTTAATATAACTTCTAAAGAAATTACGTAAGATAATATTTTGATTGAATTAAGGAGCACTTTCTAAAGAAATGCGGCAATAAATTTTTCTGTAAAATAAGAATCTATAATTGCCTCACAATTGATTATTCTGAGTTCAGACTTTTGTATGTTAGACTTCCTTAAATTGAGGTAGGACACAGAATTATATGATCTACAATTTTCCATAATCAAAATTGAGGGTGATATACTAATATCATAAGATCTCAGAATTAGAAGGGATCTAGTCCAACAAACATCTGAACAGCAATCTCCTCTGAAAAATCTCCAACAAGTACTTGTACAATCTTCACTTAAAGATTTTCAGTATGTATCAGCAATATTATTCAATGCTGTTTTAAACCATTTAAAATAACTAGACATTATAAAACAACTGAGAGTATACCTGGCAAAACAGATATAGGAATTATATGAACATAAACATAAAATACTTTTTATACAAATAAAGTCAGATCTAAATAACTGGAGTAATATTTATTGTTCATGAGTAGGTAAAGTCAATATAATAAAACATATGACAATGTTACTTAACTAATCTATTTTTAAATGCCATCCCAATTAAACTATTAAAAAACTATCTGAATTAGAAAAAATAATAACAGAGTTCATTTGGAAGAAAAAAAAACATGAGGAATATCAAAGAAATCAGGTGGAAAAGATGTAAAGGAAGGATAATTGGCAGTATCAGACCATAAACTATATTATAAGGCAAAACCACTGGTGAAGTATAAAATGGATCATTTTGATTATTTTAAAATAAAATTTTTTTGTAAAATAAAGTCAATGTAGTCAAGAGTAACAAAAAATTTGGGGAAAACTTTCATAGACAATCACTCAGCAGATAAGATGTGATTGTTTTGGAATACTGCTGTGGTATAGGAAATCGTCAGCTGTTTGATTTAAAAAAACCTAGAAAGACTTGGACATCTTCAGAGAAAGTGATGACAAGTGGAAATATGCATAGTGTGGTCACATATGTGTGTATGGGTATATATGTATATTTATGTATGTTTATCAATATCTATGTATATGTATAAATATCCACATTTAATTGTAGCCTTCTTTGGGGGGAAAGGTAGGGGAAAAAATAAAGTAAAAAGTGCACAGCAGAGAACAAAAGAAAACCTACAAGGAAGCAAAGAAAAGCTGAGCAACTTTGAAAACAATGTAGTATTTATTATATAGGTTTTCTTGAAATAGAAATTTATTGTTTTGTATTGAATTCTCTGTTATGTTCTGCTGTGTACATGGCAGTGTTCTTTTTTTTCCTCATTTTGTATTTAAGTTTAAAATAAATTAAAAATTTACCAAAAAAAAAAAAAGATTTCCAATAATGGGAAAGTTACCACACCTTGAAACAGTGAATTCTGGACAGCCCTAATCCTTAGGAAGTTCTACTTTCTCAGTTAAGCAATATCAACTAGGTCCTCCTAGCTGCTTATCAGTTACATTTTACATTAATTCTGTATTCATTTCTAATCATTCCTTACATTCCCCATAGTAGTTATTCCACAGTAGTAATTCCAAATTACTCAAGCTCTTACTTCACCTTACCCTGTCTCTCAGCAAATGACCTCATCTACCTAAAGGAGAAAACTGAGGGCCTCCTTACTAAGTAAGTTTCTTCATTTACCCTCCTCCACATCTCAAAACCACTTCACCTATCCTTTTCTCCTTAGCTCAACTCAGGACAAAGTGGCCCTTCCTCTTGCCAAAACTAACACCTTAACCTGCCCTCTCTCATCTTCAAATTTTCCACATAAACTAGCTTAATGCTTGCCTTCTAAAAATATACTTATGTATCCTGTATCCTTAAAGAAGCTTCCCTTTACTCAGTCTACATCTCTATCATCCAATATTTTTCCCTTCTGCCTCCTACCTGACTACTCCTCAGCACCCTTCACAGGTTCACAGCCTTTCCTGTACTCCCAAACATAGGCATCCCTCGAGGCTCTGTACTAGGTACCCCTCCTTCTTCATACACCCTACCCCATGGTAATATCACCCAATGCCATGGGTTAAATTATCACTTTTACTCAGCTAACTCCCAAATCCATAGAACCTACCCAAATATCTCACTCAAAATGCCAGTTTCTACATTTTCTACTGCCTATATGACTTCACCTAAGTTTCCCACTGTGCATCAATTATAATTAAAAGTAGTGGTTCTCAAAATATTCCACAGTCAGTTACATACTTTGTGCCTTTTACTTAATCTGTGAGCCTCTATCCTCATCTGCAAAACAGAAGTAATAACACTTCTAACACTTACCTCATAAGGTTGTTGCAAGGTGCCAGGCACTATTCCAAGGGCTGGGTGTAGAAAGACAAGATGAAAGTAGACAGTCCCTACCCTCAAGAACCTTAAAGTGCTAAATAAACGCCAGTCCTTTACAATTACTTATTGTTAGAAGGGAGGCTGTGACAAAGGTGTGAGTGGAGCGTTAAGGTTTTCAACATAATGATTGTAATTAATGATCATTTAAACCCTTCAATTGAAACAAAACCCTCCAAGTAAAATCGGCTAAAATCATGATTTTTGGCGCCTACTCACAAACGGTATGTTAGTCAAAAAAACAACAAAGCTGGCATGTTGTAGGGTTCCTTGTAGCACAGCTGATGATATAAATATGACAGAGAACACATCTTCTTCCCTCTTTATGAAAATCAGGCCATTTTACCCCCCCTGGCCTTAAAATTCACAGGTGAATATTAAGCAAATATTAAAGGAGACCCCATAGAACTCACGATGAAGAAAAAAGGCAAAATTAACACCTCCATCAAAGCCTATCCCTCTAACAATAAGTAACAGTAAATGCATTTATTTAGCACTTTAAAGTTCTTGAGAGCAAGGACTATCTTTCATCTTGACTCTGCACACCCAACATCTGGTATAATGCCTGGTACTATTATCTCCATTTTACAGATGAGAAAATTGGGGCTTACTCAGAGATTAAGTCACAAAATTTTTAAGTTTCAGAAACAAGATTTGTATCCAGGTGTTTCCAAACTCCAAGTCCAGGGCTCTTTCTACTCCACTATGCTATATATCACAATGTGCCCAAGAGACAGAGTTCCATCAATAATAATAGAATAGAATAGGCTATTGACTTATAAAAGGATTTTGCTGGAAATTAATAATCTTGAATTGTCTTGAATTTCTCTAATCCATTTAATACTGTTAGAGAAACCATCCGGCAATAATACCCCCTCTTTTTGTTAAAAATATTCTTGATTATAATGATCCTAAAATTAACTTTATTAATGCTACATTCTCTATTGGCGCTAATCAACAAAGATCATATTTTTGGAGAAGGAGAATTACTTATATAAATACCAAGGGATAAAACTGAACCAGTGAGAATGGGTGATATTACCAAAGGAGTCGCCTCTATGTCTTTCAATTCTTTCATCTGTACAATGGAAGATTAGGGGTAGCAATATTTCTTGCACAGCTTCATGATTTTATGAAATTATGAAATTTCTGTTTTCTAAGGTAAATATAGCCTTTCCAGAAGATAAAATAACTTTACAAGTTATTTAGCAAGACAATCTTTTGAAGCCTCTTTTAATGAACCTTAGAGATGACATTTTTGAAAAACTTCATTGCAAGATATTAGAGATGATTCACGATCACTTCCCCAATACACACTCCATATCCTCGGCACCACCTTTTGGTTCCAGACTGGTGGTTTCAACAGTGAGTGGAATTCCTGGTAGGCCAACTCCATCTTCAGAGTGACCATCTACTTGTGTTTAGTTTACAGTCTTAGAGAGTTGTTGCCAGGAGCACTAGGGGATTAAGTAAATTGTCCAGGGTCACATAGCTAACAGAGTTAAGAATCAGGACTTTACTCTACTACACCTTTTACTAGTAAGTGATTCTGCCTTCCTGGATTTTCTGAGCCAAACTTCAGTAATTCTTCTCATTCTAAGATAATGAATTGACATTAGCAGAGTAAATACATTCTGGCTCCGTTTTATGTCCTATCTATGTCCTTTTCAGAGCTATGCCGTTTGCATATCATACAAATTTAATCAGCTTGGGCAAGGAGAGCCTTTGATAAATTTATGAATGCTTTTTGAAAAAGATCTAACAGTAAGTCTCTAATCTTGATTTCATTTTAATTAAAACTGCATTTTCTGTGATTTTTTTTCTTCACCTTAGCATTGAATATGCAAAGGGGGAATGAAATTTTTAAATTGAATCTGATGGTTTATTTCTAATGAGGATCTGACAAAGGAAGGAATGTTGGATTGACTGAACTTTATTTAGTAAATTGTCTCTCCCAGGCACACCCACATGTTATTCTCCATTTTTAAAAATGGTGTTTTGAAATCTAGAAATCAAAACCAGAGATAAGACATTCAGGCCAGGTAAATAATTTACATCTCTTCTAAACATCCTCTCAAGACTGTATCCTAACCAGAAATGCTTTCTTTACTTCTGTTTCCTTTTATCTTTAGGTTTATCTCCCTGAAAAGGGCAACCCCTTCATCTGTGTTTGTTACTGCCTCAGCTACTTACTGCAGAAGTTTGTTTTATCAATCACCCCTCTTCCTGAAGCTTCAATCTCTCCTTTTCCTTTCCTTTGTTAAAATAACTTTTCTTAAACCGTGACAGCATCCATACCATCCCTTCACTGATTAACTTTGGTTAATGAAATTAAATATAATTTTCTGAACACCCATTAAGAGTATATGAGTGTGTACAGAAGACTGAGGCAAGTTAATTTTTAAACCAAAGATGAAATAAGACCATAGAATGGATCACAGCTGTAGAGCTGCAAAGAACCTGATAGGACATCTAGTTCAACTATCAACCACTTCATTTCATACAAGTAGATTAAGAAAGGGATATTAAATTTGGCAGTTAAGAAATCCCTGGCAACTTTGGGGAATGCCAGAAGCCAGATTCAAGTCAAGTCAACAAGCATTTATGCAGGGTTTAATATGTGCCAGGCACCCAGCTTGAATTCAGGAAACACAGATAAAAGCTAAAAGAAAGACAGGCTGGGCTGTCAAGGAATTTACATTACAAGGGAGGAAAATGGCAAAAAAGAAAGATAAAGGTTCTATACAAAGCAAAGAAAGGAGCCCATAGAGAAACGGAGTGAACATGAACTTGGCTAACCTGGGCACTTTCCTTAAACTGCAGGTTACAGGACGAACTGATGGCTGAGGGTTTAGAAGAGTGTGAGAGAAGAAGTGGAGGTACCTAATACATTAGGAGTTTAGCTGAGAAAGTGAAAAGATTAGTTCTGTACTAAAAAAGGACCAAAATGAGATCACTATGTCCAAGTCAAGGTACAAGCTGTCCGTCTGTGGATGATCAGGCCAATATGAACTTGGATGGCTCTCCCCTAGGTAGGGTACAAACAGTCCATACGAACATTGAGTGGACATGTCTCTAAATTTGCGCATCATTTCTTTTGAGCTATTGCAATTTTGCTTTGCACAGTGCCTACTTTGATGCAGGCATGTCATGCTGGAAGGTCCTGTGCCAGTGTCTCCCACGACTCACAATCAATTCCAAAGTTCTTCAGAGAGACCTTAAGAGTGTAATTGTAAAGCTTCTTCTGACCTCCTTGTGAGTACTTGCCTCCAACAAGTTCTCTGTAAAACAGCCTTTTACGCAAATGTGCATTTTATATTCTGAACAAAGTGGCCAGCCCTTCAGAGTTATGCTATTTACAATAGAGTTCCAACACTTCAGTGTCTGGTACCTTATATTGCTGGGTGATCCTCAGAATCTTCCTAACACAATTCAAATGGAAGTGATTCAGTTTCCCAGAATGGTACTGGCACACTGTCCAGGTTTCACAGGCATACAACGAGGTCAGCACAATACCTTCAATATGGTAGGCAGCCTAATATCTCTTCTCTCCCATGCCTTCCTTCAGAGTCTCCTAAACACTGAGCTAGCTCTAACAATGAGTGCATCAACCCCATCACCTATGTGTACATCCACAAAAAGTATACTGGCAAGGTAAGTGAACTTATCCACAGCATTAAAAATTTCTCCATTTGCTGTAACCAATAGCTGTGGAGAACTTGTGTTTTCATGGCAAAATTACCAAAAGCAACAGTGAACCAATCCATATTCTGTTGCACCTCAGCCTTTTGAAGTTAAATAATTTACCATCAGTGTGGTAGTTGCCCTTGATGCTGTTTTTGTCCTTGTTGAAGGCATCCAACAAAATCACTGAAAACCTCAGCTAAAAAGTATGGGAGCAAGCACATATCCCTAATTCACTGCATTGATGCCTGGGAATGCACAAAAACATCATCCATTATCCCAAAAGAATGCCGTCATGGCACTGGCATACAACACAGATGAACTTCTCTTGGCAATCAAATTTTGCCATGATCTTCCGCAAGTCCTTACAACTGACTATATCAAAGGCTTTGATCAGATTGATGAATGTTCTATACAGACCTCTATTCTGCTGCTGGCTTTTCTCTTGGAGTTTTTTGGCAGCAAATTCCATATCAACCATCCCTTGGCCCTTTCTGAAGTCATACTAACTTTGGGTAAAAGACCATGTTCCAAGTGAAGGAGCAGTCTACTAAGGAGGTCTTTGGCAAGAATCTTGCCAGCAATAACTAAAAGAGAAAAGTCACTATGATTGTCACAGGACAACCTGTTTCTTTTTCTCTTACAGAGATGGACAATGTAGACTACCTTAAATTCCTAGGGCATAACCTACTTTTGCCATATAACCTGGAAGATTTCATTCACCTTTTGTATGAGCAGTGGATCCCTTGTCTTATAAATCTCAACTGAAAAAGAACCAGAACCAGGCACTCTGCCACAAGAGAGAAGCCTAATAGTATTCAAAACCTATTCTTCAGTTGGAAAGTCAGCTAGAGAAGGGCTGACTTCAACCTGAGGTATATATGGTCAATGCCTTCAACACTGGCTGAAGATAGTCTGTTGAGAATACTGTGGAAGTATTTTAGCCCATCTGTCTAGGATCATGCTCTTAATACTAATCAATGTGACTCTATAAGCACTGAGTAGTTGAGGTGCACCATACTTTGGTCTATAAACAGCCTTCATGGCATTACAAAAGTGTTTTGAATTGCAAACTATAAGCATAAAACTGAATTTCATCTGCCTTCTTACTGAGCCCAAATCCTGCACCTCTCTAAGCATCATTAGCACTTTATTTTCATGAGTTAAATGCTGCCTTCTTAGAGACAAACTATCCTGTTGGTAAACCCTGTTGAGTTCTCGTTTATTTGCTTAGAAGCTACTGAATTTTCCCATCATTTTCATGTAAACAATCTTGATATTTGTGAGTGTTCTTGTCTAGATGAGTAAATGTGGTGCTATACATCAAATCTCTGAAAGCTGTCCACTCCTTTCTACTCTACTGCTGCCAACCATGTGTTGGTTCAGCTTTCCCTCTAAGGTAGCAATAAACTGTTCACACATGATGAAGCACTCTATTGTTACATTAAGGCTTCTGGCAGTAACCTTGCTTTGTGGCCACCATTTTTTTTGAATGAGAATGTTTATCTTGGAGAGGATAGGTCTATGATTGGTCCAGCACTCTATGTCCCACGTCATCTTCATCACTCTCACATCATGTTTGTCTCTTCTTACAATGACATTATCTATTAATGTTTGCTGTGAGAGTGCATCCACGAAGTTCTATTGTGTTTAGGTAAATGGAAAAGTGTTGGTGATGAGGTCATGAGATGCACAAGTCTTCAGTAGTTGCTGTCTCTATTTCTGACTTCATTCTCCCCAAGGACCCCCTGCTATGGTTGATAATTTGTGCCTACTCTTGCATTAAAGTTACACAGAATTATAAGCTTGTCCTCTTTCAGTACACTGAGGATGAGGGTCTCCAGGTCTTCATAAATTTTTGCTTTGACCTCATCAGGGTTTGTCATGGTGGAGCATCCACACCAACAATATTGGCATGACACTTTCCTGCGAGTAGCAATCACATTGTCATAAGCTTGTTGTTCACTCCTTTTGATCAACATACAGGCTTGCTAACTAGATTAGTTTTAATTGTAAAACCTAAACCAGCTTCACAGCACTCCCCTTCACTGAAGCCATTCCAAAAAAAAAATCTGTATTCAGCTCTGATTTCAGTAAGCTGGCCTTTATTTGCCAGCCTTGTTTCTCTCAGGGCTATTATTTGTATGTAATACCTATTACCTTCCTTTGCAAAAAGAGCTATTCATCTTTAAGGTCTACTGGATTTCATATTATCCATAAGTATATGCACATTCCATGTATCAATGGTGAGTAGAATCATATTCACAAAAATTTTTGTTCATTTTTTTGTGTTTCAACAGCAAGGTAGTATCCCTGCATAGGGATAAGCAGGCCAGGGTTACGCTGGGTGAAGCAGACAATTTTTAGGACACCTATTCTAGCCCCTTCATCATACCAGCTTGTGAGCAGTACAATCCTTTAAAAGGCTGCTCAGATACTCAGGGAGCTATTGAATCCCACTGCTGCTTCAGTTCAATGAGAAGACAACCCTATGGCCTGGGCTGAATGTGTGTGCAGGGTTGGAACCATAGCCCCCAGTGAATCCACATCCATTGCTTGTCACTTGCCTGATGCCATGCAAGTCTGAGGTAAGTAAAAATAGTAAAAAAGTATAGGTGAAGTCTTTTGATTCACAAATAAATTAGATTTAATTGAGGCACAGTTGCTCAAAGTTGCTGGCCTCACTCTCTCTTCCAGTCATTAAATTTCAGGGGCAAGACAAAGTCAAGACCACTGGCAATGGCTCAGGATGCAGTGGATGACCTTGGAGTTTTCAATGTCTAACCAAGGTCTAAGTACTCCATAACACCTGCTTTAGCTGATTTCATGGCCACTGGAATAAATGGTTCTCATCCACCCATTTCACCATGTTTAGGGTAGACATTCCTCTAAGTCACCAAAGGTTTTGAGGTTTCTCAGTTACCCTTCCTGGTTTAGCCCATCTGCTGAAACAGTTTACAGGGATGTAGCTGTTGTGCATGCCACAGCTTCTTGGAGCCCCAGATGAGAGGTGGGTAACTGGTTGAACACCAAAGGTAGAAAGCAGCCCTCACAAGCATCAAAAGTACCAGTTTTCCTTGAACACCTATACACTCCAGGGAAAAAGATATAGGAAAATAGAAAGCAGGTTAGGTATAATTTGGTAAGATTTTTATATAGACAGGAGAAACCTTGGTGTGCTTGTAGGCAGGAAAGTAAAAACAAAGTAAGTAGGAAGAAACAAAAGATGAGAAGATAGAAAATTATCGTGGGGACAATCTGCTAAAGAAATGGGAGTGGATGGGTTCAAGGATACACAAAACAGGGTTGTCATTGGTGAGCCGAAGGGCCATTTCTTCATCAGAGTTAGGATATTTATTCAAAGTTCCATTAGTAGTAAAAAGCACAGTTGTGATTCAAACTAAGCTTCTCAACCCAAACAAGGGGTTTTCCCCAGTATTATCTGCCACTTTCATAGCTCTAACAATGTTTCCAGCACTCTTGGGACTTATCAGTAAGGGGATAACTGTAGGTGTTCCCCAAGATTCTGTGCTGAGTGTCTTTCTCTTCTCTACACAGTCTTTTTTGATAACTTTGTCAGCTCTCCAAGGTTTAAAGATCTTATCTATGCAGATGACTCACAAGTCTCATATCATCAGTTACCTATTGAATAATCCAACTTAGATGTCTCCTAGATATTTCAAACTCTATTTCACTTTTAGCTAAGTTTCCTATTTATGTAAAAGCATTACTATCTTTCTAAGTCACCTAAGTTCATGATCTAAACACTTACCTGGAGTCCTCATTCTTCCTCACCTCACATGTCTAATAAACTACTAAATCCTATTGTTTCTACTACTGCATGTCTGACCTCTTCCTACTCTCAATGCTGCTTCCTCACTCTAGGATCTCATCCCCTCTCACTTCGGATTGAACACCCTCCTCATTGTTTTCCTTGCTTCAGCTCTCTCCTCATTCCAGTGCTATATGGGAAGACATATTTAAATTGACAAGGCAGCTAGGTGGCATAGTGAATAGAATTCTGGGCCTGGAGCGAGGAAGACCTGAGTTCAAATCCAGTCTCAGACACTTAATTGAGGGACTCCTTCTACTGCAGCTTGCTTTCACAAGCCTCATAAACAGCAAAAGTTGTATATGAGGTATATATCTCGTGCAACAGCAGGGACACGACTGTGAGGTCAAGCATGCCTCCTTGGGAACCCAGTTAGGCAGGATAACCCCTTAGTAAATCTATCATGAAGACACGACAATGGGTCGTAAAAGTTAAATATTGTAAGGGTGGTAAAAATTATATGCTGTGTATCTGGCGTGCTCTCCCAGGAAATGTATGTTTACAAGTCCTTATCTTGGGATGTAACCATGACGTCAATTTCTAAGTAAAAGATGATTCCTGACAGTCGCTTGTTCCCGAGCCTGCCCAGGCTATGTCTTTAACAGTTTGGTGTCTGTGTGCTCTCTTCTATTCTCGCATACGCTCCTATCCTCTTAAAGTTGACCCCTATTCAAACTCTGCTACATGGGATGCAGCACTTAATAGCTGTGTGATAACCCTGGGCAAGTTACTTAAAACTGTTTACCTCAGTTTCCTCATCTGTAAAATGAACTGGTAAAGGAAATGACAAACCACTCTGTTGAAGAGACAGATGGGAGGGCAGGTTCAAAATGTGAGTGAATTCCTTACACCCTCTCTGTAGCCATTGGGAGCTTTACTGATGCAAAAGCAGCAGGCCTGAGATTTAGCAAGGAGCTAAACAAAGGCAGTGATATAGGAAAAGGGTCAAACTTATATAGGATGATTTTAGGATTTCCTTATGGGAGTTGGAGATCTAGGGTAAGTCTTGCAAGATAAAGACATAGGCTGAGTCTATGAATAACACAAGATAAGGGAAACAGGGAAATCCCATTCCCCAGGATGAGGGGTGGGGATAAGGAATTATATGGTCCAGGACTAGGAGAAGTTTTGTGGTAAGGAGAGACTTTAGGACACCTTCAGGTTAGAAAATAAACCAGGAGCTTCACAAAGTCAATCCTTAATATTATTTTTAACTTTTAGGGCACTGTTTCTATCCACATCAACTCCAGTATCTTTGCCAATAAAACCCCAACTGGGATCATGAAGAGACAGGCATGACTGACACAAGTGAACAACAAGAGTGAAGTGAGCAGAACAAGGTGAATAATTTATATAATAAATAAATGTGAAAGTCTTAAGAAATGTATAATGCAATAATCAACCAGGCTTCCAAGATACCAGTGATGAAACATGCTACCCCTTTCTTGACAGAAAGATGATGAACTGAGGGTACAGATATATCTATCTATACGATATGACATACATAAACATATGTTTTCATATATATATATATATATATATATATATATATGACATAGCCTATGCTGGATTAGTTTTGCTTGACTATTCATATTTGTTCCAAGGGCTGAGGGGATTTTTCCCCTTTATTTTTCTCCCTTCTTTCTCTTTAAAAAAAACATCTATAACTGATGCCTCCAATTCTCTACTCTTAATCTCTTCTAAACCCTCTGCAACCTGGCTTCTGACCCCATTGATCAACTAAATTTGCTCTCTTCAAAGTTACCAATACTCTTTTTAATGACCAACTCTAGTGATTTTTTTTTCTTAATCCCAATCTTTATTGACCTTTCTACAGTATTTGACATTGATGATCATCCTTTCTTCCTAGTATTGTCTCCTCCCTGAGTTGTGATATCTCTTGGTTCTATATGTTTAACCTCTCCTTCAAAAGTACCTTTGCTGGATTCATGTCACACCTACTAACTGTAGATATCTCCAAAGTCTCTGTCTTGGGCCTTCTTCTCTTTTCTCTCTGTACTCTTACTTAATACCTTCCCATAAATTTAATTATTGCCTCCAAAGCTCCATTCCCACATCACTAACTCCATATAGAATACTTCAAATTTCATGTCCCATATAAGCAACTCAATCTCAATACATTCAAATCTGAACTCATTATTTTTGCCCCCAAAACTGTTTGAAGACTTCTTAATTTCCCTATTATTGTTGATAGCAATCTGTTGAGTCAGCCACATTTGCAACCTTAGTGTCATCACTGACTCTTCATTCTTTCTTACCCCAAATATCCAATCAATTGCTAAATTTTGCTATCTCCACACCTCTAGATCAGGCCCCCACTGTATCTTGCCTGAATCATCACATTTTCTCTCCACTGCATTCCATCCTCCATAGCTACCAAAGTGACTTTTCTAAAGCCCAGATTTGACTACCCACAAACTTAATAAAACTACTGGAGTTACCTAATTCCTCTAAGATTGCATATAAATGCCTTGGTTTATGACAATAAAAGCTTTTCACAACTTGAACCCTTCCTATCTTTCGAATCTTCCAATACATTACTCCCCTCCACCAACTCTGTGGTTCAGCCATGAAGGTTGATTTGCTCTTGATATTATCTCTGTTTCTATGCCTTTGTCCTGGCTGGTCCCATTCCTGTAATGCTTTCTCTCCTCATCCCAACTCTTAGAATCCAAGATTTCCTTCAAGATTCAGATCAAGTACACCCTTCTGCATACCTTTCTTTGTCCACCCCATTCCTCTCCCCACTCTCTCCACCCGCTGGTGCCTTCTCCTCTAAGATTATTTTGTATTTACTTTTAAGTATCTTGTATGTACCTATATATGCTGAACCTAAGTATGTCGTTTTGCCCCATTGGAATGTAAGCTCCTTGAGGGCAGACTGTTAAGCTTTTGGGTTTGTATCCCTAGTCCTTAGCATTGTATCAGGCACATAAAAGAAGCTTAATAAATACTGTTTAATTGACTGATAAATGCTTGTTGAATTGAGGGCACTGAAATAAGATACATAAAAATAATTCTATGCAAGGTCCACATTTTAGATGGGGATGGAAGGAAGTGTCTAATAATTACAGGGAAAGTGGAAGATAAGCATCAAGGAAGCCTTCTTGAGAGTAGGGGCTACCTGAATTATGCTCTAAGAGATGACTGAGGAATTTAAGAGATATGAAACGAAGTTTAGGAGGTGGGAACACATCTTACAATCACTGCCTCCATTTCTTTACCACCCACTCAACTCCCTCAACCCCTTGGAATATATCTCCATACCTGCCATTCTACTAAAATTGTTCTAAAGTTACTTGTGATTCCTCAGTCTCCTAGACCTCTCTATAGTAGAAATGTCAAATTCCAACCTGTACAAAATTCCCAAGGCACTAGATTAAAATGCATTTGGGAAATGTCTAACAAAATAAATAAAAATACAACATAGATTATGTAATTATGATTATGTTAATTTGTGGTCAATATGCTGTGGCAGGATCTGTTTCTATTTCAGTCTGATACCACTGTTCTACAGCATTTGAATTAGTCGACCAACTTCTCCATGATCCTTTGTTCATCTGATCTCCATGACACTGGCCTCCTATAGTTTCTACACCTTTCTAATCTCTCCATTTCTCTCATATTCCTAAACCTTATTTATACTCCAACTCATAATATAGAGTTTCCATCTCTAATCTTGGGACAGCTACGTGGCATAGCAGATAGAGCAGTGAGGCTGGAATCAGGAAGGTTCATCTTCAATCAGTTCAAATCCAGTCTCAGCCAGATTGCAATGCAACCCTGGGCAAGTCATTTACCTGTGTGTTTCAGCTTCAGTAAAATGAGAAGGAAATGGCAAATCACTCCAGTATCTTTGTCAAGAAAATCCCCAAATGGAGTCACAAAGAGTTGAACACAACTGAAACAACTCAATAACAACCACAACAAATATCCAGTCTTTTTCTCTCTATATTTCCTCCTTGGCAATCTCATTTGCTGCTACCTTCAAATACCTTTAAAGGGATGACTCTCAAATCTATGTATCTAATCTCAATCTCTTTCCTGAGCCACAGGCCTGTGTCTCCATTTGCCAACTAGATATCTCCAACTGGATGGCTAACTAGCACCTCAAACTCAACTTGTTCAAAGCAAAATTTATTATCTACTCACTCAAAGCACGTTCCTATGACTTCCTTATTTCTGTTAAAAATATCAATGCTCTCCCAGTCAACAATGCTCTAAATTTCAATGTCATATATTTGACTCTTTTTCTCTTGCCTCCATATTCAATGAGCTGCCAAGTCTTTGAAGTTTGTCCCTATAACTATCTTCCATCTTTTTTCAAAGCTACCCTACCCTTCAGACTTTCATTACCTTATATAAAATTGGTAACTTCTGCTTCAGCATATCATAGAAACCTCCAGTCTACTCCTAATTGGATCCCCACAATGTACAAACTTTGAGACATAAAATAACATAAAAGAATGACTATAACTAATTGTAATACAACCTTATAATTTACATTTGTTTGTTAAAAGATGGGTATGTACATAAACAAGCGAATATCAACATTACCTAGTACCTTTACCTGATTTTTGTTGCAATTTAAAGTCCTTATTTACATAATTGTACATATTGATATATGCAAATATGATTCTACTTAATTCACTTGTCATGCTACAACAACTGTATACCTACCAGTCCTGGCCTAGGGCAGTAAGAATCATGGTACCCTGGCCAAGCTTATGGCATTGCCTAAAGCTTACATGTTCTATGTGGTAGTCCCAAGCCCCCCAAGTCTCACTTGAAGGATTTAAAGGATGAATTCCCCTAGGGTCACAGCCTAGGTTCCCCTAAGGCTAGGACCATGTAAACTGTAGGACTTCAAGTAGGGCCACATGACTGAGTCACAGTGGCCTGGAAAAGGGAGTAAGGGTGTAGCACATTTACAGGACCATCAGACACTAGTAGCCAAGTAAACTATTATTCAAGGAGTCATTAGTTTCTGTTGGGGGTTGAGGGACAGACTACACAGAAAAGAGGCACCCATGCTCAGGTCAAGATTGATAGAATGCTCACCATCAGATTATGGTTATAAGCTAATCAGATGAGTGTACTGTGGAAATGAGCATTATGACTTCTTGGGAGCTGGTACCTGTACATGCCCTCAGAGCAACATCTATGCCAGTGATTGTGACTAGAGACAAATGGAAACCCTTGGAGTTGCCTGGGCCATCCTCTATAATTTATACTAAACAAAAGTGGGATCCAGGATGGGGGAGAGGAGGAGAAAGACAGAGACACAGAAACAAAAAGACAGAGACAGAGAAGCAAGAGGCCGAGACAGAAAGATTTCCTCCCTAGTAATGGAGAGAAGCCCAAAGTACGTCACTACACAGCTAGATCCCTAGCACCAAGGCTGAAACCTGTGAAAGTAGTTGCATTCACACTAATAGAGCCTTAACTATGCTAGCTGCCTTTACAATAACTGTATGGATGGTGAGAAAGGTGAATGACAACTGGCTGCTTACTATTACTATAGGGAGCTAAGCAAAGTTAATCAAAAAGGCTGTTCTTGACCTAGTAAATGTGATGGAGCAGGTACTTCAGCTAAGTGACTGGTATAAAATTACTGACCTCGTGAATCCCTTTCGCTCTATTCCTATGGCAGTAACTAGTCAGATGAGTTCACTTTCAGGGGAAAGAAATTGTTATAGCTTTACTTTTCTTCCACAAGGGACCTTTCCTTCATATTGCTACAATCTTGTAGGTCAATCTGAAAAAGGTCTCACTTCCTGAAGACATTGATGTCCACTGCTATATTGATGACATGCTGACCAGGGAAGACAAGGCAACTTGGTATAGGTACAAGATCAAATGATGGTACAGCTGAAGGTCAACTCTAAGTGAGACAGTTTTTGAGGAATATAATAAATTGGGAGAATTCAGATGATTTCAGACAAAGTCTGAAACATATTACTAACATTTGATTCCCTGGTCCAAAATGGAAACTAGAGACTTACTAAACTCTTCCAGTCTTAGAGAACCCATATTCCCCATATAGGTATTCTGATGATCATCATTTTACTGAGCCCCTCAAAAGTCCACATCTTTTAAGTGGACACTGAACAGGCTATATCCCTGGAAGACCTAAAGTGAGCTATCCAACAGTTTTTCTCCCAAGGTCCTTATTAGTGTGTTGAGCTCATGCTTTTGAAAGTGTCAGTCCACAAAAACCAGGTTGAATAAGAGTAATGAATTCCTTTAGGAGGAACCTATGGATGGCCAGAAAAATGGTCATTAAGTTTCAAGCTCCCTGAAGTGGCTGCTTTTGAAATGTAGTTACTTACCCATTACTATGATTAAATGGTTGCTTAGATCAGTGGTGTCAAACTGCAGGCCACATATTAACTTAGAAAACCACAAATTAACATCTATGTTATATACACACATGTGTATTTTATATATATATATGTTTGTATATATATTATACATGATATATATTCATATATCTACACATACATACACACACAAAACCAAACATTTCCCAATCCATTTTAATCTGATTCTAGACAAACTTGGGGGGAGTTAACAACTGGGGCTTACTTCCCTCCATCTGTGGCTTAGATAATTACTCAGTGAAGGATCTTACCATTACCATCCATCTAAAAGAAGGATTTACAGACTGCCTCTATTTGTACAGCCTTGAAGCTAAGAACAGTTGCAACATTTCTAAATAAACTTTTATTGTATTAAAAAAATGTTAAAAAACTATTCTTAGTTTGAGGGTGGTACAAAAATATGCGGTAGCTCAATTTGACTCTAGAGCCTTGGATAGCTGACACCTAATCTAGAGCACATCATGAGCTTGGTGACGCAGAATGATGATCCCTGTAATAGAATGAGTAGGGTACAGAGGATCTCTGTTGTTCCATGTAAGTGGCACATTCAAGACAGTGTTTGCCCAGATATCGTCAAAGTTAGTTTCCTTCATGAAGAGGAAGCAACTCTACAAGATGCTGAGATATCCAATCCTAGTCCTGACACTCTTAAGTTCTCTACTAGCCCAATGGGCCCACCTCCAAGGACCTGATTATTGGGATGGGAACTACTTGTAGAGCACCCTCCTAGGTATGCACAAAAAAAGCACAGCAAGAGAATTATGCTGAGGACACATTTGAAGACAAACGTTTACAAAGAGTTTGTAGAAAGATAGAATAATAAACAAAACTGTTCCACTTGCAAAGATAAATGACCAAGAGAACCAAGGTTAGAAAAGTAAGATAAAAGAGCAGTGCCAGAACAGTAGGAGTAAAAGAGAAATATAGTGTACCACCTGTGGCCTCAACGGAGCAAGAGCTACATGCTGCAGAGAACTGAGCTACAGGCCTAGAGTTAGTAAGACCTAAAACCAGATCTGACCTCAAACACTTACAGGCTATGTGGCCCTGGGCAAGTCAACCTAAGCTCCCTCAGTCTCAGTTTTCTCATCTGTAAAAAGAAGGTTATAACGGCAACTACCACTCAGGGTTGTGAGGCTCAAATGAAGCAACACTTATAAAGCAGTTTGCAGACCTTAAAGTGCTAGAAAATGCTGGCCACCATGATCGCCGTCATCATGTTATTATTACGGGGGCATTAAAAAGAGGAATGCCAGACTGATGTCTGAAAAGATAAATTCCAAAGAATCCACCTAAGAAACAAAGTTTTAGCTAGCTATGGAGATCTTCCTGGATCCCCTAAACAGTAAGAATCACTTCATCATCAGGTAGATCTCACAGTCTAATATAAGTATAACAACATTAGGATGCTATCAGAAAAATATAGACGACCATAAATATGTCAAACACACTCAAGGAGAACCATCACCAGACTCACAGGAAGCTGATACCCAAGCACTAAGCCAGAAATAAGCAACAGTATGAAGCCCGAGTTTTTTTCCAAGAATTGAAACAAGATGACAAAGTTTTGCTAAATGACTTTGGTATTTAGATAATATTATAGAGATTTAAAACAGAAATTAAATATAGTTTTGGTAAGCAGATTAAAAAAGGCTTAAATGTGAGCTATCTCAACTGAAGAAGGAAATGGAGAAAGGGGATTGAATAAAATTCTACTTTTACAAGAAATGAAACAAGCCATCTGCTTGACACAAAATAACCACCGAAAAGTTTGGTTTTTTTTTAAAAAGAAAAATGCTACATTTACTCAAGAACTTTGAAGACCAATTTGTTTCCCAGGAAGCACAAAGAACTGCCAAAGTGATGTTTCAAAAAACAAAGGCTCAGTGGGGAAAGGTGATCACTTTGCCTAGGCCAGAGGGATGCTCCTCTCTGCTCAGAGGGAAGGAGGCATGAAACCAAGATATGGTACGTCTCTTGCCTAGAACCTCAGCCCTAGAGTCATCGAATTGAAAAGCATCAACGAGGTACCTGCAATATCAAGCAACTTAGAAAAGAGAAAGATGAAGTGATCAATAAAGAATTAGATCCATCTTACTTACAAATAGCTCAGCTTATGCTCTTGCTGAAGTGGTTACCCTTATGGATATCTGCAATC
The DNA here is from genome assembly GCA_028658325.1 of Potorous gilbertii. NCBI lineage: Eukaryota > Metazoa > Chordata > Mammalia > Diprotodontia > Potoroidae > Potorous > Potorous gilbertii. Next base: position 504,721,703 of record CM053769.1, on the reverse strand, counting down.
CACTGTTGAATTCCGTATGTTATTTTGGACTTTTTGATAATAAACATGCACTATTCTTCTATTAGAACAATTATAATTAAAGTAGTACTATTACTACTATATTGTATTTACCCAATTAAATTATCATTACTATTGGCAGTGTGCCTTTGTTTCTTTCCAAGAGAAATGGATCCTTTGTTTCCAAAATCGTACAGAGGGTACTTAAATTGTTCCTGCCTCTATAAGAATACAGAAACCTGAAGTTATGGTTCGGGAATATATAGTATATAATTGTATAGTGCTTTTCCCCACAGAGTCACCATAGCTGTGTGTCTGTGTGAGTTGAAATGATCTCACAGATCCTTACGCTAAGAAGGAAACAAACCACAATAAGGAAACTATCCTTCTTGTTAAAAACTGTCTTAGCTGCTCTTTTATGAAGAAACATGAATTTTATAATTGAGTTTGCACAGAGACTCTTACGTGTGAAGGCCTGAGAGAAACCGAAAAGACTGTCTTCCTGTCATGACTGGAGAGAAGACAAGAGAAGCCTGGTGAAGGTTCTTTCTTTGTGAAACTAGCTCCCAGATCTGAAATGCTGTCCCTCATCTCTGTCTCCTAGCTTCCCAAGTTTCTTTCAAGTCCCAACTAAATTCCACCTTATATAAGAAACCTTTCCCAGTGCTTAATTTCAGTGCCTTTCTTCAACTGAATATTTCCTATTTATCCTATAGTTGTATATATGTATTAGCTCATCTCCCCCATGAGATTGTGAACTCCTTGAGAGCAGGGACTGTCCCTTGACCTTCATAATATTAGAGCTTAGCACAGTGCCTGACACATAGTAGGCACTTAACAATGCTTATTGCCTGACTTGTAAAAAGAAAGACATTTTCTTGGAAGAAGTTTCATTTGTTGTTGTTTTGGGGAGAGGGGACATTGCCAGTAAATACTTTATTTTTTTCCCCACTTAATCGTATTTTTTTCCCATGTATGGATAGTTTTTAACATTCACTTTTATAAGATTTTGAATTCCAAATATTTTTCTCCCTCCCATCTCCCCCCGTCAAGATGGCAAGCAATCTGACATAGGTGATACAAGTATAATCATATTAAACATATTTCTACATTAGTCATGTTGTAAAAGAAAAATCAAAACAAAAGGGAAAATCACAAGAAAGAAAAAACAAAGAAGGGAAAACAGTATGCTTGAGTTCTTTCTCTAGATTTGGATAGCATTTACCATCTTTTAGAATTGCCTTAGATTACTGCATTGCTGAAAAGAGCTAAGTCCATCAAAGTTGTTCATTGCAAAATGTTACTGTTACTGTGTACAGTGTTCTTCTGGTTCTGCCCACTTCACTCAGCACCAGAACACAGAAGTCTTTCCAGGATTTTCTGAAATCCACCTGCTCATCATTTCTTATAGAACAACAGCATTCCATGACATACATATGGAACAACTTGTTCAGCCATTCCCCAATTGATGGGTATCCCCTCAATTTCCAATTCTTTGACACCACAAAAAGAGTTGCTACAAATATTTTTGTACATGAGGGTCCTTTTCCCATTTTTATGATCTCTTTGGGATACAGATTTAGAAGTGGTATTGCTGGATAAAAGAGTAAGTATGTACATTTTTATAGCCCTTTGGGTATAGTTCCACATTGCTCTCCAGAACAGGTGGATCAGTTCACAACTCCACCAACAATGCATTAGTATTCCAATTTTCCCACATCTTCTCCAACACAAATTATCATTCTTTTTTTGTTATATTAGCAAATCTGATAGATGTGAGGTGGTACCTTACAGATGTTTTAATTTTCATTTCTCTAATCAATATGGACTATATATGGATAGTCCACCAGGGTTATTCAAAATTTTATTAGAAATATTAGCTTTAGCAATAAGAGAAGAAAAAAATTGAAGGAATTAGAATAGTCAATAGGGAAACAAAGCTATCACTCCTGGCAGATGCTATGATGTATACCTTAAAGAATCCTAGAGAATCAAGTAAAAAAATTGCTCCAAAAAATTAACAACCTTAGCAAAGTTGTAGGATATGTAATAAACCCATATAAATCATCAGCATTTTGATAGATTACTAACAAAGCCCAGCAGCAAAGATGCAGAGAAATTCCATTTAAAATAATTGTAGACAATATAAAATATTTGGGAGTCTTGCCAAGACAAACTCAGGAACTATATGAACACAACTACAAAGCACTTTTCACATAAATAAAGTAAAATCTAAATAACTAGGAAAATATTAATTGCTCATGGGTAGGCTGGGCTAATATAATAAAAATAACAATTCTACCTATTTTACTCGTTCAGTGTCACAACAAACTAACAAAAATTATTTTATAGAGCTAGAAAAAAATAATATCAAAATTCATCTGGAAGAACAAAAGATCCAGAATATCAAGGAAATTAATGAAAAGAAATACAAGAGAAGGTGACCTAGCAATACCGGATCTAAAACTGTATTATAAAACAGGAATCATAAAAAGTATTTGGTACTGGCTAAGAAATAAAGTGGCAGATCAGAGGAATAGGTTAAATACATAAGACGTAGTAATCAATGACTATAGTAATCTACCATTTGATAAATCCCAAAGACTCCAGCTTCAGAAATAAGAACATTCTACTTGACAAAAACCAGTGGGAAAACTGGAAAATAGTATGACAGAAACTAGGCATACACCAATATCATATACCAAGATAAGGACAAAATGGGAACAAGATTTAGACATAAAAGGTGATGCCATAAGCAAATTAGAAGAGCAAGGAATAGTTTACCTGTCATATCTATGAAAAAGGGAAGAATCTATTGCCCAACAAGAGATAGAGAACACTCTGAAATGCAAAATGGATAATTTTGATTACGTTAAAAAGTTTTTGCATAAACAAAGCCAATGCAATTGAGGAAGGAAAGCAGAAATCTGGGAAACAATTTTTACAGCCAGTATCTCTGATAAAGGCCTTATTTCTAAAATATATAGAGGACTGAGTCAAATTTATAAGAATACAAGTCATTCCCCAATTGACAAATGGTCAAAAGATATGAACAGGCAGTCTTCGGATGAAGAAATTAAAACTATCTATAGTCACAGGAAGAGGCTTCATTTATTATTCTGAACAAACAAACTAACGTGGCCCTGAATTCTCAGAAGCCAAGTCTCCTGTAGTTATAATGAAGGTCTGAGGTAATACTGGGGTAGCTGGGTGGCACAAGGCATAGTCAGGAAGACCTGAGTACAACTACCACCTCAGATGTTTACTAGTTCGGTGACCCTGGGCAAAGCTCTTCACCTCCGTTTACCTCAGTTTCCTCAACAGGATACTTGGTGATAATAACAGCCCCTACCTCACAAGGTTGTTGTGAGAGTCAAATAACATTATTTTTAAAGTACTTAGCATGATGCCTGGCTGTCAGAGCAAGCAAAGTGGGTTGCTGGTTGTTTTTTGTTGTTGTTTTCATTTTGGAGTTCAGTTTCCCAGGCTCATTGAAAACATCTGAAGGACTGATTGCCTTTGAAACCCTGATGGTTCACAGATATGCTGAGTCAGGAAGGTTTTGTGCCTACTGGCTCTGAGCCAATCAAGAGTCAAGTCTTGGGAGGTAGGTATTTTGTTTTGGGGGTTCGCTTATGAGAAGGACTTTTGATTCCATGGATACAACTCTGAATGGCCGTTTGTTAAGAGGCACCCCCCGCCCCCACTCAAAGGCTTGTGCTCTCCCATTGAGTGGTGTATGTGGGTGGTTGTATTTCTTTGTTCAGGAGGTAAGAGCCCGGTCTGCTGAATGTTTGTGCTAATTTCTCTACTTGTATTTTCTCTGTATTTTCTCCACATTCAGAGTGTTATTAACCTTTCCCCTGAACTAGTAATGACTTATATATGTTTAATTAAAGAAGGATTGTTAACCCCTTTGAAGCTGTCTTTTTCTTTATAAAGCAGATCAAAGAACCTGTGCTAGCAGGCCATCCTGAGTGTGCTAGGGTGCTTGCCAATACTCTGTCACATAGTATATAAATGCTTATGCCCTTCCTCTTCTTTTTCTCAAAGCTAAAATATTGTAAATAATTATATTTTATTTCTTTTGAAATTTTATTTCTGAAGTTGTAATATTTAATCCTAGAAAATTAAGGGACTTAGTGTATCCATAGGAAGATAAGTAACTTGTCTTGGGAAAAAGGATTTCTCCATTTTGTAAAGTAAAAAATATTTGATAAATCAGGGTGGGAATTCTGAGTGTAGCTAGTCAGTCGATAAGCATTTATTAAACACCTGCCAAATACCAGGTATTGTAAACATAGTCCTTGTCCTCAAGGTATTCACAGTCTAATGGAGGAAACAATATGTAAGCAACCATGTACAAAAAAACCATAAACAGGATAAACTGAGTAGAGTTGATTTAGAGACATGTTGAAATTTCATTACTTTGTTAATAAGGAAATGTATAAACATAGCACTCAATTACCATGGGAACAAATCAAGTATCAAGAACAGGAATGACCTACAAGTCAGATTAGTGACCTATGTAACAGTGTCAATCTTTCTACACTACAATAACAAGAAATCACATTGGTGCTACATGTATACTTTGTATTATTTACTGTAGCCTATATGAGATGAAGTGACAAAAATTGCAAAATTGGTTTAACTATAGGCTGACCCTGAATACAGGTTAAACCCCTACACTCTCACTTTGAGAGAAAAAAAAATTACATACTGAACATAATTATTCTATATTACAATATAAAATACATATGTATTTAATGTGGAAAGTTTTTTATTTTACATTTGTTTCAATTCAAACAAGTAATTTATTCCTTTTTTCCCCACAAATACTGTACTCTCAACTTTTATCTACTGAGTTTCCATTATCTCCCTCTTTGATTTAGTTATCATATGCTGTACTTGCTTGGGTTTTGTAGAGCAATGATGTCAAATAGAAAAGGCCCACTAAACCATACATAAGAATCCCTGCTGGCAGCACAAGGACTTATAACACTACATATTAACATTATTTATGTTCTAGTGTATTTTTATTTCTTTTGTTAAATATTTCCCAATTATATCATTCAGGCCCACTGGGAAGTGTGGCGAGACCAGGGTTTGACACCTCTGTTGTATAATACGGTGCTAGGGAAAAATTACAGACCAAAATAGTAAAGAATACCTATTACCTTAATTATACTTTTTTCCTTGCTTGGAACATTTTTAACACAAAGAAAAGTGAAGATGTTTTATATAAATTTAAAATTCTTTGGGAAGCTTAAATTGTTAAGAACTCAACTTCAATTAGGCAATTCATTTAAAAGCATCTCTGAATATATAGTCTGACAGATGGCTTCTCAGAGGAAGAAATACATACATATGTGAAATATTTTAAAGAAAACCTGACAGAAGAAAATCCTAATTTATAATTACCAAAGACTTCACACAATTGCCCTTGAGTGATGCTAGGTCAACTATTGAGCCTGGAATAGGAAGACCTGAATTCAAATCCACCCCTAAGATACAAGCTGTGTGACCCTGGGCAAATCATTATAAAATGGGGATACTAACAGCCCCTACCTCTCAGGGTTGTTGTGAGGATCAAATGAAGTGATTTTACAAGTAGAGTGCCTGGCACATAGTAGGCGTTATATAAATCTTATTCCCTTCCCCTGAAAATTGTCTTTAAAGTATATCCTTCCATATTCCATTTTAAATGATTGAAACAAAATTAATGATACATAATTTGAGGGGGATGACATTTACAGAGATAATCAATGGAATATTTTTTCTGAATGAATAAAAGAGAACTTTCTTTCCCACACAGTTTAAATACGTTCATTAGTCCAAGCGTCTCCAACTCACAGATCCCCTTTAGAATCTAAGGTCCTTAAGGAAAAGGATTAGTTTTGTTTTTATCTTTGTATTCCCAGACCCTATACCTGGCACACAGTAAAACACTGAATGTATGTTCCACTGTACTGAAGGGTAGTTCATGATCTACCAAGAGATTGTAAAGTTTTATCTGGTCAATGTCTAAACCAGTTCCAACTCCCACCTTTGGCTCAAGGGACTATGAAGACTTGAACAACATCCCCTTCCCATCCCTTTTCACCATCCTGCATTGTCAGCATCTCCCCACCCTCACTAATCTACCTTGATTATAAACTCTGGAGAAGTCAAAAGCAGTTCCTCAACAGGGAGATGTCAGATGATTTCCAGTCTGCTGAGTAACTCAAGATTGGTGCTATATGTATACACAAGATCATTTCAAAACATTGAAAGGATTTTATTTCTGACTTGGCAGCCACAGAATATTGGCAGTCTCCTTTGTTTTGATTTGGTTCCCAACTTTTGGTGGGGAATTAGATCAGAGGTTTCTGTTGAATTTTATAGCTATGTTTATTTCCTGAAGGCAGATTTTTTTCTTCTAATAGAAAAAGCCAACAATATTATTCCCTGTGAGTTCCATACTTTAAATTTGTATAGTTACAACTTACCCTAGTAAACACTAGAGGATTATCTATTTTAGAGATGCTACAGAAAGGCCTCCAATAACCAGAGACAGAGATGGAGTAAATAGTTTCCAATGAGAAGATTCTATGACTTAAGCCTTAGAAGCCAACTCACCATCTCATTCTTAAACAACCTTCAGTGGTGGATGCTGTTGATGATGATGATGATGATGATGATGATACAGGGGCATGTAAGTAGGACAAGAGGTAGTGTGCCAGGCTTGGAGTAGGGAATTCCTGAGTTTAAATTTAGCCAGCTGTGTGACCCTGGGCAAGTCATTTAACCTTGTTTGCTTCAGTTTCCTCATCCGTAAAAGGAGCTGGGCAAGGAAATGGCAAACCACTCTCATATTTTTGCCAAAAAAAATTTCAAAAAGGAGTCACAAAGGGTCAGACAGGACTGAAAACAACTAAACAAAAATAACAACAAATGTGCTAGGCGTTGGGCTGAGCACTTTACACATGAACACAGTAATGAATGCACCAGTCAAATTTATAAGAAAACTTTTTAGCTAATTAAGATATATTTTTTTCCTTTAAGTCAAATGCCACTCCAAAAATTGTAAACATTTAGTATTACCTTCTAATTTAATCGCCTAATACCGTCTTATAAAAAACCAAACCAACCATTTCTATATATTAAGGTGAGAAAATGCTAAGTAAAAAAAATAAAATAAAACAAAACACATATATCAACATGACCAAGACAACCAGATCATAGGATTTTAGGGATGGAAGGGACCCAATTCCCTAGATCTGACTTAAATCCAAGTCTGCTACAGGAATTCTTAACTTAGGGTCCACGAATTTTTTTGTGTTTTAAGATAATTTTTATATTAAATAATATATACACAATTATATTTAATACAAATTTTATAATAAAACTAATATTTTGATGAGAGTATTTCAATACTTTTTCCCTTGTAATCCTAATGATTTTGTTTTATGTGTTAAAAATATGATTCTGAGAAAGGTTCCAGAGGCTTCACCAGACACTGCCAAAAGGGTCCAAGATACAAACCATTAGGGAGACAGCAGCAGAACAAAGAGAAGAGCTTCGTATTGGGACTCAGGGATCTAGTTCAATTTATGCTTTTGGCACTTATTTAGCAGCATGACTTTAGGTAAGGTACTTAGCCAGTTTTCTTATTTGTGTAATAGTAATACTACTACTTGCATTATCTACCTCATAGGGATGTGAGGATCAACATGTACATTAAAACTGTTGTAAAGTAAAAAGCAACAAACAGAAAAACACACATGTGATCAGCTATTCTCTATCTTACAAATTACAAATCTATTCTTTCAATAACTTGAGTTCACAAAACAAGCACAAGGTGAAAAGGATACATAAGATCCCCTCACTATTTAGGAAGAATTTCTTAAAATAAGCACTATAAAGAACATGAAATTTTCCTGGCTCTACCTTTAGGAAAGACCATTTTCTTTTTATTCAATTTGTTTACCCAGAGACACAGAAGCTTTTAACAGCCACTTCAATACAGTACGGTATAGCTTACCCTAAGAAACCTGACAAAAGAGACCATGAGGGCATGTAAGGTACTCAAGTAACCCCCTCCTCGTTTTGTCAGAGAACAAACAGCCCTTAATTTGGGATGTCAGCATCCATCATGGTTCGTAAGAAACCAACCAATTGAGAGTTAGAATGATTAAACTATGATAGGATTATGGGAATGTAATTATGCTTCCTTAATTATTGGGGCAAGGACTGTTATGTAAAAGTCTTTTAAAAAAATAAAATTATTTATTTAGCCATTCTCCCATCACTGGGCATACGGATTGTATCCACTTTGTTGCTGTTAAGAATAATGATGCTGGGAATATTTTTGTGCAGAGAGGTCTTTTTCCTGCTGCCAAAAACATGTTTAAGATGCAGTGGTAGGAACAGAACTACTGGATATGAGGCTTTATAATGCTTCCTGAATTATACCATATTGCTTTTCAAAAAGATCTCACTAATTCACAGATACACCAAAAAGTTCAATAGTGTTCCTGTGTCTCCAAAGCCCTGCCAATATGAAAACTTTTGAATTTAGCAGTCATTGCCAATTTAATGGGTGCACTGCGCTATCAGAGATTTACAATATACACTTGTAAACAAGAGCTTAGAAACATTTTCAAGTGGTTCTTGATCATTTACCTTTCAGCTCATATTCTTTTATTACTGGATAATGCATTACATTTTAATAAATGTCAGTTCCTTATACATTTTAAATGTCAGATATTTACAATAAACCTTTTCAGTACTGATTTTCCCCAGTTTGTTTCTTTCCTTTTAATTCTGTGTGCAGTTTCTCAGAGTGTATAATCTCTTTAATTTTATTTGCATACTTGGTATCTAGCTTTTTAAAATATAATCTCTTTGTTGTAGAGCTAAGAATTTTCCATTTCTCGAAAATTATAAGACAGCATCCCGTTACCTTACCATACTTTGTTCAATTATTGTTTTGTCAGAAGGGAAGACTTACTTTAACTATCTTAATAAATACAATACTAAACACAATTTCTATGTTTTATATAACTAACAATGTTTTACAAATATTTGCAAACCAAATGAATTAACATGTGTAAAGTGCTTTGCAAAGCAAATATTTAAACTTTTCCATTGTTTGAGAAGAGTGTCCCCTGGAATTGCCCTCTCTCTCCCCACCACAATAACTCCTCCTTGTTCTCCTTCTACTTCCCTTCTCCTATCTTCCTATCCTGAACTCTAATTCCCCACTCCATTCTCTTTGCTCTGTATTCTCTGGTTGCAAATATATTTAATTCTTCATCCTCCTCTACTAATTTTGAAGTAACGGAAAGAAATAAGACCCTTTTTAAACCCCACTTCCCTACTTCCACATCTCAGAAAGTACATCTGACAGTATTACAAATAAAGGTAAATTCTTTATTATTGCTGGAAAGTGGTCATGGACTGGGCACAAAATAATAAATTGACCTTGAGGCGTTTTTCAATGACTTCCAATTTATCTTTCCCTTTTCTAAACCCCCTAAAGCACTTTGTTACTCATGTTAGCAACTGTTCATTTAATGTCTTATTTTGTTATTCGCTTCAGTTATGTGTCCCCTCCCAACTCCCATTCCCCACAAATAAGATAATAAACTAGGTAAGTGCTGAAAGTTTCACGTGAAATCACTTCTACTCTCACAGTGTCTGACCTATAGAAAGTACTCAAACAGTCAATTACTTCAACTTATTACTCACCATTATTCCAAAAATCCAATACTAATTCATCTTTAATTGTATAAGAATCAGAAGGGACTTAAGGGGGCAAAAGATTGTGATTTCATTTGGGGGGGGGACTCCCAGTGTGGATGTTCTCTTCACCAGTTCAGATGGAAAACATTCATAACTTATTGTCTTAGGAAGATAGAGCATAGATCACTGAGAGATAAATGACTTGCCCATGATCACAGAGCCACTGCACATCAAAGATGGGATTTAAATACAAGGCTAAGGCTAATGAAGCTGTCTAATGTTTCCAAGATGGATTTTACAGCTATTTAAGGTTGTCTTTATTTACCTCATTGTCGCCAGCATATATGCTGGAAAATGAAATGGAAAACTACGCCAGTCTCTTTGCCAAGAAAACCCCAACAAGGTCATAAAGATTTGGACACAACAGAAACAATTGAACAACAAAGGCCAGCATCCAAATTCTTTAGGTTCTTTTTTTCTTCACTGGTATCACTTCACAAAAATCTGCCCGTATTTCTTTGAATTCTTCATTGTCACTATTTCTTAAGGCAAGTAACACTCACATACCCTAATCTATTCAGTTGTTTCCCCAAACAACAAAGGTGAGTTTCAGATTTTCTTGTAGTAGAATGGATTGCTCTTCTCACTGTACTACACTGCCTCTCCTTCTAGGAAGAAGCTTGGAAAAATGGTAGAAAAATGAGGTTAGGGAATCAGTTCACCCTCTCACCATATTCGCCACTCTATATCAAAACCAATCATCTCCATTTCTGAGGATCCATCTCCCTTGGGTCTTTCTGAGAGTAGGAAGAAACCTTAGGTCATCAAGTCCAACAAATAAATTGTCTTTGCAACATCCCTAGCAAATGGTCCTCCAGGTCCTGCTTAAACATTTCCAATGATAGGCTCTCTCTTTCTCACAAGATAATATGTGCTATTGTGAAATAGTTCAAATGACTGGAAAGTTTTCTTAGATTAGGTTAAAATCTACTTCTGTAATTTCCACACATTGGTCCTACTTCTGCTCTCTCTAGCTAATTAAAATAAAAACTTCCTTTCCCAAAGAGAGCCCTGGAAATACTTTTATATGTAAGAATACAGATGTGACGGTTCAATTCTGCAAGAGTGGAGATTCCCTCACAGAGAACATAAGCTCCTTGAGGACAAGGAATGTTTAGGTCTTGTCTTGGTAACCCCTGCATCTAGCACATAGTACTCATTACACAGTAAGTGCTTAATCCACGTCCACTGAACTGACATTGGTATTCACCATCCGACAGTTCTACCCATCATATCAATCACTGTCAATTGTCAAGAATGAACTGATCAATGTTGATATTTTTAAAAGTTCACTCTAACGAACTGGAAATAGTTTGCTGAACATCCAGATCACTTCTTAACCTTTTGGTGTCACAGGCACCTTGGATGGTCTGGAGAAACCTATGCACTCCCCTGACCTTTCTCAGAGTAAAAGGTTTTTTAACTCACATTAATTGAAGGAAATGTTAAATTTCAGTTACAGGTTAGTGAAAATAATGGTGTAATTTCTTTCCCCATCAAAGTTTATGGATTACCTGAAATCTACCCACAGACCCTTCAGGGAGTCTGTGGAACCCCTGATTTAGATTCCTTAACCCATGAAGGATCAGATCAAGATTTACTTTTTTAATTCTTTGATGAAAGCTCGTAGGCTCATAGATTTACAGCTAAAAGGGGCTTTAGAAGTCATGAAGTCCAACATTGTCATTTCACAGATTAAGATTGAGGCTGATAGGAATGAAGCAACCTACCAGTCACTCATGTAGTAAGTGTCTGAGGCCCAATCTGAAGCCAGGTCTCCCTGACTCCAAGCTTGGTACTCTATCCATTAGACCACACTGTCTCAATTTAGAAGGAACTATTTCAAAGGAATTCTATAAAAGAATTCTATATTAGAGTTAAAAGCTGGATCATCTTTTTGGGCCTATACATACACAAAAAGAGAAGGGTTAAAAGTTAGTTGCGCAACCAATATTTTAAGTCTCTCCTGTTAACCTGCTTGAAAGTATTTTTGTTTTTTAAAAAAATAGATTTGAAAATTTTAAATACTTGTTTTGTTAAAAAAAAAAAAACAACTTTCTTGCTAAAACAAAATAGCTATAATCTACTGGTCATTTAAAGTTTAATAAAAGTATAAAATTCCTTCCTTTGGTATAGTTACTATTCAACTAAGAAAACAGATATTCTCCACAAATATTAACATATTAGATTGGAGACAGATGACTTCAAGGATTTTACAAGTGTCTGCCTCAATTAACTTTGATAAACAATCACTCTATCTACTGACTTTGTAGTAAAATTAAGCTAAAAGTAAATGATGCTTTTGCTTTATAATGAATAACCTAGCCATGCCTCTGCTACTTGTGTGATTTTGGGAAAGTCAACTCCCTTCTCTTAGCTCTATCAGTTTACTAAGGGGCTTGTACTAAGTAGTCTAGAATGTTCATCCTTTCCAGCTCTGAATCTGATGAATCATCTAAAAATGAAACTTACCTTGACTGGGAAGAGTGTACTTTAAAATGAGCTTGACCACAGAACTGGGTTAAAGAAGGAATAACGTATATACATACACACACACACATATATGGGTACAGAATTCTTCTTAACTTACAGAGAAATAGAATGGCAAAAGGAAAGTATGGTGGGCAGGAGAGGGAAATTCAGAAAGGTGTGGATTAGGGAGGTAGTGGTCAGAAATAAATTAGACTATGGAAATATGTTTTACATGATTGCACATGCATATCAGATTGCTTACCATTTCAGGAAGGGAGAGAGGAAGAAGGTAAGTACACAATCTTAACTCATAACTTAAAAGTTATTTTTACATGTAATTAGGGAAAAAAATTTTATTTAAGAGAAAAAATAAATTTAAAAATTTACGGAAAAAAGTACATTAGACTTTTTGAGGAAGAATAGAGGAAGAAGAAAAAGAGAAGAATAAACTGTATGGGAAAATAGGATGGTGGGAAATACACAATTAGTAATTATAACTTTGAATGTGAATTGGATGAACTCAGCTATAAAACAGAAATGGAAAGCAGAATGAATTAAAAGCCAGAACCTGACAATATGCTGTTTACAAGAAACACATTTTAAAATGAGAGATATGTACAGAGTCAAAACAAAGGGCTGGAGTAGAATTCATTATGCTTCAGCTGTTGTAAAAAAAAGCAGGGATAGAAATCATGATCTAAGACAAAGTAAAAGCTAAAATAGATTTAGTTGAAAGAGATAAGCAGGGAAACCACATTATGATAAAAGTTACCATAGGTAATGAAGTAATACCAATACAAAACATATATGCCCCAAATGCTGTAACACCCAAATTTATAAAAGAAAAGGTAAATGAACTACAGAGGGAAGCAGACAGCAAAACAATAATAGTGGAGGAATTTAACCTTCTCCTCTCAGAAACAGATAAATCTAGCCAAAAAAAAATAAGAAAGAAGTCAAGGTGAGGGAGTAGAATATTAGATAAGCTAGATATGACAGACATCTGGAGAGAACACAATGGAAATTGAAAGAAATATACCTTTTTCTCAGTGGTATATGGCACCCTTACAAAAACTGACCATATAGTAAGGCATAAAAACCTTACAGTCAAATTCAGGAAAGCAGAAGTATTAAATGCATCATAATACAGTAATACAATTTTTATTATAATACAATAAAAGTTATGTTTAATAAAGGACCACGGAAGCATGGATTAAATATTAATTGAAAAATAAATAACACAAGCTTAAAGAATGAGTGGAACAAAGGACAAATCATAGAAAAAATAAATAATTTTATTAAAGAGAATGATAAGACAACATAACAAAACTTACAGAATGCAACAAAAGCAGTAATCAGGGGAAATTTTATATCTTTAAATGCTTGCATCAATAAGACAAAGAGCAAATCAATGAACTGGGTATGTAATTTAAAAAAAAAAACAAGAAAAACAACAAATTTTAAATTCCCAGTTAAACATCAAATTGGAAATTTTGAAGATCAAAGGTGAGATTAATAAAATTGAAGATAATGATTAGGAGCTATTTTGTTCAATTATACACCAATAAATTTAACAATTTAATTGAAATGTAATACTTACAAAAACATAAACTGTCCAGATTAACAGAAGAAATAGAAAATCAAAATAAATTTTAGAAAATTTGTTTAAAAAAGAAAGGAATTTAACAGGCCATTAATGAGTTACCTAAGAAAAAAGCATCGGAACTAGATGGATTTATAAATGAATTCTATCGAACATTTAAAGATTAATTCTAATATTAAAATTTTATTTGGGATAATGAGCAAAGAAGGAGTCCTATGAAACTCTTTTTATGAAATAAATATGGTGTTGATACCTAAAACAGGAAGAGCAAAAACAGAGAAAAAAATAGGCCAATTTCATTAACAAATTTTGATGCAAAAATCCTAAATAAAATACTAGCTAGGAAACTACAGCAATGTGTCACAAAGATTATAACACTGTGACCAAGTGGGATTTATATCAAAAACACAGGGCTTGTTCAATATAAGGAAAACTATTAAGATAATTGACCATATCGATAACAAAATCAACAAAAATCATATGATTATATTAAGAGATATAGAAAAAGCTTTTATAGAAATACTACACTCATTCCTATTAAAAACACTTAAAAGCATAGGTATAAAAGGACTTTTCCTTAAAATAAAAAGCATCTACCTAAAACCATCAGCAAGCATTATCTGTAATAGGAAAAAGATAGAAGCCTTTCCAATAAGACCAGGAGTCTTATTATTCAACATTGTACTAGAGATGCTAACAATAGCAATAAGAAAAGAAAAAGAAATTGAAGGAATCAGAATGGGCAATAAGGAAATAAAACCATCTCTTTTTGAGGATGTATCCTGATGGTATACTTGGGAAATCCAAGAGATTTAACTAAAAAAAAAAGTTGAAACAATAATTTTAGCAAAGTAAGAAGATAAAAAATAAAAACCACATAAATCATAAGCATTTCTCTGTATCACCAACAAAGCCCCACAAGAAGACATAGTAAGAGGTATTTCACTTAAAATAATCATAGACAACATAAAATACCTGGGAATGTACCTGCTAAGACAAAGCCAGGAACTATATGAACTTAATTATAAATACTTTTTATATAAATAAAGTCAGATTTAAATAACTGAAAAATATTGTGAGCTAATAAAATAAAAATGACAATTCTACCCAAGCTAATTTACTTATTTAGTGCTATCCTAATTAAAATACCCAAAAAAAAAATCCTATTGAGCTAGAAAAAATAATGATAAAATTCATTTGAAAGAACAAAATGTCAAGAAAACTGAAAGAATTAATGAGGAAAAAAGTAAAGGAAGGAGATCTAGCAGTACCAGATCTCAGACTGTGTTATAAAGGAGCAATTATCAGAACTAGCTAAGAAATAGAATCACATGGGACAGCTAGGTGTCATAATGAATAGAGCACTGGCCCTGGAGTCAGGAGGACCTGAGTTCAAATGCAGCTCAGACACTTGACACTTACTAGCCATGTGACCTTGTGCAAGTCACTTAACCCCAATTGTCTTGCCTTTCCCCTACAAAAAAAGGGAAAAAAAGAAATAGAATGGTCGATCAGTGGAATAGAATAAGTATACAATAAACAGTGGTAAGTAATAACAGTAAACTCATGCTTGATAAACACAAAGATCTAAGTTTCAGGGATAAGAACTCACTATTTAGTAAAAATTGCTGGGAATACTGGAACACAGTCTGGCAGAAACTAGGCATAGATTAGTATCTGACTATTTGCCAAGATAAGGTCAAAGCAGCTACATAACCTAGACATAAAGGGAGATATTATAAGTAAATTATTAGAGTATGGAACATATTACTTATCAGACTATATATATAGGAGATAGAGAACATTGTTGGATATAAATGGATAATTTTGATTATATTAAATTAAAAAGGTATCATAAAACTAATGTAACCAAGATCAGAAGGAAAGCAGAAAATTGGGGTAGGAAGAGATTTTTACAGATAGTATTTTCTGATAAAGACCTCATACCTAAAAAAATACAGAGAGCTGAGTCAAACTTTTAAGAATATGAGTCATTCCCCAATTGATAAATGGTCAAAGCATATGAACTGCAAGTTTTTAGGAGAAGAAATCAAAACCATGTACAGGTATGTGAAAAAGTGCTCTAAATCATTACTGATGAGAGAAATGCAAACCTAAATAACTTTGAGATCCCATCTCAGGTCACACCTATCACAGAGAAGACAGAATGACAAATGCCGGAGGGGAGATGGAAAAATTGGGACGCTAATACGTTGTTGGTGCAATTGTGACCTTATCGTACTGGACAGAGCATTTGGGGGAGCAAGTTGGAATTGTGTCCAAACAAATTAGAAAACTGTGTGTACCTTCTGCCCCAGCAATAAGACTATCAGGTCTGTTCCCAAAGTATCAGGGAAAAAGGAAAAGAACCCACATGTTCAGAAATACTTACAGAAGCTCTCTTTGTGGAGGTAAAGTACTAGAAATTAGGAGCATATCCATCAATTGTGGAATGGCTGGCTCAGTTGTGGTATAGAAATGTGATGGAACAGTATTGCACCGTAAAGAACCATGAGTAAGACAACTTTAGAAAAACATGGAAAGACTTCCATAAAATAACGCTGGGTGAAATGAATAGAACGAAGGGTATGGTGCATATAGAAACAGTAATGTTATTCCAAGAGTGACTGTGAATGACTAGGCTATTCTAAGTAATGTGAACATTTTAAACAAAGGAAAATGTTATCCACATCCAGGGAAGGAATGTCCACACTGAGTGGAAATATGGATTGTATACTTATATAGCTATATCTAATGCTAGGTTAGGAGAGAGCAAAGGATACAACTAGGAACTCAAAATATAAATAAAAGTAAAATAAAATAAAATTTTTAAAATGAACTCAAATGATATTTTTGTCTTCAATTCAATACACACTTCTTAAGCACCTACTTCATATGAGCCAGTGTGCCACATAGTGGGTATACAAAGATAATGGTCACCCACTCAGACTAAACACACTTGCCGTCCAGCCCAAGTTCCCCCCAAACCCCACCCCACCACACTCTCTTCTATCATTGGCCTCTCAGGACTACAATATCACCTTCTCTCCTTATCCCTACCTTTTCCCTTCCTTTTTTGTAAAGTAACAGGTTGACATTGGTTTTAAAAAATGGTTACTGACTTCTTTTAAAATTTGTCATATTCTACATTATATAACTTTTGCTGTTTAATAAACAATTTCAAAGGTAAGGAATAGAAAAGTGTGTAATATCTCCATTAACCTATCAACTAATGACACCTCATAGCTGTCTAGGACCACCAAACCAAAGCACCTACCACAATATAAAGGCTGTTAAGTCCTAATCCTTGGCTCAGTTTTTTTCTGTAGTGTGTGTATCTCTTAAAAGCTGAGTTTGCAGACTTAAAATAAAAAAAATGTGTATCTACAATTTTCAGCTGTTGTGAGCACTCTCTTTCAGTCAACAGCATCTGTATGGGTGGTACATCTCTTAGCAATATATGGGGAGAAGGAAGTGAAGACTGGGGTCAGGGAGCTAGGTTATCTCCATGGTCTTCCTTCCTTCTTCCTCTCTGATCTTTCTGTGGGAGCTATGCTTGGAACTATGTCAAAGGGAAGTAGGGAGTCAAGAGACAGAAAGAAGGGAAGAGATGTAACTACTGACTGCTCTGGGATGCCCAACAAGAAGGTGGTAAATAAAAGGACATGAACAAGGAGGGCTCAATACACATTCCACTGAATTCAAAAGGCATTTAATAAGCACCTAATAGGTGCTAGAGACAGACTCCTAGGCTCACAGATTTAGAGCTGGAAGAAACCTAGGAGGTCATGTAGTCTAATATCTTATTTCACAGACAAGAAAACTGTGGCTTAGAGAGCCACATGACCGGCCTGATGTCTCATTATTATACATGACAGAGCCAACATTCAAAGGTTGATCCTCCTTGGCTACTTCTTCCAAAGACTAAGAAATTGAAAGGTCACTGCCCTTCAACAAATGACAGACAAATCAATTGTTTTCTTTCTTTAAAAATCTGCTGGGAAAGTTTTTTTATCCTCACTGGCTGCACTATCCAAACCTATCTTCCTCAAACCCAGAGCTGTTCAAATTGCAAGACAGGATTGTGGGGTCACCGGAGTGAGCCTGGTAGAACTACTCACTTCTGTCAGCTTAAGACTGTTCAGTCACCTTTCAGAATCTCTGCCCTGCTAACAAGCTAAAATATGAAGGAATACCTCAGGCAAACAATAGGAACTTGTTGGGCAGGTTCCTAAGAGGTTTGAAAATGGGAAGAGACAAGAAAACTGACAATAAGTGGTCAGCTTCTAGGGAGCACAGGGCCATCCACAGACACTGGGCCCAAATCTGGGCAAATCAGCAATGGTACAATGAAAACTAATAGTTAGGTGATTCAATAGATGGAGCACTGGGCCTGAAGTCAGGAAGACCCAAGTTCAAACCAGCCTTAGAGACTTACTAAACTGTTTGACCCTTGGAAAATCACTTAATCTCTGTTTGCCTTAATCCACTGGAGAAGGAAATGGCAAAACACTCCAGTATCTTTACCAAGAAAAACTTCATGGACAGTACTGGCATGCTATGGTCCACAGGGTCAGGAAGAGTCAGATACTACTGAACAACTGAACAACAGAGTGAAAATCATTTTGTCACACAAGAGGACCTGTCTTATTAAATCCCAGTTCGACATCATTATCTGTATGCTCTAAGGTGAGTCTCTTCCCCTCTTCTTCCTCACGCAATCAGCCTCACTCTCAGACTTCTCCATTCTCCAGGACTGCTCTCACCCTGCAACATTCCTTCACTGTGTGACCCAACCTTTGGCCAATGAGTTCCTCCCAGAATCTCTATTTTGAGCAAATGCCCAGTCCAGCCCCTGCTTACTCCTTCACTCTTCTCTGGAGTCTGTTCCTGACTCTTGACTTCTTCATGGCCCAAATTGGGTACTCTGCTGCCTTGAGCTCCCTTCTACGCATTGTCTTCCCCTAACAGAATGTAAGGTCCTTGAGAGTAAGAACTATCTTTCTTTTTGTCTACTTTTATATTCCTAGAACTTAGCACTATGCTTGACATATAAGAAACACATAATAAAATCTTGATGACCATTGACTTTAAGTAAAAAAGCAATAATTACAAAGATAAAACTAAAACAATCCCCACTCTTGAGTTTACAAATCTATGGAGGAGATACAGTATGCCCATGTTGGTCCATCAATGGAGTTAACCACTTAACAGGTATCCTCAACAGGTACAGCATGTTTTGTGTATATATGTGTGTGCATATGTATGTATGTATTCACATGTATACACACACATATATACACAAAACATGAAAATTATAGACACAATTTAAAACAGAAGGTATTAGAAACTAGAAGGGTCAGGAAAGGCTTCCCATGTCCCTTGAGCTAAGACTTGAAAGAAGTTAAGGATTCTAACAGGTGGCTATGAGGAGGGAATGCACTCCAAGCCAAATCAACAGCCCAGAGACCACAGAGACAGGAGATGCAATGCTATATGTGAAGACAAGTAAGTGACCAAATCGACTGGACCATAGTTTATATAAAGGAAAGTCATATGTAATAAGATTGGAAAGGTAGAATAGGGCTTGGTTGTGAAGGACTTTAAAAAATAAACAAAAGAGCTTATATCTGTACTGGTAACAGAGTTATGTTTGATATGGAGTATACTGAGGGACATGATCAGATCTTTATCTTAAGACTTTTACTTTGGAGTTGTGTAGAGAATAAATCAGAGTATGGACCATCTCAAGACACCTCAGATGCCACTGACCAACTAGGAGGCTGCTGTAATTGTCCAAGCAAGAGTCAGTGAGGGGCTAAGGTGATAGCTGTGTGAGTGAAGAAAAGGTTACAGTAGGGCAGAAACTAGGTATAGACCAACATCTTACACTATATGACAAGATAAGGTCAAAATGGGTACATGATTTAAACATAAAGGGTGATATCATACACAAATTAGGAAGGCAAGGAATAGTTCACCTGTCAGATTGATGGAGAAGGGAAGAACTTATGACCACACTAGAGATAGAAAGTAGTACAAGATGTAAAAAAAGATAATTTTGATTACATTACATTTAAAAGTGTTTACACAAACAAAACCAATACAACCAAAATTAGCAGAAAGCTGGGGAAAAAAATCCATGATTTTTTCCTTCAAATTTATTTATTTGTTTCCGATTTTCAACAATCACTTTCATAAGTTTTAAATTTTTTCCCCATCCCTAAGACAGCATGCAATCTTATATGGGCTCTAAACATACATTCTTATTAAACACATTTTCACATTAGTCATGTTGCATAGAAGATTTAAAAGGAATGGGAGGAAGCATAAGTAAAACTAAACAAAAACAAACATAACAAAAGAGAAAAAATAGTGTGCTTCATTCTGCATTCTGACCCCATACAGGTTGTTCTCTGGCTGTAGATGGCATTTTACAGCATGAGTCTTTTGGAAATGTTTTAGATCCTTGCACTGCTGGGAAGGACTAAGTCTATCAAAAACAGTCCTCACATACTATTATTATGGGTATAAAATGTTCTCCTGGTTCTGCTTCCCTTACCAAGCATCAGTTCATAAAAGTTTATCCAGGTACTTCTGAAGTCCGCCTGTTCCTTATTTCTTATAGCACAATACTATTCCATTACATTCATATACCATGACTTGTTCAACCATTCACCAGTTGAGGGGCATCCCCTCAATTTCTAGTTCTTGACCACCACAAAAAGCTGCTATAACTATTTTTTTGTACATGTGGGTCCTTTTCTCATTTTTATGATCTCTTTGGGATACAACCCTGGAAGCAGTAATGTTGAGTCAAAGGGTATGCACATTTTTATAGTCCATTGGACATAGTTCCAAATTGCTCTCCAGAACAGTTGGATCAGTTCACAGTTCCACCAACAATAAACTAGTATTCTAAATCTCCCAGGTTTTCTCCAACATTTATCATTTTCCTGTTTTGTCATGGTAGCCAATCTGATAGTGTGATGTGGTACCTCAGAGGTTTGATTTGTATCTCTCTAATCAATAGTGATTTAGAGTATTTTTTCATATGACTATAAATAATTTTAATTTCTTCCTCTGAAAACCACTTGTTCACATCCTTTCACTATTTATCAATTGGGGAATGACCTGTATTCTTATAAATTTGACTCCGTTCTCTATGTATTTTAGAAATGAGGCCTTTAGACACTAGTTGTAAAAATTCTTTCCCAGTTTTCTGCTTCCCTCCTAATTTTGGTTGCATTGGCTATGTTGGTGTAAAAATTTTTCAATGTAATAAAATCAAAATTACATTAAATTTTATATTTATAGATTTTGCATTTCATAATGTTCTCTATCTCTTGTTTGGTCATAAATTCCTCAATTCTCCTTACAAATAAACTATTCCTTGCTCCCCTAATTTGTTTATAGTATCAGCTTTTATAACTAGATCATGTACCCATTTGGACTTTATTTTAGCAACAGTGTCAGGCATTGGTCTATGCCCAGTTTCTGCCACACTATTTTCCAGTTTTCCCAGCAGATTTTTTTCAAACATGAAGTTCTTATCCAAGAAGCTGGGGTCCCTGGGTTTATCAAACAGTAGACTGCTATAGTCACTGACTACTGTTGGGGGAAACTGAGGGGATGTACATCAATGTATCAACAATATTCCTAGGAGTTTTTCTTTTTGGATCTCTTTCAGGAGGTGATTGGTGGATTCTTTCAATATTTATTTTGCCCTCTGGTTCTAGAATATCAGGGCAGTTTTCCTTGAGGAAAGGCTGAACAAACTGTAATATATAATTGTAACAGAATGCTATTGTATTATATAACAAACGATGAGCAGGATAATTTCAGAAAAACATAGAAAGACTTGCATGAACTGATGAAAATGAAGTGAGCAGAACCAGGAGAACACTGTACACAGTAACAGCATTACTGTATGACAATCAACTGTGAATGACTTAGCCATTCTCAGCAATACAATGATCCAAGACAATTCCAAAAAACTCATAATGAAAAATGCTATCCATATCCACAGAAAGAAATGATGACGTCTGAATGCAGACTGAAGCATACTATTTTTTCAATTTCTTTATGTATTTCATGGCTTTGTTTTGTTTTGGTTTTGGTCTGTTTCTTATTTCACAACATGACTAACATGTTAATATGTTTTATATAATTGCACATGCATAACCTATATCAAATTACTTACCATCTCAGGGAGCAGAGGGGCAATTGGGGAAAGGGAGGGAGAGAATGTAGAACTCCAAATTTTTAAAAATGAGTGTTTAAAATTATTTTTACATGTAATTTTAAAAAAAAGTTTGGTTGAGAAATGTAGAATGATAGCTTAGACCTGGAGTTCTCAAAGTGCAGTCTGATAACCCCTGTGGGTCCCCAAGGTCAAAGCTATTTTCATATTAATACTAAGATTTTCCCATTAAAATACTCCTCCCTTTTCCACTCACACTTCTGTGAGAAGACAGATTTTCTTCAGATACTTCAAACAAAAATATACATCACAACAAACTGAATGTAGAAGCAGATGTAAGCAGATCCGAGAAGTTGTCTTCTATTAAGCCAGACATCATAGAGATTTGATAACCCTTAGGGCATAGCTCTAAATTGCTCTCCAAAAACATGTAAAACAATTTTTTTTTGTTTTGGAAACTCTAGTTGCTTTTCATAAAAATGCTAATTTATGTTAACATGCAATGAATATGTCACTGTTATTTTTGGGGGTGTTTTATCTATTTATTTATTTAAATCTATTTTTAGATTATGACACTCATTTCCACAAAATTTTGAGTTCCAATTTTTCTCCCCATCTCTCCCCTCCCCCTACCCCATAACACCTTGCATTCTGATTACCCCTTCCCTCAATGTGCCCTCCCTTCTATCACACCCCACATTTCCCTTATCTGCATCTTCTCTCTTTTCTTGTAGGGCAAGATAAATTTCTATACCCCATTACCTGTATTTCTTATTTCCAGTTATATGCAACAACAATTCTCAACATTCATTTCTAATACTTTGAATTCTAACTTCTGTCCATTCCTCCTTTCCCACTCATCCCCATTGAGAAGGCAAGCAATTCAATACAGGCTATATAAGTGTCGTTGTGCAAAAGACTTCCATAATAGTCATGTTGTGTAAGACTAACTATATTTCCCTCCATCCTACCTTGTCCCCCCTTTATTCCATTCTTTCACTTGACCTTTCCCCTTCCCAAAAGTGTTTACTTCTAGTTACTCCCTTCCCCCATTTGCTCTCCCTTCTATCAGCCCCCCTCACCCCACTTGTCCCCTTCTCCCCTACTTTCCTGTAGTGTAAGGTAGATTTTCATACCAAATTTAGTGAGCATGTTATTCCCTCCTTAAGCCATATGTGAAGAGAGTAAGCCTCACTTTTCCCCTCTCACCTCCTCCCTTTTCTCCTCCACCGCAAAAGATTTTTATTATCTCTTTTATGAGTGATAATTTGCCCCATTCCATTTCTCTCTTTCTCCTCCCAATATATTCCTCTCTCACCTCTTAATTTTATATTTTTTTATGGATATCATCCCTTCCTATTCAACTCACCCTGTGCTGTGTGTGTGTGTGTGTGTGTGTGTGTGTGTGTGTGTGTGCGCATATAATCCCTCCACCTATCCAAATACTGAGAAAAGTCTCAAGAGTTACAAATATTATCTTTCCATGTAGGAATGTAAACGGTTCAGCTTTAGAAAGTCCTTTATGATTTCTCTTTCCTGTTTACCTTTTCATGCTTCTCTTGATTCCTGGATTTGAAAGTCAAATTTTCTCTTCAGTTCTGGTCTTTTCATCAAGAATGCTTGAAAGTCTTTTATATCATTGAATGACCATTTATTCCCTTGAAGTATTATACTCAGTTTTGCTGGGTAGGTGAGTCTTGATTTTAATCCCAGTTCCTTTGACTTCTGGAATATCCTATTCCAAGCCCTTCGGTCTCTTAATGTAGAAGCTGCCAGATCCTGTGTTTTCCTGATTGTATTTTCACAATACTGAATTGTTTCTTTCTAGCTGCTTGCAATATTTTCTCCTTGACCTGGAAACTCCGAAATTTGGCCACAATATTCCTAGGAGTCGTTCTTTTTGGATCTCTTTCAGGAGGTGATTGGTGGATTCTTTCAATATTTATTTTGCCCTCTGGTTCTAGAATATCGGGGCGGTTTTCCTTGATAATTTCATGTCTAGGCTCTTTTTCTGATCATGGTTTTCAGGTATTCCCATAATTTTTAAATTGTCTCTCCTGGATCTATTTTCCAGGTCAATTGTTTTTCCAATAAGATATTTCACATTATCTTCTATTTTTTCATTCTTTTGGTTTTGTTTTATAATTTCTTGGTTTATCATTTAATCATTAGCTTCCCTCATCTCCACTCTCATTTTTAAAGAACTATTTTCTTCAGTGAGCTTTTGAACCTCCTTTTCCATTTGGCTGATTCTGCTTTTTAAAGCTTTCTTCTCTTCATTGGCTTTTTGGACCTCTTTTCCAACTGAGTAAGCCTATTTTTAAAGGTGTTATTTTCTTCAGCATTTTTTTGGGGTCTCCTTTAGCAAGCTGTTGACTCGCTTTTCAAGCTCATCCATGGCCTGAGCCCATTGCATATTCGTTTTGGAGGTACTGGATGCATAAGCCTTAACTTCCTCTGACAGTATGCATTGTTCTTCCTTATCTGAAAAGATGGAAGGAAATACCACCAAGAAAGTAACCTTCTATGGTCTTATTTTTCTCCCTTTTTGGGAATTTTCCCAGTCAGTTACTTGACTTCTGAATCCTTTGTCAAGAGGAGGGTCCTAGTGCTCTTCCTCACCCCAGGACTATACTCAGGTCTGAGATTCAGAACAGCTACTCAATTCTTCCTAAGCCCTAAGCTGAGCTGCTCCCATGATGGAAGCTGCTGCCCGACTCAGCCACTGCCACGTGCTGCCACCCCATTGCAGCTGCTGCTGTCACTGCCTAGGGCTCATGCTGGGGTGGGGGGGGAGGGGCAGCCCTGCTCCCTTCTCACCCAGCTGGGAAAGCCTTCTCACTGATCTTTGAAGCTTTCTTTGGCGCTTGTGGGTTGAGGGATCTAAGACCCTCCCTGCTGGGGATTCTGCCCTGAAGGGCTGTTCTGGTCCTGTTCTTCCCAGTGCTCCCCGACCAGGCCTGGGCTACACTCTGCTCAGCATCCCATGAGACAAACCTTTCCTGTCAGCCTTCCAGGTTACCTTTGGCTGGAAATCTCTTTCACTCTGTTGTTCTATGGCTTCTGCTGCGCTAGAATTTGTTGAGAGGCACTTTTTATAGGTATTTTATGGGCGGAAGAGTTATAGCATGTGTGTTTTTCTACTCTGCCATCTTGGCCCTGCCCCCTGCACTGTTATTTTTAAATGAATTAATAAGCATTTTTCAATTTTATCATTTTAATTTCTAGGACAGGGGAACACTGGTAAATGTTTTACTAGCTCTCTGGAAAAGAATTTATGCATAACACTTTTTTTCATTTAATTAGCATCATCAACATTTTCTCTATCACTTTTTTCAGTCTAGACAATCAACAGAACAATAAATCAAACTCTTATTTGTAGTGTCTGCCAACTACAGAGGTGTAAATGCTCACACTAAAAAATTTAACAATCAGAGCTTATATGAGATGACTCCAGCACATGCCTAGACATAAACCACATAAACAAAAGTTCTTTAGGGTCCTCAAAAAAATTTTTAAGAGTGTAAATGGATCACGAAAACAAAAAGTTTGAGAACCACTGGCTTTGATAATATTGTGGGTCCTTCCACTTCTAAATCTATGATCCCATGATCATTAGTGAGGTAGCTGAAGAGCTTCCTCCAAAGGAAGAACCTATCTGAACAAGCTGGTGACTGGTCGTTAGTCAAAAGAACAAAATACAAAGGAAATACAGTCTAGAATATTATCTGGGTTATCAACTCTCCAGTCTTTGACTTTTTACCTGATCTTCGCTGAGCGGAGCCAGTGTACAGACACCTGGGCCTGGAGTCAGGAAGAGCTGAATTAAAATTGAACTTGAGGAAGCTGATAAGTTCGTCATAGCTGACATTTATACAGCCTTTTATCCTTCAAAGCACTCTACATACATTATCTTATTTGGATCTCACAACAACCCTCTAGAGAATATGTACTTCAGGTATTATTCCCATTATACAGATGAGGAAACTGAGGCTCAAAAAGTGTCAGTGATTTATAACAGTCACATAGGTAGTATCAAGGCCAGGATTTAAACTCACTTCTCTCTTGACTCTTAAGCTCAAAACAGAAGTTTCCACTATACCATGTTGCCTCAATCCAATTAATGAAACCATGTTTTAACTAAAGCCCACCATTAAAAGTACTCAATTAGTAACCATGAGACCAGGGGTTCTAATTTTAGCTCTTCTGCTCTTCAAACATGTGACTTTGCACCCCTCACACAGTTGAAAAAAAAAAGTGCCTATCCTAAAGTGTTAGAAAATTGTGAGTTATTATTACAGTGACAATAATTGTTAAGTCAGGCAGACAGCACTGGAGAGGATACACAATCTGAATCCACAAACTCAGGAAGGAAACAGAGGCCTAGAACTGTTTCTCTATATACTCAAACTCAAGACCTTCCTAGGGTTTTCAAGGAGGTGGTTTGAGGTCTAATACCAGCTCTCCTCCGTGGAGAATCCAGAAGAAGGGCCTTTGTACCTCAAGACTCATCACAGAAACAGAGTTCAAAAAGAAATGAGAGAAATCCCAGAGGATTGAAAGGCCATATCATTTTATGTCAAGAGCAATGGACTTGGAATCACAGGATTTGGGTTCAAATGCTGGCTCTATGTGACTTGGGCAAATTACTAAAGCTCTCTGAGCCTCAGTAGGAAATCAAAGAATAATTTTTATTTTTTAAGAACCCAGTACTTGACGGTGAGGTTGTAAACCTATTTGTTTAAAAGATCTCAATCCTACTCAGTCCTGCTAGTCTATTACAAAGAGTAATAAAAGAACTGTTAAATCAAAATATGGGATTAACTTATAAGGTATTCTTTTGTATTTTTGTGGTTATCTCATTTCAACTGGTTGCATAGAGTGCCCTAAAATCCAAGAATACTAATTTGATGTCCATGTGATTCAACAAGCTGTCTCACTAATCCCAGAGGTCATACATATTATCTCATAAAAGCATGTCATACAAGTAAGAGTATATCTAGTTCAGTGCATACTGTAGCATATTCCCTACTATTGATGGCAGATCAGAAGTATTACACAATTTAATAAAGGGTACCAAATATTTACTCCATTAATTACTATTCACCTTTTTAAGTGGCTTATAGACAGAGTCTTTATAGACAGATTGTGCTACAAGAAATGACAAGCAGAAAAAAACTGTAAAGACTTACATGAACTGATGCTAAGTGAAGGGAGCAGAAGCAGGAGAACGTTGTATGCAATAATAGCATCATTGTTCGATGATCAGCTATGACAGACTTAGCTCCTCTCAGCAACACAAAAAGACTCATGATGGAAAATGCTATCCACATCCCAAGAAAGAACTATGGAGTCTGAATGCAGACTGAAGCATACTATTTTCACTATGTTTTTTTTTCATGGTTTTTCTCTTTTGTTCTGTTTCTTTCTCTAAAAGATGAGTAATGTGAAAATATGTTTAACATGACTGCACATTTATAACCTATATCAGATTGCTTGTCACCTTGGAGAGTGGGGGTGGGGGGGAAGGAGGGAAAAAATTTGGAACTCAAAATCTTATAAAATGAATTTTGAAAACTGTATTTACATGCAATTGGAAAAAATAAAGTACTATTTATAAAAAAAATAAACTGCAGAAAAGAAAAAAAAAACCTAGTGAGATAGATGCTAGTATTATCCCCATTTCACAAATGATAATGTTTCCAAAAAGTTAAGTAATCTGTCCAGAATCACACGGCTTAGTTATTATTTGAGCATGAATTTAAATCAAGTTCTTTCTGACTTCAAATTCAGCATTCTATCCACCCTAACATGCTGCCCACTGCCTGGTCATTTGACTCTCAAATGATCAATTCTTCAGTAACCTTTCAAGAGCTTTCTTTTCTATCTAGGGCAATTCAACTTCTGCTCTAAATGCACAATCTGACCAAGAAGAAAGTTACTTGGACAACCCAGTAAGTGTACTTGTCTTGCCTACTTACATAGCTCGGATTAATCAGCCATACCCAATGTAAAATATTAAATTCTTCCCTTGTCAGCTATATTTATACTAGTAAATTCATCTGCACATTTCCTCTACTGGATTTACCAGCTAAAAGGATACGATTATACCACCTAAACAGCCTTCTGTCATTATGAACCATTTTCTCAAATTCATGTAAGCCTGAAGGCCACTGCTTAACTGTCAAGCAAGATGCCAACTGATAAACCATCCATCTTCTGAGAGCTCTCTCAGCATTCCTTACCCTCAAATGTCAAGTTTACTGGAATGGAAGTAAGACTGGCCAATGTGGTCTCTCCTTTAAATAAAGGGATTTCTTAAAAATACATCAATCTAATCTTCTATTTTCATCATTAAAAGCATGTCAGTACCTCTCTATACATGGAATTATGGGGCATATTGTGGAAAATGAATTAAGTTTCAGCTGCATAGAACTTGACACAGAACAGTGAAAGACATAAAAGGATATTGAAAAATAAACACTCAAATTAAGTTTTAAAGTATTACATAGAAGCAAAGAGAAAACTGTGGGGTCACAAGGAAGATTTAGAAGGGGCAGATTTTAGAGACAATCAAAACTCCTGTCTTTTCATTAAAGGCAGCACAGCAAAATAGAATGGGTGTTAAACTGGCCAGGTGAGATAACTGGGAGCAAAGGCCACTTCTGCCACTTAACTCTGTGACCCTGGTCAAGTCACTTAACCACTCTTACCTTCAAGTTCCTCTTTTGTAAACTAGGGTGCCTACCTCACAGAGTGGTTGTGAGACCCAAAGGAGTGGACACAAAGTGCTCTGCAAACATATTTGCATGGACATGCATGTGACTAGAACAAGATTTCACCAGTATAGTCAACTCCAGATGAGGAAATTCCCTCTACCAAAGTAGTTCAAAAACTGTTCTGCAACTGAGAGTATTAAAGTTGATTGGGACACGTAATGGTTAAGGGATATCCCCAGGGTCACACAGACATATACACACATACCAGCTATTTATTATTAGATGGGAAATGCCCTGGGGAAGAGGTAGAATTTCAAGAGAGTGTTTAAAGAGAGATTTACTTGGCAGGGTGAATCCAGGAGATCATTTCAAGCAGAAGAGGAATCTGGGAGCCTCCAGGGAGAAAGGAGTAGACTAGACATGACCAGACAATGACACGCTAAGTTTAGCAAAGCGGAAAGGAGAACAGGCAATAAGGGAAGGGAAATAAGTTAGGATATAGTGAAACCTTTGGAAGCAAAGGTGGAAGATCTTCATCTTGACGATCAATCAACAGGCTTTTATTTTGTTATTCAGTTGTTTTCAAGAGTTATGTCCCGCTCTTCACTGACAAAACCTGGGGTTTTCTTGGCAAAGATATTAGAGCGGTTTGTCATTTCCTTCTCATTTTACAGCTAAGTAACTGAGGCAAACAGAGTTGAGTGACTTGACCAAGGTCACACAGGCAAGTAAGTGTCTAAAGTTGGATTTGAACTCAGATGCTCCTGGCTCTAGACCTGGTACTCTATCCACTTCACCACCTAGCTTTTATTAAGTGCTTACTATTGCATCTATCCCTGTGCCAGGCTCTACGGACAGAAGCAGAGGCTGGTTTGAGCCGCTGGGCCTGAAGTCGGGAAGATGTGAGTTCCATTGTGGTTTCAGATATTTATCCTCTGTGTGACCTTGGACAAATCTCGTAACTTCTGCCTCACTTTCCTCAACTACGAAATGGGGATAATAACAGCACCTACCTCCCATGTTACTGTAACAAGCCAAGGAGATACTTTGAAACCATTTAACAGCGCCTGCAACATACTAGTTCCTTAAAAATGCTTGTTCCCTCCCTGCCCCCAACAAAAGCAAAAATAATTCTGCTCTCAAGTTCATATTCTAACGGAGGAGATAAAACACACACACACATACACACACACACACACACACACACACACACACACACACATCAAAATATACAACTTTAGAACAGAGATGAGAGATATCCTTAGAGGAAATGGCACTAGCAGCTATGGAGAAAAGAGAAAGTGGCACTTAAGCTGAGTATTATAGAAAATCAGGGATCCCAAGAATTGGACTTTGGAAAGGAGAGCACCCAAGGCATGGTGGCCAGCCAGTACAAAGGCATGGGGATGGGAAATGGGGATTCACATTCCAAGAACAGCAAGCACACCAGGATGACTAGAGGGAAGCAGGAAGGAAGAAGACTGGAAAGGTAAGGAGGGACCTGGTTGTTAGGAGCTTCAAAAGTCAAAGGGCTTTATATCTGTCCCGGAGGTAGCAGGGAGCCACTGGAATTTATGAAAGGGTTAGGGAGAAGAGAGGCAAGGTCAGACCTATACTTAGGAAATTTATTTTGGCAGCTCTGTGTTGTAATTATTGAAATGTTATAGAGAAAAAAATTAGGCAGATGCCTAGATAGGTAAGGTAAGTGGAAGTGGAAGTCAGGGGGAATGCTGAGGTCAGGAACCTCAGTGACTGGGAAGATGAGGGTGTCCTTGACAGTAATAGTGAAGTCTGGAAGTGGGGTGTGTGTGAAAGGAAAAGAGATTTAGTTCCAGTTTGGAACATATCATTATTGAGAAGCTGATAAGATCACCAAATGAGAGAGAAATAAGAGAAAAGAGAAGGTGGACAAGTCTGTCAACCAGTATTTAGGTGTATACTATGGTCAGCTAAGCTCTAGAGATACAAAGGAATGGCCAAAACCAGTTCCAAGGTCTAATGGGGGAGTCTATATGTGAACAACTAGATAGAAACAAGATCCATACAAGATAAATGGAAGACAAACAACAGAAAGAAGAGATTAACATTAGCATTAACCAATCTCAGTGAAATAAAGAGGTCAAGGAAAGACAGAGCCTACAGCAAGAGTAGGGAACCTGTGACCCTCTAGGTCCTTGGGTGCTTGTAACTGAGTCCCAATTTTACAGATCAAATCATTTTATTAAGGGGATTTGTTCTGTGAAGTTTGGATTCAGTCAAAGGGTCTCACTTGAGGCTGAAAATCCCTACACCCCACACCTAGCAGAAGAGTGGGTGTGACATGGATAATAAAGATCCAAGCAAAAGAGACTAAGAAAGGACCATAAGGACAGAAGAACCAAGAGAGACAAAAACCTACAAAAAACAATCTTCAGGAGGAGGAGGAGGTGGTCAGTCAGAAGTGTCATATACTACAGAGAGGTCAAGAAAAATGAGGACCAATAAGAGGTCATTTTATTTGGCAATAAACAGTCAGCAAGTATTGGTTAAGCACTATGCTAAACACAAAGAAAGACAAGAACAAGTCTGCCTTCAAGGAGCTCACCTTCTAAACAACCATGGACACCTAAGATGGATTCGTGACAGCTGGAAGTAGTCTCAGAGGGAAAGCAACAGGGGGTTTGGGGGAGAGAGATAGAAAAAGCCACCTGCAGAAAGTGAGATTTTTGCTGAATCTCCTAGGAAGCCAGGAGGCCAAGGTGGAAAGGAAAGAGCATGCCAGTGCCAAGGGACTGAGTCAAGAGTACTGAGATCACTGGTAGTTTGGAGTGAGTCATACAGAGAAGTCGCCCTTCGGAAGTGAGCAGTATAATCCAGAGCAATGAGGGCACTTAGAGCATATGACACCATTTGCAAACTCCCATACTACAATGACATCAAAAAACTCGACAAGATGAAACCCTGATGTGGATTTGAAAAAAAGGAAGCTGAAGGTGAACTTCCACACAAAAAGTTCTTTATTACCTTCATAGTGAGAACACACAGATGGTGGAAACAAACTGCACTTTGACAATCAAGGTCAAAGTTTGTTTCTTATTTTTGCATGACAAGGGCTGGGCACAGGAGCCAGGATATGGCCTTTGTAAACTTTGTCTGGTGGATTTATGTGTAACTGTGATAAGGATTTGGTGTCATTGCCAGGCATGTGAGATGAGAACTAAAAAATAAGGGTTAGCCACATACGCAAAAAGGCTTTACAAGTGTAGAAGCATTACCCTGAACAATATGAAAAAGACC
This sequence comes from Potorous gilbertii, assembly GCA_028658325.1. Taxonomy (NCBI): domain Eukaryota; kingdom Metazoa; phylum Chordata; class Mammalia; order Diprotodontia; family Potoroidae; genus Potorous; species Potorous gilbertii. The sequence goes on along the minus strand of CM053769.1, from coordinate 504,689,647 downwards.
AGACTACCCACAAACTAATATAATTAGAATGTATTAGATTTATGAATATGTATTTGGCCAAATTCTTTTTTAAAAACACTTCAGGATGGTGGCAATTTCTTCCTGGGTGTAAACTAGGCATAGGAAATCACCTAAGGCAGGGGTTCTTAACCTGGGGCCCACAGACCTCCCCACCTAAAGTGGTCCATGGGGGGAAAACCCTAAGTCTTTATTTTCACTAACCTCCAACTGTAATTCAGCATTTGCTTTCAGTTATTTAAAAACACCATTCTGAGAAAGGGTCCACAGGCTTCACCAGATTGCCAAAGAGGCTCACAACAACAACAAAAATGTTAAGAACCCACTTTTAAGGTAATTAAAAATATCACTAAAAGCACAGGTCAGAAGGCCTTAAAGGTGGAAAGATCCATAGGAGGTCACCTCCTCATTTTGTGGATGAGGAAACTGTGACCAGAAAGGTTGAAAGAGTTGCCCACTGCAGCACCAGTATTCAATATGCGGGATTTGAATAATTCCAGATTCATAGTTCTTTTCCAATGACCCTATACTGAATCAATCAAAGAATATTTATTAAGCACCTCCTATGGGCCGGGTGCTTAGTTTTCAAAATCACCCTCAAAGCCCGCAAAAATAAATCATTTAACATTATCCCCTCCCTTTCGGCTCAAGGGGATAGAGTGCCTGGTCTGGAGTCAGCAAGACTCATCTTCCTGAATTTAAATCCAGCCTTCAGACGCTCACTTGCAGTGTGACCCTGTGCAAGTCGAAGTAAGCCTCAGTTTCCTCATCTGTAAAATTGAGCTAGAGAAAGAAATGGAAAACCACTCCAGCATCTTGGCAAAGAAAACCCAAAACAGGGGTCCCAAAGATTCCGACGACAACAACTCCATCTGTAACATCTACAGTTTCCAAGAGCTTTCGCATTGTTCTGGCTTGACCCTATCTCGAGAAAGCAGGCTGCATTCCTGGATCCTGGCTACTGAATGCTGAAGCTCCGGAAAAGTAAGACACTTGCCAAGGTCCGGTGTAGTCGGGAGTGGAACAGCCCTCTCCGCCTGGAAGCAGATTCTAGTCCACGAGTTGCATGTTCACAGTTTTGCCTTTTTCTTACTTGAGAGAGAATGGGTGGAGAGGGTACGTGGTGGGGTGGCCTCCACACACTCTTCTCGGTCATCTGTGCGTCTGCGTCTGCACGCGCGCACACACACACATATGGGCCCTAACGGGATACTTCTCAACAGTCGGAAGGGCCTGTTTTCAGCTCCAAATCAAGCTGTCACTGCGTGCCTACGGATTTCAAAGTCGAGGAGCTCGGGGATGCAAGCGTTCCGTTTATTACCGAGGAGCGAATGAATAAGGAACTTTTTTTACAAGAAGCATAATTACAACGGGGACAAAAGTCTAACTAGAGCCTCCGGCAGCCCAACACCACCGGACTTCGTTCCGCTCGCCCCTCCCCAAAGGCTCGCGAGCGCGGGCCGGGGTCTGCACACACGCCGACCTGGCACTGCCCGTTCTGTCCTCTCGCCCTTCAGCACAGCTCGCCCAGGACGCCAGGACAGGCAGGGCTCGCACTCCGAGGCGCCGAGCCGGGACTGGACGCAGCGCGAGGCGCCCACGTGGGGCCGGGCCTGGCTCCCCCCTCCCCTCGCACGGCCGCGCTGATTGGCTCCGAGCCGGTAGGGCCTTGCGGGGCGGCTCCGCGGCTGGGCTCTTCCCGGCCCCCACGTGCACTTCCCCCCGCCCTGCGGCGCTCACCTCAAATGCGGCGTCGCCTCCACTTTCGCCTTTTTAGCCTGCGGTTCCTCGTCTGCCGCTGCCATCTTCCAGCTCTCTCCTTTACTCTCGCGCCCCTCGCCACAAGCGCCCCACCCCAGTCCGAGGGCACGCCCAATCCCCGCCCCCTTTCCTCCCTCGTCCCCCGACCTTCCCCAGGGCTGGCCCAGGGTGTCCTCTCTTCGGGCCGCACGAGTGTGAGCCCCGCCCCTCTCAGCCCCCTGAGCTCGCCCCGCCCCCAGGTCAGGCGGCCTCCCGGGCAGTCTTCGCCTCGCCCCGCCCCCGAGCGGGGCCTTGGCGGGAGAGGGGCAGGAACTTTCGAACGGGCAGCCCTTGGCGCCTGAACGCAGGGAGCCATACGACTGAGCCCCATAGCCTCTCCGCCTCGGGATGGAGTGCGCTCGAGGCTCTTGGAGACCTTTGCTCTGCTCAGGCATCCCCTTCGGGAGGCGATCTGAGCGCGGCGGCGGTGAAGCCCTCTCTCAGGCAGTGGGCAAGCCACCCCGGGCCGCAAGGTCCCCGCCGCCGCCGCCGCGGCTGCAGCCTGTGAGCCGGCGGCCTCCTTCCGGAACGGGTCCGGGGCTGAGCTTGGGCCGCCCGGCTCCTCGAGGTAAGTGAGGCGGGCCATCGGGGCGCCGGTCGGGGTCGGGGTCACGCGGGGTTGGGGGGGGTCCGCAGAGCCGGGGGCAGCGCCTCTCCCGCCCACTCCCTCGTCCGCGCCGCCGGGGAAGGGCGGGGCGGTTTCTAGGGACCGGGCGCTGCGGGGAAGGGACGCGCCCCGCGGCCGGTGAGAAGAGAGGGTCACGGAGAAAAGCCGCGGAGGCGATCCGGTCCTCCCGACCGGCACCGGGACCTTGCCGGCCTCCGGCCCCTCGACGTGGCCTCTGGCCCCCCGGGGCAAGGGATGTGTCCCTGCGACCTCTGTGCTTCCACAAACCAATCTGCAAGTGCTTATTAAGCGCCAGCTGTATGCCGGGGACACCAACACCTGTTCTTGTGATTACCCTTACCGCCAGCATTCTAGCGATCACTACCACGGTGTTTCAAAGCCCAGCAACCCCCCGGGGGAGGGGGGCTTCGTTGTAATCCTCCCTGTACAGGTGAGGAGACGGGCCGGGTCCAGGACTTGTTCCGAGTCACCAGAGCCTCCGAACCCAGGGCCGGGCCCGACGTTCTCTCCCCTGCGCCATCTCGCGGCCCTGCGTCCGTGGGACTCCGAGGGGTGTAATCCGAGGGGAGCCGCGGAGCTCGTATTTGTATCCCCGGCCAGGGTCCTCATTGACGTCCTTCCCATAACTTGTGGTCCTGCTCTTCGCACTGCCCTAGCACGTCCCCCAGGATAATGTCACACGCACACTCACATTCGTTTTTCAGTCTTTTACAGTTAGTTTAAGAAGTGGTGCATTCATTATCAGGGTGGGGGGCGGGGAGAACTCTTCCGGCTGTATTCTCATTTCACAGACTGATACTAAGACTTAGAGAAACCTAAGTGATTCGCCCCTCCTCAAGGAGCTCCTCTGGCACCGGAGTACACATGCCCTGCGTTATACACATACCTATGGTTCGGGCACAAAGTAAGCCTTGGATAAAGGCTAGACCGACTGACAGGATAGTGGATTTGTCATGCCCTTGACCATGGCAGCAGTGTGGAATTGTTTAGTATTATTATTATTGAACAAAAGAAAAATGTAGATGTGAGAGTGGAAACGGCTGTCCATCCTCCAGCAAGACCTATGCCAGCTCCAGGAAGGACTTGAGACCCTGGAGGTTGGCTGGGTGAGATGGGAAGCATGGTCTGGGTCTGGCAGGATAGAGCCTAGATTCCAAGCAGAGCAGAGCAGCCCAGTCCGTAGGCAGAGTGCCAAGGCTGAGGGGGGGGGGGTCAGATGAGCAAAGGAATGGAGCGCCTCTGCTCCCGATGTGGTGGGGAGGAGGGCAGCCCTAGGGGAGCTGTCCAGGTGCCCTTACAGGTAATCTTTCCTTGGATGAATGTGAAGCCCCGATCTGTTGTAATAGTGGCCTTCAGATCTTTCCCTTCTCCTTCTCAGGATCCAAAATAGGACTTCGGGAACTCACTCTTCAGCTCAAAAAAATGCCTGTGAAGTAAAAAGTTCAGGCTTACCCACTCCCACACGTAGAGGTACACCCCTAAAAGCACTTGAACTCTTAAAACTACGTTTGTACAGACTGTTAGAAACATGCTTGACACCAATAAGGTATCAAGGAAGTTTAATTACAGCAGAGTTCAGAGGAATTGAACACTTTGGTCAAAAAAGACCTCCACCCTCATTTCAGGAGGAGGGAGCACCGAATGCAGAAGCCAGATGAGCTATATGCCTTTAGTTCAAGACAGATTCTCCCACCAAGAGTTTGATTGGTTGTCCTCCTTTAGGTCACCATCTTCTCTACAGGCCTATTACGTAACCCCCTCCTTAGTGTGATTCCCCCTTCCCAAACATGCTTTAACATAGGACCCATGATCAGAAAATGGAGGGATAATTTTATGGAGGGTGTGTCTGCTTATATGCATGAAGTTCATTAAGCAAGCCCAGTAACTCTAGATCATTTTTCTTGACTAGTTCCAGCTAACTCTAGATTCAGTTCCTTTATCCAAAGCTTCCTTAATTTTCTGAATGCCACTGTCGGTCTTTTGATTGGTTGAGTCCACCTGCAGTCTGCTGGCCTTATTATCTAACTTATTCTCAATGACTTCATCAATTAACAGTAACTTACTGTGGAGACTTAACTTTTGCTGTCTCTCACAGGGCTATTCCTAGTATTTGGAAAGTTCTCCCCCACTTTCTTCACCAGTTGAAATCCCACCCTTCTTTTAAAAGCCTTTCCATAAGAAATGGTTTTCTCAAACATTACACACAGTTATTATGTAATTATGTATTATGATAGCTAACTTGGTATTTTACAAAATATTTTCATATAGTTTCACTTCTCTAAAGAACTAAAAGTATTATGCTCAGTTTACAAATGAGGAAACTGAGGCACAGGGTCAAAGTGCCAAAGGTAGTATATGGACCCTGGTTTCTTCTACATCTATGTGAGTCCAGTGATTCTACTGCATTATATTGCCTGTTCTAGATGTCTGTTACTGTTTTATGTCCTTGATTGTAAACTCCTTGAAACCCAAGCTTTGTCTTTATCAAAACTTTACATCTTCTCTATTGTGTACATTAGTGTTCTGCATGAAAGTGCTTAAAATGTACTATTTTTTGTAGCGTGAGGCAGGACATGCTAGGTGTCCTGTAAGCAGTGTGAACCAATCCCATTAAGTGATTTCAGAGGGAACCTTTGAAGTATAGGTAGGATTCCAACAAGGGTGGGGGGTTATCTTGAGTGAAGAGAGGGGAAAGCATGAAGTTATACCAGTAGTTCTGTTTGGAGGAGTGATCAGAGTAGAAATTGGAAAGGTAAGATCACAGGAATATTTCATATTAGAAGACACTGTTAGAAGATTTTGCAAGTATAATTCCTACTGGAGAATATATAAAAACCTAGACACTAATAAGTGTCAAAAATAAAATTCAGACCTATGTCTTCCAAGTCCAGTGTTTTTACCTACTACCCCACAGTGCAATGGGCATTGAGAAGTCATTGAAGTGATATTATTATAGTCGTGTAGGGAGATGGAAGGTTTGGAGACTATTTGGGAAACTAATGCCTTGAACTTAACCATTGTGGCAGTCTGGATAGAAAAGAGCTAAGTAACATTGCAGGAGGAATTTTAAAAATCTTGTTATTGATTTGTTTTAATAGAATGAAGAGAGAAGAACAAAGAGAAATACATACACCTAAAAACTGTTAAGCAAAACACGCAAAAGAACAATTTTACAACTTTATAATTTGCCATTTATGAAAAGAAAGGAAGGCTTTAACATAGTGTTAGCATTGTTCCTTGTAGCTAACTTGAGTTTTATCATTTTTTCATTCATATAGTTATAGTCAATGTATATATTTCTTTGGTGTGCTTTTTCTAAACTCTTATTTATTTGAATCTTCTTAAAGACCTCTAAATTCTTCATATTTGTCTCACAGCTCAATAATATCATGTCATTTTGTTTACTCTCTTTATTGAATAAGCTCTCCTTTGCCACAAGGTTATTATACAGTTTCTAATTTATGAGTGTGCACTATTAAATTTTCCCCCCATAGGATCTGGGTGCCTTCTCCTAGATCTTAAAGTTAGTAAGGGACAGAGTCTAAGTTCAGCATTATTTCCAAGGATAAAAATTGGAAATACTCCATCAAGTTCACATAACTTGTCAACTAATAACAGAAACTGTGAAAATTGACTAAAATTGGTTTTTAAACTGTAGAATACCATGTTGGCTCCTATTTATGATGCTATAAAATATAAGACAGAACTTTGGAAAATTAAGCCCCTGGGGAACATGCAAAGGACTGAATCAGTAGAGAGGCTTGGGGAAATCAGACAAGTTGATAACCTGAATGTTTTCCTTTCTGGAATGGGATATTCACTATCACTTAATGCACGGGATAACTGCCTAGAAGAATGAGTTGAAAAGCTAGATTTCACCTTTATAGACAATTGAGACTTAGGATCTGCTATTTCCATTAATTGATAATAACTTAGTACTTCAAAAATCTTGTTTCTGTGATGTGGTTACTCCCATTTACCAGCATAGCTTGTAAACCTTTACCCCTTAATATATCATCTTCATAAGTTTCTGTAGCTGAAAAGATTCATCACCTTGGTAGGTCTTATAGAGGTCATCCACTCCAAACTTAGCTAGGTTCATCTTCACATGGACATATAGTGCGTTGTTAGGCCTCAAACCTTTCCAGCCTGGTAGGACCTGTCAGAGCTTGTGCTTTGTTATCATAGCCCTCAAGAGCCCAGATTTACTTCTACACCATAACAAGAAATCAGAGTAGGCTTTGAGGAGCCCAGTTCTCCACAGTCTATTTTATTGGCTATGTAGACTAGAAGAAAAATCAGCTGAGTGAAAAATAACCAATTACCATAGATACTGTCTTCACTGTGGCCATTTCACTTTAAGATGTATGGTGACGTCTCTTACAGATGTTCATGTGATTTTGAACATAACCTGTGGTGTCCTTAGGCTTTTTATACATTTTCTAGTTGGAATTATACTTGCAAAATCTGACATGGGATATCTGCTTAACCACTCTATAAATCAAACAGTGGTCTTCAGATGAGAATCCGTGCTTCTTTTACTACATTGCACTAAAGAAACTCTGGAGTTTCTCAGTTTAGGGTCAAAGCTCTATCATCTCTCTCTTAGTTTAATCTTGTAATGAAAGAATTCCTTCCTGGAAAATCCTCCTAACATAAATGCTGTTTTTATTGGCAGTTATTCAGGGTCTCTGCAGAGTACAATACAGCCAAACAGTCCAGATTTAGCACTGTTATCCTTAGTACTAAGTTTCAAGCATCATTCTTATGCTTCTCAACTATGTTTAATATAAAAGCCATATTTGAATTTCTGTGACCCTCAGGAGGGTTTATTTTTTCTAATCACATTAGAATCAAGGTAGCTCAGACACTCTTTAATATTCAGTATGGTGGGATTCTTTCCTTTAGGACAGAGGTTCTTAACCTGGGGTCTGTTGACCTCAGATGGTCCAGTGATAGATTTCAGGGAGTCCATAAGTATGAATGAGAAAAAAAAAATAAAACTTCTTTATTTTCATTAACCTACAACTAAAATACAGCTTTTCTTTCAGTTAAAAAAAAAAACATACTGAGAAGAATTGCATAGATGTCATCAGATTGCCAAAGGGGTCCATGATATGGAGATGGTTTAAAAATCTTTGCTGTGGGATCACTCATTCCATGGGTGTTAGTGGAACACGAGTTCTCTATCATTCTTTCTCTTCATTCACTACATCACTAGTGCATATCCTCTTCTGGTCATATGTCTTTTTAATATCTTTTATGCCGCGTCTTATGCACATTTCTTCATTGCTAGTATGCCACAGCCCATTTACACCCACTTCTCCATTGCGTGTCTGAGTGAACCATAATTCTGATTCTTTCTATTCTGTATCCCATGTTTTGTGGGCATATAATATCACTTGAATGTTGGTGTTTGATCAGGTTATAACACATGCAAGTACTATAAAAATGTGAGAACAGCAGTAATGATAACAAGCCAAACAGTATGAAATTCTAAGTTAGAGCATATTTGGCCCCAAGATGACAAGGTCTTTCTTCCATGCTTGGGAGAGATGGGAGTAGATTTGGCTAAGGAGCATTTCTTATAATGTTAGACTTGGGTGATTTAATGATTACTTTTGCTGAGTGGTTTTAATTTCTCTTTCTTCTTTGTTTGGTGGCCCCAGAGCAGAGGGTAGGGTGCAGAATAGATTGGGAAATGTAGCTAATTTGAGAACAAAAGATGCCAGTTGATTATCTTTTGTTCTTATTATCTTGAACAGTATTTTTTAATGACTCCAAGTTCCCAAAGACAATCTAGTCTACTCTCTTCCTCTTTAAGGCCATGTTCATCGTCCATTTTAATTATTCAGGATACACATATTGATAAACTGGTTTATTTGAGCTAACTACTGTTGCCTTTCAATGGTGTCATAGTCTGAACAAGTGACATTCTTCATTCACTTGATTTTTACTGGTAGATTATCTAGCTATGGTCATTTTGAGTGGTTATGATTTAATTTAAAATGCTCTGCATTTTGTTAGGTCTTCATTCAATCATTCAATCTACCCAGTATAATTTGCTATAAGGAATATCTAGGAATATCATTTTCTGTCTAGGATCTATCTTCCACTTGGTCTCTACTGGCAAATGCCTTTTGCAAGCTCCTGTCTCTGTTTTAGGCCTGGCTTGATATAAATAGTTAATGAATTGTCAAAGGTATCTCCTATGACATTTTTCAGGGAATCTTGTGTGGTTTTAAAATATGCACAGGGTGAATTACTTTGGGCCTCAGTTGTTTTGGTTTTTTATCTATAAAATGAGAAATATGAACCAGAAGTCTTTCAAAGTCCTTTCCAGCTGGATGGTTCTGTGATTTAGCATGTGTTGCCCCAAATGATTTTATAAAATTTGTCATCTCAAAGTATCTTTCATCAAGAATATTCGTTTTAAAGAAACAAAAAGTAGAAATAATCTTCAGTCAAGGTTTCCAAAAGATTTTTCACAAAATAAAAACAATATATGCACCATAAATTCTTGATAGAAACTCTTGACAAATTAGTTTCTGCATTAAGCCCATGTATTCTAGAGCTACATTAGTATTTTGACACCCAGACAGAAATATGAGACTGTATCTGAAAGCAAGCCTAAGAGACAAACTCTCAGATTGGATCAAGTGGAAAATTTTAGCAGGTAGCTGATGTTAATCTCTTCCATTATGCAGACTTTGAAGCCATTTTACCAACTGTTCTTAGTGACTGAGCTCTGTAAACTATTAGTTGCAATTATACTTATGTATTAACATCCTGTGGTCACTGAAGCTGTGATCGTTATCATACTGTTGAGTGTTATTTGATAACTGTTCAAAATGTGCTAGGCAATATTTGTTCAAGAGGAATCATTACAAAGTGAATAGAAATGGTCCTAGAGGCAGAAAGTTCATTTTCCACCTCTGTGTGTGAGGCCCTGGACAAGCCATTTTAATGTCTCAGGGCCTCCAGGAGACTGAAGACTATAAGATGCAGAAGAGTTGCCAACCCGCACTGGTAGAAGGAATTTTCATGGGAAGGTCCCTCTTGTAATGAAATCATGAATAGGGACCAACAAAAACAAAGTAGTGTTATTTAAACACTACAAAATTTATGTGAATAATTTTATTCTATTTATTGAGGCCTCCAGGCTAAGCTAGATCCGTAATATTCCTCCTAGTGATAATATTTTGTGATTTAACATTCAATAATGCTCTACTACATGATTGGACTGTTGACCCATTCTTCAGAATTGTTCTTCGGACCTTCCTGAGATTCCTGCATTATATTTCAGGTAGTTTCCTAGGTGGATAATTTCATGTAAAATAACTGGAAAAGATAGGGGTCTATAATAATGGGATTTTTCAACTAGAAAAAAGAAAGTTAAACCCACAGTAAATATCAACTGATGAGAAGACTTAAACCTTCCTCCCCAGAACATGATCCACAGTCTGTTCCTCATAAACTGTTCCGGGGACATCTTCCTGGAAAAGCATTGGAAGAGTGTTGTGAGCCAGTCTGTCTGTGACTATTTCTTTGAAGCCCAGGAGAAAGCTGCTGATGTTGAGAATGTGCCACCTGTCATCTCAACACCTCACCACTACCTCATCAGCATTTATAGGGACAAACTCTTCTTTGTGTCTGTCATACAAACAGAGGTGCCTCCACTCTTCGTCATTGAGTTTCTGCATCGAGTCGCAGACACTTTTCAGGTTGGTTATTTATCATTTATGTCCTAAATTACTTTAGTAAAGATGTTACAGACACAGGATAGAAAGACACCTAAGTGTTGATAATGTACTTATGCCTCTGCTCTAGAGTCTTGTTTAACCTTTATACCTTCTGTTAAAGGCTTAGTGAGTAGTAAACCCACAAAGACTTGGATTCCGTCCCAGTCACTTAACCTTTCTGCCTAAAGCTCTTAGGTTGGCAGAGAAGATGCCATCCTGCACTGGTGGTAGACATGGTCCTCACCAAGAGCTCCAGGCATCAATGGAATCACAGGTCAAGGTCCTATCCCTTTTGTCTATTTAAAGAGTATGGCAAATAAGACTGCTTATACATGTACTTTTTAATGCACTCCCTCCCCACCAAAAAAAACACAGCACAATCATATTTTATATACAAGATTTTGCTTATATATGAAGTGTCATTTCTTAAGTTTGTGACATTTAATGGAAATTTGTTGTCTTAACTCACCTGAGAAGTATTACCAAGATGTTAATAATGATGAGAACAATGCAAAGAATCATAACTAATGGGTTTTTTTTTCTGTTTTGTACTTCATTGCAGTCCTCAGACAGGGATTTGTGTTCATTAAAGTAAGCTTGTCTGTCAGAAGTAAAATGAATTCATTTTCCTTCATACAGTATTATATACATTTTGTTAGGACTACTTTGGGGAGTGTTCAGAGGCTGCGATTAAGGATAACGTGGTCATAGTATATGAACTCTTGGAGGAAATGTTAGACAATGGATTTCCTCTGGCGACTGAATCTAACATCTTGAAAGAACTGATTAAACCACCCACAATTCTGCGCTCGGTTGTCAATTCTATTACAGGTATGGTCAAGTATTCTACTAAAAGCTATAAAATGAAAAGACTTTTTATAAAGAAACATACAACAGTATTAAAGCTAAACAGATTTTGACCAAAATGCTAGTCCAGTATATGCACCAGCAGGTGTAGACATCTTTTACGAGACAGTGGTTAACAGAAGTGCTGTATTGATTCAATAAATAGTTCAGTTCAGCATCAAAACAGTACGTATATGAAAGGATCTTAATTTCCTACTGACCAAGTATTTTTGTTGTTTCACTTTATAAGTTTTTGAAATATAGGTTGTTATCAGTTCTTGTCTCTTCCAATATTACAACACTTACTGTTTGTACTTTATTACAGTCCTCAGGGCTTTGTTCACATTAAAGTAAGTTCATCCATCAGAAGCAAAATGCATTTGCTTTCTTTTGTACACATTTTTTAGGATTACTTTGGGGAGATTTCAGAGGCTGTATTTAAGGATAACTTGGATTGATAATAATTTAATTAAGGATAATGTAAGTCACAGTATGTGACTTCTTAGAGAAGTGTTAGCTAATGCATTTCCACCTAGGTAGCACAGTAGTTAGAGCTCTGGGCCTGGGAGTCAGGAAGACTAACATGACCTGCCCTGTGCAATTCACTCATCTTCTGTCTGCCTGTTAGCAGAGCTAGGATAGCACCTTCCTCTCAGGTGGTTGTGAAGATCAGATGAAATCATATTTGCAAAGTATCTAGCACAGTGTCTGGCACACAGTGGGCTCTTCAGATTTCCTTCCTTCATTTGTATAAAAAGGACACATTCTAATCTTATATAACCCGTATTAAATACTCACTACACTGGAAAACTTAGTGAGCCTATCTATAATATTCTAGGACGCTATAGTTAGCACTCACAGTGTTTTGTCCAATGCGTTCTATAGCCAGTTTAACCCCCACAGTGGGTATTTCCATTGCCCTTCGGATTATCTATAATGTTAATTATTCTGGAATTTTGTTCATTTTTATACATCACTAATTGCCATGAAAGGTATACTTTTGTAAGATGGGCAGCTAGATGGCACAGTGGACAATCAGGAAGACTCATCATTGTGTGTTTAAATCTGGCCTCAGACACTTACTAGCTATGTGATCCTGGGAAAGTCACTTTTCTCATCTCTTAAATGAGCTGGAGAAGGAAATGGCAAACCATTCTAGTATCTCTGCCAACACAACCCCATATCGGGTCAGTAAGTGTCAGATACAAGTGAAATGACCGAACAACAAACAACTTGGTAGTATAAACAGTTTGAGAATCATTGAAGTGTGTGTGTGTGTGTGTGTGTGTGTGTGTGTGTGATATCCTAGATGTAATCCAGCACCATTTCTTCCTCTCTTCTCGACCTAGTTCATTATCCATCTGTAATGCTTATCTAAGATACATATACTGATAAACTAGTAGGCTATGTCCAGTTACATGTCACAGTCTAAACAGCATGAGTTTTCATCTGTTTCTCAAGTACAGACAGAGCAGTATCTTTTGTTTTATTTTCACTGCAGAATCCTTGTAAGGTTCTCAATTCACAATGTAAGTATTATGATGTCATTGGCAAATAAGAGCATTTGGAGATGCTCGCCACCAGAAGGAAATCTTTGTTTTGTTTGGGCTGTATGCAAGATCTTCCGTTACCTTGGGGAATTCTGTTATTGTCTCTGTACTTAGAGGAGGACTGAGCAAAGTTGGCACTGTGATCATCATGTGGTAATGTGAATATTCCCATAAGATAGACCTTGTCTGAGGAGAACCTTCTTCACAGTGGCAGTTTGTTCTTTTGGGTCAAATTCTTTTTTAAAATCAATTACACAGCAGTCTTGGAATTTATACTTGTCATTATGTGACTTTAGAGACTTAGTGATTCTCTATAGAAAATGTCCCTTCCCTCCTGGGTTTCCTGCAGGATACTCCTCATGGTGAACAGAAGCATACATGTTAGTAATTGCACAAATTATCACAATTTTTTAAAAGTATGAACTAAGTGGTATAAATTATCTTTGGAATCAGTTGAGGGAAAAGCACACATTAATAAATGCTTTTGTTTCAGTATTTCAAGGATCTCTGATTTTGTGTTGGATACTCCTGCCAATTTAGATCATAATTTATTTATAATTCAGTAAATACTATTCAGGAGTTGCTGAAGACAAAAACATCCTAGTATCATCCTGCATCTGAGCTGATGATGAGTTTCTCTGTACCTACCTGCGCTGGTCTTCAGACAATAAACATATAGTCTATCACCAAGTTCACACTTGAAGACTTTCCACCTTAGTGGACACCCTTTCAGAGCTTGTGATCTCCTAGCATAGCCTTGGAGAACCCAGCATCCCCTTCAGATCATTCACTGTGCCACACAACATATACAAAGCCACTCTTCACAGAGTTAGAGTTAGTCCAAGAATATAATTAATAATGGCTTTTCTTTTCTCATATAAAGTTATTGATGCCTGGCCAAATGCAGCATAGATCCCTTGGAATTTTTTTTCAATTTAGAAGCATTTCATGGTCAGAGTAGTTTTCTGGCAGTAGTATGAGATTGTTTGGGGAAACCAAAGGCTGTTGATCAGTTATGAAGCCAAAGCCTTCATCTTGGGGCAAAGTGATGATAATGGCCTGAACAAAGGTGGAGAGTAGAAGAAATGGAAGGAAAAGGAATAGATGGAAGAGATGCTAAGAAGAAATGCTGAAGCTCCTTGTTCAGTGGGAGACCAAGAAGAACTTCAGCAGCAAATCACAGATGATTACCTATTGGTTCTTGGATGTCATTTGTTTCTATATGAGTGCACATTAAGAGGTTCATACCTGGAGAGTGTGTACTCTGGTATTTGGACCTACATTGAATATGAAGCATATCCTACTATTCCCCACTGATTCTAGCTTGGCTGACTAATGTTAGGCTGAATGTGAACTAGCTAGCTTAATTAACTTTAGTTACAATTTACAACTCCTGAATACACACAAAAAATGGCACTGATCAAAAAAGACAACAGAAAGAATGGCATACTTCAAACTCCAAGTCATCCAGTGATTAAATGTCACATTGCCCACAACACTCCAAATTATCAGGATTGTTGTTGTAGTTCGGTCATTTCAGCCATGTCAGACTCTTCTTGACTTCATTTGGGATTTTCTTAGCAAAGATACTAGAGTGGTTTGCCATTTCCTTCTCCAGCTCATTTGACAGATGAAGAAACTGAGGCACACAGGGTTAATGACTTGCCCAGGGTCACACAGCTAGTTAAGTGTCTGAGACCAGATTTGAACTCAGGAAGATTTATCTTCCTGACTCCAGGCCTGATGTACTATCCACTGGACCACCTAACTGCTAGTTCAAAATTATTGAGGGCTTTAAAGAATTGCAGTACCTGGGAGATAAAATGCAAATGGATTCATTTTTCAAATGAAGAACCTGAGGCTGAGATTGACTTGGAATCATAGAATGCTAATGACCTTCAGAGACCTTCTGTTTCAACTTCCATTTTGTAGATTAGGAAACTAAGGCCAAGAGGCAAGTTGATACACTTAGTAAGTGTCAGGGGAATTCTACTCCAGGTCTCTTGATTCCTAATCCTCTTTCCATTCCACCACACTGCCTTTATTAAAGAACAACTACATCCTCACACTCATGTGACTGGATTGATTTGGGGGAAGGGAGGGGACCAAAAGAATGTTATTCTTTTTCTAACGCTGCCTGGGGCTCTGCCTGCCTGCATCCCTGTGGTATTGGCCTTAATACCAAAGAACCTAGTTATCACTTGATTCTCAGTGAAGGACAATCTTTGTAGAAAGTGTTAAAACAATCAGCCTCTTCTTCTGTCCATGGCAGTAGTAGGCTGAAGTTTTGTTTAGCTCCTGCAATCAGGTTAGGGTACTGTTAACACTCAGGAAGCAGGAGATAAAGTAAAGGAATACAGCCTGGTTTGGCAGAGGGCAGAGGACCACATGGCCTGTTTTCTGCTCTCAATATTTGATCATGCTGCTATGGATGTTTTCCACAATCATCCTGAAAACTCCCAGCATTTCTTCTCTAGCTCATGAGGCCACACATGCATAATGCACACACACATACATATCCAAGGAGTAAACACTAAAGTCTATGTTCTGTTAATAGTTTTTGTGGATTGCAAGAGGTCTTTCTGGTGACAGTTCTATACAGGTATTTTTAACCTTCTCGCCCGATTTCCAGGCAGTAGTAATGTTGGGGACACACTCCCCACAGGACAACTTTCCAACATCCCATGGCGTCGTGCGGGTGTGAAATACACAAACAATGAAGCTTATTTTGATGTGATTGAAGAAATAGATGCAATTATAGACAAATCAGGTAAGTGCCTCTGAACTTATTTGGGGGGAAATAAAGCAATTGATAAAAGTGAAATGCAGAATCGAGATTCCCCAGGCCATCTGGTAAAAGGCATTGGCCCCATTTTAATGATTTTTTTGAAAAATTCTATTTTTTCCTTTTAAATTTATTTTTATTTTCTTATTTTATTAGAATTCTACTTTAATTATTGAGCATGTGTAATTGAGTGACTACCTTTCTAGCTTTAATATGACCCTGTCCCTCCCTATTCTCTCTAGACCCTGAGGTCTCTCTTGTACATTCCTGATGTTTTTAAAGGGCTACTTCTTATGATACCTTCATACTTCATGCCTATTGGCTTCATGATAGAATTCTGTTAGGAGACTGGTTCCGAAGGTGGTTTGTAACGTTATGTAGAACAGCCCTCCAGAATTGTTTGATGGTGAAATTAAACGAGAAGTATGATATTCCTCAAAAACATTACCTTCCAAGACAAAGGCCATAGCGTTCAGGAAGCTGGGGTCATGTAATGGATCTTCTTTGCATTGATCTATTTATTGAAATGTGAAGCTTTCATAGAGCTTGACACCCAAAGGGTATTTTCAGTTACTCTGGATACATCAGTATCCCCAGCATAGACCCAGATTCAAAGGATCCTAGCAAAATTATGCTGTTTAGTCTGTTTCCCTTGCTTTAGGTTCCACAGTCTTTGCAGAAATTCAAGGGGTCATCGATGCTTGCATTAAACTTTCTGGAATGCCTGACCTTTCCCTGTCCTTCATGGTAAGTTTTATTTTCTTTACCCAAAGGCTTGTGTCCTTTGGCACGTTACCCTACGTACTCAGAATGACCGTGGGAAATACTGAGGGTGATTCCCTGTTCCTGGTTCTGGCGTATTAATTACAACTCTGATCTTACTGAAATAATTCTGGAGCAGCTTCCCAGAAAGCAGTTCCCTGCCTAGTCACTAGGTCTTTAAGGAAAAGGTTGTGGGGATTCTAGACATAGTTGAAGTTGGCTACAAACCCCCACAGGGTTTTTAGTGTCACCTTCACTGTGTAATAGTGATTGTCTTGACTACTCACTAACAATGTTTACTGTTTTGAAATACTTAAAACCGCTTATTCTCACTTCTCTCTGACATGTGTCCTTGTGTTCATCTCTAGAAGTTAATGGATATAAGTATCTTTTTGTTTTTCTTGTAGAATCCAAGGCTTCTAGATGATGTCAGTTTCCACCCTTGCATTCGTTTCAAACGCTGGGAGTCAGAAAGAGTCCTGTCATTTATTCCTCCAGATGGAAACTTCCGGCTCATTTCCTACCGAGTCAGTTCACAAAAGTACGTTGTTTTCACAGGAATTATATGCGCACTAATCTGCCTGGGTTGAACTCATTTTTGTTTCAGTCTGCTGGTTGATACTTTGTCTTAAAAGATTCCTTTTACCCTTCCCCTTTGAGTAAGCAGGCAGCAAGAGAAAAGCCCCAGAAAGATGAGTTTTCATTGAGAGCGAAAGCAAGAGAAGATGGGCCTTTCTAAGGAGTCTGTAGATGAGCCTTAGTGTTTCTCCCTGTACAACAGGCTGAGGGACACTTTAAGGGTCTTCCTTCAGTACCTTAGTATCCTTTCCCATTCTAGGGGCTAACAGAGTGAAGAGACCTTGGCGGACAAACTTCACAGTATTTTTCTCAGTGATGTTTGAGGTTAAATATTTTGAGATAAGGTTTTTGCTAATTTGTTCGTTCCTCCCCTAAAAGTAGCCAAAGATACCTGAGAAACATTAGGATCCAAGCTTACTAGCCCCTGGGACTTGCCTGTTTATAAGGGGAGAACTTTTACATTTAGAATTTTAAGGACCGACTGTGGAATCTTCATGGCCTTGAACCTGAATAGGGTATGGGGGATGGCAGTGTGAATTGTCCCAGCTTGCTGGCTTTGTTCTTTGCTCTTAAATCCAATATGGTACCCAGCACTGCAGTACAAGAGCAGCTGCCTTCTAACGAGCCCATTTCATAGATAAAAATATCTAGGTTCTGGGAGTTAATGGTCCTACAGTGGGTGGCAGAGGAGGGTTTCTCTTCAAATGTGTTCATGTGACCACATAATCCCTCTTACCTTCCCCCTACCCCCTTCCTGCCTCTAGTTTAGTGGCAATTCCAGTGTATGTGAAACATAACATCAGCTTTAAGGAGAACAGCTCTTGTGGCAGATTTGATATTACAATTGGACCAAAGCAGAACATGGGGAAAACCATTGAAGGCATCACAGTGACTGTTCACATGCCCAAAGTCGTATTGAACATGAACTTAACTCCTACACAAGGCAGCTACACATTTGATCCTGTCACTAAGGTAAGGTGCTTCTCTGTAATTCATCTGCAGCTAAAAGTGATTGGGCAGTCAGTTTTTTCTGTGGACAGGATCTTCTTTCAATCTAAATTTTTCATTCATTGAGGTGAGTTCTTTGGCCTCTGTGTAAGCTGAGATGCTGCTGTCCACAAAAGCTTCCAAGTGGGGGAAAACGGTGCTTATCTGACTGAACTTTGGGTGACCTGAGGGAAATCTACGCTTTGTTTATTCTTTGGGGTATTTTTGCTTCAATCTGTGACCACTTTCAAAGTAGCTAATATCTACTAATCTGATCATGGGCTTATAGTAAAAACTTTTTACAGAAAGGAGAGAAAACCTTGGTCATCATTAGCAAGATCAACTTAAACTTTATTACATGTTCATGAAAACTGACTTAGTAAATGCAATGTGCCCATTTCCTGAAATCTGTAAGAAAGCATGTTAACCCTCCTGTAAGGCCAGAGTACACACTGGGCCACACAGCTGCTTGGTGAGCAAGACCCAAGGTGGGGAGCAGAAGAAAGATGCAGAGGGACAGCTGAGCTTTATTAGGAAGCAGAGCTGGTCCTCAGACAAAATATCTGTATTTATGTGATGCCCCAGATCTCCAGCAGCCACTAGATTAAAATAATGAATGCCAAAGCCACACTTTTAAGAAGTAAAAATTCTGTAAATATAAAGTAGTCTTTGTTATAGTCTCTTTTTTAACAGTTTCCACAGAACATTCTTTCCTTCCCCTCTCAGATATTAAGCCCCTTTTCTTTGTATAAATGTGTTTTTGTTGAAGGGTTTTCATATGAGTAACAAGAAGTATAAAAATGATTCAGTGCCCCATGTTATTTATGAGAATTATGGTCCTTTTCAGTAGTTTCATCATTGAGCTGCCAGACTTGAAGATAACAGTGAGTTAGGAGGACTGTAAAGATCACAGGTACCAGTTACCTCATCGTATAGATGAACCAAGTAGCCCTGAGACCTTGGGACTTGTTTAATGTCTTCTAGCTGCTTGTGAGAGAGCCAGGTCTAGAGTCCAGATTTCCTGGGGTCCAGTGCGATTTTCCGTCCCCTGCATTGTACTTCAGGGAACATGCATTCTTGTATGGAGGAGGCTTCTGGCATTTCTGGCATTACTACTTTGATTTTAGAATATCTCTCACTCATGCTATTGTACTTTGGTTTTTATTTAATAAGGTGTTAACATGGGATGTTGGGAAGATTACCCCCCAGAAGCTCCCAAGTCTTAAAGGAGTGGTGAATTTACAGTCAGGAGCCCCCAAACCAGAAGAAAACCCAAGCCTCAACATTCAGTTCAAGATTCAGCAACTTGCTATTTCAGGTCAGGATATTATAATTCAGTCTGTCCTTGTGTTTTGGGGGAGGTGAGAGGTGCTGAACTCAGTTCCTGGTAGCTGAGATGGCTGTCATCAAAAAGTGTCACCATTCAATTTTTCTTTAAGTTAAACTTACATACGGTAATTTTCCATGTAGCCATACCCTTATTAGCAAAGCGGTTTTTCTGAGGAGGACTGTGGCAATAATTGACTTGTCTATGTTGCTCAAGCACCAGAAAGCAGAATATGTAATCAGTAAGCAGATAACGTACTGCTTGGAACCTTATCTGTGTTGTGAGTAAACCGGAAATCCCCAGTGGAGGTTGTATCATGTTGGGGGAATAGGGATGGCGTGTGTGCAGTTTCTTTGGTTTAACCTCCAAAACTACCAGTTGGTATTCTGTGTTGCACCTTTATGCAGAGGGAGCACTGGTGTGATATAGTCACTTATTGTCTTTTCCTTCCCTTTTTCCTCTTCACACAGGCTTGAAAGTAAATCGTCTTGACATGTATGGAGAGAAATATAAGCCATTTAAAGGAGTCAAGTATATCACAAAAGCTGGAAAATTCCAAGTGAGGACATGAGAAGAGGCCATACATCCCACAAGATCAGTGTCTGTTTTCCAAGTGTCATTACAATCTGCTGCTTAGTGACTTAGGTTGCTGTTAGGTACCAAGTGGGTGGGAAATACTCATTATTTACAGCATTTGTATAGAGCACCTTCTCTTAACAAAAAAAAAAGGTAGCTTAGTGGTTGGAATAGATTTCTTAAACAGCTTTAAGCTAAGGAACTCTTTTCTAATTACTTAGCTTATTTTTAAACTTGTCATTAAGGAATGTTTCAGAGCCAACAAGCAAACAGCGCTTGTTTCCATGGCACAGAACGGTTGGAGGCTACACTCAACAGAGCCCAGGCAGGCGGTCATCTTTGGACCTCCCTGTCCTCTGGCCCTGACCTTGGCGTGCAGGAGGCATGAGAATCCCAGGGCAGTAGCTGGACTCTGTCATCACGTGATAGCTGTAGCCAAATGTTGTCCTTACTGACCTTGATTATCCCCAATCAGTCTCCTCCCTCCCCAAACAGTTTACAGCAGACTGCCTCTTCAAGTGTTTGCCTTACTCAGCTTTTCACTTGTGCCATTAAGCAAGCATGGTAGCAAAGGCCCTTCCCAACCCTGGTGGGGAGCACGACCGCTTCATTTTCACAATACTGGGTTTTGTATTTTTATAAAGGAACTTTTTATGTAAAGCTCAGACTTTGATTTCCAGGGACTTTGTTGCAGTAAATGCCACCTGAATTATGGGCCACAGATTCAGATCTTAGCACAGCAGAAGTCATTTGTATTAAAGGGGACAAATGCTTTAGTGAGAATCCAAGGGAACACTACTTAAAGCAAGCACAAGATTTTGAGCTTCGGAGCAAACTAAGAACTAAAAACTAAATAGCAACAGAGAACTCAAATTGTAGCGTCTGTCACTGCGTATTTCCAAAGTCTTATCAGAACAGCCCTTTTGCCAGAGTTAACCTTGAATGCCTCATGTCCCACATCATTTTCTTTCCTGAACATGTGGAAATTGTCATGGGAAAAGTTACACTTTATTCTGTTTATTTGGCATGTTTTGCTGAGATTGCAGTAATATACATGGGTTTGTGGTGCTGACATTGCAGACTGCTAAAGGCCAAGTAGTTTTGTCCAACAACAAGGTTTAAAGACCCAACCGTAGTGGTTTTATTAAATGTGAAGAAAAAGGAAATTTTGAGGGCCATGGTCTCCTTGCTTGTTTTTCACATGTTGCCATTCAAAATGTGTAATCGGGCCACACCTCACTTTACTCTCTCAGCCCTGTTTCCTTACCCCACCAACCACAGTTTTAACTCTTTTTAATAGTACTTTAGTCACTCAACATCTAGGGATGGGAATTGATTCATGGAACTAACTTTCTCACACTATTCAGCAACATGCAGCTATTTCCCCTTGTCTTCAGGGCCCTCTCGGGGCAAATATGTTCATATTACCAATCTGACTGCCAGCCCAAAAGTAGATAAACAGCTGGAAAAGGGAATGGCACATAGATGCTAGTTTAAACTTACATCTTTACATTTCATTTAAATTTCTAAGGTGATCACAATACTGCCAAACCATAATTATTTGCTTGCCATGTCCAAGATTACCTCAATTCAATTGCCTCTTCAAACTTTTCTGTCCAGTGATCCCTCAGCCCTCTCCACTCTTTCTGTCCCTTGTCAGAGTCCTATAATTGGACTCCTTTCTTCCATTGGGGTCCTTCATTCCAACCAGTTTCTATCTTCTGTAACTTGGAACTAGACATTTTTCTTCCCATGATGTCTCTTGCATAGAATTCCATGGTATGCAAGCAGTTTCCTTGCTTCTAGAAGTTTCTTCTGCCAAGCTTTCCCTTAGTGGATTCTTTTGCTTTATTCAATTATTGTATTATTTGGTAGAATTAGAGAAAACTCTTCAGGTGGAAGATCTGATTCCTACGTATCTCGCCAACACTGGCTGCACTATTAATAAAGAGATGAAAGCAACAAGATGACTGTGCAGAATGATTGCATTGATTGAACTTTCAGGTGTGTGAGACTCCAAGGCTGGCTTTGCTCTAAACTAAACACAGTTACCTTTCACATTCATTTCAGAGGCGCTGTCAAAATGAGCAGCCCATTCCCTCCAGCCCAATTATCATTAGCCAATACCAGTTCTAGACATGTCAACAGCCCTGTATACGATCTCTCCTAAAAACAAGTGTCACCTTTCTGACTGCAGACATTTGAGGAGTGGAAGATAATTAAAGACGCTCTTCTCACAAAACACAAAGCCCTGTTCAGAGCTTAATAATAGCACTTAGATTTCTAATGCACATTCACACTATGCCAAAAATATTCCATTTCGTTGTGTTTGTAAAGGAGTGTGTCCTGATAGTATATGGATTTTTTTTTCCTAACTGGGATTCCAACAAATTACAGTTAGCTTCCCAACTTCCCAGAAAGTTTGGTTTGCTGTACACACCCTTGTGATGCTCTAGGCTAATCTGGAAAGCTCTGATTAGATGGATACAGGCATCTGGTTGGTTTAGCAAAACAACCAAACTCCACCTCTAGCGCAAAAAGTACAGAGTAAAAGTAAAGAAATCCTTTCTGCTTTCATCAAGCTAAGTTGGCACAGAATTAGAAATTCTGAATTGCCACAGAATTAGAACTAAAGGAAAGGCACCTTCACTTGTCCAGACCTTCAGACCCAGAATTTAGAAAAGGCTAAATGCAGGACTCGGTATGGGAAGCAGAGAAGATAGGGACAACTTTACAGGAAGGTTAAAAAAGGAACTGGATTCCTCAAAGAGTAGCCATGGCCTACGTATCCTAAAGGAGGAGGAGGGCCCTGTCAGTCCCTAGCAAGTCTGGAGGCAGTACACAATGTAGAGGCCAATTTGACTTCAGGTGGTGCAGATTTGATGGGATCAAACAGTCGTGTAATATGGCTCTGGAGAGAGAGATTTTTCTCAAAAGAGGTGGAAGGAGTGATGTGTACCAAGAAGGCTGATGTGGGAAAGATTCTAGGAGTGATGAAGTATAGTCAAGAGAAGGGAAAACAAAAGTGATTTTGTCTTTGTATATACCACAGACCAGATAGAAAGAAATACAGGAGTTTGAGAAACAGTTCACAAGCCTGGTCCATAATAGGGGAATGATGAAGAATTTCCATTATCCAGGTATCTACTGAAGTTCTACCAAAAAAAGAGCTAGTACCTTCTTAACTTGCTTTGGTGAGAATTTCATCTTTCACAATGTGGAAGGGCCAACAAAAGGAAAATCTGTTCTAGATCTGACAGGTATAGAGTAGATAATACAATTACATGAATTCAAAACTTGCTGAAAGGCCAGACTCAGAAATAGTCATTGAAGGCTCAAAGTCATCATTACAGAAGGTCTCCAGTGGAGTACCTCAGGGATTTGTAGTTGATCCTGTTTTTAGCTTCTCAACTTGGATGAAGTTGTGGATGATATTCTTATCAAATTTGCAGACAGATAATCCAAAGCTGAAAGGGATAGCTCACTCTGGAGAATAGATCTTAAGAGGCTAGACTCACAGGTGTGGGGAACTTGTGGATTTGAGGTCACATGTGGCCCTCTAGGTCCTCAAATGCAGCCCTTTGACTGAATGCAAACTTCACAAAACAAATCACCGAACAACCCCCAGATCTCCTTCAAATTGCTAGCTATACCTCCTCCATCTTGCACTTGTCAAACTGATTTTTTGAAGGACATCTGAATTCAACAGTGGTCCTCAGTATGGAGTGCCATCCAAAAAACAATGCAGTCAGGTTTCCTTAACCAAGGAACAGCTAATAGGAATAAGGTGATAATCCCACTGTACTCAGCCTATCAGGTCTCAGCTGCAGTATTCTGTTCAGTTTTAAACATTCCTCTCCAGACTATATTCCACACTTGCCCTGCTATCCTGATACCTCACTCCAGGCAAGGAATTCACATGTTCTACTCCCTGTCCTTCCTTCAGTCTCTCCCAGAACCTCCATTTAAGGAGGGTACCTGCGCTGACCATATCTTGTTCTCCAGCCTACACTCACACCTCCTCTCCCATTTTTTAACCAGCTCTTTTGATGTGTTACCCTTCCTTCTCAGAAGGCGAGCTCTGGGGGTGGGGGATGGGACCCTTTCTATGGGTATTTGTATTTTCAGAACTTAGCACCAGTGCCTGACACATAGTAACACATTAACCAGTGCTTGTTGACTTACTGACTGAATGATATAAAAGCATCCGTTGCCCAGAGGAGGGCAGCCAAGACCATGAAGAGCCTTGAATCTATGTAATAGAGTATAAGCTGAAGGAATTTGGTATATTTTATAAGCAGAAGACAGGAAGGATCCAGAAAATATGACTATTTTCAAGTCACCCACATATAAGGCAGGTCAGCTTAACTGAAGCAACAGGCACCCTTAGAGATGGGTGGTACTAGATGGCAGGTACATCAAACCACCCCCACCATTTTGACTACCATCTCCTTTAGGTCTTGATGGAGACAGTACAGAACTGTGTAGCCAACTGTTAGGACTTGAGAATACCACTTACCCTTGGACCCTAATGGAAACAGCCCAGAACTTTGAACCCAAGAGCCTCAGGATAGCAATGCCCCCCCCCCCAAAAAAAATAACTAGCCCTGCTTCCCTGGCCCCACAGCTAGACATGACCACCTTTTTTACCACCAACTCCAACAAACTACACTAAGGGGCAAGTAGCCCTAGAGCCCCAAGAATGGCAGCAACCCCAAGATCACACATAGATCCTGCTTCTAGCCCACCCCCACAGTCACTGACCTAGAAACAAATCCTCTGGAAAAGGGACCAGCCATCCCCACCAACTGCCATGTACAAAGCAGGCAAGACAAGAATGTGCCAGGCAAGTCAAACCATCACAACCTTCCTGACCACCTCTTCCCTCAGATCTTGATGGAGATGGTCCAGAGAACCCCAAAGCCTTGGGTACAATAGTATTCCCTAGCCCACCAGTGGCTCCTCCTCTTGGGAGGTCTTCAGGTAGGGACCAGGTGATCACTTGTGGGGTACATTAAAGTGGGACTCCCTTTCTGATATGAGTTGGGTCATTTGGCTGCTGAGTGCCCATCCGTCTCACTCAAATCCTGCTGGAGACCATGAGCATTTCTGGTTCATGAAAAACAATGCCTAACATTGCAGTTTCAAAAACCAATTCACATCTCATTTTTGTTTCATTTGAATCTCTGTAAAACCTAAGGCAAACAGTACAAATGTTACTACCCCCATTTTACAAATAAAATAGACTCAGGTTGACATTTGCCCAACTAATGCAGCTCATAAGGCAGTACTGAGGCTCTAAACCCAGGTCGTGCAGACTGAATTCAGAAATCTTTTACATGCAACCTAAACCAATCATTAACACAAATCCCTTGTAAAAACTGAAGCAACAGAGCATGGGATTTCAGACATCCAGGAAAGAAAGTAGACTTCACTAGACTGGCTTTATATTGTTCTCAGTTGACTTCCCCCTGCCGCAAGTCTCCATCATTTCTACCTCTTCTAAACAATGACTCTTAAGGAACTCAAGAACTGTCTTTTTTAATCAACCAACAGCTACCTTTATTACGCCAGGCACTGTATTAAATGTTTTTTAATTCAAACCCCTGTTTGACATGCTGCTGGTTCCTAGACATACTGTGATGATGTATTAAAATTAAAGTCTATCCTACAATATTAACACTTTGCAGATTAACTGAACATATCTCCCAAATGTCTGACCTAAAAATTACTACTGCTAAAATAATACATCATCTATTCAAACAGTTATTTATACAAATGCATTTTATTTATTTTTAAGAGAACAAAAGAGGTGGCAGAAAATATTTGCATATAACAAATCCTAGTTTATAAACACAGTTATTTTAGTGGTAATATTTCTAACTGACAATCAGGGGATGTTTCGGAATCTGCTTCACCAAATCTGGAACACTGGTGGTGAGAAAACCACAACTGGAACAAAGTGTATTTGCAGCGTGGCTAGAACCCTGGAACTGAAATGGCAAACATGATTTCTCCTATTTTCTTTAAGCAATCTTTAACAAAACAAAAAGTGATCTTTGGCATAGATTCATTTTTAAAGGCATTAATATTGCATTTATATCACATAAGCAACTAAAGAAGTTATGGAATTGGACTAGATAAATGACCTGAGGTCCCAACTCTTAAGATTCTATTATCAATCGATCAATCAACATTTATTAAGCGCCTACTATGTGCCAGGCACTGTGCTAAGAGTACTAAGTACTCTTAGGACCTCAAGAACACTCATCATTCATTATAAAGAAAAAAAGAGGAAACCTAAAAGGTACATGACTAACTGAAGACAGATTTTATACATTCAATATTGGGATCCAACCCAAGTGAAGAAAACCAAGGACCTTCGGGTTAAAGCTCTCACTCAGTCCTTTTCACCATCAGATTTTCTCTCATATATCATGTAGGTGTTGCGAGTACTCAGCAGGGATCCCAGGAAATAGGTGACATGGGCAATGAATGAAATGTTCCTCACTTAGCTCCTTTCTTCAGACCACAGCACAAGGTGGGGAGAGAGAAGGGACTGACTCTTCATCCATACATTCCCTCTCACTATGTCCCCTGACCTGCACTGAAGGCACCTCTTGAAGACTTATTTCAGGTTTAGTCAAAGCAGTCATTTTTAGGTGTGGGAGACACCCCTCAATAATTCATGGTCAGCCTCCTGTACTGCCAAGACCAGAAAAATCTTAAGTCTGTGGGTTCATCTCTCCTCAAGCTAGAGAGGTCCCAGCCCAGAGATGGCCCTTCTTTTGCACTAATCGACACTGGGGCAAAAAAAGAGCTACCGTCAGCCTAGGGCTGACATAGAAAAGAAAGCTATTTCAAAGTTCCAGAAAGAAAGAAGCACCTAAATATCCTCCAAATCCATCATGGAGGGAGAGAAATTAGTGGAGGGAACACAATCAGACCAAGCACTCCATGCAGCATTTCCTTAAGGCCTCAGCAAAGTGCCCTGGGGGGGCAGTAACAAAGCATGCACTGCCCCAGCATGGCCCCACCAGGCGACGCCCTGGCCACTCTGCCCCAAAAAGCAGAGACAAAAGCACCAGGACACACAGTGTTTGGGAGCAGGTGGGCGGGCAGGCCAAGGCAATAGGCAGGGAACCCCCCCACCTCCACCCCATCTAATGGCTCCAAGAGCTTCCCTGGAATGGCTGCATCACTTCAGAGCAGGATTCATACCATCACATGGGATTCCATGACTTACTTAGAAGACAAAGAAATCTTCAGGTTTGTGCTTTTGGAAACTAGCAAAGGAGAGGTGGGGGAGGAAGGCAATAGTGCTAAGGCCATCTGCCTAAGGTTACTGCAGGGGCCTGGTTTGTCTTCCCCCACAAAGCAAGCCCACCTTTAGAAGGGCTTGGTGACCCCACAGAAGGCAGGAAAAAAGCACCAGCTTTAGGGCTGAATAGGGTCACCCGAAGTCTACAGAGCAGCAAACATTATCAGAGGCAGGGGGACTTCCTTCTCAGGGGTAGGCTGCTCAGTCACCCAGGCTCGGAGAAGAGAGCACAGGTGTGAGGTGCAAGGGTGGGGGACAATTAAAGAAGGTTCCTATCCAGAGACTGTCCAGGCATGATGCAAGGGTAGTGTTCCATACTTGAAATCTGAGCTTATGTAAATAGCTTCCATGAGCTGGAGTCCTAGACCAGTTATAGGGAGAAAAGTATAGGAGGCTGTTAGAGAACAGAATACAGACTCTTTCTAGGGAGAGACATTACATACAATCCCCTGAAGCAAAGGAGAATATAAACATTTTCTAACATGGAAAGACCAAATGTGGGGGTTTCTGCAGAAAACAGGCTGGGGTATGACCCTCGCCCCGATAGCAGCCAGGGCCTTGGGTCACAGTTATTCCTGCTTAGAAAAGAGTCTCTTGAGCCAGGCGTGGGGGTTCTGGGGTGTGAGGGACAGTCAGGCGGGGCAACAGCTGCACTTGGAGCTACTGGTACCAGGGAGTTTTTCGAACCCAACGCAAAGTGAAACCAGCATCTGTTCGAATCTTAATTGAAGCTGCTTCTGCTTCTCTGACAGTCTCCTTTACAGACTGCATCAGATTCTGAGCATTGTGAACCAGCATTTCCGTGGCCTGGAAGAAAAAAGACATTTCCCTTTAGTCCAGGAGTACCCCAAGAGACACTGAGGCAGCCTGGCAGCATGTCTCCAGGTGTTACTATAGAGGGAAATGAAGAAGACAGACTAGGGCTCTCACCCAGGCTAGAAGGGCCTGGTCACAAAGCTAACTATGAAAATCTTCTCCATCTTTACAATCATGGGCACATCTGTCCCTTCTGGGGTAGAGCTAGCTTTAGTCGGGTCAGCCTTACTGGGCCTCAGAACTTCTTAACATAAGCAACCACCAGCCTCCCCAGCAGCAAGAATTACAGCCCTGCTCAGCCTCCCAGACATAATTATAGCTGCCCTAACTCAAGGTCAGCACCAAGAAGAACTATGGAAGAAAGACCCAAGACTGGCTCCAAGTTGTTCAGTGAAGGTGCTGGATTCCTACAGCTCTTGTCTGAACTGGGAAACACTTAGTCCTCAAGAACTGCCTTCGAATACACATGAAAAATTTATAAAAAGATAAAAAACTAACGCTCAACTACGAATGTGAACTCTTTGGTGACAAAGGCTCTATACCACACTTCCAGTGTCCACCACACAGATTAGGGCTTTCTTACTTTGAGACCGAGCTCAACAAATGCCCAGTCACTGAAAGAGGAGCTATTATGTTCCGAATCTCTGAGCATCTTTTCCTATATTAATACCCTCATTGCTGCCCTATGGTAGAAGCAGCATGGTAGGGAGAAGGCCCAGAACGCTGTCGACCCCTGAACACAGGCCTGGCCTCCTCCAGTACTAAAATGGTGGCAAGACATTCCACATCTCATCATTCTGAAGGTCAACTGTAGTGGCTAATTAGCAAGCCAGTGTAATACTCACCTGCTCTGATTCCTCATCACTGATATTGGTTCGGCCCAACATGGTGGCTTTGACAGTGGACAGGATTTTGAGCTGGGTGCTAATGGTTGGAATTCGCTCACACACCTAAAGAGAAAAAATGATTATGTACTTGAACTGCTAAGCTATAAGCCGTATTTAAAAGGAATATCTGTGATAAAAGCTAGTGACCATTCCTACCCACTGATAACCCTGCAGCTGGTGCCCCATGTTGATTCATATTTCTATCTTTTAAAATGAGAGATTCAGAAATTCTTGTTAATACAAAATATAATGCAAAAGAGTCCTTGTCCCCACCATGTTCCCTCAGCCTGGAACCACTTGTCCATTTGATCAGAAAAGGCTCAATTAAATTCCTTTGTTAGATAAACCAGTCAATACACCCTTTTCCCCAATCTCTCCATCTTCTGGTATTCCATACTCTTCTGTGCTCCCAATTCCTCCTCTCTCACCTGCAAGAGATTGGTTCGGATCCGCTTGTCAGTACACTGCTTTGCCACTTCCTTAGCCAACCGCGTCACCTCATCGGAGGCCTTGGCAATGTCCTTTGCACACTGGATCAGTGCCCGCTTAGTGCCACTGCCTCCTCTCACTAGTCGGGACATCTCGGCCATCAGCAGGGCCATCCGTTTGGCTGCTGCAATGATGTCATTGCCCTAAGGAGAAGCAGAATCATGGAGTAAAGCTCTGCCAGCTGGCAAGCCCAGGGAAGGAGACCAGAGCACATGGAGGAAAGAGGAGGTAGTCAGTTGCTTGAGGGGACAAGAGGATGGAAAATCAACCTTTCAAGAGCCACATGCATAGCACTGGGGAAACGGACCAAAGAGATTAGTGAGATGGAGTCCTCTCCCCAGCACTCAGCAATGGAAAGGAACCAGCTTCACACCCGAGAAGAGAGTCCTGAGTGTTAGTCTGACGTGGAGGATCACCCTTCAAGAGTGGTTAACAAGCACATTAGCACCCCGAGTTAATCACACTGATTACTGGGCAGCTGGTTAGAGGGGCACGCTGCCCTGGTACAGAGAGGATGCAGGGGAGCTGACCTGAGGGGAAAAGTACTCCACAGCTGGCCTTGAGCCCTGCCAGCATCCACCCAAGAGCCTGCTCTGCTTAACCCTCTCCTGGAAACCACAATTATGCACTCTCCCTATAATGCCAGAAGTTTTATATAAAACTTCAAAAAAACTCTATCCTCAATGGGTGGCATTGTGCAAGAGGGAGGGGTCACCTCCTGAACAGATAATCACAACTCTCACCTCGCTGCCTCCCATCTTTCTTGCTAGTCCCAGTGTCTAAAGCAACTGGCCATTTTTAAATTTTCATATTTAAGGAGTTCAACAATCAATCCTACAGTTTCTTCAGGAAAGGAAAAGCAAAATGTCCAATTAGAGGCAGAGAAACTCAAGCTGGACAAAATCAGAATTGGAAATTCATCAGGAAGGCCAAACAGATGAATGAGAGTTAAAACAAGTCCTGAAATGACCCCAGAGATCATCTGCCAAAAAAGAATCCCCCCTTCAATCAAAATGAAGTTCTTGTATTGGGCATCTTCGTTCTATAAAACCTAGTAAGATAAATTAACAGGAAAAAATGAGACTGGATTTCACCCAATCATTCATTTAATGCTTTTAAATCCTCAGATGTGATGCCCATAAATAGTAAAACAGTTAAAAAGGTTAACCCTGAAAGCCTCCTTTTAAAAAGTCAAGATCTAGTAATTTTCCCCTCAGTCTTCAGGTTGGGTTTTGTCTACCCAAGCCACACCACTGCAGGATCCTAAAAGAGCAAGTGTAATGTTAAGAGGTCACAAGTGCTACTGACCAACACCTGGTCATCTAAAGAGCCACTTTAGACAGATGATGGTGACTAAAGAATGCGTATGTGGGAAGACACACGCAAACACACTCACCCCGCCCCCCCCATACACACACACCTCAGACCACAGAGAAGATGATTCTACAACAGGGAAACATGCCAGACAAGCACCCAAGGGGCCACCTCTTAAATGAAGACCCACAATCATCCTAGTGTTTTTATGGTTTTGGTTAGGGGATGGTGCAGCCAAGTGTTAGTTGTCACATACCAAACACCCTGAGCCTTGAAGCATAACACTTCCAAAGGACAGAAAACAAAACAAGTTGGTGACCAGTATCTCAAATGCAGATTTGCATGGAGTCCCCCAGGTGCAAGGCTCTGCTGATTCTGCCCAGCAGAATCAAGTGCCTCCCCCTGGAGTGATCCAAAGGTGGAAAAGGGAAGGGAGGGTGGCCTCCAGTGAAGGCCAGACGTCTGCAATACAGCCAAGTGCAAGGCAGCAAAGATTCTGCCATACAAAGCCATTCCTCATCCAGACTCGCTCTGGTCTCTGAGCCATGAATGAAAAGAGCAGAGGCACAAAGCACAAGACTCAGTCCAGTGACTTCTTCAGTAGTCTACAATGGCTCCTTATTGGAAACTCATTGAGAGACTCACCCATGGCTGTGCAAGTCATTCTAAAATGCTAACTAGTGCTACAAAGTCAGCAGGGGGAAAATGACAAAAATAAGAGAAAGGAAGCCTTTCAAAAGTGACCCAATCTCTCTTCTTAGTCTCTCCCCACCCCACCCCACCCAACATAAATGCAGCTTAATTAATCTGGCACTGACAGACCTAATAAACTTGTGAAGCCACTCTCAGTTCTGACAATGAGGTGCAGACAGACAGATGACCACCCCATCCAGACTCCTGGGGCTCTTGCAGATCACAGGTGATGCAATGTGTCAGTGCTGAACATGGCCGGATGCAACTGGAGCGGTCCCCCACTGGGAGGGACACCAATGAGTACCTTACTAGACCACTTGGTTGCTTCTCGATGTAAAGACTGAGCAGCGGCCAGAATGGGCTGGTTAACCGGCTGATTGGTCGGCATTAACAGCAGCTCAGGCTCATAATCATCTTCATTGTCAGAGGGGAGAGGAAACCCAACCTCATCGGCAACATCCACCTCGGCTACATCTACACCTTTCTCCAAAGCTTCTTTACCCGGCTTTTCGGGTAGCAGGAAGGATGAGAAACAGGGACAGCGTTAGTATAAGCAGGAGGACTTGAGAGACTAGTATGAAACACAGCCTCAGCTGGTTTAGTAACCAAGGTTCCACTGAGTCAGGAAGAAAATATCAGAATCTCCAGGGAATGAATCAAAGAGATTCATGGAAAGGGAGCGTTCAGCATCCAATCCTACAAAATCATGCAAAAGGTAAGATTTTTTTATAAAAGTACTTAAGCAAACAATACTCATATTTCAGATACTTATTGCCAGAGTTAAATGAACCAAAACACTCTGAGGGGCAAACAATAACTCAAAAACAACCCTGGGTGAAGGAAATGAGTGCACCCAAGGCTGTGCTTGGTAAGCAAGCTGCTCCGAGCAGAACCAGGTGACCCCTCAGTCAGGTGATGTGGACACCGTTCTACACTAGAGCCCAGGAGCAGGAACAGGTCAGCTCAGTGGCTGCCAGCCATGGGTTGCTGTTTCCTTCAGGAATAAAGAGAGAAGTTAACAGAAACCCAGAACACAAAAAGCAGACACATCAGACAGCACCAAACACCAAATTCTGATGGGCAAAAAAGCAGAAAAGGAAACAAAGACATGGGGAGACGAAGAGCCCCATTCAATGAAGCCCATCAAGCAACATGCCCTTGCCAGGAGCTGCAACAAGTCTCCCAACTCCATGTGGGGCTTTTATGGACTTCCAAACACACAAGTCAGACTGTACTTAAGTCACACAACAGAAGGTTTTCAGGGACAGGCATTCCATCATCTCCAAACACACCCAGTACTACTATTCATCCACTGTATGTAACAGAAAATTTAGGTGTTAACTCAAATTGTTCTTGTTCGAAACAGATTTGTCTTTCCAGACCTTGTCTATCTAGTTCACAGAAAAAGCAAAGCATTAGCCTGACAACAGGCTCCAGATGAGTTTAGATTCCAGTAGGACCCTCAGAAGAGAACAAAAATGGTAGCAATAGCCTGTGGTTCCCCCAAACAGAATAGGCACTATCCAAAATAGTAACAGAGGATCTGGGGAAAGTGGTAGGCTAGGGAAAGGTCTGGTATGACAAAGGATGACCAAGGGAAAAAAGAAGCTTCATGAAAGGAGTGTGAAGACTTGACTTAATAAATCAAATCTCTATGACTGGCTCTCAGAGCATCAGTTCCTGGGTTGGGTATCACATCTTTCCTTTCCCCTCTCCTTCCCCCTCCCATCTATCTAGCCATCCACATGGCCTCATCACAAGCAAGTAGCACCAGCCCTGGGTTCAGATACCTCAAAGTCAACTACTCCTGCCTTCCAAACCTCTGACAACAGTCCTCACTGGGGACACCAAGGGATCAGGGTAGAGAAGCCTGTTCCAACAAATGCATCATATTTAAGCACTTAGGAAAACACTTAGCAAAGGAATAAAGTCACTCCCTCAGCCTGAGAGAATAGCAGCTGAGAAGGATAAACTGGAGGGCCCAGGACAACTTAAAAATTCAAAATATTCTTGAGAGGGAGGTATGTGAAAAAGGGATAAAAATGATAAACCTCAAAACAAAAAATAAAGCAACAATATCAGATGTGTTATTGTTTGTCATTTGGGTTAGAAATGCATTTCACAGCAAGCCAGAAATAATACCTTGTTTTCATACCCAGAAAAGTGACTCAGTTTTCAGAGTTTGGGAAACAGGCAAGAATTAATTACCAGGAATGTTCACTGGACAGTAGAAGCCTCATCAAAAAACGTGGATTTCCACATTTGCTGTGGAAGGCTAAACTAGAGATGATTGACTAATATATGAAAGAAGATTGAGAAGAAAGAGTTTCTCTGACCCTAAACCACCAAAGAAAAGGGAAGCATCTTAACAGTAGAGGAGCCCAAGAAGTAGTTTCATGTTTCGGGGCACTAAAAATTAGCAATAGTGAATCCAAACACATCCTATAGCCATGAGGAAAACAATACTACAAATACTTGATTTCTGAAGGGCCTAATTTATCCAGTATCAGGGCAAATGTCTTTCCAAGGAGGCCTCTCTTCAACTCTAGCACATGAAAGAAAAACCAATAGCCACCAAAGACTTTCAAATTTAGTCAGTATTTTCAGAATCAGAGATAAAAAACGACTACGCAAGTCAATCTGACAAAATGTTGATCCTTTCTATTAAGCTCTGAAGCTTGGTTCTTTATCCTTACTGAGCTACCTTTCCTCCCAGGAAAACTCTCTGAGAAAGGCCTTCAACACTTACCTTGCTAGACCACTTGCGAGCTTCATCATGGAGTTGTCTGGCAGCCATCATCATTGGCTGGTTAATCACCTCTCCAGCCTTCTGCTCAGGGAACTCTTCATCCTTCTCCTCTGGGGGAGGGGGTCTGGGTGGTGGAACCTCACCCTCAGGCAGAGGAGGTTTGGGAGGAGCAAGCTCATCTGTCAGCTAGGCGAGAGACAAGCCCTCTGTTAGAACGGCAGCCCCAAGGGAACTTGTTCTCCTTCCTCTGATTCCACCAGCTGGCTAAATAACCACCTCACCATGAAAAGGAAAAGCCACTCCACAAACACCACGCACATTCACATCCACACACAAGACCAGCCCCATTCACAGCACACAACCAGTCATGTTGAGTCATTCATACACGTATGTAAAGCAAATTTTCTTTCACATTTCCCCACAAAAACCCCATCACTAACTGCTTTAGTTCAGCTCAGCTCAGCAAAAATCAAAGCCAATATCACTGATTAAGGATGATCTCCTGGGTTGTCTAGTAGCAAAAATGCTAGCAGGAGACCTGAGTTCCAGTAGCAGCCACATCCCTAAGGGTGCTGCATGAAGGAATGAATGAGATCCCGTTCTGTTCTAAAATACTAGGACTATCAGACTTTAGCAGTCACCAGCTAGGAATACTTTTCTCTCCCAATGCTTCCTGACAAAAGCCTAATTGGAAGGATACAAGTGGCACTGCCAGCAAACAGTTCAGTCTGGCCTGACATGATCTATGCCTGTTTACAAAATTGTATTTTATGGCAAAATTAAACGCAGGGGGACCAAATTATCATTTTTCTATGACTCAGCCAAACTCAAGTGGACGGTTTTTCTAAAGCTGCTCTTAGGAATTTATATATTCAAAAATAGTAATTCTACTTATTCCTTTATCTTACTAGAAAAGTTATGCCTGTCCAACCTCTATCCTAAACTATTAATGTATAGAATGCTATTTCCACTGTCACATCAGGTGACTTCAACAGAATGTCAATAAATCACTTTAATTATCAATATTTTTTTGGTTCCAGTTAGAAAGTGAAACAGCTACAAATTTTGCCTTCTATACTCAAAAAACATTTTAGATACCCCAAGTAGGTGATCAGTAGGCCATCAGTTAGTCTGAAACAGTTATCTCAGAAATCCAGGAGGCCAGGGTAATTGAAAGGATAAAGAGAAACAAAGTTTCTCATTCTTCATCAAGGTAAACTCGCAGGAAAACCTACCAGGCTTAGGAGGATTGTGCAAAGATAACCAGGTGTGAGGAACATTATTGAAAACTAGAGACAAACTAGAAAATAGCAAATCCTCAGACCCAACCCTATTAACATGGGCCCTGGCACATAATGTTCATTCACCAAAATCACGATCCCAAGGACAATGGCTCCCCGCTAGCCAATGTCTTGCTTAGCACACTTATCAAGCTGGCACCCAACTACACGGGAAATTTCATGTGCTTTCTACCACTGTCAGACCCCCTGCATCTGCTGCCAGCTCCTCTCACAGAAAAATCTCGCAGCACACTTTCCTACTCCCACACTCCCTGCTTTCACTGCAATCATAAACTCTCTGCCATGTCATGCCCCCAGAAGGAATTTACTTACCCTGAGTTGTTCGAGATCTGGGGGAGGAGGAGGGAAGTCAGGCTCCTGAGGTTGGAAGGCTTCTCTGACCTTGGCCACAGCACCCAGAATCCGATATCCCGAGTCCAGGAAGCTTTTCTGCAGGCCTAGAGACAAGCAGCACACTTACCTTCCAAACAAGTGGGTCAGTAGCCTAGGATTCTCAGCCTGTCTACTGAAGAGGAACTGGTATGTGCTACCAAAAGCAGAGGACATGAACCTGACTGCAGAGCATGCCTAATGACACTGGGATTAGGGACATGTGACATCTGATTTACATTTACATCAGATGTGCCCCAGAACCCTTTGAACTCTTCTCGTATTTCTCTCTCTCCACTCTACTTAGCTGTTGGCATGTCAGTTCTCCTGAGATGCCCAAATCAAGCTTCCCTCAGCTCCACGTGAAAGCCAGGCA
The DNA here is from genome assembly GCA_028658325.1 of Potorous gilbertii. NCBI lineage: Eukaryota > Metazoa > Chordata > Mammalia > Diprotodontia > Potoroidae > Potorous > Potorous gilbertii. The sequence goes on along the minus strand of CM053769.1, from coordinate 504,653,732 downwards.
TGCTTAGGAGAGTTGGCTGTGGATGTATCAAAGAACATTGGAGGTTTGGGACAAGGACAGGTGAAAGGAGTGGGGTTGTGACATCAGTCCCCTGCCCCTAATATTAACCTAATATTCCTAATATTAACCAGATTCTGTATCTTACTGGTCACACTTGACTAGATTGTAAATGTGTGATCTCAGAATAATCCAGACATATCCAAGCCATGAATATACAGTTCTCATTATGAATATTTTAAAATCCATTTTAATGGTGCAGAAGGTATGAATACCAAATCCAATCAAAGGAAAAGTCACATGATTTGGTGTAATTTGGTGTCAAAGGACAACTATTATGCACCTATGGGGAAAGTCCTCTTGTAAAACCTCCCTAATCTTAAGTTTGCCACATTACTCCATGAAAAGGGGTACAAAGTAGATTAAAACATTTTACTAAATAAGGAGAGTAGGAGAAGTCAAATTAGTTATACTCAAAAATAGTAATTCTACTTATTCCTTTATCTTACTAGAAAAGTTATGCCTGTCCAACCTCTATCCTAAACTATTAATGTATAGAATGCTATTTCCACTGTCACATCAGGTGACTTCAACAGAATGTCAATAAATCACTTTAATTATCAATATTTTTTTGGTTCCAGTTAGGAAGTGAAACAGCTACAAATTTTGCCTTCTATACTCAAAAAACATTTTAGATACCCCAAGTAGGTGATCAGTAGGCCATCAGTTAGTCTGAAACAGTTATCTCAGAAATCCAGGAGGCCAGGGTAATATCTGGTAAATGAAATACTGGGGAGAGAATGTGTTCAAAGTTAATAGTGACTGCAGAGTAACAGGAGCTACTTAGTGCGAAGGCATTCTATATTCTGAGGGGAAAGAGAATATTTTTCAATTCCTGAGACAAGATGGCCTGGGAAGGGAAAAGTACATGATCCTTGATACTGGATCAAGAAAGTACAATATTTTATTTTCAAAATGAATCTGTTGCTTATATCATATTAAGTGGGGGCAAGTGGATTCTAGCTCCAATCTAATAATACCTGAAATTAATAAATGAAACGAGATGAGTCATTTATTGCTTACCAGGATCAGAAATGTTTCCAGCGACAGCTTTTGCATCCATCACCATGGGGGAAATGGTTTTGCTCAGTTCATCAGAAGCGGCCTTCACAGCTTCCCGGAATTTGGGATCCTCAGAGTTTTCCACCTCCCGTTTGGCTACTAACAGGATTCGATTGGCTCGCCGAGCAATGCTGGTTGCCCCAGCAACGAGCATCTGAGGTTGGATGTTAGCCATAGCTACTTTACACTTGTCCAGGTCTTTCTTAATTGCTTCCTCAGAAGCATCCAGCAGAGATTTGGTGTCTATGGCTTCATCCACCAGCCCTGCCAGAGAAAGGGAAATAACACTGAGAACAGAAGCTCCCAAGTCCTAGGGGGCCACACATTTTCAGGGAAGTTTCAGCATTGAGAACTCTCTCCTTCCTCAGCAGTCTTCCCAACCATGGAAAGCTTCCAGGTGAACACAGGCTTTGCAAAGGGCAGTCTGTGCTGAGGGTCCGCCCCAACTTACAGCTTTTACGAGAGTAGTCGTCCATGGCCTCTGAGCCTCCATGTCAGCAGCCAAAACGCACTGCTCTCCAGAAGCAGCAAGAGATGCATCTGAGACTGATCACCACAAGACCTTCCCACTATCTTCTACCATCGCTCTCTCTCTCTCCTCGCTCCCCAGCCATCTGCTGCTTCTTGGCAACTGCCCCTGCCTAAGATGAGCCGTGAGGAGACTCCAATATCCCTAAGAGACCACCTCTTGTTTCTGTTCCCTTGATTCCAACACCTTCTGAGCTCCGCTTTCATCTCTGACTGCTGGGGGACCCTGTCACAGGAGGTGCTGCCGCTAAACCTAAGGCCTTCATGTCCACATCTCCTTCCTTCTCTCCCGTCCCTCCCTCAGCTCAGAATGAAGAAGACTAGGAGGTGCCCCTTCAACTGGGCAGGCTCAAACCAAACCACAACACAACAACAACCCCACTACATAGCTAAGATGAAACACTGAGATGGATTGTGCTGAATTGTTGCTATTGTAATTCCATGAAACACGAATCCCTGAAAATGACAGGAGAGCTCAATGGAGCCACAAACTGCTCCCTTACATCCACTGAAACCAGATCCGGGCTAGAGGCAAGCAGGGACACTACTGAAAGAGAAGACAAGACTGCCCACAATGGACATGGCACTGCCAGGGCCTCAAAGGGGCCTCTCTTCAGCCCCAGCGGGGAGGTCTAAATGAGAGGCGGCTGCTCGGTGGCTCTGAGCACAGCCAAGTCCTGGGTCCAGCACATGACTTCCCTCTCATCCAGTTACAGCCGGGGCACATCTCCATTCCTGCTCAGGTTTCAAAAGCTCACTTCCCTCCTTCAAAACCCCAGGGCACAGAGCATAGGACAGCCAGCACCTTCCACAGGCTTTACCTGTCATTTTTTCAACGTTATCAATCCACTGATTCTTCATGGTTTCAAAATGTTCGTAAGCAGCTTGATTTCCAGGATTTCTTAGTAAGATACGGGCAGCTGAGACAACCTGCCAAGAGCAAAGGCATGTTTAAAGCTCAAGCAATCCCCTTGCCCAGAAAGAAACTGAAGGATACATGGCTTTATGCTTGGGGAGAAGTAGGCTACTGTTCTTCACCTCAAGTTTGTACTGCAGAGTCAAAACCCCCAAACATGCACAACACATATGGTTTGTTTAAATTCAAACTTTTTCCTTGTGCATACATACACACAACTCTACTTTACAGTCAAGCCCTAGTTTTAGTCTAGTTTTAGTCTAATAATAGCACTGAATAATAAAAATAATAAATAAAATGCCAATGGCAAAGTATAACGTTATTCTTGGGATAGGCTTTGGCAATTACACAACACAAGCCCCTTGAAAAGAAAAAGAAACAAAGGAGAAAACTGATATCTACTGAAACTCCAGTAGGAAGTCCTTTTGCCCTCAATCATGTATTTTATGAAAGGTATTATTCACAGAAAGAAATTATTGGGAACTGATTTATGACGTGAACTTATAAAAAGATGTCACTTTCAACTTTATAATTAGCTACTGCATCAAGAGCAGGGAAATTATCTATATTGTAGGGAAATTCCTCCTTAAACACAGAGACAAATTTCTCATTTCCAAATGATCTAAAAAGCTAGACATAAACACAAGGTGGCAGGTCTGGACCACGGGAAGGGGGATTAACCTTATTAAAAGGTTAAAACAACTACTTACAAGCAGTTAGCAGGGGTATTGATCCCCTCTGTTTACCCTAAAACATATATTCAAGGCTCTGGTTTGGCATGTTAAGGGTTTGGTCTCTTACCTTTCTCCTTAAATCCATTATCCCTTCGATTTTCTTTGTTTCTATCTGTGACATGATCAGTTAGGTGCCATGACTGAAACTTTGCTGTTACCTTTGGATCTTCTTTCTCCCTCACCTCTCATGGCCAGTAACTCAGTCCTAAGAATTCTACCTCTATAAGAAATAGCCCTCAAATCTTCCCCTCTTCCCTTCCCCTCTCTGGGGTCAGGGCAGTATCTCATCATCACTGCAGAAGCCTCCTCTGATCCATCCTGCATGCTGCTGGACTAATCTTCACGAGCGTTGAATGTCAATATCATGCCTTACCCCTGCTCACAGAGATGTCATACCTCTGCTCACAGAGAGATCAAACTCGTCCATCTCATCCTATTCTCCGTGCCCCCTTTACTTGTCTTTACTCCAAAGCAACATCAAATCACCCATTTCTTTCTCCTACTTCCAAGGACTGGTTTATATTGTTCTCTACATCAGAATGTCAATGCTGTTGCAGTTGCTGAATGAATGCTTATCTGTGCTTTAAATCCCAACTCCAGGTACTGCCAGCAGCTTCTCAGTCAACAGCTCATTCAGGAGTTTTTTATGTAATATTTTGTAATAAATGCTTGCTGATGATGAGTTATTTGTGCCTTATCTCCTGCTACAAAATCCCCAAATGTAAGGATAATAACCTGCATAGGTATTTAATGAACATTTTATTGAAATGACTTGAATTTTGTAGAATAGGAAAATATCCCCTTGACCTGAGACACTAAATCATATTAACAAATGGTTCACAGACATGTTGCAGGACTTTAACTCATGACTGACTTGTGTCTTCTCTAATTTTTCCAAACAATGTAATGGATGAACAGTAAAATAACATGAAAAGGTGAGTGAAGGCATGAAATACAGTTTAAATTTTAGAAGGCCAACTACAGGAGAAGAAGAGGGAAACAAGAGGACACTGAGAATTCTGAAGACTCCTCACAGTTTGTTCTAATTTTTAAATGAGAAACAAATCAAGCCAAACCTGGGGCGTGAGTTCCCTCGCTGTCTTCACTGAAGCTTGAATACCCTCCACAGTGGATTTGTTAGCTGTCCCAACAGCAGCCGCCTTCTCTGCCGTAGCCCCAAGTCTTCCAGAGTGGTTTTCAAAGTTAGCTGCCCTCTCATCAAACACCTAGGGAGAAAAGTCATTATGACCCTTTATCTCTTTAGGCCAGTGAGGAGTTATTCCCAATGTAAAGTCTGGGGAAAAATGCCCTAAACCTGAGTGAATAAAAGTGATGGGGAGCTCCCCAAGCTAAATAAAAAGTTAGCACTGACTGCTTCGGCCCTGACAAGTATGGTACACACACATCCCACCTTCCTGATTTTCAAAACAATCCTACTTTGAATATACAGAGGACACAAGGCTGTACCTTGCAACATAGGGAACTTAAAAGAATGTGAGGAAGACGCAGTCTCTAGACTCTCAGGAAGTCTATAACCTAGTTTGGAGAGGACAATTCTACAGCTATAATTGTTAAATGCACAATATAATTCATTTTAAAAATAAAACCCTCCATGTTGTGGATGGTCCATGGAATTTCAAAGCTATGCTTCGGGTCTCCAAAACACAAAACATTACCACAAATAATCTCTGTAACAATGTGCAAGAAATCTGACTGATGGATGCTCATTATAGGGTGTGTTCATGTATATGCCTGAAACATCAATGAGGTTCACAAGTCTTTACTGGATGCAAATGCTGAACTGCTAAATGAGATGACAATAAACAGGAGGATCTTGCAGAAAGTTGCAGCTCTCTGATCTAAGTTAACGCGTCCAGCAGAGCCAGATGGACATCTGGAAAGCCTGTGAAAAACAAGTTGCTTGACCAAATGAGAACAGTAAAAGCTCCTATTTCTCCTGAGAGGCAGTAATACAGTGGACTCTGAGCAGTCCTAAGAAACAGGTTCAGACTTCAGCCTATTTGTTTATTAGCTGAGACTTTGGGCAATTCCCTTCTCCCTCCTGAGCTCCATTTTCCTCATCACTGAAACACGGATAACATCACTGTATTAGCAGCTCCACAGGATGGGAACAAAGATCAAATGGGAGATGAAACATGGAAATGGACATGGAAAGTACACAGAAAGGAAACCTTTGTTGTCTGTTTGGAGGAAACAATCAGACTTATGGCTTAAAAAATCCAGTATATGTTAAATAGCTGGTTTGAGCTCTACTGAATATACTTCTCTACATGAAAACATATATAAACTACTTTCCACCAAAGCAGATATGTAAAATGTTTGTCTCCTCAATCACCCATTGACATTAGATATACAACTAGCCTTCTCTGTCTCTCTCTCTCTCTCTCTCTCTCTCTCACTCACACACACACACACACACACACACACACACATTCTCTCTCTCTGTCTCTGCCTCTGTCTCTGTCTCTGTCTCTCTCTCTCTCTCTCTCTGCCCTGGACTTTTTCCACGGTTTCTTCTACTTAGATAGACTGTGATCTCTTTTTACATTGACTTTTCATAGAATCATACAATATTAAAGCTTAAAGACCTTAAATTGTGCAGTCCAATCTCTTCATTTTATACATGATGTTTGCCCAAGGTTACAAGGCAAAGTGTCACCCAAGTACAAGGATAGCAGCAGTAGTAGCAGCATCACTACCACTGACAGGTCCTTCCTTGATTTTGGAAGATTCTAAAGTGATTTTCCAATCATTTAAGACAAATGAGGAAATCATGACTAAAACAGGTGAATAAAATAAAATGTAATTAGGAAAAACCAAACCCAACTAGTGTTGTCAGATAACTCCTCCAAATCTTTCCACACCTTAGTCCCAATTTTCACTTTTGCTCATCTACTAATGCCCTTTAACATACATTTTAACCCCAATGCACCTTTTTCATAAGTATTAGATGAGAATGAGATGATCTCCACCCCTTCCCTCTCCTCAAAACCATCATTTCCCATCAGTCCTTCAGTCCCCTGAGGGATGGCTCTACACAGAACTAATACCTAACAAGAAGGACAGAAAAAGCCATAGATATACCCACCTCATCCCTGTTTGGCGCATCAGGGGGTGCAGTGGCCGCAACTGCCAACAGCTTGATGGGTGTTGTGGTATCACTAAAAACATCCGACACTTCCTGAGTCATGGCCTCTTGCATCTTTGTTTTCAGATCCTTAAAAATATTTTTTTTCCAAATGAAAATACCTCCAGGATTACCCAACCACAAGCATGTCTATCAAATCAATGTTCCTGTACCATTCATTCAACAATTTATTGAGCACCTAGTTACAAGCAAGGACACTTAAAAAAACATGGTTCCCAACCTCTACAAGCTTACAGCCTAATAAATGAAATACATAAGACATATCAGGTGAGACTATATACTCTCCTGACAGCTTGGGTCGGCTTGAAAAAGACCCCTTGTTTTTCTACTGGATATATTCTTGAAGGTTAAAGAGTTGACATCAGTCTAGGTAAAGGTTGGTGGTTCCTCATAATAGCTCGAGCTACAGAACAAGGTTTGCTAATGAAGGATATCTAATGGGTTCTTTTCCTAATGTTATATCTGGTGTTGTTATTATTAAAGGAAACCTTTTTATGTTAGATTTTCTTTACTTAGTGGAAATTGGTTACAGAAACGTAAGTTTCTACATTTACCATCTCTGAGCATAAAGGCATGGATTCTTAGAGGTAAACAAAAGATCCTTAACCCCTTGTAATTTAGATTCTGACTGGACCTCTCAACTGTTTTCTCCAAAGTTACCAATGACTCATTAACTGCCAAATTCAATGGCCTTTAAAAAATCCACATCCTTCTTTACCTTCCTGCAACACATGTAGGAACCCTCCAAAACGTTCTCTCCTCACTCAATTTTTGAGGCATTGCTTTCTCTGAGTCTCCCACCACCTTGAGTGCTTCTGCTCAGTTTCCTTTGCCAGTCATCATTAATGGCCACCCTTCCCAACAATGGATATACTCCAAGTTTATGGCCTAGATCCTCTTCTCTTCCCTCTCTACAGCCTCTATCAGTGTTCTCATCAGCTCCCATGGGAGCTAACCCTTAACTCGATAGACATGACTCTCAGGTCTCTATATCCAGCCCAAGTCTCTATGTAGAGTCACCAACTGTCTATCAAAAATTTAAAACTATACATCTCACAAATACCTGACGCAACATGTGCAAAAGAAAACTTACCCCCAAACCTCCTCTTTCCAATTTCCTGTCAATGTTCAGGGTACCTCCATCCTCTCAATTATCAATCCACCAGGTCTGTAAACTTGGAGTTATCTTGATTCCTCATTCACACACTGTCGGCATCTCTCTCCAGGTCTTGCTATCCACATCCCTAGCCTCTTCTCTCCACTCACATGACCACCACCCTGGTTCAAGCACTAATCACCTCTGACTTGGACCACTACTATTACTGCAACAGCCTTCTGATTTGCCTCCATGCTCCAGTTAAGTTGGCCTTCTCATTGTTCCTCACATGACATGCCATTTCCCATCTCCATGCCTCTGCCCAGGATATTTCTCATTATGGAAGGCACTCCCTGCTTATCTCTGCCTCACAGAATCCATCCTTTCCTTCAAAGTTCAGCTCAAGCCTCACCTCCTAAAGGAAGCTTTTGCTGATCACCCAGTTGCTAAGGCTTCTACTCTCCCATACACAAAAATTATTTTGGATTTTCCTTGCATATATTTTATATTTACTTATATGATGTTTCCCTTAATAGAATGAAAGCTCCTTGAAGAAGAAAACCATATTGTTTTTGTTTTGGTATATCCAGTGCCTAGGAGAGTGTCTGCACAGAGTAGATGCTTAATAATTGCTTATTCACTGATTGACCCTATCATTTCATACAATTATGGTACCTAATCCGGTATGATCTTATATTAATTTTGTAATGAATTTTCTAAATTTCTTGCCAGAGACAAGAATTTTCTGTTAGCCACAGATTTCTTTTTCTCCATGGCCATGGTCTTTTACATCAAATACTGTAAACTATAAAAAATAAAATGCTATATGTATTAAGATGTCTACTCTTTTGAATAATTAAGTCAGCAGTGTATTAATTTGAAGTCTTACCTTTAAGGAATCCTGTAGCTGGGAAGCAAGAGCTCTTGCCTGTGGACTCTCTCCTTCCCCTCTTGCAGCCAGGTCTGCCAGCTGGGCTGTTAGCTGGTCTACTCGGTCACATTTTGCAAGAAGATCTTGGCGATAAGGCCCCATCATAACATTGGCAAGACGATGTCCTTCTGCCACAAGTCCACGGATTGCAGCCTGACCTGGACCAAAAAAGAAACATAAATTTTTCTTCTTAACATAAACTTTCTTACTCTAGGTAAGTCACTTAACCTCAGTTGCCTCGTGCCCCAACCCCCACAAAAAAGAGCAGGGATTTGAAGTGTAGCTGTAGCAAAAAATGTCCAGAAGTTCCTGCCTCCATAATATCTCTTGCATGTGTTTCTTTCTTTCCACTTAGCCCCAATCTGAAGTCAGGCCTTCATAGCTTACTTGGATTATTTAAATAATGCCCTACATAATCTTCCTGCTTCTAATCTATTCTCTTCAATCCAGCCTTCAAAGAGCTGCCAAAGTAATATTCATAAGGCCTGCGTGTTACCAAGTCACTCTCCTGCTCAGATTTCAGCGATTCCTCCCATTGTGTCTCTGGGTAAGGCTCAAGCTCCTCAGACCGATATTTCAGGCCCTCTCCACCTGCCTTTCCAGCCCGCTTTCACTCCTGCTTTTTACATCTTCTTTTCAGCAAATGTGAACACATTTTCCCTCTGTTCAGTATGCAATCCCACACTTCATCACCGCTGCCTCTCAGTTCACCGCCATTTCTTCGACAAGGCCTTTCCTGAGCACACCCTTCTCCCCAGTTGTAATGCCCTCCCACCTCCACTCACTTTGTATTTATTTATATGGGCATCTCTCAGGTTAGCTCTTGAGAGGAGGGGCTATTTCTTTGCATCTCTAGTGGCTTGCCTAGCACCCCGGACACTGTAGTTGTTTAATATGTGTAGGCTGAATTAAACGTAATAAAAAGCTAAGATTTTCTTCTATTG
>CM053769.1:504632368-504644195 GCA_028658325.1 Potorous gilbertii | reverse complement strand
CTAAAATTCGTTAGCTAATTGAACTCTTCATTTTGGGGGGGGGGGGGGCTAATCCATTTCTTCCTCTAGTCCCTTTAGGGTATTATTATAATCTCACTGAGTGTACCCTGGTTACCCCTTGAAGCCGCTGGGGCTGCTGGGAAGCTTCAGCCTGTCTCCCAGCGCTGCTTCACACAACCTTTGCTCTCCTTTGCTTCCTTTATTTGCTATCAAGATTCTCTTTGCATTCTTGCTAGTTGTCATTTTGTGACATGATAATATTATAATACATTCATGTACTACAGTTTGTTCAGCCATTCCCCAATTACTGGATACATGAGATGTTTCCAGATTTTTAGACAGTATGATTAATGTGGCGATAGATATTTTTGTAAAGCACCTACTAATGAGATCGCTGAGTCTGAGTTCAGTTTCATAGATCATATTCCATATTACTCTACAAAACAATTCACAAATTTACAGCATCTCCAAAAGTATGACAGTATGCATATTGTGCTACAGTAGCAATAGTGATGAATTTTTATAATCTTTACCAATTTAAAGGGTGTAAGGTGATTTCTCAGATTTATTTTATGCTTCTCTGATTACAAAAATTTTCAGGCAGTTATTAATTATGTATGTTTATTTGTCTAAAGAACTACCTGGTTCATATTCTTTAACCACATATATCTACTGACTAATGGTCTTGCTCTTATACATGATAATTCCTTAAGGATTTTTAAAAATTTCAGATTTTTATGAAAAATATTTATGGTTAATTTTTTCCCAATTTTTCTTTCTATTTTCTTCTGCCTGTGTTGTTTTTTATTGTACAAAAACACTTTATTTTTATGTAAGAGAATCTTCTCTTATCAATGATTTTTTCTACTTATTGAATAGGAAAGAAATTCTTCTCCACACCTGCAGTAAAGCAATCATCCCACTTTCTTCTTTTTAATGATTTAAAATATATATATATATATATATATATATATAGTTGGTAGTGATCATGACATCTGGCATGAGTGGTGGCTCTAATTCCATTTTTTACCATACTCTTGGCCAATTTTCAAAAAGGAACACAACAATAAATAACGATGGAGCCCACAAGGCTTAAGCCCAGGATGGCAGAGCCAGGAGGGTGATGACAGAGCCTTCAGGCCTTCAGCAATACAGAAACAACTGAGCTCAGCACTAAATTAGCAAGCATAATTAAAGTAGCCTTCCCTTTCCAAGCAGCCCCACCCAAGGTGAGCTTCAGGAAAGTCATGCTCTCCCTCCACATAACAGATGCACTTTCCCCAGGTGGAAAAAAACTGCTCAGTTACCACTCGTCTTTATTGTTTTGCAATCTTGGATTTATCAGATACTGGGACATAACACTTTATGCCTACATTTCTACTTCTGGATTACTTATTCTGTTCCTTCGATTCATTTTGCTTTTTTCATCCAGCACCAGGCAGTTTTGATAATTACTACATTATATGATCATCTTTGATGGGGCAGGGTCAGAGACCCCCATTATCCTCCTTGATGGTCCTCCCTACTTATTCCTCCACAGAAATGCTGTCACTTGGGGGGAGGGGAGGGAGGGAGAGAAGTTGGAACTCAAAGTTTTAAAAATGAATGGTGAAAATTGTTTTTATATGTAACTGGGGAAAAATAAAATACTAAATAAAATTAAAAAGCAGCATGACAACAAAAATGTAAACATTCAATATGTGAAAAAGAGCAATAAACTGGGGGAAACTACATAGAATAGAAGGAGTTCAGATGGGACGATGGAGGCAAACAAAGATTTTCATTACTATTTTTTTAAAGCTAATATATACTTCTAAAAACCGTAAAGGATACAAACATGTGGCAGTGTATATTTCCGTATATATGTGAATACTTTGGCTGGCATTTACTACATTTAGAAAAATTATTTGAAGTTTTACTTTCTATTTTAGCATAATAATTACTGTTTTTGAGGGGGCTACTGAACAGGTCCTTTAAACTTCTCACTTCAGGATACTTCTTGGAAGTACAAAGGCCTGCTCTTCATTTACCAATATTATACCTAAGTGGATGCTTTGCAAATGAAAGGAGGAGCTAAACAGGTAAAAAGCGGAAGGCTCCAAACTGGGGATCCAAAATCCTCAATGACCGTTAGGAGCTGAGCAGAGCTGTGATGACCTATTTGCAGCCAAGTCATTTCCCAGTTACACAGTTCAAACGGAGCAAGAGAATAAGACTTAAGACTTGCCAAAGTCTAATGACAATGACCAAAGGTTTTCCAAAAGCCTTCTTGTACCATTTGTCTTTCCAAAGCTTATTTCATTTAGTACAACAGAACACAAACAAATCCACGAAACTCCTTACCTACACCCCTGTCGTCCACCGTGGGGTTGTCAATCCACCTCTGAGCTTGCTCTATCTTGCCCTCCAGATGGACAGCAGCTTTGGCAGGTCTGCTATTGGCCACAGCCCTGTTGGTTTTCGCCTGCAGGTTCTGCAGGGCTGTGGCAATTTGTTTAGCCAAAGCCCGGCCCTCAGGAGAGTCTCCTTTCCCCCTGAAGATAAAAGAGTAGCTGCTGAAGTCATAAATTCCAGCTAAATGAAGACAATGAACCACTATTGACCAGAGTTAAAATAATACATACATTACTGTTCCCCAAAAGAAAAGGAGCTCACAAGAAGACAGAGAAATTCAAATCATTCTTACCTTCATCGGCATCATATAGCCCAGGATGAGCTGTTTACATGCAGCCTCAGACCATTACTTAAAGAATTACAATATAGGAATAGAAAAACTTCATAATATCGTCAGAACTAGATAATGTTCCTGAGGCTTCATTACTAATGACTTAACTTCATTACACATAACTTATTTCTAATCACATTTGAAAAATCTAATTCACTCTGTCATGAAAGCTAAGCCAGTCTTAGGAAAGCACGATATCTGCAGGGGTTGTTCTCCCACATAATGCCTTAAAAACATGAAGGCAGAGGGCTGGCCTGGAGGTTCTGTTAAGTTCATTAAGACTTAGGATTCTATAGCTTTCTTCCCTGGAAGGCTAGAAAATCTGTAAGTCACACATCTTACTCTCTGAAACCTACCAACGTGGCCCTCAAGGATTTGGTTATGTTCTCAAGTCGAGCTCGCAGAGGAGAATGAATACACATTCATTCATCATAAAGGGATGGCCTACTCTACCAATATTATCTTTAAAATTTTATCAGCAGCAAACATTTAATGAATGTCTCCTATATGTGAGAAACTATGCTAGGCACTTAGAGGAGACAGAAACAGGGCTTTGCCCTCAAAGGAGGTTCTAATCTAGTAGGAGACAAAGAATATAAACATGGAAGGATAAGTAACACTCTAAAGTAGAATCTGTGAAGTGCCACAAGGATGGTACATATGCTAAGGATTTCTTGGGTCATGAAGAGGGAGAGAACCCTGGGGGCTGCTGAGATCAGTTATTTGGGTTCAGCCTCAAAGAATGAGTAGGATGTCTATAACTGGAGAGAAAGAAGAAGGAGAAAGCAAAGATCCATAAGAGAGAATGCACATGATTAGTGTCAGTCTGAAGTAAGGAATTATGGGAAGGAATACTGAGAGATAAGGCTGGAAAGATAGATCATATCCCAGAGAGTGAAAAGTCTAGAATATCAGGATAAAAAACGCTACACTGCATATCACCACACGTGCGCAGCATTATGTTAGTCAAAGCTGACAAGCTAAAAGGGACGGGATTAACATAGATTAACTTTTTTCAGTCAGGGATGGAGAAGCAACATGGTACAGTAGATAGAGGACTGGGTCAAGCTGCCTAAAATGTGCTGCCCTGCACTGGTGGTTCCTCTCTAGAAGCCTCCAGCGCTGATGTGACAAACTACAGGTCAGGTCAAAATCCTTGAGGCCAACCACACAGCTGAGTGAGGAGCACATGCATGTCCCTCTCCCCCCAGGTATAAACAGAGATATCCAAGGGCTCGAGTCCATGGCAGGAATGTTCAGCTGGCCATGGTGCATGTCTGAGGAGAGTTTGGAAGATTCATCCATCTGTATGTCAGGTGAATTTTAGTGTATGTAAGTTGAATTTTAGAGTATATAAGATGGATTTTAGTGTGTGTAAAGTGAATTTTTGTTACTATTTCTTAGAGTTCAGTTTCCCAGGACCCATAGCCATAATAATCTCCTGTTCCCAGATACTAGATATGAGTTCCTAAAATTATGGTTCAAAATACCTCCACCATACTTGTGCAGCATTATATATTGATAAATAATACAAACAACCACTGCAGTTGTGCAGTGAGATACAGGGATAAGGTGATGTAAACTATCACTGGCAATATGCCTTCTTTGTTTGTTGACCTATAAAATAGGTGGTCACTGGTGAGTGAATGAATAACCTTAGGGCTGAATGCACAGAATTCTGAGTGTGCCTTGATCAACCCCCATCAAGGCTTGGGAGAATCTGTGTTTGCTTCAACCAGCTCCCGCTGAGGTTGGAGATTTTGAGGAAGCACCTATCTCCATTGACCCCATTGAAATGTAGGGGTAGTTGCCCCCCCCTTTTCACCAGTCCCTGGGAGAAGGGTGATTAGGGAATGCTATAGGAGTCTGTGCTGTCATTATCAGCAATCATCTTCTGAGAAAAACTAGACTAGAATAAATTAAGATTATTAACCCCTTCTTAGTATCTTTCTTGTCTGACCAGATGAAGAGCGAACCTTTGGTAGCAGCCCTCAAGTGTTTATCTGTCTTACACCATCTCACAGGGGACAACAGGGCTGCATGTAAGGAGTTGAGTAAATTGTTTTCACCTTATTGTACTAATTGAAAACAAACCCACTTTGCCCAGCATTCCGGCACCACTTGTCTTCTCCAAGCTCATTACAGCTGTGACATCCTCCCATGCTCCCAGGCAGCTCTTTCCAAGCCTGCTTTCTCCCACTTCTCTCCTCTGCCCCAGGATGCTCATTACTAGGAAAACCTTGCCATCCTGCATTCAGCACCCTCTGACCCTCTGATTGAAAAATGAAGCCAGTAATGCCAACTCCACTTAAAGAGGGAGCTGAGTTCATTTCTCACCTGGCTGCTCAACTCAGATTCCACAGCAGGCCCCTTCATCAAAGCCTTTCCCCTCTTCTCAGCTTTCTTTTGTGGGTTGTCTTTCCCCATTAAATTGTAAGCTCCTCAACCACAGGGACTATATTCCTCGTGGTACATAGTAGGTATACTGACTACTTGTTGACTACTGACTGTACCTCCACTGCTCCCATACTGGATGCCCTGCACATTCAGGGTACTTCAGGTAAATACAAATAGTTTCTCAATGTGGAAGGAGCAGGGACACCTGAGGTAACCAAACAGGGAAGGGTGCAAGAAATTAATTTAATGTTAAAGAAAAATGGGGAAGAAGAAAGAGCAGGACCTCTTCTCTAGAGTGTCATAAAGAGATTCATGGAAGACATGGTCCTTTAAGGGAGGAAACAGATGCTGAAGCTGTTACAAGAGACATCACCCAGGAAACAAAGCTTGAGATTTTCTTACTAAAGAAGCAGCATGGTGAGGAAGGAGAGGCTCATGCTGCTTACATCTGGGCAATAGGAGTATCCAAACAACTTCTGCAAAGATGCAAGATTTAAAGTCAGGAAGACCTTGGATTGAATTCTGCCTCTGACATAAATACCTTGATCCTCTGTGTGTTAAATGAGACAACTTACATAAAGATTTTGGGCAAAATTTGAAGCACCATATTAATTTCAGCTCTTTTTAAAAGCAAATGATCCATGAGCAATAACGGGAGAATGTTTAAAAAATTTTGAGCTATTATGACACACAGGAATTACACAAATGCAACCACAAAATGCTCTTCACAGACATGCAGACTTAAATAGCTGGAGAAATACTGTTGCTCATAATGAAGCCATGCTAACACACGCAGCATGCATGTATCTCATTAAGGTTTGCAAAGTCTCTACCTATGCTATCTTATTTGACTGTCACAACAGCACAACAGAGGTGGGTGCTAATATCTCCTTTTTATAGACAAGAAAATGGAGGCTGAGAGAGGTTAAGTCACTGACAAGGCTCACACAACCACTACAGCAGAATTCAAACTCAGATCTTTCTGACTCAAAGTCCGGTGCTCTTTCCACTAGACCACCAAGCTGCCTCCCTTTGCCCTTCTGCCAAGTGGAGATAACCAGGTCTTGCCTTCCTCATGAAATTATCATGCCACCTAGCTGCATGAAAACAGCATCACCACCTAAATTTATGATTAGTGCCACGCTGATCAAGCTACAAAAAGACTGCCTTCTGGAGCTAGAAAAATCAATAATGAAACTCATGTAGAAAAAAATAAAAGGTCAAGAATCTCAAGGGAAACATACAACAGCACAAATGAACATAGTAGCACAGGGTTCAAAAGCCCAAAGAGGCCGAACTATGGAACAAGAACTCACTAATAAACAAAAACTGCCAAGAAAGCCAGTGAGCAATCTAGCAGAAATCAGGTACAGACCAAGGGCACATCATGTCCCAAGCTCCAAATAGATATAAAGAGTGACATCATAAACAACTTGAAGGAATAAGTAAATTACCTGTCAGATCAATGGGTAGGGAAAGAGCTGAAGATGAAACAAGGCACAGAGGAGATCATGGAAGAAAACATGGACAATTTTGATTCCAGTAAAACTTAAAAAGTTTTTATACAAACAAAACAAGACTCAAAGGGAAACAGTTAACAAGGGAAAAAATATCTTCGCAGAAAGTTTCTCTGAGAAATGTTTAGTACCCTAAATATACAAGGAACCAACTCAAATATATCAGGACAAGAGCTATTCCTCAATAGATAAATAGTCAAGAATCTTGACTATTTCATAATGAAAAGGTAGTTCTCAAAGGAAGAAATTCAAACTTTCAACAAATATATTAAAACAATGCTCCAAATCATTTTAGAAATAATTAGAAAGGTGTGCATTAAAGCAACTCTGAGGGTCCACCCTATACCAATCAGATTATCAATGATAATTTTTAAAATGGGGGGTCGGGGCAGAACCAAGATGGCGGAGTAGGAAGATACACATACTCTAGTGTTTCCCCCACAGCCTACAAAATGCCCACAAAAAAATGACTCTCAACAAATTCTAGAGCAGCAGAAGCCACAGAACAACAGAATGAAAGAGATTTCCAGCCAAAGGTAATCTGGAAGGCCTACAGGAAAGGTCTATCTCATAGGATACTGAACAGAGAGGAGCCCAATCCTGGCCACGCAGCACAGGGAGGAACAGGACCTGAACAGACCTCTGGGGCAGAATTCCCAGCAGGGAGGGTTCCAGGTCCCTCAATCCACAAGAGACAAAGAAAGCTCCAAAGGTCAATGTGGGAGGGCTTTCCCAGCTGGGCGAGAGGGGAGCAGGGTCCCCACAACAATGGCCCCAGGCGGCTACAGTGGGTCCATTGTCCAGGCAGCTCAGCTTAAAGCTCCTGGGGTAATTGAGCAGCCAATCTGAATCTCAGCCTTGAGCAGGGCACTGAGGGGAGGAAGAGCACTAGGACCCTCCTCTTGACAAAGGGCTCAGAAGTCAAGTAACTAGCTGGGAAAATGTCCAAAAAAGGGGAAAAAAAATAAGACCACAGAAGATTACTTTCTTGGTGAACAGGTGTCTCCTTCCATCCTTTCGGATGAGGAAGAACAAGGCATACTGTCACAGGAAGTCAGGGCTTTGGCCTCCAGTACCTTCAAAATGAATATGAAATGGACTCAGGCCATAGAAGAGCTTGAAAAGTGAGTCAGTAGCTTGTAAAAGAAGAACCAAAAAAATGCTGAGGAAGAATGGAAAATTATAATTGTTGAAGGGGCCACAGGCAAACAGGCAGACCAATGCACAGTTGTAAATTCATCCAGATATTCTGAAAGTAATTTAGACTAGGCCCCAAAATACTGAACTGTGCACTCCCTTTGTGTGACCCAGCTATATCACTACACCTATACACCAAAGACCTCAAAGGAAGAAGAAACAGACTCATTTGAATAAAAAATATTTATCAGCTTTTTCAGAAGTACCAAAGAACTGGAAACAAAGGGAGTGCCCATCTGTTAAGGAATAGCTAGAGAAATTATCACCTATGAACATAATGGAATATTTTGGAGTCATAAGAAATGATGAAAAACTTGGACTGATGTATAATGAAGTGAGAACTAGGTGAATAATTCATACAAAAACAATCTTATAGAGACAAACAACTTTGAAAGACTCTGTTCAAAGCAAAGACCAACTACCACTCCAGAGGGCTATTTATAAAGTATGCTACCAGTCCCTTGATAAGGCTGGCTGGTAATGGATCTAAGAGGCAGAATAACACATACCCTATTGGACACAGTCAATGTGGGAAACCATTTGCTTAACTATGCATATTTCTTATAAGGGCTTTTTCATTTTATTTCCTCAACTGGAGGGAGGGAGAGGGAATAGGGAAGAAAAGATAAGGACAGGATAACCAAAAAAAAGAAGGGAAAAAAAACAGAGAAAATAAGGAAAATGGGACTGATGAGGTATCTTTTTTTTTTTTTTTAATGAATAGAAGTACAGAGAGAAGAGCTTTGGAAGCTACAGGTTGAATTTATTAGAATGAAAAAGAACAGCAAGAACATACAATAGAGATCTGCAGGTTCATATAGAAATGCTTTCTGTTCTACTAGGAATATGTAAATACCCATTTTATTTGATGTTTCTTAAGGTCAGTCAAAAAATGAATTATATAAAAGAGAACTTGGGTAGGAATCAAGTGTCCTGGGTTCTAGATAAGGGTTATGGTACAATTCTGCAACTAACTTAACGGTGACCCCAGAATGGTTACTTCATCTTGCTGTAATTTGGTTTGGCCATTCACAAAATGGGAGTATTATCTGGGGTCAGGGATCCTTGAGGCCTTCAAGTCCATCCTTTCATTTTACAGATGAGAAAACTAAGGCTCAGAGAAGACAAGTGACTTCTGCAAGGTCCCAAAGCCAGTAAGTGTCCAAGCTGAAACAAAGGCCCAGGTCTTCCTAAGTCTTAACACATCACTCTACTTCTTAGACTGTACTTCCTAGGAGAAAGAGAGCAGTTTGATCACTGCACAGAACTCCTGAGAGGGTCAAATGAAATAAGGCTGCCACTACCCTCAAAGTTACGCACATGGTCTTCATCTGTCAAATGGTAAATAACAGAAGGGTAGAGTGTATGTATTTCTAAGGTGTTTTGCTTAATCATTTACAAGATCTAGGGATATTTGAACATAATTTTGTTTTAGTTGAATAATTGGTTTTGTTTGGGGGAAATTACTCAGTTTTGAAAAAGCTTGTATGCGCATATTATTAAATGTTAAATTCTGCCTCAGATGAAAAGTCATTACTTACTGTCTCCGCAGATCTGACAACTTAGAAGTCAAGGCAGAGAGTTCTCCCAGGGAACGCAAAATGTCATCTCTTTCCTTAGGATCATCACACAATTCGGCAATTTTCCGAGCTTCAGCCAAAGCACCTCGAATCTGTTCTTCTCCTTCAGGGCCCCCATTTGGATCTGCAAGCCAATTCTTCACATAAAGAAATCGCAAAAAAAAAAACAACAAAAACCGAACAAACGAATAAATGAATGACGTTGACAGTGAACTACTTAATAAATCTTAAGAACTAACTACTGTACCTTGTTAATGGTGACTAGCAAAGGTACTAGATCTATTTCCATACAACTACAAGCATGGCCATTTTTTTAAAAGACTGACCTGTTTTTACAATATTACAAGAGTACCTACAAGAGTCAGTTAATCTTTCCTATTTTTTAAGAAAAAAAATAGAACCATTTCTCTTCAGAGAAAATAACGAGTATTTTCACAGGAGGGTAACAGGACTTTGGGTCAGTTGAGCCTGTTTATTTTACATCTGCTTGCCCCTGCTAAGTGCTTCTTTAAAAATCACTTACTTTGAACAAATACAGCTACAGGTCCTGAAATAAAAGATTATATGTCCACTCTATTCAACATCAAAACTATATGCTTTCTGTACCCATTACAGTGCTTGATATCAACTGTTCAAAATAAAGACCCTGAATCTAAAATATCACAGCATTAGTCTAAAGCTATGTGATTTTCAAAGTTAACCTTCAGAAGCTAAGAATCAGTTACTGGACAAGAACACACCCTTCCAGTTGTGACTGACAGCAAGATACATCAACATCTCCTGTCTTCGAGGAAAAGAAAAAAGACAACTTGGGACATTCATTGAATGCATCTCTGCCCCCTACCCCTACCCCAAACAAACAATGATACCTGGGCAGCATCGATCTTCTTTGCGATACTTTGTTTTGAATTGGTCATGGCCTCCAGTTTTCGTGCTGCATTCTCCACCTTTGCCGTGAGCATATCTAGACCCTGAGACACCTGCTGGGCTTTCTGCATGGCCATGGGTGTGGCTCCTTGTCCTCTACTCAAGAGAGAGAGAAAGACTGTTACTGTGACCCTGCAAATACGCAGCCGCAAAATGTTCCACTCAACAGAAAAGCACAAGTCATTCTTGTTCATGTATTTGTATCCTTTCTCTTCTTCAACAAATCTGGAAGAACACATAGGCATAAACAAAGCAGGGCATCTGCTTTCTCTGCTGCTTTTAAGAATACACCATTAGCTCAGTGGAGAGGCAAAGCCACCTGGAAAACCAGGGCTACAAAAGGAAGCACCTCAAAAAACCCTGAAATATTAGGAAATAATTTCTCTTGGCAATTACTACACAATCCAACTACAAAGAAAACTGTGTTCCCAATTATACTGGCCTTTGTTACCATCGTGGCACACTCTTGAGAAATGTCTGCTTTCAAACATTATTAGCAAGTACATATTTCTGGGGTATCTCAATTTTCTGATATATGGAGTAGTCATTAGTTTCATTTGAAAATCTCCATTTTCTGCTTCTCTATGACCTACTCATGCCAAGCAAGCCCTGTCAGTAGACATGTGGTTAAAGAAAACTGAGTATGTCTGTGGTAAACTGAGGACAACATTAAACAGATTTTAGGTTATTCCACTAAGGTAGATGCCTTCCAAAGAATCCATTATCTAACCTATATTTCCTCATAGCCCAATGGTGCTATTGCCATAAGAACTCTCATTTACCATTAGATAAAACAGTGAAAGTGTCAAAGGGCCTCACACTCCTTTGATTGAATCTCTTTTCAACAAGACCAGGAAATAGAACAGCCAAGCTTAGCAGGTCAAAGGGAATTTTTCAAGTCAGTAGAATTACTGTAGTGCTTCAAATCTTTGATTAGTCTAGTCCCATCTTCTCCAACAGAATAGTTTTCACTTGACAATTAGGAATCTGTCATTCATGAAATGATTTCTTCCTATATTCCATTGTATTAGTTTCTGAGTAGTGTGTTCTAAAAAATTTATTATCTACTATGTAAAACAGTACATTGTTTCATTTAAACCTTGAGGACGTATAAAGTTTGCTCTGCTTTTCCAGGATTTGGGAAATGGTCTTTATAATTTAAACTCCAATCTTTCAAATCAATCTTCTTAAGCTTTCATCTTTCCCAGTTAAAGAACCTTAATATTTTCAGTTTTTCCTCCTATAACAGTTAGATCACTTAATATTTAGTCTCTCTCTTTTTATTGAAAAAGAGCAAAACACACACTTAACCACAAAAAGGCATCTTTGAGAACTCCACATCAAAAATCTTCTTTTGGGGAGATAAAAGGTCTGCGGAGACAGGATATTAGAAGGAGGAAAGAAAGGGGCGCCCACAATTCTGTCAAACTCTTCAGCACTTCTCAGGACTGAAAACTTGTAAACTTTCTACATAGTTCCATTTA
>CM053769.1:504446276-504632268 GCA_028658325.1 Potorous gilbertii | reverse complement strand
CACACATATATATATATATATATATATATATATATATATATATATATATATATATATATACACACGTATATTTTATATTATATTATATTATATATTTTTCCTTGAATGCCAAGAGTGTGGAGTAACCAAAAGGACAGTTACACAGGCCAAAAGAAAGTTGACACAAGGTGTAGTCCAGAAAAAAGTGTTTGAGAACTGATGAATCAGAAAATGCCAGCCAGTGTAGTAAACCAGGACATTGGCTTAGAAAGAAATTACCAGGAAAATAATTCTAACATAATTTCTCTTCATGATCCCTTTCCTTCTTCCTAATGTAGGACCCAAGATCCCCATTCCCTGGCTTTTGCAGTTTTTCCTTTTTACAGAAGTCCTTCTAAATCTATATCCAGAAGCTGAAAAAGTATCAACAAATGACGATTCAAGATGTATTTCAAGGTGAAGAAGTCAGAGCTGAACATCAGCTTCATTATAGAACATTTGTAGGTTAAGAAACTTTTTTTTAAGCAAGAAGCTCAGCTACAATCATATTAACTTTAACAGTGTATAAACTCTATGACAACTGTTTTCTGAAACCTTTTAACTTTACCATGGAACAAGTCTACACTATATAGAGGGCCAGTATAGTTCAGTGTAAGAGCTAACATGTTATCTGGC
Source organism: Potorous gilbertii (assembly GCA_028658325.1). Classification (NCBI taxonomy): domain Eukaryota; kingdom Metazoa; phylum Chordata; class Mammalia; order Diprotodontia; family Potoroidae; genus Potorous; species Potorous gilbertii. Next base: position 504,631,614 of record CM053769.1, on the reverse strand, counting down.
CTATGGAAAGTTATCTTTCTCTAGTAATCTTATTGAAATCCACTTTAATTCTAATGATGCCGAAAATAAGTAAGCCAAAAGTTCTTACTGGCCTACTCAATGAAGTTGCTCATTGAAACCAGATGCAGTTTACCTGGCTCGATGTTCAGCCACTTGGTCAGTCATCTGTCCTAACATTTTGCAGGTTCCCAGGATCTCCCTGCGTTCTTTCCCAGCACAGAGTTCACCAACTTTTCCAGCTTCATCCAAGATCTGCCTGATCGCTTGCTCCCCAACATCTCCTATGGACAATGACAAGATATACAATATTTACATGCTGATGTCATGAGTCACTTCATTCACTGAGAGACAAAATGTTTGTTGTTACATTTTTAAACACTGGAACTAGAGAAAGAGGTCAGTCAATCCAATAGCTAATAGTCAAATGATGTCCCTGCAACCACGAGATTCCTGCAAGGAGTCCTTAGAACCAAAAGCACTGGGAGATATAAAGAAGCCTGTGCTAAGACTATGGCTGATAAGACCAGAGTGACTGTTTAAGGATATTTAAGGACACCAATCTCCTTTATATAATATTGATTTAAGGAATTCATGAAGCCCAGCTCAACAGCTGATTCGGTCCCTACCTTTATAGAAAATACAACCAGCTCTTCCCAGTTCTCACCAACATCAACTATTCTGCTTAAGGACTCTGTTGGCATATTTGGAATCTTACTTTAGTCTCACCACAGGAAACCAAAATAATCACCCCCCTGTTCAGGGAACCAGCAAATGTGAAAAGCCCTGTTCTACCTTTCTATAGTTCTTTCTATGTCTAAGAAGTAGAATAGGGAAAGAAGGAGGAGTTGCCTGGGAGAGCAGGATAGAAAACCTAATGGATTTTCAACATTTTGTATGAAGTAGAATTAAGTCTCATTTATCTTGAATCATCAGGCAATCAAATGCTCTGAATAAATTAATCCCCCAGACAACTGAACAACAAAAGTATTTTCTGGAACATTTTCTAGAACACACATTTCCCTGCCTCAGTAAACAGAATATACTGAATATTTTCTTGATGACTCCATAGCATCATTATAAATACCAATTACTTTACTGAACTATATTCTAATTCAGTGATGCCCACAAAGGCTCTTTGGGTCAGTAGGGTCAGAAAGTGCCACAATGCTGGACTTTCCTAGCTGGTATATCTGCTGTTTCCTCGCTCAATGTCTGCCATCCCTTTTTGCTGCTCTCAGGGCATTTGCTTCTAATACTCCCTTCATTCCCTTATTTGGCCAACCCTCCAGGAAGACTAAAAGTTGCTGAGGAATAAGATTATCAAATCAATAACCTTAATTTTAAATACAATACAGATTCACAATCAAGTGACTCAGGCATAAAACTGACTTGACTCCCCTTCCTATGGTGGAGGTTACATGGACTGATTTTCTCTTTGAGTCAGTCACTGTAAAGGGAGAGTGTAGAAGGGATAAAACTGGTCTCAGGCAAATGGAAGATATCATGCATGACAGAGGAGAGAATCTTGGGTTTAGAAGAAAGAAGTCTCAGCTCTGTACACAGCTAGACCCCTCGTCAGCTGTGTTCACCTCTGTTGACCATGGCTTTGTCATGGACAAATTAAGATGTGTTCTCTAGCCCACGCTAACTCTAGCAGTCTATGAGTCTGTGTTTTAGATGATGAGAATCATTTGTGTGACAATCAGATTAGGCCTACCAAACTGGACAGACTTAAGAGCATTGGCCTAGATAGAAGCCATATCCACCACTAGAGGACCTGCATAGGAAGGTCTGGAAAGACTGGCTGCAGTGTAACAGAACTTTCAGACTTAGCTACTCTTGAAGACACTCTGCTATGGAGTACTGTACCTAGAATAGCTAGCACTTAGAGGTGGAGCTTCAAGATTTACAAAGCACTAATTATCTAACTTGATCTTCACAACAACGCTGGGAAGTAGGTCCTAACCTTATCCCATTTGAAGTTGAGGAAACTGAGAGTGAGAGAGGTCAAGTGACTTGCCCAGGATCACCTAGCTATTAAATGTCTGAGACAAGATTTGAACTCAGGTCTTTCCTAACTCCAGGCTGGGAGCTCTATCCACTGCACTACCTATTAGCCTGGAGTTAGGAAAGACCTGAGTTCAAAGCAGAGCAGCTAATATCTACATGAATGGGAAGAGTTCTCCTCTATTTGTGTGAGAAATCTTGGGCTGAACATACAAACATTAGGATTCATTTTTTAACCCAGGACAATCAAAACTACAAAAATACAACCGAGGTCTTACCTGGCGAGGCAGAGGGATCACGGAGCCAACCTTTAGCCTGGTTCAGTTTAGAATCGATGGAGGCCAAGGCTCTCTTCATGGCTTCAGTGTCCTTGGAAGAGAAATTCCTAGTGATTTTCTTGCCAAAGTTGTGCTGATATAATACAAAGTAGACAGACGCAGCAGTAACATAACATAGCGCGGAGACCCTGCATTAGCTTTACTTTTTAGGGATACTGCTCACACAACAACTCTTACTTCAGTCCTCAAAATGCAGCATACCTTGCATGCAAATCTTCTGTTAATTACATTCCAAGTACTTATTGTCCCTTAAAATGCTAAAATCCCTGGAGCCAAAACATTTTTCATTTCTATGTCAAAAAGACAACCTGCTAACACAACCCTCATTAACAGTCTTTCTGCCCAACAACCTTCATCTGGCACAATGCTGGTGGTAGAAGCCCTTCCCATCACATGGAAAATCATGAATATGTTGGGCCACAGATACTATTCTATTACATCTTGCCTTTGAAAACACATTAAAAACTGATGACAATCCTTCACTGGGCTTCAGTGAAACCACAAGAACTCTGGAGGAATGGTTCCTAAAAGTTAAAAGTATTAATTTCACAGGTATTTAGAATTCTACAAAAGAAAATGATGAACTATAGTGGAAAGTTATTGTAGAATGTTAGAGAAAGAGTATTTAAGGTCCAAATTTTTTACACACTCTCTCCCCTTTTCCTCATCCCCTAATCCCATCTACCACTAGTTCCTTACTCTTAACCCCAAATAGGTTACAATTTCTCACTCACAACCAGAATTCACACCAAGTAATATAAGCACCACTTACAGAGCAGGGTGGGGCTGAGTGCTAGGCCTGCAGTCAGTAAGACGGGAAGTCCAATTCAGCATCACTGACTAGTCATGTGACCTTGCCTCAGTTTCTTCATCTACTAAACGGGGACAACAGTAGCGCCAACCTCCCAGGGTTGTTGTGCAGATCAAATGAGACAAAAAGTGCTGAGCTTGGTGAATGCTAGGTGAGAGTTAATATTACTACTGATATCAATTATTAATAAGAACACTCAGACACTCAGTAAGGGTCTAAAGAAGCTCCTAGTCCAGTGAACTAGGTGCTAAAATCTACATGAATGGAAGGAGTATCCACATAAACATGATCAAAGATGCCTAAAGTACTGAAGCAAATTCTCCATTTCTATGGGAAATCTTGGAATGAATGTAGAAATATGACATTTTTTTTTTACCAATAATAATATACTAACACCAACAACTTCATCATTCAGGCTACTTTATAAGAACATTGCCAAATCACTTCCAACGCAATCCTCAGTATCTCTCTAAGCATTGTTCCTCATTTAAAATCTACCTTCTTTTTTGCTGGAGATGGAGGTCTGGCTATTGCAACTCCCTCAGAACAACCAATGAGTCTTTGCCACTCCAGAAAATGTGAAACATCCTTCCCGTTCCCTGTCCTTTCCCAGGATCTTACCACACGGGGGCACTGCTCAGCCGAGGCCATGGGAACCTGTGTGAGTCAGGCAGGAGCCGACGCTGCACCTCTCCATGAAGCACAGGGGGCCAAGACTTCACTATCCTCAGGTCTGCTATCCCCATGCAGTGCCCTCCTCCTACACTGGACAACAAAAGGGACCGCTTTCTCCTCCCTGTAATCATGCATGGCAAAGTCTCACTCCCTAAGTCCCAGGGGAAAAATAGTGTCAGCTGGTGATAGTAAAAGTGAATTAAACAATTTTTAAAGCACCCATTACTTTAAGAACCTACCTTATTCCAACCAATACCATCAGGCAGAGGTCTGATGCTAACTAGAGACCTACTTTCACAGACTACTTTGTAATTGCTACATTACTGGGAAGTAAAGAGATGACAGTGAAACACTTTAAACGTTGTTTTATTAAATAACTTAAATATCACTCTTCTAAACTTGTTTATACTATGCACTTAGGAGTCAGGAGGACCTGAGTTCAAATCTCACCTCAGACACTTGACACTCACTAGCTGCGTGACCTTGGGCAAGTCACTTAACCCCAACTGCCTCATCCATGACCTCCAGTCATCCTGATGAATATCTGGTCACTGGATTCAGATGGCTCTGGAGGAGAAGTGAGGCTGGTGACCTTCCACAGCCCACTCTCAATCAAAACAAAGTCAAGTGCAAGTCATGTCATTATTTCTCTGATGGTATGGTCTTCTTCAGCAACAAAGGACCAACACACAATACTATGCACTTACACAGTAGGCCTTCTCCTTCATTCCTAGTAAAACGGTAAATTATTTCTCAATTCTGTTATAAATTCTGGTTCTAATGAGGACCTGTGGTGGTAATATAAGCTTCTATGAAGGCCCTTTCCAGCTTGAGAAGGCACTGGACAGTGAAAAGAGCACAATTTAACTGAAAGGGAGGAGGCCTAGGTCTGGGGTCTGCCATTAATTTACCATGTGATCTGGGGAGTACTCTTTAATCTCTAAGAGCACTGGCCTTAGTTTCTTCATCATAAAAAACAGGGTTGGCTTAAACCATCTCTAAAATTCTTTGGCAGCTAGGTGGCTCAGGGGATACCACTCAGGGTGAGGAAGACCTGAGTTCAAATCTTGCCTCGGACACTCACAAGAGCTGTATGACCCTGGGCAAGTCACTTAAGCTCTTTTGCCCTAATCTACTGGAGAAGGAAATAGCAAACCATTCTAGTACCTTTGCCAAGAAAACTCCACAGACAGTATTGACTTGCTATGGTCCACAGGGTCATGAAAAGTCTGACAACTGAACAACAAAAATTCAACTGTTCCAACTTTATTAAAGGCTGACATAAGCAAGTCAAGAATAGAACTGATAATAAAGGTCCCTTTAAAACAGTTTATCTAGTTTGCAAAGGGTCTTCCTTACAGCAGCCCAGTGAGGTAGATAATGAAATAAAGCAAAAAATGAAAACTAAAAATAAGAATCATACTTATTTTTCAGATGAGGAAACTAGAGGCTCAGAGAACATTAATGATTTGTCTCCAGCTCCCAATCACAGAAGGGCTGGGATATGAAGCAAAGTCTCCTGCCTCCAAGTGCTATGTTCTTTCCACACCAACAAATGGCTTCACAATCATTCATCTGGAAACCATTCTCCCTGGAGGATAGGAGTTCTATAAATGTAAAAACATACTTGTTCACTAAAAAAACCTTATGTATTCAGTAAGAAAACTTTGGATATCTAAATGTATTTCAGAAGCCTGAAGCCACACTTTAAAAATTAAGTAAATTATTTAGTGCCCAGCCTCATATTGTATCCTAGACTACATTATATATTATATTGAGGGGTTCCAGGCCATCAGGACTTAAGAGTCTGCATACTTTTAGGAATAAAGGGCAGGGGATTCTTGCGGCATACACTGATTCTGTATAAGAGCCAAGAATAAATTTCTACTGGGCTGATTACAGCTTCCATCACATATCTACGTAAGAATATGAATTATTCATCTCTTCATGTCAAATTTCCATCACTTGGTCATCAATGACCTAAATAGATGACAGCTTTCTGAATCCACTGCCTTAAAAAAAAAAAAAAAGCTGAACCCTAAAGGAACAACTAGAGCTCTGTTCAGAACCCTAACAAAACCTTTCATTTTTCTCCCTAATAAAGTAGAATGTGAATGTGTTAGGAGAAGGAAGGAAAGAATGTTATACTCATGAAATGAGTAATTTACAACTGAGTGGGAGAGATGGCAGCATCAAGATGTTCAAATTAAGCAGCTTGTTTTTCCTTACATAAATGTGGCAAATTTGGAAGAAAACTACTTTGAAGCTGAGAATTCACTTCGTTAACAAATCTTCCAAAGGGGCAGATGTCTGGAGATTATACGCAGTTTTTATCATCGCCACTTGAAATGAACAAACTTTGAAAAGTTGATTTCTATGAAAAATAAAAGTATCTATTGGTGTTTTAATCTCCCAAGAATGCCATGTTCCATTTATGGCGTGACGATTGTTACAGCAGCATTGTATATAATAGAGTTATATTTAGATATAAGACAAAAATTCAGATACAAAAGAAGAAAAGCAGTGTTAGAAGAGGATCATCATTCTATACTCCCAAGAAGGAGGATCTGGGTACAAGCTAGGTGGATCTCTAATTATATGGGGTAAAAAGCTACACCTCCATCCAATTACCTTCCATCTACACCCTTCAGCTTCCTGTCAGTGTCTTCTCAAAGGAAGGATGAAATAAGTGGGAAATGCAGAATCCTTTCAGCTGGCTTTTCCTCCCTTTACCAACAATTTCTCATGTGAACATGTAAGATGTACTAAAAAAGGAAAGCCTGTGTTGATTTGGCATTGTTCCCACTTGGCAAAAAGCAGATAACATAAAGACACCCTCTAAAATACCTTTCCAGTAACAATGAAACTCATTTTTCAGCTGCAGCACATTTTTAAATAGAAATGACTTCACCCCAAAATAACCAATAACTGAGCTCAGAGACAGCATCAGGATCCCCAAGGCACCTGACAATTTGACAAATGGCAAAAGGAGAACTCCCTGTTGACACTCTACCTCCCCATGTCACCTCTCACCCCTCATCCTGGCCCTGGACCAACACCTCCCATCCAGCCTTACTCAAAAAAACAGAGACTTGTTGAAAAGAGTATTCTTATGCTAGAAGGAACTCTTTTAATAGTCAACATGTAAATGACAAGACCATACAATTAGATGTTCAGAGTTCATTCAGGTCTTGGGGGAAAAACCAATTTCTCTAACATCTATTTCTCTTCTTTTAGTGATAAAATACAACAAACAAATGGAATGAATGGTTAACCCAAATTCCTAGTGGCAAATCTCATATACTGGTGCTCCTAATGAAAAAAACTAAAGAAATCTATACACTTCTCTATTTGGAGGGTGGAATGTAAAATTTGGCCCTCGGATCTTTATCTGCAACAAGAATAAGTATCCTAGTGATGCAGCTTGTAGCTGATATTTCTACTTTTGGTAACATGTAGTAAAGTCTGGCAACACCACTAGTTTTGTCACCACTCCTGGCCAGTATTAATCCTAGTGCATGATAAAGTACTACAGCTGAAGATTCCACATAACAACACCAAAAGCCTCAACAGACGGGCCGTGTGGTGTGAGTCCTGCGGGTCACAGAGTACCTGCCTCTTCTCTCCTTCCACATCCTCACTACTCATATAGCAAGAGTTAAACTGATCAGAAAAGACTGGCAGCACTCAGTGGATTCCTTATGAATACAAGAGAGTCAGCACAGAAAACTTTCAAAGAGCTGGATTCGACTTCCAACCATTTTACTAACTATAGTGTTCAACAAGAACTTATCAGTCAACAAAGCTAGAATTTCTCATTGGAAATCATTTGAAAATTCTTAGCATTATCACTGAAATTCACAAAGGCACAATAACCAACCTTATTAAAGTCTCCTTAAAAAAATGGGTTCATTAGGCAAGGCATACTTTTACCCCCAATAATTTTTTCCATTTTCTGGAGGAACCGTCACTGTCCAGGAGAAGCCTGCACTAATGAAGAAGCAGGCAACATGTATGACATGAGAAGGTTAATTATTTTTGCTTTCAGGGGAAAGAATAAGAGATATCAAATGTATTAAATGTACATTTACTATTTACCATTTAAATGAACTACATCAAGGTGAAAAATGCTGCTAAAAATGCCTATAAACTATTTTTTAAATGATAACATCAGTGAATTAGATCAACTGGTTTAATTCACTTTTCGTCTTTCCACACTGCAGTTCTCCACCACAATTAGCTTGAGTATTTCACTGGTTCCTTCCACATCAGCACAAGGTCAGACAGTCGCCATACAGCAACAATGCCTTATTCCTTTCTACTACTTGACAATAGGAAAGCTAGAGACTGAAAGATTTGCTCCATATCTGCTCTCTGCAAAAAACAAAGAAGAGTTAATAAGGAGGGACAGAGCCTGAGAATACCAAGGGTGGTTACACTCCTCCAAGGCTCAATTAAAGTTTGGAAACATCCTCTCTTTGCTATTACTGCAATTACTATTAAGTTTTGAAGCCTGGGGTTAAAATGAAGAACAGAGCTTTACATGCCCATCTGACATAACCAGTTTTATTCTTCAAAACATAAATTCATTAAGTCTCCACAACTACTTCAGTGTGGACAACTCTGAGTATAGAACTTTCATCCGGCAGTGTCCCAAACCTATCTTCGCAGGTAAGTCATAGGGAACTTCCTTGGGTTAAATGACTGACCCAAGGTCTTCTTGCAAGTAAATCTCAGGGTTGATATTTGAAACCAGGTCTTGCTGGTTCCAAGCCCAGCACTCTAAAGTCAACCATGCTGCTTCTAGTATCCATCAATCACATTTTAAAACTATAAAGACAGACCTTGAGCAAAGCAACATGTCAGACCTTCCCAAAGGGAATGAAGGAGGAAGAATTAAAAGAGGTAGTATAAATGACCAAGAAGAACTTTTTCACCACAGCAAGTCCACAGATAACTCCAGTGTCACCTTGCTCTTTCATATAGGCCCGTACTCTCAGAATGAATGAATGGAAATGATCAAGTCAAAACAGGAAATTGCTACCTTCCCCAAACATGTCCACCAAAGCCAGAAATCTGATTTATCACAGAGCTGCTTTTTGTTTCTTAAACGAGTGGCTTGAAATGAACACACAGATTAGAACTGCCTAGATTTCCACAGCCCCGAGATCCTCATTAAATGGCATTCTAAAGCATACTCGAGCACAGTGTCACACACTGGCACACGGAAGGAAGCACTGCACACAGCCAGCACAAGACACAAATCCTCACAGACATGCTTTTATCTCTTTTAGCAAAAGAAAAACAAAAATGCAAAATAGACTCGGTGGCAAGAGAAAGCTTACCTTCTAAATGTGAGAAAAGAATAAAACAAACACGAGAACAAAAACAAAAGGCAGAAAGAAGTCATAACAGCGAAGTCAGAGTGGTAAAGTACTTCAAGGCAAAGGAGGTTTCAATACAGAAATTAGCTACAATCTAATTAAAAACTGTGCAAACACCTCCCTCGACAAAGTGTCAGGTAAAATTAACCTCAGCTGTTCAGTTTCATGCAGTCGACCACCAGACAAGTCGACCACCGCGGGCAGTCCATTTCAGGCCCCTACTTGGCAGAGGAAAGAACTGGCACCATTGGGAAAGAAGTTAGAAATTCTACCTGGGAACAGTTTTTGATTCAGTTCTACCACTGGTGAGCTACAGGTTAAAAGGATTTCTAATGCAATAAACACTGGGAAGAGGGCTCTGAGCCTGCAAACAAATTGCTAGAGTCCCTCGTGCAGATGCCTCTCTCATAATCACTATGGGGAAAACAAGACAACCTGCAGCACAAGGCCATGGCTGGCAAAGACGGGGAAAATCTGCCTTCAGTCAAAGAACACATGGAAAACAAGAGAAAAAAGGGGACCCTAAAAAAATTTCTAAAACTAAAGAGTTCATATGAAAAACAATTCCTCAGTTGAGGTTTACATCTTTTCTCCTGGGATCAAAGGTCATATGCCAAAATTTTTCCATCATTATCTCAAGATCAAAGGTTAGTGGAGGAAAAATTTTCCATGGAACCTCTGAATAGGATGCATCCTGATTTAACTTAATTATGATGGCTCAAATATAAACTGTACTTTCACCCCAAATCTGGCTTATATGAAGTCTCAATGAAGCTAACATCAAGTTTACTTTCAGTGCACACCTATATAAAAGGTTCCTTTCAAAGAGATCTCATTTTGGGGGTGCATCCTATATTCAAGGCTGGCCTTTACTCGGAGCAACATAGTAGCTTCATGGCAATAGCTACCAGTAAAAAGGGATATAAAGAACCATTGCCAAGAGGATCCCTTCATCCACCCTTCCCTAAAGGGAAGCATTCTCCCATCCAAGACACCAGAGAGAGTCCTGGCCCAAAGTCTTGATGTAAATGGAGCATTACTCTGGGCTGTACATTCATGCTCTGTTGGTCGACAAGAAGTAGCTGATCCCAAAAGCAAAGAAGTTACCTAAATAAAGAGCTGACATGTCTTATGCTACACATAAAAATGCCTCAAGATTGTATATAAGAAATGACAAATTAACCAACCCTCCCCTCCCCTCCCCCTGAGGACTGGTCACCCGTTTTCTTTCAAACTCCTACTTACCTTACTAGCCCAAGCATCTTCATCCCAGGAAGTAAGCTGCAACACTCGGATGATCTCATTAATTTCTGCACTCATCTTTTCCACTGTAAAGTTGCGGTTTTTCAAAGCTTCTTCAATACCTTGATTTTGGCAGTTTCTAGTAGTGACAAAAATCTTCATAGCTGTAAAAGCACACTAGAAGTTAGGAAATTATGCCTGAAATTCAATTTCATTGTCTAAGATTGGCTATACCATGTACAAAGGACATTAAGCATGTGCAATCATCATCTTAAAAAGGAGGAGAGGTCTGGTCAATAAAAATTTCCAGCCCAGAAATCCCTCCTTATAAGAAGATTAAGCACACAAAACGTCACTATAACCACTTATAAATTAAGGAAATAATTTAGTATATACAACCCCAAAACTCACAGTCACAAATTATTCAGGCCTCCTCAGACAGCCAGAGAACACAGAACCTCTACCACAGTTGAGCTTCATATAGAATGATGGCAGAGATGAGATAGCAGAGATTATAAATCTAGGATCTCTCCTCCACTCCCTATTCCCTAGGTTCCTCAACCCCTTTACAAACAATAAAACACAAAAATGTAGAATAGCAGGGTAGACAGAATTTGTCCCACAAGAATTTTTTTTAAACTAAAAAACTAACTAAAAAAATAACCATTAGTATCTCATTAGAAAGGATCTTTCCTCCAACCCAAGTCATATTTCCACTGTAAAAACTTTTGCAATGAGATGTAACTAGACTCAGAACACATTTCCCAGTAAGTCAGTGTGAAAACAGGAATTTCAGAGGCTCAGAGGTGGAAAGACCCTCGGAAACCATTTGGTTCAAGTCCTACCTACCCAAGAAGAGCTTCTATGTAGACCCAATAGTCTTTACTTGAAGCCCATTAAGGAGGGGGATTCCACTCCTCCTATGGGAACCTAAACCACTTCCAGAGGGCTCTCATGATTACACAGGTGTTTTCTTTACAAATTAAGCCTAAACTGGCCTCTTGGCAGCTTCTATCTAATGCTCTTTGGGGCCAAGCACAATAAGTTTATTCCTTCTCCAATAGCAGCTTATCAAAAGTTTTAAAAATTATTATTTTTTCCACCCCACCCAACCCCCCCATCCCCAGCAAGCCTTATCTGCAGTCTAAACATCCTTGTTCCTTCAACCAATCTTTATAACATGAATTCAAAGCAACCATCACCCATCTTTACTCTCCACAGCTCACAGGTGCCCTTCCTAATGAGATACTGAACACAATATTTGGGCATAGTTTGATCAGGCCAAAGCCAATTAATCACATCACCTACTCAGTCCTGGACATTATGCCACTCTCAATGTGCCCTCTGACTACAATTGCTTTTCTTGGCAACCATGATGTTGACCATGTTAAACTTTCAGTCTACTAAAACCTTGAGATTTTTTTTTTAATGTGCTGATGTCCAGTCACGTGGATTCCCCTTTTGCATGCTCACTTTTTAAAACTTAGCGTAAATTTATCCCTAGGTTTCATCTTCCTAGACAGCAGGCCAATGCTTTAGCCTATCAACATCTTTCTGAATGCTGATTATTCCAACTTTCTGATAAATATGTCCGGTAGCTAATTAAACATGATACATAACACAGTTAGGTACATATGCCTGAAACCCATCTCGGAAGCCTTCCCACACACTGGACATTGAACTACAGACAACTTTACGTTTCCAGTCAGTCATTCGACCAATTTCAAACCTACCTCACTAGATCATTATCTGACTTCCATCCCCCCACATTCTGCAAAAGATCAGCAAGAGACTTTTGCCAAATGTTTCAGTAAAATCTAGATAAAATATATATGCAGTATTCCGTTCCAGGACCAAAGCAGTAAACTGCCCCCCTAACTCCCTCCAAGAGGTAATAAAGTCAATCTGACATGCCTATGCATATTCTATGATTACCACTTGCTTTTCTAGATATTCACAAATAATCCCTTTACTACTAGGCCCTAGAATTCAGAAATCAAACACAAGTTGACTGGCATATAGATTACAGATTCCAATCTTTTCCTTTTTTTGAAAATCAGGAAAACACTTGCCCTTCCCCAACCCTGTAGTATCTCTTGTTCTCCACAATCATCCAGGTATCACTGATAAGGATCCCAATTGTTTTTAAACCCAAGGCTGTAGTTCATCCAATCCACGTAACCTGAACTCTTCCTATATCTTTTCTCTTCAGTAATTAGTCCTTCCTTAGTAAATTAGTCCCTCTTCTTTCTCCTTATTCTTAAACTTACACTATTTTCTTGATCCTGACACTTCCCTACTATCTGCTTACTCAGCTATGTATCCAATCCCTAAATCACTGGAGTGACCCACGTTGATGAGATTACAAACAACCCATATTGCACCAATTCCCTATGAAGCAGCCATTTTGGCCTGTGCTCTCCAATACAAAGGTCATTCCTTCTCTTCAGCAGAAAAGATAGAAGGAGATTAAGAACTGGGCAACTTTGCATTATCTGTTGTCTCCCTGAACAGGAGTCCTTTTCTCTTCCTGGACCTCTATGCTCCAATCTTTAGATCAAATCTGCAAGCACCTCAGGGACAGGGATGTTAGCATCCAAGTGTGATGGTTCCACTATCCTTAAGAAAACAATTTGTTAAAATAAATTTTAAAAATCTTTTTCATTTTTCTTCCTTTTGTAAATCTTCTTTCATGTTTTCCCAAACCACAAAAAATTTTCTCCAATAAAGGACTTCCCTATAACACTATAAATTTTAAACCATTCAAGCCTACCCAAATAGTCCACATCCACCCAAAAGCTCATCATGGCAGTCACAGAGCAGCCCACTGTAGCCCTCCCTGCTTTCTTCCAATATCACAAAGGATCCCAGTGGAGTCAACTCATCTTCCCTTTCTGTCATATGATTCCCTGACGACATATTTTACTCCTCATCTTCCTTCAATTTCCTCACTGAACTTCACACAAATGTTTCAGCTCACTCCCACCATGCACGTTTCCATTACCCTCAGCAGAATGTTCATTTTTATTTCTTTCCATCACAGGAAGCTTCTTCATATGTTAAACTGTTTCACAATTTCCCCAAAGCAATTCAGCACTCTTCCTTCTCCTTTTCAACCCTGGGCCCACCTGTATTGCCTGTCCCAGCTATATACTATATATACACTACTGACAAGTTCTTAAGGTGTGCATTCAGGTGCATGCTGAAATCTGGGCAAAAGACATTCTTCATTCATTTGGTTTTTCCTGTGAGGATGGACAAACCAAACAACTTTGAGTGATTACAGATCTCTTTCCAAGAGACTCTCCAATGTCTTGGGGCTTGATTCAAATGACACAATGTCATACACAAACAGGAGCCTATGAAGGACTTCAGCATCCATTAGGAATCCTTCCTTGACTTGGACGCCATGCTAGGATCTCCATCATGATAACGATGAATAGTTTTAGTGAACATTACCTAATGCTTATTATTAGGCGGTAATTGAACAGGGTCGTATCTATTGTTTTATTTTCCAAGGAAACTTGAATGATCTTGATATATGGATGGTAGAAACCTTGTAAAAGGGCCTATTAAAAGGAGCATTTTGTTGTGCTGAGCTAGATGATTCTGAATTATCAACAAAAAATAAACATAACGGGATCATATATTCTCTGCATCTTTTGTCAATCATGAAACGGTGAAGATGCCACCCATTATTGAACGTTATTGGCAAAAGCTTGCTTACTGTTCTCTACTAATACCCCCATTAGGGATGCATTCAAATTTTGTACAAATGACGCTCAAAAAGATTTTGTACAGACAGGCGATATATGAATACACACATACACACACACACACACACACACACACACACACAGGTAATTAATTTTTTCTTCATCAATAAGATACAAAATTTTTTCCACTCCTTCGCTATCTTTTACTTCTCTTTGCTTTTTATTTTTTCCCACTCCTTTAGATACCTATTAAATTAGTCCCTCAATGCCTTCCCACTGGTATCACCTCCAGCACTGATCACACACTCATTACAGATGTGCTCCAGATTAGGTTGCTCCTCTTTGTTCCCTCTAATATCACCTCTACTTCCTCTGCAAGCACCTCAGGGACAGGGATGTTAGCGTCCAAGTGTGATGGTTCCACTATCCTTACAATTTGTTAAAAATCTTTTCCATTTTTCTTCCTTTGGTAATCTTCTTTCATGTTTTCTCAAACCACAAAAAATTTTCTCCAATAAAGCTTTAAAACAAATTTTTTGTTATGCTTAGCCTTCCTTAGCTCATTCTGAATTTAAGGGTAATGAACGGTATTCCTGTACAACTATGCTAGGCTTTTGCATTCCTCCTCCCTTTGCCTGTCCCGGCTTCCACTTTCTGGATAGCTTTCTTAAATCAAATTTGGCTGGTGATTTCCCCATGAATTTATATGGCCTCCAGTCAAATCTCCCAAGTCCATCTTTTCCTCCTCAACAGAGTTTTCTTCCTGGACATCTTGAGCAGTTCCTTCCTGAAGAGCAGCACAGTAATGCAGTGGAAACAGCGCTGGACTTAGAGCACAAGGCTTGGCTTGGCCATTCATTGCTGGAGTGACCTTGGATATGTAACTTAACATTTTCTGGACCTCATTTATCCCATTTATAAAATGAGAGGGTTGAAGGAAATGACTTTTCTGTCCCTTCCAGCTCTAAATATCTGACTCTATGACTCTTCTGATGAATGACTTCCCTGTAGAATGTAATCTGTGGGACTCTATCGATATAATAATCTCTTTGAACCCTTTGCAATCTGCTCTCCCATCATCGAGGGGGTATGTCAGACTACTCCTGATTTTCCTTTTGTTGTCTATAAAGAACTTTAATATAGGAGAATCGCTCTTCCCCAAGATGCCTAATTTTCCACTCCAGCAACCAGCTGATGAGAAAAATCTCCAAAATTTCCTTTTTTAGTTCCTATGCATCTTGAAGGATGAAATGATCATTAAAAACATCAAGATATTATTAACCACTCTGTTTCTGGTGGAGAGAAAGCCATAGCAGAAGTCCAGATAATGGAGATCCCCATCACTTTTGTAGCATACCTCAGCATCAGGCTTGTGCTGGGATTCTTCAACTTGCCATAGATTTCTTCTTTCCCTCCCACTAGAATTTGTTCCAATGACAACATCACTTCTCTTTCTGCCTCCTTTAATCCTTACCCACCAGGTTCCCCTGCTCTGGTTTTTGGAGACCCTTCCCCCAACAATATTTACACCATTTTCACAATAGCTTTCCTCTGAGTCCTTCTCTTCCTCTGTTTTCTCCCTTTCTGAGTGTCTCTTCTTCTTTGACTCAAGCCCTTCTCTCCGAGTCCTTCAATATCAGTTCTTCCTTAGATTGTCTGCTCTAGCTTATTTCCTCCTCTCCTTGAATCCTCCTTTTCCTTCTCAAAGCCCTCCTCTTCTCCCCAAATTGATTACAATTCCAAAGTCCTTCATACCGCTAAAGTGCATTTTATACAACAAAGTAGCCACTGATTTAGAATTTCTAGGGACTAGAGCAACAAGGAGGTATGATCCTAGCTGACAGGTTCTACATTAGATCTGTTCCAAACCTAGTCTAGCAACAAATGTTTTCAATAGATATGGATTAACTCCACTTAAAACACTTTTAGCAGAAAAGATGGTCACTGAAGTGCCGTTCAAGTCAATCACACCCCACACAGAGTAAATGACAAGACTCTGTGCCTTCTTTCCTTGGCCAAGTGAGAACACCTCTGTTGAATCAATCAATCAAAGACATTTTAAATACTGTGAAAGGTCCTGGATCAATTCAGAAGTCCTTGAAAGCTACTGGATGAAGTGAAATTATGTCACACAGGAATGTTTTCAGATTGTTTCAGGAAGCTGGTCATGCCCTCTGAGGTTTTGATTTTTAAAATAAATATAAAGGCAATCTGGAACCCGGGAGATTTGAGTATCTGGTATGGATAGAAGCTAAGGATGCAAACCCTCCAGCCAAGTCAAGGAGAAGAAACTGACTGGCGGAAAAGGGACAGAAGAAAGGATAAATCTTCCCTCATTTCAATCCCTCATTTTCTCACCCCACCCCACCCCACTTTGACCAGCGGGAGACTTCATGAACTTGGAGCACCTGAGGATTTGGACTTTTTCATCAGTATCCTGGCAGTGACTTCCAGTAACATTTGAATCAGGAGCTGAGGATAAACTAGTGGTTCTGAGGAAAGGCAGCTTAACAATTCTATAAGGAGTCCAGTAGGAAAGCTCTCCCATACCTAATGGGAACTCCATGAGCACCCCATGAAAGGGAGAAAAGGACTTACAGTAGCAACCACCCTTCTACCCTTTTAATGTTCCTAGATTATGAGGGGACAAGAAAAAGTCACCCAAGCTCTAGATACTCAACCTGCCAGTACAAATAGGAGTTTGGACAGTGAAGTCCAGAGCATGTGCTACAAAAACATTTTTTTAATGTACAAAGAGAACAGAAGGAAGGACAAAAGGAAACATAAACAAGTAGGATAGCTTCAAAAGTTACCGGTTGAATATCTTCTTAAGGGAAAAAGCAAGCAGCATTTGACTTTCTAAGGGAGGTTCACTGCGGGGTAGCACAATGGATAGAGTACTGGCCTTGGAGTCAGGAGGACCCAAGTTCAAATATGGCCTCCAGCACTTAGTAGCTGTATGACTGTGGGCAAGTCACTTAAGCCTAACTGCCTCAAAAAAAGAAAGAGAGAGATTCAAAAAGAGAAAGGGAGATTAGTGTACAATGTTCTTTTTCAGTTCTAGTGTGCATATGGATATCTCTTTTTATTTATTGATAAGTTCAGAATTTTTTTAATTGGAAAAAAGGAAAAAAGAATTCTAGGAGGGTATATTTGCATATACTGCTCTACAGTTTTCAATCTAGATCTCTAATAAAAAAAATGTGTGTCTCCATGAAAAAGTCACTAAGTTAAGATACTAACCTGCAAACTGAGCTCAGGGTATCTGATATTTACCAGTTAGTCTGGAAGATACCAGCTGCTAGGGGTAGAATCTTTATTGAGGCTAGGAAAACATCTCTAGACCAAAGGGTGAGAGAATTTCAGGTAACAATTGAAGGAGAGGTACGGAAGGAAACTAGTAGCCAACTGAATCTCCATACATATTCCACAGATGCCGAATCTATCGCCACTCAGCTGGACATGATGTCTAGTTACCAAATCAATCATTCTGTGCTTTTGCACAAATGGACAGACAAAAAGACAGTAGTGCTATGCAGTTAAGGAAATATCGAAGAGAAATATAAAATCTATCAAAAAAATTAACTTAAAGGCTCAGATAATACACTTAAAATTCACTCTAATGAAAATACAGAAAGTAAATACCTGAAATGAGGACTGGCAATAACTCCTTCACAGTGTTCATTGAATTCACCAACATCACTCTGTGTTCCTGGTGAGTCAATTCCTGTTGTCTTTCATCAATCATTTTGGCCATTTTGGTCATTCCTAGCTCAGAAAAAGCAAAGCATCTGTTATGAGCAGTGTGATGGGCCCTAGATTCATGTTCTTGGTCCAGGACAACCCTCACTCAAGTAATACAATAACAAAGAGAATCAAACAATCTCTCTACTGATACAACTATGTGCATATGTGTGCACATAATTATTAATTATGTAAATATATACATAATATACAAATACATAAATTCTACAAACTGAAGAGGCACTGACTCAACATAAAATTTCTATACACCAATAAATAATCCTTTAAAGCTTAATGTATAAAATGTAAGCTATTCTCAAAAGTGTAGGCAGGAATTTTGTACTAATAGAGCCCCAGAAATAGCTACTGAACATTTGATAATAATATTAATGTGGGGGTCTCTGGAGTACTTTTCAGTTAGAACCTGAACATAATCGGCGCACAAGCTGCATTGCAGATACGGCCCTGCCTGTACTGTTTAAGAATCTCAATCTAACAATCTAATACTTTATAAGTTTACATAAAGGTGTTAAGAATTAAATAATGATAATGCCAGGAGACCTAGTATCTTTTCATCTATATTCTAACACTTTACATTTTTGTGGTATAAGTCAAAAGAATGACTTGGTTCTCTAAATCACTAAGAAATTTAGGGAAAGTCATCTCTGCCCAAGCTCTTCCAGGATGATTCAAATTAGAAGTACTTTTTATGATAATCTATCATAGACACAAATTTCCATAATTACAGCACTAATGTCAATGTAAAACTGTTAACAAGCACATTCAGTCTAGGGTATATCTATCTGCACAAAGGGAAGTTTGGGTTACTTAGGTCTTAAAATATTCTCATTACAACACAACATGAATTCCAAGAGTACAGTTATGCTGAAAAGACAATGTTTGTAGACAGTGTCATATCAACAACATGGTCATCTCCAGTTTTCAAGATTTGGGGTTTCTGATGTGAATGTTTCTGACCTCATCAGGCCGGGTCTCTCCTCTAGGCTATAATCATTGTCATGAAGTAAAACTGGATTCATGCTACAAGTTTTTAAGCTATAATTTTAAAGTAATTGCCTCCTCTTTGGCTTGATTATATTCTAAATTTTTATTTGTGTAAGGAATTTTTTACAAACCTAGACAACCATAGCATTATAGTTCTCTTTAAGTCTCATTAGATTATTCCATCTTGGGCTACCAAAAATCCATCGGTGGTAGGAGGACTCATTAGTAAGCTAAGAGTCATAAAGGGCTATGGGCCAGCTGGCAAACAATGAAGGCATGCTGTGTAATGTGGAGTGGAGAGGTCAAAATTCAGGGTGGCCTTCAGTATTACAGCAATGGAAAACTATTTCCTACATTCTCAGGCTACATTTGCCATGTCTGGTTTATTGTAACTTCACCAAACAGGAACAGGACTTTTTAAAAAATATATTTAGCATTCAGACACAGTGAACCGTCTTAATGGGTCCCATCATCAAAAACGAAGATACGGAAACCCAGCAGCAGAATGCCAATGAATTTCAACTGCATACAACCCTTCTTTTCTGCTTTTTCCATTTTTTGCAACTTTCACAAATAGCTTGAGAAGGAAAGAAAGAGTTATATCTTCTTAATCAAACAGAGATAATGTAGAGGAAACTATGAGGGTCAAACCTGGTCCCAAATTCTTAGTGTAAGTGACCAAATCCTCCATCGTCTCTACCACTTCTGCCACTGTTAGATATTCCAAAATGCCTTTGCACACACGGATGATTTTGCGGACCTAAAAAGAGAATCAAAGAGTGTTCAGAAACCCCCCTAATTCAACATGGACCTGGCCACAAATCTACAAAATCCCAAACAAGGGGTCATTGAGTTTTCACTTGAAAATTCTAGAGAGGGGAACATACCACCTCCCAAAGTAATCCCCTGCATGTTTGGAGAGCTGGAACTGGGGGAACTCTGGCTCCCTGAAACACCTTTCCATTGCTACTATTCTACGACTAATCAGAACAAGTCTAACCCTATCTCAACTGAGAGTCTTTGAAATAAATGTTAGTATGTTAAATTATGCAAAGAAATAGTAAGCAGGTGATGATACTATATGTAGATATTAATTAATATTTCATCACCATGTTAAAGTTAAACTTCCTAATAACAAAGCCAATAACTTTAAGATCAAGCTTGGAGTGGGTGTGTATAATTGGCTCATTCTCGTAACACCTTAGAAAGTGGGTGGCAAAACATAATCTTTGCTTTGTTGGAAAATCTGAGGTCAAAAATAAAAGGAATTTGCCCCTGAAACAGCTAATTAAGTGAGCTAGAAAGAGGACCTAAGTATTTCTAACTGGGTAACTGAGCCCCTACTGTGTAGACTTATAACTCTCCTTTTCTGCTATGGAGGAAGAACATGTACAATGTTCTCAAGAATAAGATACCTACCTCAGCCTCATCAAAGGTGAGGAGCAAGTCAGATGTCCCAGAAAGTATACCCCTCGAGCCATCAATCAGATAATCACGAGCTGGCACAGAGTAAGGATCTGCCTGAAGCATCTGGGCTGCCTGAACAAGCTTGGTACATGCATTTTCGACCCTGTGGAGAATAGAATGGCACTTAATGATGCCCTCTGACTGATACCAAAAGGAAGAACATGTGCAAATGCAAATGATCATTCATTCTTTTACTGTACACTTTATCTAGCTCATTTATTCATTCAACAAATATTTACTCATGTGCCATCTACACTGCTTTGCTAAGCCCTGGTTCAATGACTGTTACTCAGCTGCAAAAAATGAAGACAACAGATTAAATTTTCAATAGTGTTTTTCTACACACACACACACACACACACACACGCACGCACGCACGTGCACACACACACACATATACACCCTACTCCCGCCCTGTACAATGTGATAAAAATATAGCACAAATGGGTTATGTTCGGGTGATGATCAACATTTTTTAAATAAGGAAACTTGAAGGAGGTGACCAAAGCATAGTGACATTTAATACTTATATGTAGGAAGAGAAAACAAACAAACAAATTAGTGTAGTTATTAAGGGGAAAAGTAAGGTTAGAACTATAAATTTTCTACTAATCTAGCTAAATGGATATTTTAGAAAAGTCCCATATGTCACTTATTAATGCAATGACTAGTCTCATGAACAGCTAGACAAGTTAGGCAAGATACACATATGGTAGGGGATCAATACCAAGTTAATTCTATTAAGGAATTCAAAGCATATTAACTGAAAATCAATTTTTCAATACTGTTTGACTTAACATATTATTAATGCTGCAAACATTTCCTGAATGCTTCCTAAGGGAAAAATAAAAGACTCAGGCTAAACTATAAATAGCAAATAATATCAGAGAAAATAGAACTATTTTTTAAAAGAATCTGAAACTGATATTCTTTGAATTGTAGTATGTAGTAAAGAACTCACTGGAATACCCTTTGATAAAGAGACTTGTTTTTACTTAAGAGGACTGCCCTTTGAAAGCAGAATTGTATTATCTGATAATACAAATATTATTTCATTCAGTCCTCACAACCCCGGGAGGTAGGTGCTAGGATTGTCTTCAGAGGTGAGGAAACTGACGCAGGCAGAGGTGAGGTGACTTGCCCAGAATCATACAGTTAGTAAATATCTGGAGTCACATTCGAACTCAGGTCTAGCACTCTATCCACTGTGACACCTGGGCACACACTGGGAAACACACAATGTTTAAAAAAAAAAAGATACCAGTAAAAATATATTTCAAAAGAAAAAAAGAAATTGCAAGTAATTTCAGGGAATGGGGAAAGTGCTGACAGCCGGCTAATCAGAAGAGGTCCCAGGTAGGAAGGAGAACCTGAATGAAGTTGATAAAAGAGATGATTCTGGGCCCTCAGAGGACAAAAGACAACACAGAACACCACAAAGACAAGAACAAGTAGACCAGCTGGACTAGAACACCAAACAGATGGATGAACGTGAAAACAGGCAGCAAAGATTGGGGTTTAAAATCCTTAACGTGGCTCTAAGCTAAGAGATGAGCTTTTTATACACATGGAGACACATAAGATGTCTGAGCAGGGGAGTGGCACAACCAGACCCATGTTCTAGGAATACCAATCTGGATGTTGTATGGAAGAGAGACTAAAGAGGAGAAACGCTAGCACAGCAGAGACCAACCAGGAGGCTACTTCAGCAGTCCAGTGGAGAGCAATAAAGGCCTGACAGATGGTGCTGGCTATGAGAAGGAAGAGAGGAAGATAGAAGAGATGTGGAGATAGACTCAGCACAAGGATGAATGAGACTGTGAACCTGGGAAAGTGGAAGGATGGTGGGCACTCCAACACAACTAGTGACTAATTCTGTCAAGAAACTAAACCAAGCACACTAGGTTTAGAGGGAAAGATGATGAATTCATTTTGGACACAGTGAGTTTGAGAGACCCAGGAGACAACCATGTGGTACAGTCAAGCGCACAAAGGTAACTGCGTCCAAGCGAGCTAGGAGAGAGGGAGAGCAAAGCCATGAGGGGCAGCCAAAGGTAGGGCAAGACATGGATGATGACACAAATACATTCAACAACAGACATCAGGAAGGGCCAGTCAGACAGACAGGAGAGCCAGAGGAAGGCTTGGTCATGAAAACCAAAAGAAGATGAGATTATCTGGAAAGGAAGGGGAAGGACAAGTCAACAGTGTGAAAAGCCAGAGATTAAAAAGGAGGAAGACTAAGAAAAGGCCATTGAGATATTGGTAAAGTCACAGGCTATGATATAGAGAGGATTCTTATTTGTATCCAGACAGAAATTGGTGCTTGCAGAGGTCTCTTCCAGCTCTGCCAGCCAATGAATCTCCATTCTGGATTTTGCTAAGGTTCTGCTCCCTCTTTGTCCAGGCCCATGAACCATTCTGGAAGTTTTGATAATGGTTCTTGAGCTCCAGGACTGTTCTTGCCTTTTGTCCTATCCCCAGGGAGAGGACACTTTCAACGGGGAACAGTTGAGTTGTTGTTTTTTTATGAATTTGGCTACAAAAGAGAAATGACGATAGTTTGTGAGGATGAACATCAAGTGAAATTTTTTTTTTGAGGGGCAGAAAACATGTGCACATATTTTTAGGCTGCAGGAAAGGAGCCAATGGATAAAAAGAGCTTGAAAATATGTGAAGAATGATGAAAGGGGTAAGCTCCCCCAAATAGAAGGGGCTAAGATCAAGAGCAACAATGTAACTGGAAATTCTGGCACCTGGTACAAATTCACTGTGAATCTGGGGAGTTGTCTAGAAAAAGACGGGAATGTAATGTATGACCACTTACCCATGGTTGAGATAAACTGGAGACAGACGTTCATGAGAGTTGAGGAAGCTGGTGGAAAAAAACCTGAGAGACCAAAAGTATTTGAAGAGGACAAGGTATGGAGCAGAAAAGATGCTAACGTAGCTGGAAGATGGAAGGTGGGGAGCAAAAGAGGAAAGGGATGGCTCCAGCTGCCAGGCTAGGTGAGAAGCTGGCATCTAGAGCGGGACCTCTGGGACACTGGGGTAGGGCAGTTCCAGCACCAATCAAAAGCACAAATGAGGCAAGGGTCTTGGAAAGAAAATCAACCTCTTCCTTTAAGATTGGAACAGAGGACCCTATAAGGGATAATGTGCAAGGGATCTGAGGCAAAGAATTGAGGGGAAAAGTCCAAAGTGACAGTCTATTGACTATCCAATTAGATTATAGATGATGTCATAAAAATATTTGAAAGAGATAAAAGGGCTACTGGGAAAAATACTATAAAAACCTAACTCAACGGAAGTCAAATAGCCCCCAGGCACAAAAGGTATTCATATTTGGGGACTTCTTCGCACAGATTTTGTCCAGGTAAATATTTATCCCTTTATATCACAACAATCATAACTACTCATTTAGATAGTGCTTTTAATGAAAAGCAAGGTTTTGTTGGGAGAAGGGCAGAAGGGAGGGAAGAAGAGAAAATGAAGGAATCAGATTAGTGTGAACAAGAGATGACTTTCTGTTCCTTGGTGCAAATACTCTAATAACTTCCCCAGTACCATGGTTGGCCCAGCTACCAAAACTAGTAGGACTATTCTTGGCAAAACTGGATGAAATCGATCTTCAGGGCCCCACTACCTCTTCTTTCAGTAGCCTTCTTTTCCCCTGTTGCAGCCTTGTCCATCCTGCTGTAGAAACAAATGTTTTCATTCTCTTTCTCTCTCTGTAATAATCAGGGTTGCTCCTCTGTAATAATCAGACGAGCCAGTCTTCTATCCACTGTGCCAACTAGCTGCCCCTTCCATTTTCTTTTCTATGAAAACCTGGGTCCAAATATTGGAAAGGATCTGATGAATTAATTCATAATAAAATAGAGATGGTTGATAAAGCTTACCATGTTGCTCCTCACAAAGGGAATGAAGTACTGGGAATGGAGTTCTGATGGATTTTCAGACCCCCAAAACTGGTAAAGACTCTATCCATGAACCTTAAAAATCATGAGTGGCTACCTATGTACCTACACTGGTCCTATTCAGAATGATCCGAGGATCACAGCTGAGTTGGAAGATATCTTAGAGCTCATCTGATTAAGTACATTCATTTTACAAATAAGCAAAGTGAGACTCAGAAGTTTTACCCAAGGTTTTCATGAAAAAAAAAAAGAGCCAGGATTTGAACCCAGGTCCTGTAACTACAAATCAAGCATGCTTTACATTCTATCCAATCCCTATCTCATACGTAATCATCAATCAATCAGGGAGCATTTTTTAAGTACCTCCTATGTGCAAGCACTGGGTTTACAGAGACAAAATGAAACCGTCTCTGCCATCCATGAGGAAGACGCGTACATATTTCAGTAAAAATATAAATTTAAAAAATTAGCAAAAAATACAATGTAATTTGGAGGAAAGATTCACCAGCAGCTTGGGGAAAACAAAAAAGGTTTCATGGAAATGGTGACGTTGAAGCCGAGTTTTGGCAAGGAATAAACAAGGCAAAAAGGGATTCTAGGAGGCTGAGATGGAAAGAGAGCCTTTCCAACATGGCAGACCACCAGTGCAAGTCACATAGACAGAAGAGAGCATGTCCAGCAAGGGGAACAGCAGGAAGGCCAGTTTGGCTGGAATGTAAAGTACATGAAAGGGAATCATTGAGAATAAGGCCAGAAAGGTAGGCTGGGGCTAGGCTGGAAAAGGGCTTAAAGTGACATGGTTTACGTTTGATCCTAGAGGCAAGTGGGATCCAGTGAAGTGCAGAGGGGAGCAGCATGGTCAGATCTGTACTTTAGGAGAATCACTTTAGCAGACGAATGGAGAAGGACTTATGTAGGAGAAAGATAAGGCAAGGAGACCAATTATATCAATAAATTTAAAGAAAATAAATAATAAACTAAGTATTTTAAAAGTCTAATGTAGGCATCTGAATATAAAATTATATTCTCTCATTGAGGAGCAGCATAAAATTTTTAAAAAAGCACTGGTGCTATGGGCAACCTGAGTTCTGAGTCTGATACTAAGCAAAGGACCTTGCATATGAATCTTGTTTTCTTCAGCTGTAAAATGGGAACAATGATACTTCTATTATTATCTAACTCAGAAGTCAAACTCAAGGCCCAGGGGCAAAGCAGCTTGGAACAGCTGAACTGGGGCCCAACCAGGTTAAATTGTAAGTGGAAAACATTTAACAAAGTTGTTGCTGTAGTTCCTCCTTTGTTTTCCAAGAGGACCAACGACAGCACAGATGTGTTGACTTCTGTGTGAATTGGATTTAAGTGAGGCAGAACTGGGAAAAGTTGCCAGCCTCACTCTCCCTTCCTCAGTCACCAAAGTCCAGTAGCAGGACAAAAGGCAAGACAAAAATAAATATACAACAGAATGTTAATTTGTGGTTTTCTAAGTCAATACGCTGTTGACAGAGATCCTTATGAACAGTCTAATGGCCCTTTTTCTATCTGAGTTTAAGACCACTGATCTAGCTCATAGGACTGCTTGCTGTGAACAAAACAATTTTTAAATTCTTGTCCTCTGACACTGCATCCTTCCTATTTAGTATTTATCTTCTTAGTTTAACAGAAATATTTAAACTGTTCTGTTGGTATTGTAGTACCAACCAAGATACCTGACTCCAGAAGAAGATGTCATTCTGAGAAAGGTCAAAGATCTTGGCCTATTAGTCATCTGGAAATCTGAGCTGGAGCCACCCCCACAGTTATAATTTATAGAAATGGTGACTGGAGAGTTAGAGTCACTAACACAGTTATAATTTATAGAATGAGGCCCACATGTAATTGGGAGCATGGTGTGTGTACATTTGATAAGCTCTGAGCAAGTTCACCACGTAGCAAGTATACAACACAAAATTCAACGGGACAGACAGCAACACGCAAAAACAAAACAAAATGTTCCAGCCTGCTCAGTCTCAAACTTAAAAGATTACCACTGGCTTCATCAGTGAGTATCTTCTTGATCTTTTTCAAACTGTACAGTATACCTCAAATAGTACTTCTCATTCTATTAACGTCAAACAGTGATAGTGGAAAGACCTGTATGTGTATACTTGGAAACAGAATTAAAAACTAGTGAGTCATATCGAAAGCATTCAAAACCACATAAGGATACAACACATTCCTCCCTGCCAAGACACGTACATGGTGATAGAGACCTAATCAAAAACAAACAAAAAAATCAAAACCACAAATGCTTTCTAAATTATTTTAAATTGGGACAATAGTAAATGTACAGTCAGTTTTTATTTTAAATTGAGATGAGTGAATATAATCTTATGCTCTTTGGGCAGACGTGGTTTAGGAGTCTAAGTCAAGTAAAGCTTAAGAAGGGCAGGTAACAGAGTAGTTAAGAAGGGAAGCATTTCCTTAGTAAACTGACCACTCAGTGGTAAATTATTTGACCGTGTCAACCTATGAAACAAACAAAACAAAAAATTACAAAATGATTCTCAGTCTTCTGTGACCAGCCCCCTTCAGTGGTGGAAAGGGGAGGCAGAAAGTGGTAAGAATCACACCATTTTAAGACTATGAATGAACATTTGCTTGTTTTACTGTGGGAACTCTTGATGTGAATCCTGCTCTAGTAATTACTCTGAGTACATACTACTAGAGGAAACAAATTATGACAATTGTGACATTCTCACTATTAATGAAATCAGAACACAAAAAGAAGTTGTAGTTAAATGGAAGGAGGGCCAAACAAAGGAGCTGGCAGAGATGGTTTTATTGGGCTTCCAATGACAACAGGAAATACAGGGCACATCACATAGTACAGGGCTCAGGATAAGAGCATCACTGTAGCTTCTGCACAAACATCTGTTGCCAGAGTGGAGAAGTAGAGGGATTCTGGAGAGAACTTGATCATACCCTTCATAATTAAATCAACATGTTTTTGAATACTCAGTTACTTCAATACAAAGAGAAAATGCTGAAAAATATATTTGGTGAAAGTATGGCTCAGGAGTAAGAAAGGAAAGTGGCAAAAGGTCTGTAGTCTATACAGAAACTTCGTTCCCATGTATTTTAAATACTCACTTAAAGGAAGTTGGGGAGTGCAGAAACGGGAGAGCTAGAACACACTGGACACGATGAGTAAGGATTAACATCAAAAAAAAGTCAAGTTAATCTTATTCTAAAATACAAGAAATGGCTGGTAGTCCAGCTGAGATTATTAACAAATCAATTGTCTAGATAGAAATAAACTACTCGCTTACTAAAGAAATGATCAAAATCCAAACCAACCATAAGAAAAAAATTAGGATATATGGCAAGCAACTGAGGCAACTCTAACAAGACATAAACTATTGGTGCTGACAACAGAAACTGATAAAAAAATGTGTATTGACATATAAATGCCTCATTTCATAAGTCTAATCAATATGACTCAATAACCATAATGAAAAGACAAAAAACCTAGAAACTGTATCAACTGAAGAGACATTTGATTTTGACAAGTAGAAAGAGATGGGAATAAAAAGAAAAACCAGTCTGCAATATAAACTCATCTGTGGAATCAGTAGATTAAAGCATTGGATTTGATCAGAAAACCTATATTCAACTCTGGTATTGCCATCTAGAAACTGAGTGACCTCAAGCAGTCACTGAGCTTCTCCATGTCTCAGTGTGCCCACCTACAAAATGGAAATGCTAGCCAACCACACTATCTACCTCAAAGAGTTATGAACGTGAAAATGGAACACACACACACACACACACACATATATATTTATTTACATGCACACATATATATTATACATGCGTACCCACACAGAGAGTACTTTGTCAAATGCTATCAAACATAGCAATTATTAGGAAGTTCCACACCCAAAAATGGAAGAAGATAACTTAAGTAATATTTTTGCCTTGAATATACGGTTCTTTATAGTTTTTATTTTTGGAGAATTACTGGATTACGCTATCTGGATCATTTTGCAAATACTCTGGGATCTGGATAATGGCCTGTTTTTCACTTAACTTGCACATGTAGAAACAACCTAAGTACTTCAAGACTCCCAAATATAATGCCAAATGAGACTGATAGGTGAAACAACAAAGTATTCTAGGGAAAGCCCTAAACTGAGAATAGAGGGACAGGGAATGCATCCAGTTCTGGACCTTCCCAAACTGGGTGACTTTGGGTAAGTCCCATGATCTCTCTGGGTTTCATTTTCCTTGTGGATGAGATTTCTTATGGCCTCTTCCAGCTCTAAATACTATCATCAATCTCTGAAAATATTTAAGGGAAAAGTAAACAATTACCTTCAAGGTCAATACTGTTAAAAGTAAGATGGGTAGTTTTAGATGACCTCAAATCATATACATGAGAGGTGACCCAAGTGCAGCCTGGACTAGATTAAAATGTAACCTGGAAATACTTTATAACATAAAAATACACTAGAACTTGGAAAACATTAATATGTGGTTTTCTAAGTCAATATGGTGCCAGCAGGGACCCTGACTTACAGTTCAGTGATCCTTTTTCTATGTGACACCACTGTTCTACAAGCTTCATCAGTAGAATTTTTAACTACTGTAATCTATAGACATTTTAAATATGTTAATAAATTTCAACAGATCTGTGCTGTCATGGACATGGATATTTCTTCACATAACACATCAGTAGATGTGGATTCTTGTCTGTGCTTTCCTATAGAACCTCCACTGAAAATCTACCAAACATTCTAGAGGCTTTCCTTGACATCCTTTAAAGTTCATAAGAACCAGTTTTCTCCAACTTTTCTTTTTTTTTTGGCACTAGCAATCAATTGATAAACTTAGAAGGTTTCCTCCAAGTCCTTTCACATTTCATAGGAATTAAATGTCTTCGGGTCTTTTTGCTCTAGACACCTAATTATTAAATTTAACAATCACCACCAAAGTTTCTTTTTTAGAAGTGAAGGGTAAAAGACATAAGCCAGGAATGATTTCTTAATCAAAAAGCTCCTCAGAAATGTTCTCCAACTTGTTAAGATCACTCAGAGTTCACCAGAGGGAAGAACATGTTTTAAGATTTCACAAACTTTTATTTGGGGAAGTTTGTGAAAAGCAATGGCATCCAACTGGGCTCAAGGCGGAAAGAAAGCTCAAAGGTGAACTATTTAAAGCCTGTGAGCTTGCTTCAGGTCAAAAACTGCAGAGAAGCAGCTGTCAAGCATGAAGGAATATTTAAGGAAAACTTGGCCACAGGAATTTGGGGATAGTATCTTTTATTTTATTGGTAACAGAAAAGGTCCCAGATTCACATAAAACATATACATACAGCACATTTTTTCTGTGCACAGTTAAGTGTCAGTGCCTATGGGGGTCATGAGAATGAATTCTAAATAAAGACACTCCCTTGTCTTTTACATAACAACCTACAAGAGAATTTTAAAAATGTGAATTTCACCACAAATAATTTCAAGTTTTTATAGGATTTGCTTCTTTAGTTTGAACCTATGATTTCACTGAAAAAGGAAAAAGATAATTACAGATGCTAAAGACCTAAGAAATGTGAAAAGTGGCTATCATTTCAAGTCAAAAGAAAGCCAAAACAAGCATGTTTTAATCCTGTTACAAGGTTCTCTTAACAACTGAAGAATGGAAGTCCAAGATTATATTGTAATTGTGTTTTATCTCTTAAACAAAAATTAAAAGTCTGAAATAGGCCAGTTACCAGGAAATCTGGTTAACGTATGGCATCATTCAACAATAACATACTCTATAAATGTAAACATTCAGTAATATTTGTTATTAAACACACAGAACAATCCAAGATAGAATCAACTCAAACTGTTCAGAGGAATATTGAGGCTAAAAATCAAAGCTTTTACAGTCTAAAATAGTAATATAATTTGTTAGCCAAACAGTACTTTGAGCTGGGTCTTAATATTTTAATAAGAGTGGTATTTCAGGGTCAGAGAACAACATGAGCAAAAACAAGGAAGAAGGTGGAGAAGTAAAGGGCATGCTTGGGGAAGAACAAGTTGGATGTGAAAGAAAGTAGCTGGAAATAAACTGGAATTACAAGTTCCAACTAGAGCCAGGGCTAAAGGCAGGGCACGTCTTGGGCTCAACACACAAGGTAATGCCACAAAACTTTTTCCTTCCTGACATTTACTTTATAATAAGTATTTATTTTATGATAAGACAAGCTGCACAGGATAAAGTGAAACTTCAAAGCCTTCAATGGAAATCACACAGACATCCATAAATGATGAATCTGGTTTAATTCAAACTGGAAAATCTTGAAAGCTGAAGTATTTATACTTTATTCAACAGTTAATAGGAGCCACTGAACAGATTTGAATACTGGGTAATGTGATTGTAACTTCATTAGTCTGGCAAAGATGTACAGGAAGGCTGAAGAGAAGTAAATACAGAGAGAGTTGGAGGGGTAGGGAAGGATGGAGAAGAGGAGAGAAGAGGTGGAGGGGAAGGGGGGAAAGAGAAGAGACCTGAACAAAGATCATGACAATTAGAAGGGAAAGGAGGAAAGGTGAAAAAGATGTAAAAGAAATTAGAGGTAGAATTAATAAAACTTGATTATATCAATGGAATATAAAGCAATGAAGCTGAAATGCAAGATAGGAAGAGGCCTATGAAGTCAAAATCAGAGGGAAAAGGTAAAAAGAGGCAAAAGAGATACGCCATGACCCATAGACAGATTCCTGCTTTACAGACTGTCAATGGTAATTGGCAGAGATAACAAAAAAAATGACAAATATTTAAGGAAAACAAGAAAATTAATTCACTGCTGCTAGAGCTCTAAGCTGATCCTATCATTCTGAAAAGAAACTAGAAACTATGCCCCAAAAGTCATTTAAGTGTTCAATAACCTTTGACCTAGCAATTGCACTACTAGGTCCATACTAGAAAGAGACTAAAAAAAGAGGAAAAGTCTCCATTTGTAACTATATACTAGCTCTTTTCACGGTAGCAAAAAATGGAACCTAAGGGGCTACCCTCCAATTGCAGAATGAATAAACAATGATACGTGAATATAAAGAGATATTATTGAATTACGAGGAATTACGAAATGGACAATATCAGAGGAGACTAGGAAAAGCCTTCCTAAATTGATGTAGAGTGAAGTGAACACAATAAAGAGAATAATTTACACAATGGCAATATTATGAACAAAAACTTTAAAATTCTGACTTTAAAATGAGGCACACATTTTTAGGACATGGCCAATGTGAGACTTGGTTTTGCTGTATTGTATTCGTTACGAGGATCTTCTTTTTCTTTTTGTTGATGGGCAGTTGGTAGAAGAGATAATAAATTCTTACAAAAATTACAAGAAAGAGCTGGTGATAGCTTTTCTCTGAATAAGAACTTTGACAGAAATCTATTAATTATTGATCAAATGCAGGTAAACAGGCTAGAGTCACACAGTGAAAAAAATAAGACTAAAAAAAATAAAACTTTGCTGGTGAGTCACAGTGTGAAGAGTTTCCTCAGGCAGTCTTAGTAAAGGTCCTAATTTACCCAGATCAGCTCTGTGCCCTAGGATGATTATTTATTAGCAGTTGTATGGAAGATGGAATGAAGGGGAAAGAGACTAAGAGCAGAAAAACCAATCAGGAACCTCTCACAGTAGACCAGAGAGGGAATCATAAGAATCTAACAGAGGCAGAGACAAGAGATATTATGGAGACAGAACTGAAAAGACTTGCAACTATTTGGATGTTGGGGGTGGGGGTGCCGAAGGCCAGGAATGAGTTAAGAAAACTGTCCACCAGAAAGACTGGGAGAATGGGAGCACTCCTAAAAGAAGTAGAGGAGTCTGGAGGAAGGATGGGTTAGGGCAAAATGGAATGTATTCTGTTTTGAGATGTCAAGTTTGAGATGCCGACAGCACATCAAGCAAAATATGCCCAACACACAGTTGGTTATTGCAAGAGTTTAGGAGAGAGATCAGGATGGGATATAAAGATTAATCTCCATAAAGATGACAACTGAACCAACGGGAGCCGATGCGATCATCAAGGGAGAGAATGCAGAAAGAAAAACAAAAAAGAGGCCAAGGCAGAGGAGCACTGAGAAAGATGAAGACGATCCAGCAAAGGAGATTGAAAAGGAACACAACAGTCAGAAAGAAAGAGCTGTCGGGAGGAGGAGAAAGAGTACAGAAAGAGGAAATGGCCAATCATCAAGTATTTACTCAGTGTTTACTAGGTTCCAGGCACAGTGGGAAAGACTGGGGATACAAAAAAAGGCAAAAAACCAGAGGCTATCCTCAAGGAGCTGACATTCTAATGGGGAGAGAAGTTAAGGAAGATGAGGTCTTGGATTTATCAGTTAAGAAAAGAGTTGTTTGGGTTAAGGGTGAAAAGTGAGCTGTGAGGAAGCTGAGGTAGCAATATTTATTGTCTCTATTTGCTCACCTCTCTGACCTCATTATAAATTACCAATGATCCATTAAATTCCAAATCCAATGGTCTTTTCTCTGTCCTCATCTTTGCTGACCTCTTTGCTGCAATGGACAGCTGACTGTGCTCTTTGCTTAAACACAATCCATATCATGCCCCCCTCATTATGGATACACTTAAGGTCTCTGTCCTAGGCCATCTTTTCTCTCTACACTCTCAGTGACCTCATTGATTCCTGTGGTTTCAATCATCATCTACTTGCAGATCAGACCAACACAGAGAGCTGGCCTCCCAGCTGGGAAGACTTCGGTTCAAGCCCATATTGGCTGCATGACCTTAGGTAAGTCACTGAACCTCTCCGGGTTCTAGGCAGCTTTCTAGATTCTTAAAGTATATAGAGAAGGTATCTATGCATTGATAGTGGGAGTCTCCTCATCCAGGAATTCCCTCTGTACCAAGAAATTACAAGCCTACTTCCTATGTCTATATTTAGTTTGCATATTCAGTATATGCTTATGTACCTGTATATGTGTACATGTTGTCTCCCCAACAGAAAGTTAGCTCCCTGAGTGTAGCAATTGTAACTTCAATGCCCAGCACAGGGCCTGGCACACAGAGTTGAACAAATGCTTAACTGACTGACTAAAGTAGAGACAAAATGATCATTTTTAGGGATATTATAAAAGGGATTCTTGTTCATATAGCGATTAGACTGGGTGACTTCTGAGATCCCTTCAGACTCTCTATTTGATGTAAACGAATGGGAACAAATATGACTTAAGGTATCATAGCCTGGAATAGGGAGTAGTGGATTAACAATCAAACACTTGCTTAACAGTGTTTCATTAAATTTTGAATGATAAATTCAGCAAAATGTAATTACCTAGTAAGTACAACAATTGGCAACCATGTTGGTACCCTCCTGTGAAACATACATCACTCACATGGTGGGCATACTCCAGTATTTTAGTAACACATGATTACTGCACTACTGAAGCTGCTTTTACAGGCAGCACTGTTCCGATAACAATTATCAGGAAAAATTGTATATTATCTCATTCTCTAGCAGTCAAATGTTATATCAATCTCACAAAAATTCTGCACACCCTGAACTCTCTTTGATTAGATACGTGAACATCTGACTATGAAGGCGCTATCAGACAAGTGCAGCTCTTGTCAAGGAGTTGTCTCTTTACCAAAGAAATTTTCCAGTGGGTTTCTTACTAAATACCACAGTTCATATCAGTTTCAGGTTCTTTTTTTTATTCTATTTGTGTAATGTTAGGGTTTCTTTGCATTTTTTTCTCATAATTAATTTTACTTTTTTTCAATTAACAAGGATTTATTTTCTCTCCCTCCAACCTCTCCCTATTGAAAAATCTGAGAACAAAACCCTTATAACAATTAGGAATAATGAAGCAGAACAAATTCCCACATCAGCCATGCTCAAAAATGGGTTTCATTTTGCATCTTGAGTCCCTCACTTCTTTGTCAAGATATCAGCAGCATTCTTCATCATCATCATCTTCATCATCAGGCCCCTGGAACTACGATTTCCATGTCTTGCATATATATACATGCCTGGTCTTCTTGCATTGACCAGGGTTCTTAAATCTATGCAGGTCTTTACACTCTTGTTATTGTAACTGCATAAACTGTTCCCTGGGCTCTGCTTACTTCATACACTCTGCATCATACATGTTCATACATGTCTCCCAGTTTTCTGAAACAATCCTTTCTGTCATTTCTTTGGCATACATATACACATCTGACAGCTTCAAAGGGATACCTCCATCTCCAATCTTTGAGACCTTTACCATTTTCCTGAAGGTATTTATTAGGTTAGAAGTAATGTAGTAAGCCCTTTAATACCTATAAGAAAGAGTTTCAACTTTATGTCAAAGACAAAAAGAGCCATCAAAGATTTTTGACTCAAGTTATAAAACAATCAGAGAGATACATAAGGATTTCACAGGGAATTTTTAGGGTATAAAACAAGTTTAAAACTTTGCAAAAAGGCCTGCTAATGGCCACTGACCCTGGATGTGCAATTTAGTGACCAACTTCATTTCTAACATTATGGTGATAAAATGCAAGTCTCTTAAATAAGCTTTTGCCATTTAAATGAAAACATATTCACCTCCAGGTAAAATGAAAAGGTAAGCTGATGCAAAAGGAATGCCTTTATGAAGCTTTTGTTGCTCTTCCATCTGGCTCCCCCCAACCCACCCACCTTCTCTGCCAAAAGTTAGCCATCCCTCCTCCTCCCATCTCTTATAGCACTTCCAACTTCTCCTGTGGGGAGATCACATTCTTCTTTGTATTTTGACTTATCTACACATATGCTATTGCTCCTCCTTGATTATATACTTCTTAGGAACAGGAACTATGTCTTATTCATCTTCACATCCTCCTCCCAACACCAATCAATAGCTGTCGGCTGAACTAAATTGTATAAAATAATAGACCCCAAGGACCATTTTTAAAATTATTAAGCTGACAGAACAGCACATAAAAAAAACTGAGTCACAGAATTTTAGAACAGAAGGAGATCTCTTTAGAGAGACCAAACAAGGAACATCTTAAATACGCCAAAAGAATCCAGTAAAAATCAATGATTTTTCTATCTTATTTTCTGACACATGAAGTAAAACTCTTTGCAGAAATGAAATAGACTTAAGCATAATATTGCAGAATCACCCATTCACACAAATAAAAAATAAAATGAAATTCTCATTTATTACTGAAAATATGTATTGTCTCAGCCCATGAAAATCAAAACTGAAGTCCACAGTATAGGATATTCATACACTCTTGATTTTATGTCTTGACTTCAGTGGGACAACAAACAATCTGAATGTTACAAACTACAGCTAAAAGAGCAAATTTAACCAACATAAAGCTCTTATGCAGTCTCCAAAACTCAGCCAGCTTTGCCAGCTATGTGCACAACAAAGCAGACTATCTGCAAAATCATTCAGGTTCACTCACGACGTCAAGGGGGATCTTGGCATAGTCGGATACGAAAAGCAAAACTCAAAAGAACTCATGAATGGTAAAAATGTTAATGACTAAAATCAAACATGAGAATCAAAAGAAGTTACGACTCCTATTTTTGACACAAGGCTTAATGAAAGGAATTTTTGCTTCTTAGGTCAATTATTTTTACCTCCCAAGAATGTCAAGATTAAAGTTTCTGCTTAGCAAAAGTATTTAGGCCACAGTAGAATTTTTAGTCACTCACTTAATAAATGCTGGTGGCATGTCTCTCTTTAAAATCTGATCCTCAGTTGTCTGAACAGTCTCTTTTCCAACCTGAGAGAGGGGAAGAAAGAATGATGGTTAATACTTTAGATCTAGAATTCTAGAAAATCTGACCCTATCTACATATTCCATGTGCAATAAGAAATTTCTATCATTAGAATGCCTCTTGATTCAAAGAAAACTTCTACAAAGCTGGTTAAAATTGTTAAGCTTCCTCATATAAATACATTTCCCATATAAACTCAGCAAGGAAATGGGAAGAGAGTGGAGAGTGGTATAAAAGCAATGATACTGTAGTTATTTTGGTAACTAAATGAAACATTTAATGTCTATTACTAGTCCAATAACCAAATACCACTCGTGTACCTCTAAATTACTGAGTCAGTCATATTCAATAATAATCTTTGATTATGTCACATAACCAAATTTTCATGTGGATATTTAATTTTAAAAGTATGGCAAGTTATCACTTGCAAGCTAAGCACAACTATCCAACAAGGTGACAGTATGAATTTTAAAAATCAGCGACTCACTGATTCCATAAACAATAAATAGATAATAATAAAATCAAATTATTTTAAGTCACAATAACCGAATTATGTGACCGTTATTAAACACAGTATCTATAAATCCAAGAATATTATGATATATCCATTTAGGATCTGGATTCTGACTTTTACTATACAAAGCGCTGTACAACAATAATAAATTACTACAACGCACAAATATCTAATGTCAACGGTGAACACAACTTGTTTTTAATGCAGAGACTTAAGGTGCTTTTAGTCCCTGAAGCAAATAATCCTTAAATCTGCCATTTGAACCATATGGCCTACTAAAGATTTTAAAGAAGAAAAAAAAGAAAAGAAAAATGAAATTTCTAAATGCACAAGCAATCTTAAAAACATGCATAATCAACAATTCTTGGGCAACAGAAGTCATGTGTAAGTTAATGAATCGAAGCTTTTCTCTTCTAAGCTAACAGTTCAGAAACAGATAGGAAAACATACTTACTCCACTGTGTAATATCTACTGCTTCCATATACAATAGAGCTTTTGTATCACAATAAAAGCCTTTCCAGTCAACAGCTGGTTCCTCCAGAGTTGGCCAGACCAAAAGATGACACAATCATTTCCAAATGTATTGTTCACTTTGTTTTCTTGAAATAAACCACTCAAGAGGGCAAGGGCATTGACTTCATACAGAAAGTATAAAGGACTATACCAATCACTAGTTCATCGTAAGAAAAGGCTAAGAAAGACATGTATGTGTGTAAATAAACTTTTACATGAAAGAATATGTATATATCACAAATTTCTCCCAAAATAACTACTCAAATATTTGTTGACTAAGTGGTAAAGCTCAAATAAAATAAAGATAAAAATGTTTAACAAATTATAAAACTGAGAAGCAAAAATGGTCTACAAGACAGCAGAGCAGTCTTAGAAGTCAGTAAGACCTGAGATCAAACTCTGTCTCTAAAACATACTGGCTATATGACAAGGGAATGTGGGCACGTCACTTATCAAGGACTCAAGCAATTCTCTAAAAGTGAATGTTATAAGTAAGTTGCCCATTCGTTGGGGGATCCCAAGGTAGGAGAGTTCCCTACACTAATGAACTCACAGGTATGGATCTTTAAAAAATAACTAATATTTAAATCAATTCTTTTAGAAGTTTTTCAACAAGCTACTGGTCCAGGTTGGGGAAGAAATGTATGATCTGATGGATCCATTAATACATATGGGTGATACTCCCACCACTAATGCTCCCCTCCTCTTTTCCACACCCTCTCATCCTATGTGACTCTTCTTCATGTTTTCTCCTAAATCCTCCAGGGAGGAGCACCTCCAGGGGGGTGCCTTTCCTGTTCCTCTTTTGGCTCTTTTAGTACCACTTACCCATGCACTCCTTGGGTTATCCAATCTACTGTCTCTCAATCTCACTATATGACCAACCTGCCTCCTTTTCCAGATCTGAATTTCTTCAACAGAATCTCACATGTGGTTTCTCACCCAGGTTATTGTTATTAATATACTTCAGCCTACTCAAGCCCATTGCCCTTTACATAATCTGTAATTTTTAATTCTCCTGGGAATGGTAGTATACAATTACCCTCATGGGATTGTTGTTAAGAAAAATCCTTTTTAAAATTTAAAGCACTAAATAAATGTGTTATTATTAAGATCATTTTAATTCATTATTTCTCTACCTTTGGGAATAGGGTGTGGCAGGGAAAGAGAGAGTAAAAACTAATAATATATCCACTTGGAGGATATATTATTTAAGGTACTTATTTAGAAGATTGTTTAAAAAATAACTTAAGTACTAAACACTAAATCTGAGGCAAACATTGTAGAATCCACTGGTACCTAATAATTCTAAGAATGCCTATCCATTCTTAACAGATTTAGCCTAGTAGTACATTAAATAAAATGAATGATGCTATCAAGTGCCACACTTAAAATGGGAGCATTCTGAAGTGAAAAAATGTGGTTTTACCTCAGACAAGAAACTAGTACAAGGGAAGGAAGAAAAACAAATCCTGCGACTCCTCAACATGTATTCTATAATTAGCTTCTGAAATTTTAAAATGGATGTTGGCAAAATCATAAGATAGTGTATCTGGTTCAAGCAACACACTATCAATGTAGGTTAAGTTATCAAGCTTCCGTTTCATTTCTTTTATACCTAAATGGTTCTATTGCTCCCAAAGGAACCTCAATCTTTCTTTCTCTATTGTCTCCCTCCTCCCCATTTCCAAAACCTCTAATATAAAATGCTGTATAAACTTTGTAATATATTTGGCCCTCAGATGGAAATTGAGCATATCAAACAGAGTGAGTTATTCTAAAAAGTACCCCAGATCCCCGTCCACTATCTCCACACTATCTCAACATTTCCTGAAATACTTTTTGACTATTCAATCTTCTCATATTTTTTAATGTTTTTTCTTTTTATTTATATTTCAATTTTTCAATTAATCAAACAGTCAACAAACCCTTTAGGAAGTGCCTACTATATGTCAGGCACTCTGTTAAGCACTTGGGTTACAAAAAGAGACAAAAGGCAGTCCCTGCCTTCAAGGAGTTCACAATCTAATGGGAAATAACAAGCATTTATTTTCTCTCCTTCCTCTACCCTTCCTCTCTAATATAAAAGAAAATCCTGGTAACAATCCTAATACTAGTAGAAAGGCCATTTCCTCCCAGATCCTGACTAGCAAAAGGGGCCTTAAAACACCTAAAGCAGGACTTCAGCCTTCTAATCCAATTGGTTATTAGCTGCCAGGAAATACATGATATGCCTATTCCAAAACAAATTCCAAAAGAGATATTGTTTCTATAGCAGCTCTCTTTTCCAAACAAAAAAAGTTGCGTGGCAAACAACCAAGAGAAATTCATTCTTTGAATATTTTTGTTATCATCTTGATAACTGAATGAACAAGCATAAGTCTTCCTAACTGACAGACAGTAAAAATATTTCATTAGGTAACTACCATTAGGAACAGGAGGAAGTATGATTTGTAATATGAGATACAGGTCTATGTTGAAACAGATCTGCAGTAATTTTCACTAATACTTATCGCTGTGCAGGCCTCCCATCAAGGCCCTGAGCTGGTTAAATTGTACTTTTAAAATATTTTTACAAAGGAAAGAACAGAGAAATTGAAATTCTAGCCCTAGTGCTATTTCTGAAGAGTATTTCACCACAGCTACATCACACATTCATTCATTCATTTAACAAGCAAATACTTAGAAATGCCTAACACAACTTCTCTGATTTGTTAATTTCCTTATCTGAAAACGGGTTGGTCCAAGTGATTTGTAAGGTCCTTTCCAGGGGTATGAATCTGTGATCCCAAAGTCTATTTAGAAGGTTAGGTGACTTAAAAGAACTTTAGAATGAAATATATCACCATATTCAGTTATAACTCTTACTTTCTTTATATTTCCTCTCCATTCTGTCATTACGTAAATCAACTACAAACCAGATATTTAACTCTTTAACTCTAAAGGAGACAAAAAGCATTTTCATTCCTACAGGCAGCGGACCTAAGAGTTAAGAGGGAAATGGGTCCATAAGAAAAATGTGAAAAAGGTCGGTTAATGATAATAAGTTCTGACTTTACAATAGGTAAAAAGAATCTTTACTGAGGTATTCAATTAATTGTAATGCAAATGTGCATTTAAATTTTGCACTAGTGCCAAGAGAAATGCGGAGTTACTGGTTCTCTGCACTTCTAAATCAAAGATATATGGTTGGGGCTTTACCATCTTCTCCAAAAAATTGCCTTCAGAACTCCTGAGACCTAAAAAGAGATTAACGTGGGAAATAAAGAAGTCCTTAGGCTTGCAGAGTTCCTTTTGGTGCTTGTGAAGAAACATTAAAATGGCCAGAAGGTACAAAGTGATTAAGAGGTTTGGAAGCATCTTGGCAATAACCCACGCTTCTCGGGAAGGGCCCTGGCTTGGCTGAGCACTTCATTTAAACAGTTTTTGTTCAAGATGTGACTTTAGTTCAAAATTCAGTATGAGAGACTTTTGTCTTCTGTAGCTGTTATCACTTCTCCCAACATGATCCTTAACTCAATTTACTGGATTTGATTCAGTAATAAAGAATGACTTGGTTTCTTTCCAACGAAGTCTGGCTATGCTTAAGTCCCTGCCTAGACTAAAGAAACATGCTAATGTAGATATCTTCCTAAGTCAGAGAATATAGAAAATAGTCACACAAAATGCAGAAGGAGCAGGTCAAGGTAGAGACCTGCACAATACTGGTTATCATCAGATTGTACACAATCAAAATGAGAGATAAGATGAACAAAAAAGATGCAGGAGGGTCATGGGGCAGGAAGGGTGCTCTTTCTTGGGAGACTTGCTGACATATTCAGACAACAGAATTGGGTTCTACACACAAGCCTTCAATCTCCTTTGGTTGGTCTGGCACTATTAACCAAATACAATCCCTATCAAGCTACAAGGCCATTGGACTCTGACTAAAGGAGTCTGCAAATCACCTTCTTGCTTTGTGCTCAAGAGTCTGGTATAACAAAAGCTGAATGAAGTCAATCACCAATGAGAATGATCAATCAAACCTCAGGCCCTAAATCAATTACCCTAAAAACAAATTGTTCCCATATCCATCAGGGACTGATCTGAGAATAGGAATGCATTCTTTTCTTCATGAATGAAGACGGTTTTACTGCCTCATTAGCAATAGGGCTAGTACTTGAGTTATTAATGAGCAGCAGTGATATGACAGATTGCTGCTCCCCACCATTATTTTCACTGGGCCTGTTTTGCTCCGAGAGCATGCATTTGCAAGGCAGCTGGTCAGATTGAGGTGGGGAGCATGTGACCGTGGAGAGTGCACAGTGATAATGTTTAATATAAAATTTTGGAATAATCTCTTTGTTCTCTCTGAAGCAAATTCAGAGAGTGCCTCTTCCAATGTCAACAAAGCCAACCAAGGCTGACTCTACATTCCTTAAGAGACCTTTAACCTAAGACACTATCTTGAATAATGGGACTTTCTCTATATCTTGTTATCCTTAGACATATACTATGTTATGGCATATTAATGGTAAAGAAAATATAGACATCTTAGGTTGTAATTTCTATTTGAACTTTGTTTACCCTTTCCTATGTCAGTTATCTGTTTAGGGCAGGAAGCCTGCCACTCATTAGTGGTGGGATTTCCTTTCTTGTCGTATGTCACCGAGACATGTGTTTACCCAGCCTGGAATCTCAAGGCCCAACTGACATTGTTCTATTAATTGTCTTGTCTTACTGAATTTATTATTTGTTCAATTAGGAGAGTTTCTTTCTCACGGCAAAATGTACTTAAGACGGATAATTTCTGTATTGAGTAGTCAGTGTCACCTCGCTCCATAGCACTATGACTGTTATCTTTAAGAGGGAATTAATTAATTAATAATGCATGCCTTTAGTCTGATGTCTTTTCTTAACCAAGTTTTCAGGTTAACAACAGTTAACTAAGTGATTACAAAAGACCTCTCATTAAATAAGCTAACAGTAAGGAGCACAGATTAAGCTAAAGCTAATGATTCCCAACTCTTCTAAAAAAAACACCTTATAATTTTGACTTTATCATCAAAATTCAGTATAAGAAGCCTTTTATCTTCTGTTGCTGATAGTATTTCTAACACAAGTCTTAGCTCTATTTTATCGGATTTCATTTAATGAGGAAGAGTGATTTGGTTTCTTTCCCACAAAGATCCGGGTTCTAGTTCTAACTCTGCCATGTGACTTTGGGGATAAGCTTCATCATCTCTCAGGGCCTTGTTTTCCTCATTTATAACATGGGAAAATTGGACAATACGATTCTAAGATTCCTTTCAACTCTAACATTCTAGGATTCTAAAACCTCAAGTGCTGCCCTCCACTATCATGTGACAATACAGACTGCAGCACTCTCAACCTCACACTGGGTGAGCATCTATCAACAGCTTCCAGCTCTGCCATGGTACTGATCTGCAATTACAGCCAACAGAATACAAAAACCACCTCTATGCTTATAATATCAAAAAGCCCAAAGGCTGCTCTTGTTATGGAACAATAGCACTTAGCATCTTAAATTTACTGGAGGGTTAAGAGAATGGGGCAGGAAGGGGAGAAGGGAATTGATCATCAGAAACCCCAGCTCCCTCTATCCACCTAATGAAATTACAGGGCACAGTCATCTGTCAGAGACGTGGCTATGGCCACCCTTTCTCTGGCTCCGTGCTGATGGGGCAGAGATGATAGGCCACTAGAGTCAGGAGAGACTGATCAAGTTATATGAACTGTGGGAATAGGCTTGTTCATTCATATGGACCAGTCTCCCACCATATACATTTCTTCCTTGGACTCCCAGCAAGAGGGAGAGAGAAGTCTTCTCTTTGACACCCTCCCTTCTAATTGTAA
This sequence comes from Potorous gilbertii, assembly GCA_028658325.1. NCBI lineage: Eukaryota > Metazoa > Chordata > Mammalia > Diprotodontia > Potoroidae > Potorous > Potorous gilbertii. The sequence goes on along the minus strand of CM053769.1, from coordinate 504,588,664 downwards.
TGGCAGCTTGTAGCCCAAGTACAAGTGAACAGGAGCACGTGCCTGCCTGAAAAAGGCCAAGCCCCGGTCATCTGTTTCTGCCTTTTTGTTTCCTTCTCTACGAACAGGTCAGCAATAAGAAACCCTAAAAAAACAAACCTTTCCAGGCCTGATAGGGCCAACTTTATTGGTTAAAGGATTCCTCAGTCAGGTGTCTGCTGCCCATGGTAGGGTGGAGGTATAAATCTCCATAACAACACTCTTCACACAAGCAATGCCCTGCCTGACAGGCCTTGTGACTTGCTTGGCAGATGCAAAATCTCTATTCAGTCACCCCACAAAGTCGTCCTTTTCCAATAGGAGTAGAAATACCAGGAGTTATCTCAGTGTTTCATGGATTCTGCAGTTGTTCTGTGCACCTTGGACATTATACAGTTTCTACGGGTGGGAAATAAACAGCTAACCTAAATCTGTTATTTGGAAAAGACAGTTAGACGTGAGACACACCTATGCTTTGTTTTATAGATTTTCCCTGCATCTCTCATGGATGTGAGCAAAGCCAGAGGCCCTAGGCAGTGGAGGCCAAGAGGTTTCAAAGATAGTAGGGAAACTTAAGATCATCTGGCCCAGGTTCTTCTTTAACAAAAGGCCAGAGAGCTTTGCTTAAAGCCTCCAGTTAGAGAAAGTGAGGGGAAAGGAATAAGCACTTATATAGCACTTATATGTGCTAGTGTGCTTTCTATGTGCTTTACAAACATTATCTCATTTGATCCTCAGAACAACCTAACAAGGTGGGTGCTGCTATTATCCCCATTTTACAGTTGAAGAAACTAAGACACACTGCAGTTAAGTGACATGCCCAAGGTCACAAAGCTAGTAAGTGACTGAGGTCACATTGGAGAGACATGAGGTCCTCATGACCCAGGCTCAGGGATCTATCCACTGGGCCCCCCAACTAGGGGAATCAAATACTTTCCGAAGCTGTCCACTGCATTCAGGGGGTAATTTTCACTTTAAGAGATTTTTCCTCACATCAAGCCTAAATTTGTCTCTTTGCAACTCCCATCCATTATTTCTAAGTCTTTCCTCTGAGGCTGAACACATCAACACCTTTCACACGGGATAACTCTTCAAGTACAAAAGACAGCTATCACATGTTTTTACCCTTCACACCCTCTTCAAATCTTTTCTCCAACCAAAACATCTCTAGTTCAACTAGTTTCTACATGGCCCAAATGGGAGGGCCTTCACCATGCACTTTGTCCTTCTTCCTAAAACATGATTCCCAGATATGGTATGACTAGGACCACAAGCTCCCCCACCACGGGGTCACAGAATCACAACTGTGAAGCGAAAGAGGCCTTGAAAGGTCACCCAGTGTAACTCTTTGATTTTAGAGTAGGATACTGAGGCCTAGAGTCATAAGTGACACCTTCAGTGGGGTGGCAGAATAAGCTCATACATACTCACTTACGTTCCCAGCTGCCCTTCAATCGTGTTGTTCAAATGAGCTGCTACTGCTGCTGCTACTGCCCAAACAAACTTGCACTGTCTTAACTTGGTGAAAGTGACTTTATAAAACCAAAAGGTGAGAGACTCTATGGTAACCTCCATTAAATTTAAGTTTCATCTCAGGGGTGGGGTGGAGCCAAGACGGCAGAGTAAAAGCAGGAATTTCCCTAAGCTCTCCCCAAAGCCCTTCAAATACCTGAAAAAAATGACTCTAACAAATTCTAGAACTACAGGACCCATAAATGATAGAGTGAAACAATCCTCAGCCCAAGACAACCTGGAAAATCAACAGGAAGGATCTTTCATACCTGGCAGGGACCAAAGCACAGTGGCACAGACCTGGCTGGAGCAGGTCTCCGGGGACTGAATCCTTATCAGCTGTGGCAGTTTCCAGACTTCTCAACCCACAAACACTAAAAGAGTCAGTGGGAAAACTCTGTGAGAACTGGGTGACAGAGGAGTGCAAAGTCTGACTGGGTCAGGCCCCAATCCCAGGGTGATGGGGATGGTGGCCATGGCAAAGGCTGCTTCCAGAGCTCTGGATCCACAGACCATACAGCTGATACAAGATCCTTGAAGCCTGAGATGCTACACCTGCTCCCACTCCCATCCACACTGGAAGCAGAGTTCTACCTTGACAAATAGTTAGAAAGTCAAGTATTTGGCCAGGAAGATGAGTAAACAACATAAAAGAATTCAAACTACAGAATCTTACCTTGGTGACAAGGAAGAGAAGGGAATACAACCAAAGGAGGACAGAAGAGTCAAAGTTATATCAAAAGCCTCCAAGAAAAATGTGAATTGGTTGCAGATCACAGAGGAGTTCAAAAAGGATTTTGAAATCAAGTGAAATAGAGGAAAAATTGGGAAGAGAAATGAGTGATGCAAGAAAATAATGAAAATCGAGTCAACAGCTTGCAAAGAGACCCAAAAAAATACTGAAGAAAATAACACCTTAAAAAATAGACTAACTCAAATGGCAAAAGAAGTCCAAAAAGCCAATGAGGAGAAGAATGCCTTAAAAAGCAGAATTCGCCAAATGGAAAAGGAGGTCCAAAAGCTCACTTAGGAAAATAATTCCTTCAAAATTACAATAGAGCAAACGGAAGCTAATGACTTTATGAGAAATCAAGAAATTATAAAACAGAACCAAAAGAATGAAAAAAATAGAAGACCATGTGAAATATCTCACTGTAAAAACCACTGACCTGGAAAACTGATACAGGAGAGATAATTTAAAAATTATTGGATTACCTGAAAGTCATGATCAAAGAAAGAGCCTAGATATCATCTTTCAAGAAATTATGAAAAACTGCCCTGACATTCTACAACCAGAGGGTAAAATAGAAATGGAAAGAATCTACCTATCACTTCTGTAAAGAGATACTAAAAAGAAAACTCCTAGGAACACTGTAGCCAAATTCCAGAGTTCCCAGGTCAAGAAGAAAATATTGTAAGCAGCCAGAAAGAAACAATTCCAGTATTGTGGAACTACAATTAGGATAATACAAGATCTAGCAGCTTCTACATGAAGGGATCGAAGGGCATGGAATATATTCCACAGGTCAAAGGAGACGGGATTAAAACCAAGAATCACCTACCGAGTAAAACTGAGTATAATCCTTCAGGGGTAAAAAAAAAAAAAAATGGACACTGAATGAAATAAAGGACTTTCAAACATTCTTGATGGAAAGACCAGAGCTGAATAGAAAATCTAACTTACAAATACAAAAATCAAGAGAAGCATGAAGGTAAACAGGAAAGAGAAATCATAAGAGACTTATTAAAGTTGAATTGTTCACATTGTTACATGGAAAGATGATATTTGAGTCTGGCCCATCAACCAATTCAAAATCCACCCAATTAGACTATCATCCAAATCTACCCAGTTAGACTATCATCTAACTGATATCTCCTCATCTTTTCCAGAAGAATCACATGGCTTTGTCAAATGCTTTGCTAAAATCTAATTAAAAGTTACTTGCAACAGTGATGTCAAACTCAAACAGAAACAGGGCCACTGAACCACATCTACACATGAGAATTCCCATGGCTGGTGCCCGTTGTGCTGGACAATCCCATACTAACATTATCTATGTTCAATTCTATTTTTACTCTTTTCCCAATTACGTTTTAATCTGGGATGTATTCCCGTTGTGGGCCACAATTTGGGTCTGATATCTCTGATCTATGGTATTTCCCCGATAGAAAATATTAATTATTATAAATTAGTAATCATTACGGTTAGAAAAGCAAACAAAGCTAGTCTATCTCTATAACATCACGCTGGCCACTTGTAATCACTGCTTCTTTTTCCAGATGTCACCAAGCCATTTAATAAGTTCTAAAATTTTTCCAGGAATCAGTATCATGCTGATTGCCCTATGATTTGTAGAGTTCATTCCCATGACAGGAATGAAAAGAGCACTTGATAGGAAGTCAGAGAACCTGGGTTCAAATTCTGCCTCTTCTCCTTGTAAGTAGTATACGTCACTGGGTCTCAGTTTCCTTATCTAGAAAATGAGGGCGTTGAACAAATTATCTCTTCCAGCTTTAAATCTATAATCCCTCCCCTTTAAAAAAACAAAACCAAAAAAAGACATTTGGCCTCTTCCAATCCTGAGTTCTTTAACATCTTTCAGAGCTCACTGACAGTAGCTCAGCCATCACATCTGCCATATCCAAGGATGTGGTTCATTGAAGCCAGGGGCTTTGAACTCATCAAAGACAAGCAAATGGGTCTCACAAGCTACTTAATGATCTAGGGTACAAACTCCCTAGGGCAGATAGGTGGTACAGAGGATAGAGTGCAGAACCTGGAGTCAAGAAAACTCATCTTCTACACCACAAATCTGACCTCAGACACACTAGCTGTGTCACTCTGGGCAAGTCTATCTGCCTCAGTTTCCTCATCTGTAAAATGAGCTGAAGAAGGAAACGGCAAACCACTAGAGTGTCTTTGCCAAGAAAACCCCCGATGGGGTCATAGAGAGTCAGATGCTGGAAACAAAAACAACAGTCCAGGTTGAGCAGGCTGCATTCTCTCCCTCATCAACTAGGGAATTATTTCATGGCTCTGTGCTGGCACTGTTTACAGCTGAGGATTCAAGTGCAAAATTTGATGAAATTCACATGCACAGAATGTCTTCAGAAACATTCCAAAATAAAGGGCAAGGCTCTGAGCTTCTGGCAGGAACTCATCTCAAGAGCCGAACTGAATACTTAAACAAGTTCCCCTCTGCCAACTGCTTGGAAGTTGAAATAGATTGTGTTTAGATATACTACAAATAAGTTGATGAACTATTAAAAAATAGTCTATCTTACAGAAATTTTTGAAACTGGGGCTTAACAGGATTCTTACAGTGAAAAGTCAGATTCCATTCAGGCTGTGAAGTCTGAAACAGAAAGGAAGTGAACACAGGTGTCTTTTTTAGACTTGTAGGACTAAAATAAGAAACTGATAGGTTATAGTTGAACATACTGTTAGAACTAAATTATGATCTTCTGAAGCATGTGTCAAAACTGAAATATGAATGTGAAACTCTAACATATTATGAGAATGAAAAACGATGGCAAATTTACATCTGCATTAGATGAGTATATAGATTATGGGTGATTTTGAAGACAAAGTCTGATCTACTTAAAACTGATACTAGACAAGCTTCAGTATTATTTGAATTGGAGCACAAGTTTTCTTCAACTTCAGAAAAATGGAATGATATACTTTAATATAAAGTTGAGGTTATGAATCCTTAAACTAGCATAAACTACCTCATTAAATACTATGACTAAATCACCCAATGATGACTGTTATTTTGGTTGGACATATAACATTTAAATTTTATTGTAAGATCCTATAAAAGAATTTTAATCAATCTGTTCCACAAACATTATCCTAGGAAACAAGATTTTTATCACTGCCAGAATAACAAAGTTTTATGTGGAATAATTTGTATGGTTATTTCTAACACCCTTTTTAAAAAAATCTACATTGTATAAGCAACTGTCATTCTACCAATATGAAACTTCACTCTGCTCAAGAAGCAATTGCTAATAGCAATAACAGATCTTTTATAAAAGGATTACTATTGACTCTGAAACAAGCTTTTAAGCAAGGGCTAGTTTGAAACCCCAGTAACCAATACATAATCACAATCAATAAATTGTTGAAGACCAGTCTCTAGTTGAACATCTAAGGATAGAACCTCTACTGACAGGGTTGAGAGTTACAAATGGTTCATCACTGCAATGTACAATTTAACTTCTAAAATGACTACAATTAAGCCAAATGAAAGAATGTATGCAAAGCACTTTGCAAACTTTTAAGTGCCATATAAATGCTGGCTATTATTAAGCAGGTCAAATATCTCTTTAAAGAAAACCTTCCCTTTAAGTATAAGCCAAAGGACAAAGGATGTCCCCAACTCAGTCAAACCCCTTTATTAGTCTCAAACACCTTGATTTCCTGTCCATTTCATCAATATCAACTTACAGCTGGCAGAAAAAATGGAATAAAGTACACTATGCTTAGAAAAAGGAATTTATCTTTCAATTAAATTACTGACATGCAACAATAAAATAAATAACAGAGAAAGGTCTCAGATCTTCACACAATAGCTACTGTGCTCTATTATACCAAGCTCAGCAAAAATGGCTGTTTGACTTGAGGACTGGACTAGAGCTCTGAATGAAGTTTTTTATCCATACATCTACTAGACAGCCAATCAACCAGACACAAGATGACAAAATATTCATTTCAACGACAAGTGTGGTAAGAATTTTTTTAGTTGCCTGAAGAGATCAAATTTCTGCTTAACTCTGGTTACTAATTTTAGAAGCACCTTACTTGCTAATTAAAGGCTGAATTCAGTGCCACTTTCACAATATGGTAAATGTATTTGGCTCCAGTCTTTAACAAGCAGCCTGACCTATCACCTAGGTCCATGCCAGTAAAAATATGCAATTATTAATACTGGTTTCCTGATTCATGCCAGCAAACATTTCTCACAAACAGCCTGTCATGAAATTAGGTCCTGTTATTACATCAACATACCAATGGCTGCAGGTCGCCATTATCCCCATTCCATTCCAACTGCTCCCAAAGATATTTTAAATATTTAGATGTTTCCCTCCGTGCAGAGCAAAGATCACTAATCACAGAATTAAGAGATTTAGGATGATCCTTCCCAGATTATTCCTCAGAAAATAAAGATTCCTGTCAAACTGATGCTGAACCAAGAATTCTGCTTTTAATTATTCTATTTAGAAGGAAGGAAAGGAAGATGGAAACGATTTTTAAGACCTTTATTGTTACTTTTTCAACTACTGCATGCATAAATACATTGTGTCTACAACTAGACTGAAAGCAGACCTACTTCTAAACTTGCTGGAAAGTGAAATCAGAGAGCAGCTGCAACATTTACAGCCTAAACTTGCAGAGATGTACAAATAAAAAGGAGGTAAGCCATCCCAGCCAAAACAACTTGTGTCTGAGCCTGACACTGACTAGACCGTATCACTGCTTTACAGTGAAACACCTGAATATTAAACCCAGCCTTTGTATAAAGTAGAAGAAGCAACTGTGGGGTTTTTTTCTTTTTCACTTATTATAAGAAAGTATCAAAGGCCTAAAGACTGGAGGACAACTACTACAACTAAGTCCGTTGTTGCTGAAGAAGACCATGCCATCAGAGAAATGATGACCTGCCTTGCATTTGACTTTGTTTTGAGTGAGGGAGGGCTGTGCAAGAGGTCACCAGCCTCACTTTTTCCTCCTGAGCCATCTGGATCCAGTCACCAGATATTCATCAGGATGACGAGAAATGGCCCAGGGTGCAATGGGAGACTTTGGCCCCTTTAGGAATATAAATAGGCAGTTTTCAAAGGAAGATATGAAAGGGTATCAATAAGTCACATGAAAAAATTCTCTCACTAAGCATTAGAGAAATGCAAATGAAAACAACTCCAAGGTACCACTTCATGCCTATCAGATTGGCTAGGCTAACAAGAGTAAAATGACAGGTGCTAAAGGGAATGTACCCTAGGTACACTAATGCACTGTTGGTAAAGTTGTAAACTAATTCAAAAATTCTGGAAAGCAATTTGGACCTATGCCTAAAAAGCTATTAAATTGTTCATACCCTTTGATCCAGCAATACTGTTAATATGTCTATATCCCAAAGAGATCACACAAAGAGGAAAAGGATCCATATGGACAAAAATATTTATAGCAACTCTTTTCACGGAGGCAAAGAACTGGACACTGAGCAGGTACCCATTGGGTGAGGAATGACAACAAATTATTATATATGAATATGATGGAATACCACTGTGCTGTAAAAGATAATGAAGAGGAAGGTTTTAGAAAAACCTGTGAAGACACATGAACTGATGCACAGCGAAATGAGCAGAACTAGGAGAATAATTTATATGATAACAGTATCATAAAGAGAACTGTGAAATACTTAGGAATTCTGATCAACACAATGACCAACCACAATTCCAAAGAACTCATGATGAAACATGCTGTCCACCACCAGATCAAGAACAGCATATTCTCATTTCTTTTAAAAAAAGAAATTTATTTGGACATGACTAATGTGAGAATTTGTTTTGCATGACTATGTACATTTATAATGGATTTTGCTTGTCTTGCCTTCTCAATATGTAAAAGAGGAGGAGAAAGGAAAAGAATTTGGAGCTGAAAATAAAATAAAATTAAATTGAATTTTAAAATTGAATTGCAGTAGTTAGTGCTCTTCTTAGAAACTATCTTGTATGTATTTTGCTTAGGTTTTTTATTTACCTATGTGTGTGTATATTTACTTATCTGTCCATATAAACAACTTGACCACAAGGACTTTTCAGTGTTATCTTTGGGTCCCTAACATAGTAGTCCCTAACCTGGCACACAGTAGGCACTTAATAATTGCTTGCTGATTAATAAAATGCTTACTGAACTGAATATTGTTCAGCAGCTAGCTACTCAATATCAAAGTTGGGTTTTGAAACAACATGCAGACCTGACAACTATTAACTCAGTTTATACAGTAGCATTTATTTAGTGAAGGTCAATGAATGACCAATGCTCAGCTGGACAAAAGGGAAAACAATATTAGCCCAAACTGATAATCCATTAAGCCTTTAGTAAGCAAAAAAAAATTTTTTTTAATATTAAGGCTAATACCAGTAAAGCATTTATTCACTGGGCTAAATTCCTTTTTTATCTGTATTCCTTAGCCTGCTCTAGATGGCTAATTATCTAATGAAAGGCTATATAACTGATTCACACATGGAAACACTTTTCTAAGATGGGAGCTCAGATGAAGGATACAACATAGAGAATCCTTAGAGACACATAAAGAATATAAACTTTCATTGTCAGTGGCTGCTTTGTGAATTTCAAGTTCAAGCCCATCCCTTAACAGATGCCTTTCTATAAACCACTCTCAAAAAGAAGGATATCTAGGGCTTGGTTGTTTTTTGTTTTAAATCACATAATTAGGCAATCTTCATTAGAACGTCCATCTAAATTCTTTCCTTAGGATTCATGCATTTTCTCAGACATTGGGTAGATGTAAAGAAACCAGACAATGCTCATTAGAGAAAGAAAATATAAGATATAAGAAACTGAGAAATGGAATTCTATTTCTTAAAATTGGGAAATGTGGATAGTTTCTTCAGCACATAAAAAGGTGTGGAGAGGGTCTAGGTTTCACATGATTTGTGGGGGGTGGGATCTAGAATTATGATTTATTGGTGTTAGGAAATGCCCAATGTAGAACTTCCCTCCAACACTACAGATCAGCAATGTGTCAGAGATGACAACATCATGCTATTTACTACAGCAAAGTTTATGAAAATCAATGAGCTAAAAAATTTTAATTTATAAACCTAGGGAAAAGGAAGAATAGCATGTTTGTCTCAAATATGCAAAGTAGAAAACAAACCCAGTAAGAAAATTGAAAAAATGATTGGAAACAAAACTGATGAACTTCATTGCACAAAAACAAAAGGATTTTGCACAAGAAAATATATTACCTTTAAAAGAATGAGAATGGGGCAAAATATTTATAGTAAATGGGGTGGATAAAAAAGATATGGACATACCTCCATACCCTTTGAACCAGAGGCTCAATTACTGGGCTTATATCTCCAGGAAGCCAGAAGAAGAAAGTCCCCACAGACATCAAAATATTTAGGGCAGAACTTTTTGTGATAGCTAAGAAATGGAAACAAAGGAGATGCCCATCAATTAGGGAATGACTAAACAAACTGTGATATGTGAATATAATGGAATGTTCCTGTGCTGTGAGAAATGATGTGTGATGAATACAGAGAAGCAAGGATCTCTATAAACTGATGCAGTGAAGTAAGCAGAGCCAAGAAAACAATATACATAGTAACTAGAACGTAAGTGTAGAGAATCATGTACCCCCCAAAAAAATCAAGAGTAAATATAACCGAACTATAAAGATCTTGCAGGACTTGAATGAAGAGGTATGAAAGGACATCCCTTAATGGAGGTGGGAAGTCCACTGCACATGTTTTCAGACTTTTTCAATGTACTGATCAGCTATGCTGATTTTTTTTTCCTCCCTCAAAAATATTACTTATCATATGAAATGGCTGTAAGAAACAGAAGATATGAATAAAAACTTATTTTTAAAAATTTAAGAGGGACAGTTATACTTATTAGAGCAATATGTACTTCTCATAGGACAGGAAAATATCTTAAAAGAAAAAATACACACAATAACCACATTAAAAGCTGTTCAAATTCTCAAATAGAGAAAGGCAAATCAAAACAACCTCAAAATGCCACTTTCATAGACAAAAATAGAAATGAAAGATAAAATTTATTCTTCGCAGGGGCTGTAGAAAAATGGGCCACGTATTATTTTTGCTGGGAGTTGAAGACTGGTGCAAATATTTTTCAGAACAATCTGCTAGTATATAATAATAATATAATAATAAGCTATAAAAGTGAAACTTCTCTGACCCACTGCTCTCATTGCTGGGACTATACCTATAAAATATCACTAAGGAAATAAAGGACTTGTCTATATAAAAACTGATGCAATCAGGTAAGCTCTAAAACTAGGCTCTAAGAAAGAGGAGAAAGGGATAGAAACCAATCCAAAAGAAACCCAAAGCATCCCTTAGCCCCCTACTTATGGCACATGTTAGCTAGGTCATTCTGGTTATCTACTGTGCAAGGTGACATCAATAATCTGTTGACTTCTGCTCCGTTTAATCACAACAAATAAAAGAGCAATGGCAATGTTTTACATCTGAGCAGTCTGCTTCTACAACAAGAGGAGAAAAAATAGCATCCAAACATTTGGAAGTAATAGCAAGTTAATGTATGCACATGCCTTTGAGAGCTGTGAAAGCTGATCACTGGCACATCCAAGTTTGTAAAACTTAATCCCAAAACCCAAGAAAGAGAATTTTCAATAGATGGTGAGGAGCTATAAAGAGCTGCAATGTGGAAGCCGAGAGGGAACCGTGCGTGACTTGTGATCAGGGAGCCCTCACCAGCCACAGGACTGGAGGCAAATCCTCTCAATTATCTGAGCCTCAGTCTCCTCATTTATAAAAAGCAGATAATAATATCTGCACTATTTACTTCCTTGGGCTGTTTGGAAGAGAAATGAGATGATGTCTGTGAAAGCACGGTGGGATCATCAACTGATAAACGTAAACTATCATCTTATTTATAATATAGTATATTACTATTCAGAAATGTAGAAAGCCCATACATTCAATGATGATTACAGCTGTATAGCTTACCTCTCTGTAAGCTGTCAAGAAAATCCACCTGCTTATCTAGAAGCAAGGCAGCCAGGCACAGGAGAGAGAGAGAGCTGGCCTCACAGCCAGGAATCCCGGAACTCAAGTACTACCTGTGACAGATGACTAGGCACACCCCTGGCAATGTTCAAGGTGTTCCTTAGATTATAAATTGTAGAGAACGTGCACTGGTTGATGGAGTTTCCTCTGATCAAAGTTCCCTTGTATCAAAGAAATCATACGTCCATTCCTTATCCCTATACAGACCTCAAATTAGACTTATAAAATGATCTACACAGTTACTATAAGCACAGAAAAGGAAAAGAAAAGCCAAGGGCTTCTACAGTAGATTCTTCCTTGAAGACTTATATAAAGACAGAGGCAAGAATTGCACAAAATCCAAAAGGTATGAATGTGCTACTGTGGTGCTTAAAAAGGACTGAGAGACAATTTCTGGGAAATCGTTTTTTTAAGTATTTAATTAAAGGATGGTTATTTGGCTGTCCAAATACCAAAGACAATCAAGGGGGAGGGAGCTTACATCATAAGTCCATGGCAAGAACGATATTCCCAAGAACGGCAATCAACTCTGATTAAAGATAGAATGAGGGACTGGATCTGAACTCAGATTATGTCATTTACTTCTAAATTAGCCCCAGCCTTGGGCTATCTATTCAAAGAATTTATCCCCACCAAAGCCAGAGTAGAGCTCAAGGGCTTCTCCACCTGGGTGGGGTCTGGATGGAGGAGGTTGTTCAACCTTCAGAGACTGAAGTTTTGAAAAGAGGATCAAACGAGGATGAAAGATAAAGATAAAATTGGCTATTCATTATTTCTCTCACTGTGGCCTCTGCCAGTGACACGAGAGCTCAAATCAATGAGATGGCAAAAGCTTCAAGGCATTAACAATATAACAAGGGCAGAAAACACAATTCATAATAGTGAAAAAAGTGCCACATGTCATGACACAAGAATGACCTATATAAAGACAATGTCTAAATGACCAACAGCAACAACAAAAAAGAACTAGTCAAGGGACTTTGAGAGTCGTAAAGGAACAGGGAGATCAACTAGTCCTTGCTTTGTTGATAAGGGACCTGAGACACAGCAGTAGTAATAAGTAGAGTCAGAATGCTCTGTCACACACACACACACACACACACACACACACACACTGCATGCTGCCTTTTGGTCACAAGTGCCAATACCTTAAATGTTGGCTACACTCAGGTCTCTTACTCCATGGGCACCTGCTCCACTGGCAATTCAGATACTCCTGTGAAAGGCTTTGGACTTGGAGGCTCAGAATCACAGTTAAAGGAGCAGAAGGTCATCTAGTCCAACGTCTAGACAAGAATTCCTGCTACAACATCCCAGGCAGTCAGCCATCTAACTTTCACTTGAAGACCTGATGGAAGTGACTACTTCCTGAGGCAGCCCAAGCCATTGTTGGAAAGCTCTAAATATTAGAAATCTTTTCCTTAAATCGAGCCAAAATCTACCCCTAGCAATTTCCATCTATTTGCTTACGTTTGGCTTTCTGGGGCCAAGAAGAATAAATTTAATCCCTCTTCCATGACAACTCTTCAAATACTCAAAAACAGTTACCATGTCTCTCTTGAATATCTTCTCCAAGTTAAATATCTCTAGTTCTCTCAACTGATCTTTATGCGGCATAGTCTCCACTCACCTCATCATCCTGATCACTCTCCCTTGGACATGTTCCAACTTCACAATGGCCTAATTAAACTGTGGCACCCAAAAATGAACACAATACTCCAGATTTTATATAACCAAAGAAGAGGACCTTCTTCATTCCAAACACTGGACCTATTTTAATGTAGTCTAAGTTTACATGAGCTTTTTTGGGCTTCCATGTCACAATGCTGATCACTACTCAAACTGTATCCCTCCAACATCCTGAGGTCTTTTCCAGGAACCTAGGCATGTCTTGTCCACTGGCACTTGATTTTTTTGAAGCCAAGTGTGCCATAGTGGATAAAGTGCTAGGCCCAGAGGCAAGAAGACTCATATTCCTGAGTTCAAATCTGGCCTCACATACTTACTAGCTGTGTGACTCTAGGCAAGTCATTTAACCCCATTTTCCTTACTTTCTTCATCTGTAAAATAAGCTGGAGAAGGAAATGGCAAACCACTTCAGTATCTTTGCCAAGAAAACCCCAAATGGGGTCACGAAGTCAGACATGACTGAAATAACTGAACAACAAAATAGGACTTTATGCTTATCCCTAATTAAATTTCATCCTATTAACTGGGGTCCATTTATCTAACCTGTTGAGATCTTTTTTTTAGAACATGATTCTGTTGTCCAATACAGAAGCTCTCAGATCCCACCTTTATGTCATTTGTTAAGCTAATATGCCAGTCACATCTTCATCTAAATCACTGACAAAAACATTGATCAGAACAGGACCAAGGACAGAGCCCTGCAGCACTTTCCTCTGAGGTTACATCAATCAATATTCCTTGGGTTCAATCAATTTTGATTTCACTTAAATGTAGACCATAATTTAACATCTAAATTTCATCTTCATATTGTTCACAATGTCAAATTTCTTGCTAAATTCCAGTGATGCCACAGTACTCAACAGTATTGCATTAATCTGTCACAATCCACTAATCCTATAGAACCGCAGTTTCCTTTAAGTAAACTTCCTAACAGTGAAAAGATTTGAAACGATGCAATAGCTAAAGGAGGACATGAAATTTCTATTCTACTGGCTTAATAGACTCCAGGCTAAAGGCAAAAGGACAGACTCAACTATTTCCCAAAATTCTTTCTATGTCTATAATTTATATGTGAAATTATAGGTACTACTAATGTTAACAAATGTAGAATAAACTTCGGGTTACTTACATTTTTCTTTAAATAAAAATTTAATTTAAAATTTTCAACTAGAGTACACAATCAATGTTAAATTATTCATGCTAACATAGAAGGGAGAGGATAATTTTCATATGGGTAATCCAATTTTGAATTATTTAACAGCTTTGGAATGAAGACAGTCACACTTTAATCACTTTAGTGCCCAGTACAAATCAACAAGTAGAGTTCAAAAAGAAAATCATAGATAACTAAAAGCTGACTATAGGTTAAATTATTCAATTTCACTGATGTAAATACTGGCTCTACAAGTACAAATCCCAATTGCTCTGTAATTTAGCCAACAGTACTCTAGAATGACCATAACCAAATGGGGCCAAACTGGCAATAAGCTTCTCTGAACTGCACTAGGCAATATAGACATCTTCAATTCAAAACCTTCCTTCCATGTGACCATGGACAAGATACAACCTCTCATTCTCTACTTCTTCTGTAAAATGGAAATAAAATACCTAGATCCTGCCTTACAAAGCTGTTGCAATGTTCAAATAAAATAACCTATGATGCTATAAAAATGAATGTTATTAATCAATAGCTAGGCTGGCCCTCAGACAACTAACAAATACAGTTTGTCTGTCATCCAAGGGATTATATTATTCAGGTATTTCATAAGAATATATAGATAGTGGATTTAGGACAAATGCACAGTTCTTGTAAAGGTTAGGAACTTACCAAAGTCTAAAATACCATTTCCTGCTCTTGAGTACTACAGTGATGGGCAGCCCCAAGATTCCCCTTTTTCTCTTAGTTGCTGACTGTATCCACTCCAGGAGACTGGTTAAACTAAGAAAGTCAACTTCATCTATGACTCATATTTACTATGCTTTTATATGGCCCCAAGGGATCCCATCAGAATCCTTTTATTGAGAAAGGCAGGCAATAAAGAAAGAAAATAACCAATCATTTTTTAACTTCATATTCAAAGTATTTATAGAAGTACTTTCTGCAGTAAAAGAAATGGGAAGAAAGTAGACACCCACCAACTGGGAAATCGCTAAACAAATGGTGGCACCATAATGGAATATTGCTGTGCTATATGGAACCACAAGCATGGATCAACTTTCATGAATCAAAGCAAGGTAAAATAAGTAGTGTCAGGAAAATAGCCAATGACTATTACATCATTACAACAAGGTACAGCTAGGTCCAGTTTAGTGCAAACAATGGGTCCTGTTTAGTGGTCACATTCTTACAATTCATTCTGTGCATTTCCACTGGGCTGGAATTCATTACCATATTTTACACAATGTAAACAGAAAAGAACCACAAAATAATCAAAATCTAATGTTTCAAAATTATAAAGAAAAAGCTTGGTCCCTCAAGAAGCTAACAAGTTCCCCTCTCCCTCCTTTGCTGAGGGCAGGCTCCATGGTGGGAAACATTACATCTGTAAGATTTTTCCAAAATGTTCTTCAACTTCACTTAATCTTTTTCTCTTCTTTTCTTTTCTTCAAAATTCCTTGTCATAACAGACAAATCTCTAGAAGGGAGGAGAAGAAGAATGCAAGGGGAAATCTAGGCATTATGAAAACAGGTGATAGTAACAAAAACCTATTTTTTGAAATTTATTTTTAAAAAGATAATGGAAGCAAAGAATAATAGAGGTTCTTGCATTATTTGTTCTTTGGCTAACTAGGCAAACTGAGGCCTATGAGAGCTCAAGAATACCTTCGACACTCACTCCACTCAACTAAGATTTACCAACAATAAGCTTCTCTTTAACACTTCTAGAATGAAATGTTATTCACACATCCCTGTGCATTACTTTAATCAGCAGTCTCCTAACACTAGCTCTGGACGATGGGTACGAGAAAAGGACTACTGAAAAAAGAGGCAGGAAGGGGGTTCCCAGAGGGATATAGGAAAGTGACAACAATTTACCATAGGTGTTTATGCCAAAATTAAGATAAGAACTGAGGACTATTTTGGAAGGCCACACCCCTGGCCTCTCCCTGACAAACCTAGGTTATAGAACTTGGAGCTGGAAGGGACCTTTGATGTCATCTCGGAAATGGATGCTTAACCTCTTTTTGGGTCACTGACCCTCTGGTATGTCTAATGAAGCCTACGGACACCTTTTCAGAACTCACAGAATAAAGTACATAAGGTTATACAAAGGAAGCCAATTCTACTGAAATAAAGATGTCCCTCTCTTTTTTTTTATTTCACCCAAAGTCACAGACACCTGGCAATCTCTCCAAGGACACTTGATATATTAAGAGCCCTTACAGTAAGACCAACCCCTCCATTTTACAGATGAGGAAATTGAGGCATAGAGAAGAGAAATAACTGTTCCCATGGTTACCTAGTTTTAGAGGAAATATCTGAACTGAATTTCTGACTGCAAACGCATTGCTCCATTACACTACTGCTCCCTATTCGACTTTATCTCATAGGAAGACAAGGATGTAAGGAAAGAGAAAACACTTGTAGGCCTGTTCTGCTTCTTCTGCCTCCTTCATCAACATGTTATTTGAGGGACTGTACTATTCCTGGAACCTGCAGAGCCACTACCCCAGTTTACCAAGAATCTACTGTCATTTACACAGCAAGTTTTGGCTGATTGGAGAAGGAACAAGAACATGGTTTTTCTGGCATGTGGGGAGGGCCAGGTAGCCACAGAGTATTGCAGGAAGGGCATGAAGAATAGCGAGAAGGAGGGAGGATTCTGGAAGGCAAGAGAATGAAACATACAAAAATATGAGATTACCAAATTTCACAATTTTACCTAGGCCAGTCACTTTCTTCAAAAGTCTAAGTCAGTTGCTATTTCAATTAAAAATACATGCAAGTAAAAAAGAGTGTGGTACCAAAGGTTCAAATTCTGGCTGTGCTGTTTATTATGTTTTCCCTTGGGCAAGTTACAATGTCTCTGGGTTCTCCATTTTATCATCTGCAAAATGAAAGATATGAACTAGGCTACAGTTAAATTCCCCTAGTAGCTCTAAATCAGTGATGAATCTTGGTTTCATCTTCCTTGGCTCCCTGAAGTCCCTACAATTATATTAGAGCTGACTGATGACTAAAAAGACCCCAGGAAGGGCTAAGTGACAGTGGGGTGACTTCTAGTCATTCACAACTCAATGAGAGACCATAGGAAAATAATTTCATAAAAGTATGCCAAGAAAAGTGGGGTGAAGCAGAAGGCACTGAGTTCAAATATGGCCTCAGACACTTACTAGCTGTATGACCCTGGGCAAGTCACTTAACCCTATCTACCTCAGCTCCTCATCTGCAAAATGAGCTGCAGAATGAAATGGCAAACCACTCCAGGATCTCTGCCAAGAAAACCTCAAATGCAGTCACAAAGAATCAGTCAGAACCAAAAAATGACAGAACAAGAATGGGGCTTTCCCTTACAACATAGACTACAATCCCATGTGTATGACAAGCAAATACTGGGCTAACGGAGGGAAAGAAGAGTTGATGGCCCTTAGCTCCTAGAACATCCAGAGTATGGGGAGGCTTTGCATGAGAAGCCTAAGTTACAAATGCAAGGGTTTTCAAATAGTTATCAAATTAGTTCCCTACAGTTGACTCTAGAAACATTTGATTATGTGATAGAATCAATTAGTCATGGGTATGAATTGATACCACTTATTTCTAATAACCATTCCAAGCAAAGATAATATATTTCACCAAAATTTGTCAGATAAATTTTGTTATAAAATACCATTTCATTATAAATCAAAAATGTGTACACTTAGCCTTCCAAGTTTGCTGCTCACATACAATGGCTATCTAATTCAACTAATGTTGAATTTCAATTTAACTAAGTGCCTACTACAGCTAAGCTACTAGAATGAGTTATATACAGAATAATTAACCTGTAGTCTGAAAGAACTGGGTTCAAATCTCATCATCTGACACATAGCAGATTTCAACGAGGCAAGTTATAATTTCTCAGAGTCTCAGTGGTATCAGTGGCTCTCAAAGTGTGGTCCAGGAACCGTGGAGGTCCCTGAGAGCCTTGCATGGGGTCTGAAAAATCAAAACTATTTTCATAAAAAATATTAAGATGTTTCCATTTCTACTACTGCAAATACCAATACATATAACCTAGTTAAACAAAAACTTTTTAGTGCGTCCTCAATAATTTTAAGAGTGTAAAAGGATTCCAAGATTAAAAAGTTTGAGAATCATTGCTTTGTATTGTTAATTACAGAGAACGGCTCTCATTGAAATGGCAGGATGTCTACTAGGCTATGTAGGAACACACAGACCAAAAACAAATCAATCTCAGCCTTCAAGAAGTATGTACAGGCGTGAATACAGCATACACACACTTCAATATTATATAAGCTGATTCCTAAAAGAAAAAAATACTAACCATCAGGGGAATCAGTGTGTGTGTATTCGTCCTTCATTGCCAAAGAAGACTACACCATCAGAGAAATAATGATGACTTGCACTTGACTTTGTTTTGAGTGAGGGAGGGCTGTGCAGGTCACCAGCCTCATTTCTCCTCCAGAGCCATCTGAATCCAGTGACCAGATATTCATCAGGATGACTGGAGATGACCCAGGATGAGGCAATTGGGGTTAAGTGACTTGCCCAAGGTCACACAGCTAGTGAGTGTCAAGTGTCTGAGGTGAGATTTGAACTAAGGTCCTCCTGACTCCTGCACTGGTGCTCTATCCACTGTACCACCTAGCTGCCCCAGGGGGATCAGTAAAGGTTTCAAAGAAGAGGTAGTATCTGAGAACTGAGCCTCAAAAAAAAAAAAGACAAATATTGTAAGATGAGAAGGGGAGTGTATAAAAGGCAAAAGGAAAGGAGAGGTGGAGACACGGTGTGGTGAGTTTCAGAGCACAGCTGACATTACCATTTGGCTGAAATTTATATCAATTTAATTCAACAAATATTAGGTGCCTACTCCATGACAAAGCAACAGCCAAACACTAGAGACACAGTCTCTTTCAGTGGGGGTGGGGGGAGTTGGTGGATGTAAGAATATTGGGAAGGACAATAGTACAAAGGTAAGTAAATACAAAGTAATTTCAAGAGCATGAGAGAGAGCTAGCCACTAGGGGAGGCATGGGTGGGGTTAAGGAAAAGCCTCATATGGGAGATAGCAGCAGAGGTGAGTTTTAGAGGGAGTCAGGAATTCCATGAGGCAGAGATGAGGAAGGAGAACATTCTAAGAAGGGAGAACAACCCTGAGCAAAATCAGTGAATTCCGAGTTTCTGAAGAAGAATTGTAGAAGGAACAATGATCACTTATCTTGGAAATATGAATCCAAGGACTTAGCTTTTCAATATGCCTGTTAAGTAAAATGAACTCACTTGAATAAATTTCTTAATACCCATCACAGAGCATTTATGTTTCTGCTGCAGACATACAAAAGAAATGATGATTTTAGAGACATTGACTATTTTTGACTATGCCTTATTTTTTACCTTGGAAATTTTCAGCAGCTATCCCAAAATAGCAAAAAATACTCATCTGAAGGCAGAAACAGAGAGATCAGTGCCTTCTCTGGCAACAGCACATATCCTAAAATTAGAAACATATATTATTCCTTAGAATTTGAAAATCCTACTGCTGATGAGTCAGAATATATACCTAACTTCTCCTACCTTGTCAGATTACTACAGTTAGTAGAAATTGTGGTGTTTGTAAATTGCCACTAGGATACTGGAATTCTCAATACTGTCAGGATACAGAAATCAAGTGCAATCTATGATCAAAGAACAGGTTAGTCTACCACCTAGAAGAAAAGGTAAACAGCATGAGGAATACCTCCTCGTTCTTCAGATTATCAGGCAGAAGGTGTTCCTTCTGTATAAAATGGAAGAAAGGAGCAGAGGGGGATCTCAGTCTAAATCAGGAGGATGGAAAATGAGTAAAAAATATAAGAAAAGAAAGGGAAAGAAAAGAAAGCACTGAACATTTGGAAATAAATGAAAGCAAGGAAGCTCTTTCCATGGGGGAGAGTAGCAGGGCTTCAGAGAAGGAAGCAGCTGCCTGCATTCCAAAGAATAATGTTATGGATTCACAGATGCCCTCAAGAGAGAAATTATCCAGTAAGGGTCAGAGAAAGGAGAGGAGCCAGGAGTTGTCACCTATGCTGAGCAATAGGGAGGCTGCTTGCTATGCATCCATTTAATAGTAACAAGAGAGCAGCCAGCTATCTTCCAGGGACATCTCTCCAGAATCTGACAAACCCAAGGACTACTAACCAATTCTGGTGATTCAAACGATATGTTGAGAAGAAATCAAGTCAGTGCTGCTGTGTAATAATGGCTGAATAAAAAAGAATTTAAAGAAACAATGAAAGACCTGTCTAAACAGAAGCCGAATAAAATAAGCAAAATATACACAACTACTTCAACATAAATTTTAAAAACACTTAAAGGAAGTCAAACTCTAAGTAACTATGAAAAAACCAATTCCAAGAACAGGTAATGAAGCGTACCTCCCTCTGTTGAGAAATGAAGATGGGAATTATGAAAGGAGTATGTTGCATATACTGGGCAGCTAGATGGTACAGTGGCTGGAACATCAGGTCTGAAGTCATCAAGATCCAAGTTTAAATCCATACTCACTAAATGTGTGACCCTGGGGAAGTCACTTCACCTGTTTGCCTCAGTTTTCTCCTCTGTAAAATGGGGACAATAATAGCACTGACCTCCCTGGGTTATTATGAGATCAGACGGGGTAATTGTAAAGCACCCAGCACACTGCAAGACATACAGTAAGCAATCAGTCAACAAACATTTCTTAAGCTCCTACTATGTACTAGGCACTGTGCTAAGTGCCAGGGTCTCAAAAAGAAGCAAAAGACAGTCTTTGACCTCAAGGGGGTCAATCTAAACCCCCTTGCATGTTGCAAACATGCAAACAAATATATACAAAGCAAGCTATATACAAGATAAATAAATGATAAATGGAGGAAGGCACTAGAATTAAGAGGGCAGTGAGAAAGGCCTCTTAATTATCATTGTACATGGTCAAATGCATCCCTTGAAACAGGTATCTCAGACACTAGCAGCATAACCTTAGACAAGTCACGTAACCACTGTCTGCCTCAGTTTCCTCAATTGTAAAACTGGAATAATAATAGCACCTACTTCACAGAGTTGTTGTGAGGAGCTGAGGAGATAATATTTGTGTCTAGCACGCAATAAGAATTACCTACGTGCTAATTACTGTTATTACTATTAGATCCCATAGCCTAAAATTCTTCAGGGGCATTAGCCCAAGATGGATAGGAAGCTCTCTCTCATAAATGCTGAAGACCTGAGGAGAAACAGTTCTGACTAGGAGGGACAGGGGAAGCTAGGCAAATAGACAAGTATGGAAGCATTCAGAACTCAACCAACATAGATTAGTTTTAAGACTTATATAAAAGATGAAGGAAAGGCAAGTAAGTACCTGAAAGTGAACACAAAAGCATAGCATAATCCTTCAAACCCAGAGTAAGGACCACTGCAGCTACAGCTCCTGAGTAATGCTTAAAAAAGAAAGAAAAAAAGAAAAAGCCAGTTTGGTTCTATTAGAGAAAAGAGGACCAAATAAGGGAAAGACAGTACTACTGCTTGGGATGGATGGCATAATGATAAAAGGTGAGAGAACAGCAGACAGAATTCAACTCACTTTACTTCTCTTTTCTCTACCAGAGAGAATGCTCTTTGAACTTGAAAGGACACATATGGCTCAGAAAGATGATAAAAGAACCTACTTTCCCCAGAGGACTACACATTATCAGGCCCAAATACACAATTATCTCAGGGAAATAAAAGAATGTGTGAGTTCTGCTACTAAACCACTGTCAGTGATCTCTGAAAGATCACAGAGGGCTGGAGAGAGGCTAGAGAAATTAAGAGGGAAAATGATTCAATTCTCAAAAAAAGGGAATAAAGTGAAGTCTGTAAACTAGAGGCCAGTGAACTTAACTTTGAATCATGGGGGGAAAAAACAGAGCCTCTTGTTAATGAGACAGCTTTATGAAGAGCTAGCTTAGCGTCAAGAACAAATCAGACTGAACTTGCCTCATTTGTTCTCTTGACATTTACAAAACAGGCAGATCGGAGGAATGCCCGATGGTTTACCTAGATTTTAGCAAAGCTTTCGACAAAGGCTCTCATGCTAGCCTTATGGGAAAAAAAAGAAGGGGTGTAGTCCTAACCAGCCTAGATATATAGAATCAGGAAGTGTAACCTGAAGGACCCAGAGTTGCCATTCAAGACTAGATGTCAACTAGAAAAGCAGATGGCAGAGTGCCCCAGGAACCTTTCCTTTGCCCTGTGTTGTTTAACTGTTCATCACTAACTTGGATAAATGCATACATGGCATGTTTATCTGATTTGCAAGGATAGCTAACACAGGGGCATATCATCCTGTATATGACAGTCCAAAAAAAGGTAGTACAAAGGATAATGTTCAGGAATAGCAAGGTGGCATTCCCACTCCACGTGCACTCTGCCCTGGTTAGATCATTCCCATAGGCACTGTCTTCAATTCTGGAAACCACTTTTAAGGAAGGACCATAACAGACTGGAGAACATCCAAAAAAAGAGCAACCAGGATGTCAAAGGGAATTGACACCAGGCCATCTAAGGGTCCCTTCAAGGACCTGGAGATGTTTGCTTAGGGAAAAAAAGTCTTAACAGGGAGTCACAACAGTTGTCCTGGGGCTTGGAGCGGAAGAGGGGATGAGGCTTTTCTACTTGGCCTCAGAAGGAAGAACAAAAAACAATGAGTCACCGTCACAAAGAGGTACCTTTCCACTTGAAAGAAAAACTTTGTCTCACAGGTGTCCAAAATGGCAAGGGCTGCCTTAGGAACTGAGGGAATTCCCTCACTAGAGAGCTCTTGAACCAAAGGCAGATGACTGAATATTGTATGATGCCCACATATCGCAGAAAGGATTCTGTAAAATATAGACGGAAATGAGGGAGACCAAAAATTCATTCATGGCTAAGACTACCTAAAGGATCTCCCCAGAATCCAGCCTTCCAGTGAAAGGAAAAGTGGAAGCTAGTACTGAGGGCAAGTCAGAGAATAGAGATCCTCCATTTTTAGAAATGATATGGGTCATTTCCCTTCTTCCGTTTAAACGTTATTCATGAGAACTGAAGCTTATTTCAAGGGAGGCTATGACTTTGACTTAGATTATGGTAGCTGGGCTTAGTAAACACCACTAAAGCCACTTTCCCAACGAGTCATTCGGTGGAAAGTTACAACGGTGGAAAATTGTCCATACAGTAAGCCATGGATTTCATTTCCTACAACCTGACAATATTTATAAAACATTTAAGTCCTATCATTCTCTCCCCCTCCCCGCTATGGGTCACACTTTGTTAGCTGCTGTTGCTACAGATAATTGGAAGTATGCTTAAAACTTCAGAAGTGTGAGAGGAAACAAAATAAGAAGATTTCATTAAAAAAACGTTTTCTACATAGCAGGAGTTTAGTAAAACTAATGACCCTATGGAACTACTTCTTTCCTTAGTATTAAGAATGGACATTAGGGTCATGGAATCTTTGCCCTATGAAACACCTTACAAATCATCTAACCCAATGGTCCCCCTTTCTGCACACAAGGAAACAGACACAAAGAGGTAAAGTAATATGACCAAGGTGGTAAGAAACCAGATTGTGGAAGAGCTAAAACTAAAAACCAAATTTATAGCAAAAGGCAGCCAAGTGGTACAATGGAAAGTGTGCTGGACCTAGAGTCAGGAAGTCCCTGGTTCAAATACAGCCTCAGGTTATTCACCAGCTGGGTGACTATAAATCAAGTCACTTAATCTGTCTGCCTCATCTTCCCAATTTAAGAAATGGGCATAATAAGAGTTCCAGGGGTTATCATAAATGTATATAATATTTGTAAGGCACCTTGTGAATCTTAAAGCACTATACAAATACTAGCTATTATGACAACCCAGTTCAGTCCTTTTTTCCATTACTTTTTCTACTACCAACATTTGAACACGGCAGTGAAAGACATTAAACATTACAAGGTGAGCTACTGTCATCTTACAGAAATAATCCCAAATCTGTACTCAGTTATACAGTGGCAGCTAACTGAGTGGACAGAGTGCTGGGCCCGGAGGCAGGAAGCCCTGAGTTCCAATCCAGCCTCACTTACTAGCTCTGTGCTCCTTGACAAGTCTCTTAACCCTGTTTGCCTGTTTCCTCATCTGTCAAATGAGTTGGAGAAGGAAATGACAAACCCCTCCAGTATCTTTGCCAAGAAAACCCTACATGGTTTCCACAAAGAGTCAGAAATGACTGAAATGACTCACCAACAAAGCTGCTTGACCGCATAGCTCAGAAACATGGCGCAGATGCTCTAGAAGCTCCAGCCAAATGTTTTTTATGTTGGCCCAAGTCTCCTGGTAGCATACATTATTCACTATGACTCCTATCTTCAGAATGGATATTGTTATTGTAATCATAACTGCCCAGATTTAAAAATATCTCTACTTTAAACAGCCAGATAACTTATCTGAGAAAGAGCACATCCAGAATTTTTCAGTCTGGTATTTGTTGGAAAAGTCAACCTATTCCATGAGGTAATCTCCAAATAACTGAAAATGAAGTGACAATTTGTTCCTAGTCTCAATTGGTCTAGGTCAACACTCATCTGAATCTTATTTACTATTACATGTATATACTCTTCATTGCACAAGCTCATGGTTGCTCAAGATGGTTCAGTTTGATAATACGTTGGTTTTAGACCAGTAAAATGGCTGAGGAGCTCTAAAACAGCCCAGACATCTCTTTAATTCACTCTGTATGGCACTAACCAATTGGTGTTTCACTAAGGTAGGGCACTGGCTCTCCAACATGCATCCTAAAAATAATTTTCATGTGTAGCAATGGCTCGGGTGAATTTCTCCACTCTTCTTTCTCAATTCTTGACCAAGCCAATGAAATAGTTTTGGTTTTGAGGTTTTGGGTTGTTATTTTATTTTATTGAGATTCTAAACAGAAAGAGAAGGTTAGGTTGGTGTGTGTTTGTGGTTGTATGTGTCTTTTTATTTTCATGCTTTTAAGCTTTATGGCTGGAAGTCCAAAAGTAAAGGAAAATAATAGTCTATCTGTTCTCATGGAAAGTTCACAACCCGAGAGTGGATAATACAGAGTTAGAACACAGTGCTGATGAGGGCACAAAGTTATTAAGGCCTATTCACCTTAGCTTTCCTAAGGGAGCAATTCAATATCCAAAGGCTATACCTCCAAACACAAGTCCAAACACAACCCAATATATAATGGTCAGCACTCCTAGAAAATAAGTCATGTTCTCCTAATAGCACATGAATATTGCTATATGAAATGCATACATTTAGTACACTTTAATGGGGTATTTTAGGGTTTTTTTTTTAAATAAACATGTACTCATAGGATTTTGTGGGATTTTTAGAAAGAGTTAGATGAGATAATTTCAGATGAGAAACTAACACCCCTGGAGAAATACCTTACTGAAAGCACAAAGTAGTATGACCAAGAAATGAACCCAGGTCTTCTCATTCCACATCCAGTTCTCTTTTCACTATTAGTTTTAATTTTCTTCTAAAACGGTAAAGAAAAAAGCAGCAGCCTTCTTTTCCGTTCCTACTCTGAATGGAATGGACATGCTCCATTCTAATGGACTTAGACACACTGAGATCAATCAAAGGAAAAGCAGCTCTGACAAACCACGTGCACCCCTGCATGACAAGGAGGTGCCAGGTCACCCCAGGAGTCCTAGTGATTGAGAGGTACAGACTTAAAATGGAAGTGGCACTTTCCTCCTCTGCCTCCTTTTTAAAAAGCCATCTGAATCAATGCTGTTCTCCAGGTTTCCAGAGTCTCATTCTGTACTTTCAGCCTGCCTACGATTAAGAATTGAAACTAAATGCCAAAGGAATACAGTGTATGTAGGTTGGTTGAACATTAGGATAGATTGGCAAGGAAATTTATGCAATCTCTTTCCTTAAAGGTCTTTACGCAGGAAATGTGCAATGGAATAATGGAAAGAAGGCTCCACTGCTACTCAGACTGGACCTGAGTTTGAATTCTACCTCACACACTAACTAGTTATCTGACCAGGAGAAAGTCATTTAAATTATTTAAGCCTCAGTTTCTTCAACTGAGAAAAAGAGAATACCCACAATTCAAACCTCGTATTTGCTTGGTCGAACATTACTGAGTCTTTTAAATTCCTCTAATGCTGATGTAACACAGAAATTCACCCTACTATCATTCACTTGACAGAGATTAATGAAGAAGTTTGGTCATGTTTGGCTAGAATACCTTAGTTTAATAAGAAAAAAACTCCCAATCTTTCTCTTTGTCTCCTGACACAAAATTCAAGGAGTCCAAGATCTTTATTAAAGAGTTATTCATTAGGCAAATTAAAACAGACATAAAACTGTATAACCAGTAGACTTCCAAATGTCTTTCTTTTAATCAAAATTTGGCTTACATTTCTTTGCACTAAAAAAAGACATTACTAGCAAGAAGATGTGAAATATTGCATTTCCAGATACTCTCCTATTGTTAATTTAGTAAGGGGCCCTCAGAGGTGGAACGAAAGTGAGATGAAGGTTCACAACCCCAAATAGACTTATTCCATATCCAGCTCTCTTTTCGCTATTAGTTTTAATTTTCTTCTAAAACTGTAAAGAAATCCTCAATAATCTTTAATACTGGGCAACCCAACACTCAGAGTGAGTGAGTGAGAGTGTGTGTGTGTGTGTGTGTGTGTGTGTGTGTGTGTGTGACAGAGAGAGAGCAAGCAGAGTGGGGGGGGCGGTGTGCATGCATGCATACGTGCGTGTATGTGTGTGTGCATGTGTGTAGTTATACAGGTCAAATCCAAAACTTCTTAATTGTGCTAGAATGTGATCAAATCAAATGTTTGGGCTCCAAAAGTTTATTATAAAGAAATTGCCATTAATATGTAAAAGGGCAAAGACACATATGGGTTCATGTACATAGACAACATTGCTACTACATGCTAGCAACAGCTCAGCATCCTTCAGCTTGCTGGCTCTGCTTCACAGCACTGGGCCCCATCACCAGGCTTTTCATCTTTTCAGACTCTGTACTTCCTAGCTCCCTGAGGTATGTCATGCAATAAGAAGGGGACTGTATGAGGAAATGTCAAACTAGTGATTTTTTCCTACTACAATATGAACTTGAATATCAAAAATACATGAAGTCATTTTTGAGATTGAAAATAGGCTTCATGTCTTCAATTTTACACCAGTAAAGAGGTTTCCCAAACCCTATTTATGCTAGAGGCAAGCAATCTACACCCAAGCCATGGGGTAAAGGTTCTTTCTACATAAGAGTCCACAATTATTTGGGGATCAAATTCATTTAAGAATTGCTGATCTAATGAAATAGCTTTAGGATAGTGCAGCATTATTAATTATATAAAATCAATATGAAGAAACTTTTAAAGTGACATTTAATTTGAAGATAACTTTTAAATGAACCTAATTCCCACATGTAATCACATAAGTGAATTGTGGCTATTAAAGGAGCATGGGACACATCTAGTTCTTCTAACATCTCTGGCCAAAGGTTTCCAAGTGAAACTTCCCTGATCTATAAAGTCATATCTGATATAAGTGGTACAAAGTTTTCAAGGGGGTCAAATTCAGCAACTACGTCCTGGTTTAAAATGCTTGTGTGCTGGCCTTGTCACCCTAAAAAGAAAAAAAAGAAAGGTAAAAAACTCCAATGTGCAAATGAAAATGGCTATAAAATATAATGCTACTTTAACATAATTCTTATCTTTTTATGCCATGCCACAACTAAAATATGACAAGACTAGAAATAATGTATTTTCTACTTCTAAACCCTTAAGAAAAAATAAACAACCCTCACAACTTTGGAATTAGCACAAATTCACATATTCCCCCAACAAGAAAGAAAAACTTGCAAGTAAAATAACCCTAAATTTTAAAACTGGTAATATGCAACCGACTCCGCCTTGCTTACCAATGAGTACTTTACCTAAAATCTTATCAGAAAACTAGATTATTTTGTGAGTGTGGTTCAAAAGTCACAACTAGAAGGAAGGAAAAATAAATAAATAAACAGAAAACCAAACAAACAAATAAATAAAAGGAAATGTCATTGATCTAAAGAGGGATAGAATTAAAACATAGTATCAGATACAAGTATGCAAAGCACAATACCTAAAACTAATGAAAATCATACAAGATTTGGAGTCAGAATGGAATGGAATGGAAAAGCATTTATTAAATGCTGTCTTTGTGCCAAACACTCAACTAAGCAGAAATGCAAGACAGGGAGCCCACGTTTCTAACTCTAGAAAGAAGATACTCTTGGCTGGGTTACTCAGGGGCCTTGGGGAAGTCATCTAATTTCCTGAGCCTCGACAGTACATTAAGACAAAAAGCACTTCATTTAGAGATTTCCAGAGGACCAGGGTTCAAATCCCCTTATTGTTTGACTTACTGTCTATGGCCTTAAGGAAGTCACCTGGCCTCTCTGGACCAAGCAATATGCTAAGCGCTTTACAGTTATGATCCCATCTGATTCTCACAGCAACCCTGGAAAGTAAGGGCCATTATTGTCCCTATTACTGATCAGGAAACTGAGGCAAAGAAAGGGTCTGAAACTGAACTTGAACTGAGGGTCTTCCTCACTCCAGTGCCACCAAGCTGCTTCTGAAGGCTTCATCCAGTTCTAAATCCTCTGAATTATGAAATAAAACTGTCAAAACAGGGATTTTTCCCCCCAGAGAAAAAAGAAAAAAACTGCAATATATATGCCACACTGCAAAACACAGTAATAAATTAACAACTGAGTCCTCTGAGACACTGCTGCCTCTCCCCATGCTTCTGTGCACACCCTACTCTGAACGCTCTTACTTCCCCCTGCTATTTTTTACTGCTCCATTAGAAATACTATTGAAATTACAGCTGCAAAGGGATTGAGGAAAAGGACAAGTAAATAAATATTCCTCCTCCTCCTTGTCCCTGAGCACTGGAGTAAAGAACCAAAGAGAAGTAACAAGAGGCCTCCTCCTGCAAAGGCACAACAGAAGATACACCCTTTACTATGATGGGACTGATTTGTTAAATAGACGTACCAGAAGCTTAAATATCCAAATAAGCACTATTCCAGTCAGAGAACTTTTCATCCTTTGAGAGTGGATGTGATTTCTATAAACAGCCAAAAAGCCTTTTGAAGCCAATTCTGATTAATTAATTGGGTGATCAAGCTAAGTTATATCCTTTGGGATAAAACACTAGGTTTAACTATAAAGGAATGAGACTAATATGTGTGGTTCAGGAGCTGGTTCAAAAGCAATTCAAAAAAAGAAACTCCAAAAACTTTTTGCGGCGTTTCTCTATTTACACTCCCAAGGTGAATTTAAAAAAAAAAAAAAAGCAAAGCACTCATTTGCATAAAGGAGTTGGGACATTTTTTTTTTTAAGCTGGCCCTGGAGTCAGGAAGCCCTAAGTTCAAATCCAGCTTCAGACACTCACTAGCTATATTCTCTTCGGCAAGTCTTTTAACCCTGTTTGCCTCAGTTTCCTCTTCAGTAAAATGATCTGGACAAGAGAAGGGCAAACCACTCAATATTTTTGCCAAAAAACAAAGAACCAATGAGATCACAGAGTCATAAATGACTGAACAACAAGAAAAAGTCTCATTACTTTCTAAGAAATCATCTGCATTTTATTCCTTAAAAAACCTTAAGCACCCCTTCTTCCCACTCTCAAACTCAAGACCAAATCCTGCTAATTCTTCAACAATTTCTGACCTACTCCTCTTCCATTTTCACATCACTATCCTTATCTAGGCCCTCGTTACTTTGTGTCAACTCTCCTCCAGAGTTGTTCTCACTGCCCCTACTCCATTCATTCTGTAAATAAATACATAGTGAACTCTTAACCATGTGCAAGGCATTGATGAGGTGCTGAGGGAAATACAAAGTCACATGAAGTATACACACAGTCCCAGCTGTCCAAAAGCTTACAATCTAGTTGGGAAGAAAGGCCATGCACACAGATACAACAGGTGATTCAGTGCATAACCACTGAGATCCTCTAGGCTCTCTATTCACAACTGTGATACTAAATAGCTAACAAATTATAGGCTTACAAAGCATTATCAACAGAGCCTCTGAGACACTGCTGCCCCTCTCCATACTTCTGCATCCATTCTTTGGAGCACACGCTACTCTGAACACTATTATCACATTTGATTCCAATACCTGACCTTCCCAACCCACCAAAAGGTGCTCAATCAATGCCTGTAAGTTCCTAAACACCTCAGCTTTCACATGAGTTTCTTCCACAGTCGTAAATGAAGTTGATCCATCTCTATTTCAAATAACATATAGTTTTAACACTATATTCCCGAACATGTTTTACTATCAACAGCTTTTCATATAATCTGTTCTCTGAATACAATTTGGGATCATTGGATTTACACATTCCAAGTCTTTTGTTGTTTGCTATTGAGTATCTTAAAGCAAAATCATTTGTGCAAATGTTGAACTTAGGAATGAAAAAAATCACCTGAGCATGAATAGTAATAATATCAAGATGTGATTTCTCATAATGAATCTCTTTACTGTTACCAGTGTGATTTTTATATAGTCAGTACTTGTTATCTAGGAATCCACCTGAGAGCTGAATCCACCTGAACCTCTGATTACTGGAACTTGTTATTTAAGACTTTATGGGACTGTAACTGATATTATTGTGAGTCTGACTCCAGGTATGATCATCAAGGAATGCTACTGAGCCAGTGATTCACAATGCCAGCAGTCCTCGGGGATTTTACATCCATGAACTACAGGTGGATTTCTCCTGGGAAAGGCTGAGGGGTAACAGGTGAAGATAGGATTCTTCTCCTGACTCAATTTTCCCAATATCACATCTCTTGAAAGGAAAATATCCCACCTGGCTGACTTTAAGCCTGACTCAATGCAGCTGTCTATATAACTTTTCCCGGAACTGATATAAAGTTAGGGAAGCATTATTCCTTTATAGTTATGTTCCTACTCTTCTTTTACATCAAATTTCTATAATCATGTCAGATGACCAGGGTGAACACAATCTTATAAACTAATACTGGAGAATATCTGAATTACTATAATAAGATACAAGTATAAGATCTGAGCTATTTGGTCTAGAATTTTCATCCTTTCTCTATTCCAAACAACTATTTAGCCTTGACATCTGTTACTAGTTATATATTCTTATTTAAGTTAAGACCCTTTAAATTCTCCTAATGGTATGGGGAAAAGTAGGCAAGTGATACAAAGATTTGTGAAACCAGACTATGAGTTTGTTATCTAGTGAATAACATAACTGTCTCAGTTCTGTGTTAATGAAAGGAACACCAGGACAATTAGTTATCTTGGAAGAATGGCTTGTGGTCTAGCTTGTAATTAAGGCATCCACTTTTGTTAGGGGTTATTCAATTGAATACAAGTTGAAAATGTTTTATTATAAATAACTTACTTGATATACACTATTTTGAAATTTATTATTCAACGTATTTATGTTTCCCATTCCAGAACCTTTTGTTACAACTAAAGTTAATCTGGCAACTTTTAAATGAATTCATTTTTGTATTAGAGTTCATCTTATAAAAAGTATTGTTATTAATTCCTTAGAAGAATCTCATCCTCCTAATGGGGGAATAAATAATGCCAAGCATAAAAATTGAGTTTTAATGTTCTGTTTATATCTGTTTCTCTCATATGCAAACACACACACACAACTGGCCAACCTAAAAATGTAAATTCCCTGGTCTAAAATATTCTGAATTTGATTTTCCATGAAGAGACATTAAGATTTGAGCCAACTTTCATTATCTGACCTGATTATGATCAAAGTAAATTCAAGATTGTGCTAATACCAATTTCGTAAGAGATTTTTAACAGAGAAAGAGGATCCCTACAAGAGACCTGAGTCTAAGACAGTCAGCTGGAAAATGCCCTGAGATCATACCCAGACCAGAGAGCTGCATCAGATGGCGTCCCAAGAATTAGACAGCTGTAGGAGGTGCAATTTTTTTTTTTTACTGTTCACATTTTCCCCGTGAGCCTTTTACCTTTTATCTCAGTTCCATCACCTCTTTCCCTTTTCCTCCTCACACTGTTATCCATCATAAGCCCCACAGTTAAGAACCCTTGATAAAGTGTTTGTGGTATCAGTCAGTGATCCATTTAGGAGACTCAATTAGAATCAAATAGAGGAATATGAGAAATGAATATTTCTCTCATATTTAATAACTAATTATTGTATTAGGACCAAGTTTTTTTTCTCTTTTCAACCTCCTCATCCA
This sequence comes from Potorous gilbertii, assembly GCA_028658325.1. Classification (NCBI taxonomy): domain Eukaryota; kingdom Metazoa; phylum Chordata; class Mammalia; order Diprotodontia; family Potoroidae; genus Potorous; species Potorous gilbertii. The sequence continues at coordinate 504,556,189 of CM053769.1, read as the reverse complement.
CAAACCAACCAGTGTGGGAAATCTCTCTTACCAGGCCAAGGCCAAATCAGACAGTAAAAGAAATTCTAAGTTTGGGCTAATAAAAAAAAACTACATTCCCTAAAATACTACATTCTCTCCTGTTAGCTTGTTTACATTCTTTCACACTGTTGCAAAATGTAGGCCTGGAGTAATGCTATGAAATAATGAAGTGTATTGATTTTAAGTTAGGTATCCTATGAAGTTCCTGTGACTACCTAAGAATGTACTCATTTCTGTGTCCTTAAAATTATAATCAATACTGGCTCCATACAGTATATATAGAACATGAAGCCAAGCATTTTAAAAGAAAGCTGGGACTCTTGTTTCATTGATACGCTAAGAGTTTGTGTCTAAATAAGGTCTTCACCTCAGGAACTCTGGCTTAGTACACATATGATACCACTTAAAGCTTCCCATTTATGCTGCTGCTGTGTAGAATGGTTTAAATTCGGGAATCACCAATGAACTGCCCTGCACATATCAGGCACTTAATGTTTACTGATCTGAATAGACATAGGAGGACTCCCAGCAACTAACGGGACAGTCCTGCCCTAACTAAAGCAGCATCAAGGGCTGTGGGGCAGTCTTGACCCCAACTGTGGGTAAGTATCCCCCATTAGATTAGTAATCAAAGCCCCACCCAGATCCTAGGCTTCTCAACCTACCTACCCTCCCTAAGCTCCCTCAGCATTTGTAGGGCTGTTCACAAACATACACCCCCTCAGTAGAGGAGTTTATTAATTTTTGTCCAGAGTGGTTTTTCACAGGAAGCAGAAGCCCAAACTACCCTTCCTTGACCCAAGAGACAGCAAAGTGTGAAAATGGTTATGGAACCCTGGCCTCATCAGTCACTGTTGCCTGTGTGTCATCCAGCCAACAGACCTCCCCCTGTTCTCCCTTCCTCAGTGGGCTCAGCCTCCCACAGCGATCTCTTTAGGAATTAGTCACGGCCCCTGGAAAAACCAAATCGCTAGCTTAGAGAGTGGACTGCTCTCCCCTCCAGAACCTAAGGGATCCCTTCCTTCCTGCTCTCAGGGAATCTAGCTGGTCATTCCCACAGGCCTCTCCAGGCAGCTCCATCTTGCTTCCTGCCAGGAGGAGGAGGAGGAACCGTGGGAGGGACCCGAGTCTGGGAAAGGCCAGTGAGGGGGAGGAAGCAGTCTGACAGCAGGTAAAAGGGAGCCTGGACAAGAAGATTTAAAATATAGGGGGGAATGTCGGAACGGGGGCTGGCTCCATACTCAACACTGACTCAATACTGGGATGTACATATTCCCAAAGTAGGAAGAGACGTGAAACTGACTCAGGAATGTTGGGGGGAGGGGAGAGACGACAAGAGAGGGAAAGAGAAGAGGGAAGAAGAGGGAAGGGAAGGGGAAAAGGGAGGGAAGAAGGGGAAGGAAAAGTGAGGGAGAGGGGCAAGGGGAGGCGAGGAAGAAGGGAGAGGAAGGGAGAAGTGGAGGGAGGGAGAAGGAGGAGACCTGGGTGGGAAGACACAGAAGCAACGAACACCAGGGATGGCCCCGGAGGTGGCTCAGCATAAAGGGGAAAGTGAGGCAGGTTGGACAAAGGATCCCTAAGGGCGGGCGGCCTCTAGGAGGGGGTGGAGTGCGACTACGGGGTTTCCCAGTAAGTTTGGTGGCCGGACCGAGGTCGGGGGCCTCGCAGGACCCGGGACACGAAGGGTTAATGAGCAGGCGCCCGAGCCGGGCGGAGGCTGCCGGGCTGGGGCAGGGCAGGGGCAGGGGGTGGGGGGGGGCCGAGTCCCGGGAGGATGGGGGGGTCTCGGGCGCTCCGGGGCACCAGGGGCTCTCCTTCCCTCCCTCCCGCCCCAGCCGGGCCGGCGCTCACCCGGACCAGGTTGCTGACTGCCGCCTGCACGGCGGCCACGGGCGCGGTGAGGTCAGGGATGGCTTTGCCGTCCACCTCGCCCTCCTCGTGCATGATCACCAGGTGAGAGATCTGCTGCGCCACCGGCTCCAGGATGCTCTCGATCGTACGCGTGTGAAACACCGGCATGGTGGCGGCGGGCGGGGCGGCGAGCCGCGGGCTAGGGAGACGGAGACCGGCCGGCGGGCGGCGATGAACCAGAGGCGCGACAGCGGCCGGAGACGGCGAGCTAGGCTACGACTGCCGACTCCGGGCTTCCCTCGGCGTAACCCACCTCGAGGCCGCCCCGCCCCTCGCGTCGCCGAGCCCAATCGCGGCTCCGCGCAGACCGGGATGGCCGCTCTCATTGGGCCTCCTGAGAGCAACTCCGCCCTCCTTCCCGCTACGGCCGCTGCCCCTCTCCTCGGCCCCGCCCTCGGGAATGGGGGCGGGGCGGGGCTGAGGATTGGGGCTGCGCCGCAGGGATTGAGGCCGGATTCCCGAGCTCCGGCGAGGGGGCGCGCCTTATAAGGGCATAGTGGGAGCGGAGCGCCCAAGGAGACTCTTGGCCCCCGCCCCCTGGAGGCCCCGCCCCCTGCCCCTTCCCTAGAAGCGGGGCTGTGGAGCTGCCGCGGCTCCATGCCTGGCAAGCTGGGCTGTGTGCTCCGACTACGCCCTCTCCCACTGAATGGTCTTCACTACCCGGCTCCTCCTCGTAGATGGGGAAGATCAATTACCAAATCTGTAAAATAAGGTCACTGGTCAGCCTAGTGTGCTGCATAGAATGCCCGACCCGGAGTCCTAGAGACACCTCGGTTTGAATGCGCCGTCAGACACCCCCCCTTTTAAATCTGTCACTTGCCTCAGTCTCTTCATCTGTAAAATAGGCAGAAACAGCTAGATGGTACAGCGGAGACAGTTGGGAACTTGGAGCAAGGAAGACCTGCGTACCTCAGACACTTATTACCCGAGTAAATCACTTATCCTCCATTTGTCTGTTTCCTCATTTGTAAATGGGGTAACATCTCACAGGGTGTTGTGAGTCAAAATACATGAAGCGATTTTGGTTCTTTAAAGTTCTAGCATTTTAAATGTCAAATATTATTCGATAATATCTAAAGCCCCTTCAACCTCTAATGACCTCAAACTAAGTATGGCAAAAAGAGCTTCCCAATTTCCCTTTTGCTTAACGGACAAGACTCATCCACTTGGTTTTCCCCATGTGAATCATGAAGCTCTTTTGGTGATTATAGTTCTTATTTAGGAGACTCTTCAAGAATTAAGGATGCCCTCTGCAAACAGCATTTGGACCTCACCATCTGTAGGAAATCCCGTGTCCAATTTGAATCTGGGATGGACATCATCCATAACGTTGGTGGGCACACATCTCTTTGTTTTTTGTCCTAGTCTCAGTCTCTTGATATTAATCACTGAACAAAATTACCTCCCTTGCTACATCTGTAGAGGATTCCATGTGGTTTTTAACACATGCATTGGCAACACTTTATAAAGATATGGTATGTAAAGTGCTGCAAGAGTGGTATTTGAAGTCTGAGTACTCAGGTTGATGTCTCCTCTCTTTGCACTTTTTACATGTATGACCTTGGACTTAACTTACTTTGATCTCAGTTTCCTCATTAGTAAAATAAACAAGTTGGATTAGATTTCCTCTAAGGTCCCTCCCAGCTCTAAATCTATGATCCTATGCAAAAAATTCTTTGAAACCTCCCCATTCTCTTATTTAAAGGATTCTCATAGAAATGGGGAAGTGGGCACATGACCAAATAGTTACTCATATTCTCCCATCTGTTTACATAAGGATGTTGAAGCTCGGCAGGGGCATTGATTCACCTAAGCTCTCCTGTGGAATCAAAAATGGAAGCAGACTTTGAACCCAAGTCTCTTCTAAACTTCTCCCTAAGGAGCTCTGATATGCACCTCCCCCTGTTGGTTTGTGAGTTGTGTGATGTAATGTCATGCCAGATCTATTTCCAGGGACTCCTCCACAGCCTGTCAACAGACACACCTCTAGACACAGGCCCACGTTTCTTGCCCCCATTAGGTGAACCTCCGACATACAAAAGTATTTTCATTCTCCCTGATTCATCACAGATTCCCCTTCTCTGACAGTTTTCCCTACCAGGAAGGGTTTTTCTCTCCCCCTCCCAATAAAGGCTGACACAAGCTCCCCTTTCTCCACCCTAGGAAACCATACCATTTACCACGGGTGTGGCTGCAAGAGTAACCACTTCCCTTTTCACTTTAAAGACAGGTTTTAACCTTAAAGATGAGATCATCTTGTACTCTCCTTTTCCTAATCTCCCCATCCTCCTGCCTCATTTTACTAAGTGGAGTTTTCCTGCCCCTTTATTGAAAATAATTTGTAAATACAACTATCTTGGCATGTGCCATTTTGATCATTTAAAATGTACAAGGAAGAAATATGTTCCAGGAATGTATTCATGGTTCCTTTTTCGGTTCTACAGAGAATAAACATTTCATGATTTCTTAATTCCCACAAGTTCATCCTGATAGGTCAGATGCACTTCTTAATCTTCCCTGACCATTTTAATAATGACTTTGGAGATCCCCTTTGGGTTAGGAGACAGGAAAATTTCTAAACAGACAGATAAGTCCTCCAATTTTTCCTAAGGCTCTTGCTCCCATCAAAATTACCAGGTCAATGAGTTTAGCCTCAAGGTCCAACTAAGAGAGTTAAATTAAATTAGTTGCATGATTAATATATTAACTGAATTATATTAATTGCAATAATATAATTAATTATCAGTAAATTAATTGATGTTAAAATGTGTTTTAATGTGATAAGGCTTTAATGGACAACCCCTGTCTCCCCTCCCCTCCCAGACTACCCTTTCAATATAATACTGGCCTTTAATGTGAGACTCTAATGAGGAAGTAATGTTGAAATTTCAAGCTCTGTGAAAGAACAAAAGAAATATTTTGGGGGACTAGGAGTCTTTCATTTCCCCCAAATCATATCCCTTGGGTGGTTGGCTGCCTAATCCATCAATGAATAAAGGCGAAGTTGTCTCCAATGAACATAAGGAGGGAAAGTAATGGAAAGTTCACTAGACTGAGATTCTCCAGGCCAGAGGCTGAGTTATGGCTGTGCTGCTTATTACCCATAGGCCCTTGGGCAAGTTGTATAATAATAATACTTGCTTTAAATTGTATAATTTTTTTTTCACATTTTACAAACTGCCTTTGCAAACATTATCTCCCTTTAGCCTAACAGTGCCTTAGTATGTGGAGGACTCAAATTGAGTTTATTGAAATAAATTAACTACAACCACTGGGGTAGGTTGGGTAAAATAACTATTTTCATTATCTCCATTTCACAGATAAAGAAAAGTGAGGCTCCAGATAGATTAAGTGACTTGCCACATGTCCCAGCAAATGGTAGAGATCAGAGGGAGGCAATGTAAGGAGGGAACAAATGAGGTTGCCTTATGGAGAGGATCTCTTCAGCTCTAACCCTATGACTCTCTGCTCCTGCTAAAGCTACTTGCAGCCAGCATAGTTGTTAGGGGCAGAACAGTCAAAATGCTGATATTGATCCTTATTTCAGCCCTTTAAATACCAGAAAAATAGAGCACCTGGGAGAGAAAGAAAAACCAACAACCAAAAGATGGGACCCTGGAGGTAAGGGAAGCCCTTTGGCTATAGTCCTCTGAAGCCCTCAGGGTATTTGTTCTTGCATTTTGCTGTAAAATCTTTCCTGAAGATAGAGTTCAAATCTAACCTCAGATACTTACTAGTTTTGTGACCCTGGGCAAGTCACTCTCTCTACCTCAGTTTCTTCAGGTGCAAAATGGCAGTCATAATAGCACCTGCCCCCAGGGGTTGTTGGGAGGATCAAATCAGATGATATTTATAAAGCCTTTAGCACAATGACTAGAACAAAGTAGAAGTGAAATAAATTTCATATTTCCTTTCATTTGTGTCCTTTTAAAATATATTATGCATTATTTTTACTGCACATGGCTTGTTCATCTCTATTTGCTTGTTGTCTACCCCCACGAGATTGTAAGGTCCTTGAGGACTGGGACTGTCTTCTGCCTCTTTTTGTATCACCAGGACTTAGTAACAGTGCCTGGCACATAGTAGGGGCTTAATAAAGGTTTATTGACTGACATTTGTGACTGAGTTTGCAAAAGTCTAGACATAAATACCATGACTGGGGTTCTTGGACGAAGAGTCCTTGGATAGATGTCTGGAGGTCTATGAATTTAGATGGGCAGCTAGGTGGCACAGTGGATAGAGTGCTGGGACTGAAGTCACAAAGACTCATCTTCCTAAATTCAAATTTGGCCTCAGACACTTACAAGCTGTGGGACCCTGGGCAAGTCACTCAACCCGATATACCTCAGTTCCTTATCTGAAAAATGAACTGGAGAAGAAAATGGCAAACCACTTCAGTATCTCTGCCAAGAAAGCTCCAGATTTGGTCACAAAGACACAACTGAGAAATGTCTGAACAATAACATGAACTTTTTCCCCCTCAACATAAACTTAAATGAGAAAAAATTTATATCTTTATTTCAAAATAATTGATTTTCTTTTTAATCCAATGTTTTTTAATTTTCTGCATTTTAAAACATCACTCTGAAAAAGGTCTATAGCCTTCACCAAACTGTCAAAGATGATCCATGGCAAAAAAAATTGACTTAAGTTTCCCAGAAAAGATTCATACTCTACTTTTAAAAAACGTATCCATACATTTTGTGTTATCACAACAGTCACTTCCCAACAAGTGCCTAAAGATCCTTGCAGAGTACATGAAATCCCCCCCACCCATGGTTTATCTATCATTAGCAGAAAGAAGGGATATATCTTTTAACTTTGAATATATGGCACTAACAAGGATAATCCCATTTGCCCAGAATTTTCTTACCCTTACAGGTTGGCATATATCACTTTGGGCATTGTGTCTGTCATGTCTGCCCTTATTCCCTTCACCCTTCATCATTTCATAAAAGTCTTCCCTTATTATTCTGAATTTTTTATATTTGTCATTCCTTGTGGCACATTAATAATCCACTCCGTTAACTTAATTTATTCTGACATTTCCCAGTCATTGGAAACTGAGTTTATGCTTTGTTTCTAGCTTTTTGTCTTGTCAGGGCCTTTTAACATAACTTCTCTCCTTGGAAGAGTGCTGTTGTTCAGTACTGTCAGACTCTTCATGACCCTATTTGGGGGTTTTCTTAAAGATTCTGGAGTGGTTTGTGTTTTCCTTCTCCAGTTCATTTTACAGACAAGAAACTGAGGTAAAAGGGGTTAAATGACTTACCCAGGGTTACACAGCTAGTAAGTGTCAGAGATTGGATTTGAACTCAAAGATCTTCCTGAATCCAGGTCAGCACTCTATCCACTGGGCCATCTAGTTACTTCAGGAAAGGTACTGGGAGGGGCTGATTAATTTGTGATATAATTAAATGGAATTAGCCCACATCCTCTAGTTGCTAAGTCCAGGGTTCTTTCCACTGAACTACACACTACTATTTGCTCATCTTTACATAAGTGATGGAGTGAGGCTCTCACCCCTCCAAAGACTCCGGGCTCACACAGATCAGGGCCAGTTCTGGGCACTGACCCACAAAGGGTCATTTTCTTTCTTTGACGAATATAGTTTAGGTATAGCTCAGGTCAAGATTTTCCCAGAATGGGTAAAAGAGGTCCCCAGCTCCCGCACAAGCCCTTAAGGTAATAAATGAAAACCATATATGGGACAACCTTTATTTTACTCCATTGTAAATGTAGAAGACAGAAAGGACTCACAGGAGCTCATAAATAGGTACAGAAAACAGAAACTCATGAATTCCAATGATATTTTTGTGCTAATGAACAATTAGGGGAAATTAGGTGGCATGCCAAGCCTGGAATCCAAAAGATCTGGCTTCAGCCTCATATACTAGCTATATGACCCTGGGCAAGTCACTTAACCCTGTTTATCTCAGTGTCCTCATCTGTAAAATGAAATGGAGAAAGAAATGGCAAACCTTTCCAGTATCTTTGCCAAGAAAACCCCAAATGGAATCATGATTGAACAAAGTGAACAAGTAGTATAATTTCCCTTTGCACCTGTACTGTCTGAATCATTCATTGTAAAAATAAAAAAGGGAGGTAAAAATGGTTTTTGGCTAACTTAAGTTACAAGTCATCTTTACTCTCACTTCAAGGGTTCATGTCAACTATCCTCTTCTTTCTCCAAGAAGGACTATATTCAGGAATAACTTGATAATTCTCTAATTTTTCTATTGAGGGCAAAGCTCAGAAACTACATATTCATTCCTCTTTCTTTTTTCAAGTAGGATGCATTGACAACAAATTCCCCACTTGGCCAACTGGACAAGCACATGTCTGCTTCTGCAGTTTGTTTCGGAAGTAATTCAGGTCTCTGGTCTTGACTGTGCTCAGAAAATTGTGGACAAACGTGATTCTCATGGGCTCTTGCCACAAGGCAATATTTACTGGTTCCTGAGAATGAGATACTTAGTACACATGAAGTCTCCCCTACCCTGGGCCCTAGAGGTGCTCTGTTATACTACAATCCATCCTCTGAGCAGGGAAAAGGCAGGTTTTGAGAGCAGTATTGTATTGTCTTTTATAGGAAAGCCAAAGGAACAGCTCTTTTTACAAGAGCTATCCTCCTGATTCTCAGACAGCCAATCATCTTGGGACAGCTTCGATCCTTAAAGTCTAACGAGGAGGTATGTGTCCTCTTAGCAAAGAACCAATATTCATATCTATATTCCATAGAAGGGAATCCCCATTAGGTACAGAATGTCCTTCAGAGACATTATCATACATACGTGATGGGCCAGAAGTCTCATTAACCTTGAAGGACTTCTGTAGAGAAGTAGTAGCCATGAGAGACTGGTGGGAAATCATAATGATGTACCCTTCTACACCATGGGGAACTTGGAGCAGCATGATGATCCAGAAAGCTGTTGCTCAACCAACAGCTATAAACACCAGCCATGAAAATGATCAGATCAGGAGTAGAGAAGAGTTGTTGACTTGATGCAAGTGGGAGATAGAGAAGCAGGAACCAAGTAGAGGAAGAAAAAGACTATCAGGCTAGAACAGTAAGTTACACTTGGTGAGATGACCTGAGACTACTACCTCTTTCCCTGGAGTGGGGATCATTTTCATTTATCTATCCAACACTCTCTTCCTATCTTCCCTTCCCATCCAAGGGTATGACTAGGAGAAAATCCTTTGTTTCCCCCTACTTGGCTGCCAATTAAAGCAGCCAAATCTGCTGTGTGGAACTTCTATTCATATAATTGCTGAGTTTCATCGATATACTATTTGCAGTTGTGTTGGAAATTTGAGGTCCATAGATCATGAGTCCTATTTGCTATGAATGTGTAGAACAGGACTGAAAAGGTAGAGTTTAACCCAAAAGGAGAAAAGAGATGTTTACTGCAGCTCAAATTGGTGTGGAAGCAAAGCCAATTAAGAGAGATGGTGTCTATTATTCTTAATACTTTTCTAGAGTCCATGTGCATAAATATACTTACACATATCCTTGGACTTTTCCCTTTTGAACCTGGAGAGACAGAAATTGATGAGGAAAACAAAACAAAAAACTATTTGAAGTGGGCAAGGGGGTGTTGGTGCCCTGTTTTTGTCTGAGGGGACCTTGGCATTGAGGCAGCTATGACTTGAAGCTATTACCAGTCTTGCTTGGTTTTGAACTCTAAAGCAATTGAGGTTTGCTGTTAGACTCAACAGGCATTGAGGTCCCTTGGTACATGCATATACACCCAAGAATTCAGTTTTCATATGCCCCATCTCACTGATTATCATATGGGAATGAGACATTTACATATGCAAAATGAGAGGTTTGGGCTCAATGATTTCTAAGTTCTTTTCTGTTATAATGGGGAGCCATAGGGCAATTATCTCTAATCCTATCATATTTCAGATATACCCTTCTCCTGTAAAAATACAGTTTTCCCTTCCACATAATGGGGGCAGGGAAGGTTAGAGGCATGATTCCTCTGCAATCTGGAAAATCCACAGAAAATATATTATGTATTTCTGAGTTTCTGGACTTTTTCTGTGACTCTGCTGGCCTTTGTGTATCATCTGCAGATTCCACAAAACTCCCATTTAATTTTATTAAGTTATTATTAATAATTATTATTATATATTATATATAATAATTGTTATTAATTTAATTAATCCCATTTTTAAAATTCCCATTTAATTTCTTATGCCACCCTGCAATATATTGAAACCTCAGTGAAGAAAGTCTCAGTGTGGAAGAGATAACTGTAATACTCGTGAGAACAGTGTGGATTTTCTATTATTTCATAGGACAATTATTCCTTATTTAGCAGACATTCACTTACCCAATTCCCTGAACTTAAAGGATTCATGAATTAAATGACAGATTCTTTCTAAAGAGCATCACCTTGGGATAATTTGGGAACATGTGCCATCATCTCAAGCCTACTGTCTTATCCTGTTCCCACCATCTACCAGAGTGTTGACTATACTATAAACTATTGTTACATCCAAACTTTGTCTAACATCTGTCAACGCAACACTTTACCAAACTCCACAGACACCATTTAGATGTGCTAATAGCCACTAATAAGGACATCAGTGATCAGTCCAATGAACATACCATTAGTTTGGAAACAGAAACATAATCTAGGTCAACACAGGTACAATCTGCTAATTTGCTAATCATTGTCAGACAACATGTCTCAGTAGACACTGGGACATGTTTCCATTGCTAAACAAAGAGTAAGCTCTTCATGCTTTGGTTCAAAGTGCTTTAATTCCTAGTTCATGGAAAAGTGAAACAAACAATAAAGGTGTCATTGGGCAACAGTGTCTGAAAAGAAGCTGGGTTGCTCAAGTTGTGTGAAAAGTGAAAGAGGGGAGAGGAGAAAGGGACACAGACAAAGAGAGAGAGTGAGAAAGAGAGAGAGAGAGACAGAGGCAGAGACAGAGAGAGAGACAGAGAAAGGGACAGAGAGAGAAAGAGGATCAAAGAGAGAGAAAGAGTGTCCCAAAATTCCTTTGGACAGTATATTATAACCACTACTGAGTTATTTCTCTGATACTTCATAGCAATACAGAGGTGAGCCTGGGTTTTTCAAAGCCTTACCAGAGAAACATAAGTTTTGGCAAATCTTTCTGCACTGGAAAGTTATATGACTGTCATCTGAAGGTCATTTTAGCTAAGCTTGAAGAGTGAAAAGGTCCATCACCAGATCAGTTGCAGGGTAATGAATTTTTCACCCATAGCACCTTTCCAAGATCATCTACTGAGGTGCAGAGGAGTTGTAATCTGCACTGGTGAAGGGAGAATCCTCGTATAGGAATTCAGATACCTGAAGAAAGTTTAGGTAATTTGAAAAAATTAATGAAATTTAGGTAAGGTAATTTGAAAAATTAATGAAAAAATTGCCCAACTTCCTATGATTTTAAGGATTGTTCCTTTTACAGTTAAAAAAAATAGGATATAGGAGATCAGGTAAGGATTTGAAGTGAAGTGGGGAGCTTTGTGGGTTATTAGGTTGGAATAGTAAACTTAGAGTCCAGAAGATCTGACTTTAATCCTGACTTTGGGCAACTCATGCAACCTCTTTTAGCCTTAGTTTCCTCATCTGTAAAATGGGAATAAGACCTATTTCACAGGGTTGTTGTAAGAATTGAATAAGATATCCTGTACAGTGCTTCACATACCATATATTGCTATAGAAATGACAGCTCTTAGGCTCTTAGTAGTAGTAGTGGTAGTCTCAGTCTCTCTCCCCATATCTCTCATGCTGACCATATCCCCCCTGTTCTGGCCACCTTAGCCTTGAAAGCTCCTCATTCCCCAGCTTGATCTTCTCCATCATGTAGAAGACAGGGAGCATTGAAAAAGAAAAGGGGAGGGAAAGGGAAGGTTCTCCAGGATGGTTTGCACCAGCTCCCAAGTAGGATAATTAAAATCAACTGAAAAAGAGAGTGATACTGCTTCTATTTATGCTGACTCTACTTCTAGCCCCAGGTGCTCCTGTTTTCACTTTTTATATTTTTTTATATTTATATTTTATATATATTTATATTATATTTTATATAAAATATATATTTTATATATATTATATTATTTATATTCTTGGAGAAGAGGAAGGGAGCATATTATGGAGGTAGTTCTGGATTTGAAATTCGATGATGTAGACTAGATACTTAGTTGCTTTACTTCCAAACCATGAGGTAAAAGGGCAAGTCAATTCTTCCTGGACCTCATTTTCCCATCTACAAAATGGAGGGTGGGGTGAATGAACTATACAATCTTTGAATTCCTTTCCAGTTCTAAATCTATGATGCTGTTATAATTACAAATTACATAATTATAATTATTACAAATATTATAATAGGATTCAACTTTTTTCTTTTAAAATTTTATCAATATTCAATATCTTTTGTTTTCACAGCATCTAAATTTCTCTCAGTATTTCTCCCTTCTTGTTCTGCCAGAGAGACAAGTATACGTTATCCCATAGAACAAAGAATATTCGTATAAAGAAAAGAAAAAGAGGAAGAAAAGAAATATATAGAATAGCTCTGAAAATATAGACAGTGTCCCATCTCTGTGGACCTAAACCTCTACATAGGAGTAAGGCAAGTATTTTTTCATATCTCTTGATTGAGGCTATGCCTTTGCTTTGTAATTTTGCAACATTTACTTTTAGTTGTTTTGTAGCGATGTTTCTGTTAATTTACATTGTTATATCTTGTTTCCTTGGCTTTGCTTATTTTATTCTGCAGCAGTTCATGTAAGTCTTTCCATGCTTGTCTGTACTCCTTATAGTCATCATGTCTTACAGCCCAGTAAAAGTTCATTGCATTTATGTATCATAATTTGTTGAGCCACTCCTCAATCTATGAACATCTACTTTGTTTCAAGTTCTTTGTCACTAAAAAGAAATGTTCCGATAACTGTTGTGGCATGTGAATTCTTTCCTTTCATCATTATCTTTCTTGGGAAGGAACCTGCTAGTGGAATCCCAGGATCAAAGGGTATGGATATTTTAGTCACTTTATTTGCATAATTCCAAAATGCTTTCCCAAGTGGATGTACTGATTCACAGATCCACCAGCAAGGTGTATGTGGCTATGTTCCCACACTCCCTTCAACATAGGCATGACAATTCTCATCTTTTTTGTTATCTTTGAAATTTGCCAGGGTATGAGGTGAAAATTCAGTACAGTTTTGATTTACATTTTTCTTATTGTTAGTGATTGGGATCATTCTTTTATATAGTTGTTAATAGTGTGGAACTCTGCTTTTGAGAATTCTTTCAATATCCTTTGACTTTTGGTCCTATATTTCTTTAAGGTGTCTATATAGCTTGGATATCAAATTTTCATCTGAGAAATTTGATACAAAATTTGTTTTTTTCCCCATTCAACTGCTTCTCTTATCTCAGATGCACTCATTTTGTTTCTGCGAAAGCTTTTTAATTTCATGTAATCAAAGGTATCTATTGTATCTTTTATAATTTGTCTCTATGTCTAGTGTGTTCAAGAATATATCTCTTATCCCCGGTTGTGAAAGGTATATAACCTGCTTCTTTTCTAATTTATTGTGGTATGATCTTTAATAATAAGGTCACATATTCACTTTGAATTTATTGTGAAATAATACATTGGTCTAAGCCTAATTTCTGACAAACTGCTTTCCAGTTTTCCTGGCAGGTTTTATCTAATGGGGAGTTCTTTATTAAGAAATTTATCAACCATAGGGTTATTGAGTTCCATTGTTTCTGCCCTCTCTTATCTAACCTGTATGGATAATTCTTTTTAATGTTTTACCAGATAACATTGCTTTTTCTTCAGATGTGTGATTTTTAAAAAATTTCTGTGTTTCTAAATATGATTTTATTATGTTGAACAGTATAATGAAAGTAGGACATATAATGAATTAGGTACTTAGGATACCAAGACAAAAAAGTTATAAATAATAGTCCTTTGCCCTCAAGGAATTCATAGTCAACAGATAAGTAAATGTAAGATGATTTGAGAGAGATAGCACCAACAACTAGGGAAGTCAGGAAACATATCCTGTAGACCATAGCACCCCATCTGAGCCTTAAAGGAAACTAGAAATTCTAAAAAGTAGAGATGAAAAGGGAACATATTTCAAGAAAGAGGAATAGCCTATGCAAAGGCATGGAGACCAGAAATGGAATGCTTAATTCAGGAAGCAGGCCAGTTTGGCCTATGGAGTACATGGAGCAGTTTAATACAAATAAGTTTTGAAATGCTCCATGTCTTTATACAGTCTGGAATGTACTCCCTATTCATCTCTACCTCTTTGAAATTCCAGTTCCTTGTGAAGCTCAGTTTAAGTGTCACCTTTTCCAAAAAGCTTTTCCTAATTTCTCTAGTTATTAGCACTTACCTATATCACTGTTTGTCACTGTTAAATCTGAAACCACTCTCCCAACCTGTATTTGAATCCATAGCTTGGTGTCCCCAGAGATAAGGCTGCTACCTAATCTCTCACAGTTCTAGGGGTAATCCTGAGGACCTAAGCATGTGTATTTCCTGAGCCCCTACCAATGCACTCCCCATTAACAATCATGGAGTAGCTCAATTAGATTTAAAAAAGGTACTAATATAATAGGTCAGTGCAAAACCCCTCAAAACTTGCAGCACATTCTCTCACAAACTGAGAAATCAATAGCACTGAGAAACATTTGTGTAAAATACACATAGCAAAAAGGTAGCTCATAACTACTTCCATGAAAGTCCCTTTCTCACAAAAGTATTTAGTCATTTTGCAACCTAGGCTGAAATGGTGATAGGGTGGGGAGGGAAGGAAGGAGGGAAGTTGCCTTCTAGGTAAATTTCTAGAATTCTCTTTTGAACGTTTTTGTTGGTGTGCATATTGCTGCTCCCCTATACTTACCTCCCTTTTCAGTCATTTTTTGGTAAGTAAGGCTTTTTATAAAATTAGGGATCCTCTCATTCATCACTGACTACTTACATATCTAAGCCATCATTTCCCTCCATGTGTGGCCCTACATTGGAGACTATTTCCCATGGAATTTTATTATCTTTCTAAAGAAGAGAAACTAAACCTACACAAAAGCATAAAATGCCTTACTCTTATTACAGTCATGATGAATTCATAAGAGGAAAAAAATCATTCTAGAACACGATCTTCTCACAGTAACTTGGAACCTGAGAGTAAATAGCCTGAACAAAAGTCTGGCTTTCTAAAATCTCATTTAGGGAGAGTATATGGAACTGGTAAACAGCTTTGTTTATGCCTTTTGTCATTTAATAAATGGTCTATTCTATCTGGTTAAAATAGTTATTTGTTGTATGTGTTTATAGTTGCCAACTTAAGTCTCTGTTTAGAATGATTTAAAATAATTAAGAAAAAATACCCAACAACCCTACCACCAATCAATTCACTTTTGTCCTTTCCATAAATGTAATATTGCATTTTAAAATGTTGTAAAATAATTAATTTTAAAAGTCAGACATGAATCAAGATGAAATAGATGAAACCTTTCTTTAAAAAAATGCTACAGACCTTAACCTCCTCCCAGCATGGCTGGTAATTGACATTGTGGTCATTTCTTGTGGTTAGTCAAAGCTGCTTTCTTTACTTGTCATACGTTGTATTTGGATTTCAAACTAAGTGCTTTAGCAGCAATTGTTTGTTGACTTTTACAATCTCCAGAATTACTTGGAATAAATGATTGTGTTTTTATTATAAGGTTATTTTATTATCATAAGTTAATGTTTACCTGATACTGAACAAGGAATGTAGTTGTAGCACCTGGCAACTTTCCTCATTTGTGACTCCCCAAAAAGTTTCCCCAGATTTTAGCAACCTTGTAGGAAAGCATCAACTAGAAATCTTCGATTATAAGCCCCTACTTATGTGTCAACTTTTACGAGGCCATCTATGAGACACATTAGGCTAAAGTAGATAGTCGATCATTTAGCGTGGTGCCAGGCACATAGTAAGAACTTAATAAATTCTTGTTGACTAGCTTATTAATATAGCATAGCAGTATAAGTGAAATAAGATTTCTATCCCATATATACAATATACAGAGAAAGTATACTTTCCCAGAAATGAGCATGCCACCAATAGGGGAAGGAGGGATGTAGTCATCATAGGATCATAAATTTCAAGCTAGAAGGGATCTTAGGGGCTATCAAATCCAACTCCTTCATTTTATAGATGAGGAAACTGAGACTGAAAGAGGTTAAATGACTTGTCCAGGGTCACACAACTTGTAGGTGTCAGTCAAGATTTCAACTTTGGTCTCCCTGACTCTAAACCCCACACTATAGCCATCACATACCTACCTGCCTCCAAGGAAGCAGACATGACTAGGGAATACACAAAGAAGGATACTCAAGTCAGAAGGACATGTGACTAGGACAAACACGAGACCAAGGTAACTTGTGTCACCTCCAGTGAAGTCAACCACTGATGACTCTCTGGTGGAAGAAAATGAGCTACCTTCTCTGACAAGCTGGCGTTCTTTGTGGACCTGTTCTTTGCGGACCTTTTCTTTGCTGTTATGTTCTTCACTGGTTACTTTCACTGAGCTGCTGTCTGCTACCATCTGCTGGTCTTCATTCTCTCTCTGCTTCCCCTCTGCTGCTCTCTGTTGGATTTCAATTATTCCAGTAGCTATTTAGTTAATGCCCCACAGATATCAGTAGGGCAGCTAGGTGGTGCAGTGGATAGAGTAGGAGTCAGGAGGACCCGAGTTCAAATCTCACCTGAGACGCTTGACACTCACTAGCTGTGTGACCTTGGGCAAGTCACTTAACCCCAACTGTCTCATCCTGGGTCATCTCCAGTCATCCTGATGAATTCTGGTCACTGGATTCAGATGGCTGTGGAAGAGAAGTGAGGCTGGTGACCAACACAGTCAAGTGCAAGTCATGTCGTCATTTCTCCAATGGCATAATCTTCTTTGGCAATGAAGGATGAACACACACACACAGCTATCATTAGATTTTTTTCTGATGGAGATTCTAGATAGCTACACCCAGCCAGAGAAGCCTTTGTTGTGGTTCAGTCGTTTCTATTGTGTCTAACTCTCCATGAGTTTGGAGTTGGTTTTGGTTTTGGTTTTGGCAAAGATACTGGAGTGGGTTTCCCATTTCCTTCTTCAGCTCATTTTACAAACGAGGAACTAAAACAAATAGGGTTAAGTGACTTGCCCAGGGTCACACAGCTTGTAAGTATCTGAGAGCAGATTTGAATTCAAGGATATGTCTTCTTGACTACAGGCCAAGGACTCCATCCAAGAATCTTTTAGGTATTTTTAAATTGGTTCTTTAAAAATTCCTTGCTCCTATCACTGCACAAGTGGTCCCTCAGTCTAAAATCTTACCTTAGTTGTGGTTCAAAATTCCTTTTAACTCCTCATCCTGGATCTAAAGTCTGGGTCCTGTTCAAGACATCCTGGAAACTTCACTTAGTCAAACTGCAAAGAAGCTGGATAGCATTCAAGAGTGGTAATTCTTGATAATCCCTGGTTGCCATATAAATCAACTTTGTGAGTGAGGCTGAAAAAGAACCAGATGAGGTTGGTGAAACTGGAACTTCATCATGCCCCCATCATGCCAAATCATCAACCCAAATCACTGTATTCCTACATAGTTATTCAATTCTGGGGGACTTTTGACCTTCATTCTGGGTGTCTATCAATTTAAATACATTGTGTTTAAATTAGTATTCTGGTGATAATTTATCAAATAACTATTAAAGTGACACAACAGCAATTTGCTGTCTGAATTTTCAGATTTATATTTGCCAAAGGAATTGGCATTATTAACACATTAGTCTAAAGTATCATCACTTTTCATTTTAACAAATAGACAAATTTTTCTCAGACATAAGAACACAGTGTCAATATGATCTTTTGTTTTCCCCCAGGACTTGCTCTTAAAATAGATGCTGACTTTTTTATCTTCTTAGCTCTTCCTTAAACTGATTGCCCTCCTTATTTTACTGATCACTCTCTGCTTAGGAAATTCAGTCTTTGGGGTAAAACAAATATATTACCTATATATCTGGAATGGAAAGAACATTATATTTGTAGTCCAGACCTCAGTCTGAGGCTCATCTCTGCTACTTGTCATGACCCTAACCTCTCCCCTGACCTCTAGTCTAACCTATCCCCTGTTTATTAGACATCTGAAACTAGATGCCCTTAGACATCTTAATTCAGCCTGTCCCAAACTAGACTCATCTTTCCCCCCACCTTCTTTCTTCCTGACTTCCTGATATTGTTGTCAAGAATATCACCATCCTCTTTTCAGAAAAATCTTGGGAGACTTATATGAACTCATGCAAAGTGAAGTGATCAGAACCAAGAGAACACTGTATACGGTAACAGCAAATATTATAATAATAAACTGTGAAAAACTTAACTACTCTAATCAAGACAATTATCCAAAACAATTCCAAAGGACCCTGATGAAAAATTCTGTTCACCTCCAGAGAGAGAACTGATGAATTCTGATTAGAGATTGAAGTATGTTTCAAAATTTTCTATATCTTTATTGTAGTGTTTCATTTGCATTTTACATGACTCCACATGTATAATTGAAATAAAATGTTTAGCCTTCTCAAGGAGTGGGGAGAGGCAAAAGGAAAGGAGACAATTTGAAATTCAAAATTTTAAAAAATAATTGTTTAAAAAATGTACATGTAATTGGGAAATAGTTAATGAAATAAATTAAAAAATTTAAAGACAAGAGTATTATCATGTCAACTAGACCAAACTGGTCTCAAGGCTACATATGGCCCTCTAGGTCCCCAAGTGAGGCTCTTTGGCAGAATCCAAACTTGGCAGAACAAGCATTTGTTCTGTAAAACAGATTCAGACAAAAGCCCATACCAGAGGACCTAGAAGGCTACAGGTTCTCCACCCTTACAGGCTGTAGATGGATGACTGGAGCCAAACAAAACAGGCTAGAGACAGGAAAGTCAGGAATCAAACAAGTTTAATTTCATTTTAAAAAAATTCTTTTCCCCAAATTTATTCATGTGTTTTCAATTTTCAACAATCACTTCCATAAGTTTAAAATTTTCTCCCCCTCCCTCCCCAAGACAGCATGCAATCAGAAGTTTAATTTCAAAGTGAGGGAAAGGACTTGCAAACAAGGAGATGGATCAGATACGCACTGGGACCCTGCCCCTACTGGTGGGGAACCTGCTTTATTGTGGTTGAACCTTGATTTATACGTTTGTGGCTAGACAAACAGTGTAGCGTAGCAACAGAAGTAATGCACAACAGCATCAGTGAAGCAAGGCTATCGAGTGATGAATACTTGGTTCATAGCAGAGCTTTGTTTCTGGGCCCATTGGTGCTTGTTCGAGCTCAGGAACTAGCAGTTCCGGAAGGTGAGCACAAAGGATTGCTGTTATGCCAAGCTCAGGGCACAGCTTGCTTGCTGAGCCTTAGCTCTGAAAAACAGGGTGTCTCCCAGTAGTATCTTGACACCATCTTCCTAGTCATCCAGGCTCACAACTTAGGTGTCCTCACTCTTATCTTGTGTAAATAATCAGTTGTCAAATCTTATTTCTACCTCCATACCAACATCTGTCAAATATGTCCTTTTCTCTCCTCCCACATTGCAATCACCCTGGTCCAGATGCTCATCATCTCACACCTAGACTATTGCAATAGCCTGTTGGTTGGTCTCTCTCCACTACAGTCCAATCTCCACTCAGCTTTCATATTCGTAAGTCTGATCACATCACATCCCTATTCAATAAACTCCAGTGGTTCTCTATCTCTCTTACCTCCAGGATCAAATATAAACACTCTTCATAAATTGGCCCTCTTACCTTTCTCATCTCCTTACATCTTACTTCCTTCTATGTACTCTTTAATCCAGTGACAATGTCTTCCTTGGTCCTGAACAAGATGTTGCAACTCCAGGTTCTGAATGTTTTCACTGATTGCCCCACATACATTCCCTCCTTATCTCCTCCACTCTACCTCCAGACTTTTGTTTTTGTTTTCGTTTTGCTTTCTTTATATCCTTAGTGCTTAACATAGTGCCTGGCACATAACTGGTGCTTAATAAATGCTAGTTGACTGATTTTGTTACCTCAGTCAAGTCACTTACCTTCTCCAGGTCTCAATTTCTTCATCTGCAAAAGAGAGAATTCAACTAAAGGCTCCCTAAGATCCCTTCCATCTCTAAATCCCGGTAGTTGCCAATGAATTAATTAAGTATCATGCTGAAGAATATGCCTTATTTGACACCTTTATCCCAAATACTTTCCAAATGGTTAAATCAGTTTACTTGGACACACTATCACACCAATTAGAGATTCCTTTGGGTTGACAAGTCTCTTCTTCTTTGGCAATGAAATCATTCACACATTAGTGTAAATTATCTTATGATCTAACACCTACCTGCAAAGAACTGTGCTAAAAAAAAATGGAATTTTTTATCATAAGACAGAACTGATCATTTACGTGCCAAGGAAATTCTGGGGCATGGAATTCCTTAGTGGGGCACTGAACTAGGAAACATTGGGAAGGTTCTGAAGGACAAAAAGAGAGAGGGAAGTCAGAAGATCAGAAGGACACTAAAGAAAACTCATGCTAGTCTGCAGTTCTTCTTAACCAACTTTATAAATCTCTGAGCTGCACCACCCCCATGCTGCTCGGTCAGTCTCATGAAACAGTCTCTGTTCTAAAGCACCTAAATTCTTCCAAATCTGAAGAGCTGCTAGTCTTGACTAAGTTAGGACCACAGGAAATACAGCTCCCCAGCAGAATGTCCTTATTAGGGAAAGTTTTTTCTATCCTATTTGGGAAAAAGGACATAATATAAAATTGAAGAAAAACAAAATGCTCCAACCTCAATCAGCAGGGACTTGAAAATTCCCAAATCCTGGAAATATTCTGTAAGGATTTCTCACCGACTTTCTCCATTTTTTTGGAGGGGAGGAGGTGGACGAGAGGTCCTCTTTGTTTAGTTCTGTATCAGAAAGCAAAAATTCTGTTCTGATTTCTTTTTTCTAGCTCTCTGCTCCATGTATTGGGTAAAAGTGAAATTAAGAGGATAGTAACAGCAAGAATGCTAACTGGAGGTTTTTTAAAAAGTCCTATTTAGGACCACAGGTTCAGAGCTGAAAGGCACCTCAGAGGATATGTAGCCCAAAGTTGCCATTTTACGATTGACGGAACTGAGACCCAAGGTGGTTAAGTGATTCGTCCCAAACCACACAGTTCATACAAGAGCCAAAGCCAATATTTGAACCTCTATCATCTTCCTTCAAGTCTGTTCCTTTTCAACACTGCCTGAGCTATATTTGAAGCCTGAGTGATAGGCACATATGTTCTCTTACCTTTGATTTGACATTATTCCTATTGACCTGTGTCTATGATCCCAAGTCATATGCCCCCGGAGAGGCATCTGGCATTTCCTGGGTGGCTTGGAAAGTAATTCTGAGTCTTACACTTCCATGTTTGGTTAGAGGAAGGAACAGCAGCAAATAAACTCTTCAGAAACTCTGCCCGGTGGCCTGACATCATGAACAGAACTAGTCCCAAGCAAAATTGTGACATGAGCAAAGTTTATCTTTGATGCCTCTCCACCCCTCCCTTTCCAGGCTGCCTAGCAACTCTGGGCATCTCTTCATCAGAGGCAGCATTGTGGAGTACTGAGTCTGGAGTCAGGAGAGGTTCAAATGTTCTCCCTCACTCATACTGACTGCGTAAATGATCCTGACCACTTTTTTTACTTACAGTCTCAGTTTTCTCTTCTGTAAATTGGGTATAATAATTGATCTCCTCACAGGTTTTTGAGGATGGTCCTTTGCAGACCTTAAGTGGCAATATAAATGTGAGTTATTCTCTGACTGCTGAAGACCTTCCTTTGGCAACACTTCCAACAGGACCAGAAAGTACCCCCTACTTCCCACTCCCAGTCCTTCTTACATCTTACTTGTTTCAGATTTTCAATCCCTCATGGTTCTACACAGGGTCCATATTTCTCATTTGGTGGCTTTTAAGATCATTGATTTAGAGCTGCAAGACATCTCACATACCTCCTCATCCAAATTCCTTATTTTACACACGAGGATACCAAGACCCTCTCTAGGTTACACAAAGCAGTAAGTAGAAGAGCTGGGTGTGAACCTGAGTACTCTTCCACAAAACCCAACCCTGCTTCTATAGCACCCTGTTGGCCCTTCAAATAACAATACTCAAAGCAACTAGAGTTTAGAAAGATCAACAAAGTAACCTCAGATAGTCAAAGGGAAAGGTTTGTGAGCTGGGCTGGCCAGGCTGCACCACTCCAGGTCCAGAAAAAACTGCAGGTGAAAGACCTTTAAAAAATTATATATATATATATATATATATATATATATATACACACACACACACACATACATATGTATATATATATATATATCTATATATGTAATACATATAAATATATATACTCATACATACATACATACATATACACACACATATATATACATATATATTAAAAAAAATTTTCATTACCTATAATTCCTATTATATCTTTCTCCATCTGCTTTCCAGACAGTCTTCCTGTATAATAAAAATATCAGTTTAGCAAACTGATCAACATATTGGAAAAGTCTGACATGTGCAGTGTCTCACATCTAGGAGTTCGCTACCTCTGCAAAGAAGATGGAGAAGAGTCTGGTAGAGGGTTTCTTGGAAGCAGTGGTGACACAGCTGTCCCTAGGGTGTTCTCAGCTACCTGACACAGTTATTCAGATAACACAATCCCTGCTAATATGTTAGCTGGCTTATATGTCACCCCTACCGAGATAATATAGTACAACCCAATTAAGATATTCAAGGTCCTCTTAAGGAGTAATGCTGGGGCTCCAGAAGGGGAGGTTTCTGGAGTCCCTCTTAAATCTCACGGGATAGGTAGCTAGCTACTTGACCTACACATGAGGCCAGCCCTAGTCTTAGAGTTCTTCCCTGGCAGGAATATTATAAAAATTAAAAATGAGATTTTCTTTTTCCTTTGCTCCAAACTGTGATTAATTCAAAAGAGCAACAGACCTACTTAATTACACTTACTTATGAGCAGACCTAGCTTCCCTGGGGAAGGAGCTTATCTCACTCTGACTCATGCTTTTTCTGGAGGTTGGGCTTAAAGGGAAATGATAATATACGCCCCACTGACTTTGGAATTTTAAACAGAAACCCACATGGATTTTCCAAGTCTCAGACTAACTCCCAAATATGGGAGAATGTGGGCCCAGTAGAGGTTGCAAGAGACATGCTCAGTGTGACAAGAAGCAAACCTCAGGGTATGCTGAAACTCTGAGAACAACAGCCAAGCAGCCAACTTGGAACATGACCATGGACTTAAAGGGACAGTGTTCAGGTCTGCTACCATCCTGGTCAGAGCAGAATACACTATGACCCTGCTCCTTTAAGAACAAAACTCAGCCTGATCCTACCCATAGGCCAAAAAAGAAAAAAAAGAAATGAAGGTGGTACTCCAAAGAGGGTACACCTTTACTGTAATATTTGCTATGACTGGATTATGGTATCAGATGCATTGTACCTGAGAACAAGCCTGGAGCCAATAGCAGGGAAACAGTTTGTTACAGACAAACACCCCCAGTTCTGGAGTCAGAGAACCTGGGTCCCAATTCTGCTGCTTAATCTCTCTGAGGTCCATCAGGTTGAGGCTCCACTTGTCAGTTTGGTGGTTTTTAGAAAGGGGGATGAGAAGGCTTCAGGTTAGAATCAGAGGAAACTCCTCCATTGTATAGGACAGGCCTAACATAACCAACGAAGGCCTCTTGAAGCCAGTATTGGGTGAGAGCTACAGAGGAAAACGAACTGTCCTCAGCTTCCTTCAAGGCTGAGCTTAGAAGCTGCCTCATAAAGTTGGTCAAGTCAATGGTTGGTTGGTTGCTGTCCTTCACTCTTGAAGAGGACCAAAATGACATTACCATGATAAGGTGAAGTTTTAGTGTGTCCGACTGGTTGATCAGATCAATATGAGCTTGTAATGCACTATCACAGGTTGGGCACAGACAGTCTGTATGAATATTTGGGGGTGCATACTCCAATTTTGTGCATCTTATGTTTACTTTGTGCTGTCTCCATTCAGCTTTGCTCATAGAGCAGAGCACCCTTTCTGATGTGGGCATGCCATGCTGAGAGGTCCCATGCCAATGTCTCCCATTTCCATAGTCAAATCCAAGTTCTTGAGAGAAACCTTGAGATTGTCCTTGTATCACTTCTTCTGACCATCATGTGATCGCCTGCCCCAAATGAGTTCTCCATAAAGTAGTCTTTTTGGCAAGCATACATTTTGCATTTGAACAACTTGGCCTGTCCATTGGAGTTGAACTCTCTGAAGCATAGTTTGAATGCTTGGCAGTTCAACTTCAGCAAAGACTTCGGTGTCTGGTACCTGGTGATCCTCAGAATCTTACTAAGACAGTTCAAGTGGAAGCAACTGAGTTTCCTGGCATGGCTCT
The DNA here is from genome assembly GCA_028658325.1 of Potorous gilbertii. Taxonomy (NCBI): domain Eukaryota; kingdom Metazoa; phylum Chordata; class Mammalia; order Diprotodontia; family Potoroidae; genus Potorous; species Potorous gilbertii. Next base: position 504,531,756 of record CM053769.1, on the reverse strand, counting down.
GGTAGACTGTCCATGTTTCACAAGGATGTAACTGTGAGGTCAGCACAATGGCTCTGTAGACCTTCAATTTGATAGTGGGTCTAATACCTCTTCTCTCCCAAACTTTTTTTCAGAGCCTCCCAAACACTGAGCTAGCTCTGACAATGCGTGCATCAATCTCATTGTCAATGTGTCATCCCTGGAAAGTACCCTACCAAGGTAAGTGAACTTATCCACAGCATTCAAAACTTCTCCATTTGTTGTAACCGATGGTTCCATGTATGGATGGTGTGGTGTTGGCTGATGGAGCACTTGTGTTTTTTTGGTGTCAATTATTAGACCAAAATTAGCACAGGCAGCAGAGAATTGATCCATACTTTGTTGCATCTCAGTTTCAGAGGCTGCATTGAGTGCACAAATCATCTGCAAACAGAAAATCATGCACCAACACTCCCTTCACTTTGTTCTTGGCTTGTAACCTTTTTGTGTTCATCCTCATTAAAAGCATTTGACAACATGGCTGAAAACATCATGCTAAAAAGTATGGGAACAAGCACACAGACCTGTTTCATTCCACTGGTGACTGAGAAGACACTAGAACATTGTCCACTATCCAGAACCCAGGCAAACATGCCATCATGAAATTGACGTACAATACTGATGAACTCTAAGCAACCAGATTTTGACATAATTTTCCATAAACCTTCATGACTAACAGTGTCAAAGGCCTTGGTCAGATCTACAAACGTTGTGTACAGACCTCTTTTCTGCTCCTGGCATTTCTCCTGGGGCTATAGGGCAGCAAACACCATGTCGACTGTTCCTTGACCCTTTCTGAAGCCACACTGACTCTTAGGTATATGACCATCTTCTAGGTGAAGGATCAGTCTATTAAGGAAGACTCTAGCAAGAATTTTGCCAGCAATGACTAAGACAGAGACTCCCTTCTGATTGTCACAGGACAATATATTCCGTTTACCTTTATAGAAATGGGCAATGGAGGCATCCTTGAACTCCTGAGGGATAACCTCCTCTTGCCATATAACTTGGAAAATTTCAGTCACCTTTTGTATGAGCAGTGGAATTCCCTCTCAGCTGGAATAGAATCAGGTCAAGTCAATAAGCATTTGTTAAACACCTACTATTAAACACTGCACTATGCCCAGTGCTCGGGATACAAAAAGAGTCAAAAGATGGTTTCTGTCCTCAAGGAGCTCACAATCTAATAAATCTTTCCTGATCTTCTTGGTTGTTAGGGTTCTCAAACCATCCTGTTTATCCCATGACATGTTGTATCCCCTAGAATATAAACTCCTTAAGGGCAGATCATCTCATCATTTTTCTTTTTTGTCTTTGTATGATTTGAATTGAAGACCAGGCTGGTCAGTTGTCATCTCCCTCTTAGCCCTCCTCCTACCCCCCTCCCTAGAGCTTTCCTCTCTGTTCCCTAATCAAATAGCACAGGAGGAAAAAAGAAGTGGTTAGAAACCACCCAACACTTAGAGATAACACAGAAGCATTCATGTTCCCACTGACACCACCACTATCATCATCGCCAAAGCTGTCCACACAACCTCAGTCTTTTCCTCAAATCTTCCTGCCCATTCTGGCTCATTTTTGCATTTATAACCCCAAGATGTCACATAATTCTTGGCACACAGTAAGTACTTATTAAATCTTTATTGATTGGGGGGTTGGCTAATTGACTACAGCTGCCTGTTGTTGACCTCTTTCACTTCAAGGTGACCACTGATGTTCATTTAAATGTAATTTCCTTGGGATAAAATATTGGGACAGAGAAGAGTGGAGAGGGGGAAGAGAGAACACAGTGTGATCTATCCTAGAGCTTAAACTCTTTTAGGGATAGCTCTATCTTTGGAACTACTATACTAGCTCTGCTAGTCAGTTCTAACATTTCTGCTTTGGGATTGACTAACATGACAAAACAGGAAAATGATAAGTGTTGGAGAAAATGCGGGAAGATTAGTACACTAATGCATTGTTGTTGGAGTTGTTAACTGATCCAGTCATTCTGGAGAGCACTTTGGAACCATGCCCAAAGGGCTATACAACTGTGTATACCCTTTGATCCACTACTTTGTCTGTATCCCAGAGAGATCATAAAAAAGGGAAAAGGATCCACATGTACAAGAATATTTATAGCAGTTCTTTTGGGGTATGGCTGAACAAGTTGTGGTATATGAATGTAATAGAATACTATTGTTCCATAAGAAATAGTGTGCCAGTGGGTTTCAGAAAAACCTGGAAAGACTTAGATGAACTTATGCTGAGTGAAGTAAGCAGAATGAGGAGAACACTGTACACAGTAACAGCAACATCGTGGTATGAACGACTTTGTTAGACTTAGCTCTTCTGAGCAATGCAGTGATGTAAGTAAGACAATTCCAAAAGACTCATGATGGAAAATGCTGTTCACATCTAGAGAAAGAACTATGGAGTCTGAATGCAGATCAAAGTTTACCATTTTCTTTTTTTTTCTCTCATGGTTTTCCCCTTTTATTCTGATTTTTCTTCCATGGCATGATGAATGTGGAAATATATTTAATATGATTGTACATGTATAGCTTATATCAGATTGCATGCCATCTTGGAAAGGGGGGAAGGGAAAGGAGAGGGAAAATTTTAGAACTCAAAATCTTATAAAAGAGAATACTAAAAACTAAAAATAAATAAATAAATTATTAGGAAAAAAAAAGACCAAAAATCCCCAACATTTCTGCTTTGGGCCCAGGAAAGCTGCCCAATTCTCAGCCTTCCAAGTAAATTTTCCTTATTAGGCATACAACAGGTACTTAACAAATAATTTTCTCATTAAATAGGCAATTCTATAGTTTCTTTTTTCTGTTCCTATATCAAAACTTGTGCACAGCTGTTAAACTGATATGGGCTTTTCCTTCCCTAGTTCAGAAAGCAACATTATTATTAGTTTCTGAACTAAATGAAGAATTTGTTCCTTAAGACTCATGTTAAACAGCATAGTCCTGTCAACAACCCCTATCTATCTTGACCTGGGCAAATGGTATTCACCTCATTGCTCCTAGAATTTTATTGAGGGCACTCACTATGAGCACTTCTAATCATACCCTTCTGCTTGGGTTCTGATAGTAAAACAATATTTGGGGTTGTGATTACACAAAGGCAGAGGGCAAGTGTCCCAGTGAGAGCCCTGGCCTCCTTTCCCCATCTTTACATTGCTGTTACTCAAAGGACTGTCTACAAGCATCTTCAAAAGGTTAGTGGGTCACCAACAGCCAGCCAATGGAGAGTTAGGAAGAAAGAAGGGGACTAGGGGCCATTTAGCCTCTCTACAGAAGACAGATAATAATGTTTGCCTCACCTACTTCCCAGCGAGGAGGAAATTAGGTGATAGTGCTTTGTACAATTTTAAGTGCTAAGAATAAGATAGGTTTTGGCACAATGTGATCTAATAAATAGTGAACTGAAATCTGAATACCTGAGTTCAAATCCTGAATCTGACACTCCCTATGTGACCTTGTGCAAGTCACCTAACCTGTATGGGCCTCATCTATAAAATGAAGTTAATAATCTCCATTTTGCAAAGTTGTTATGAAGAGCAAATGAAATAATGTATATAAAATGATTTCTGAATTTTAATACACCATGGAAACATGGATTATATATAAATACAAACATGCACAAATATGCATCATTCATATGCTTTCTCAAAATCGAATTTTATTGATATTTCTTGTTTTTATGTTGCCTAAATTCCTGCATTCCTCCTGTCCCCTCCCAGATTACAAAGAAATTTTTTTAAGAGGAAAAAAGCAGAAGAGGGGGAAAAAATCATCAAAGTTAATATGCACATCAAAAAAAGTCTGAAAGTATATTATGCAATGTTCTGCACCCATGGACCTCCCATCTCTGCAAAGGCGGGGAGAGGAATGTCTTCTCCTAATCTCTCCTTTGGAGTCAAGTTTGTTCTTTGTAATTATACACTTATTTTCATTTGTCTTGTGGATGTTATTTTTACTTATATTTTGTAGACCTTGTGTATAGTATGCCTTTGATTTTGCTTATTTCACTTTTTATCAGTTCATCTAAGTCTTTTTGTGTTTATCTTTATTTATCATATTCATCATTACATATAGCCCAGTAATATTCCATTAGATTCAAGTACCACCAACTGCGTATTGGATATCTCATACTGAATAAACACACACACATATATGTGTATATATATGTATGTGTGTATATACATATGTATGTATATGTCCAGAACAGAAATGCTATCTTTCCCCCCAACCCTACCCTCTCCCAAACTTCCCATATTTTGCGTGAATACCAATATTCATGGGCTTGGTAACAGACTGGATAATGGAGGTAAGAGACAGCTGGTTTATTTGGGTTCATAAGGTTCAATCCAATTCAGCAAACTTTTGCAAAGTTCCTGGCCCCATAGTAGATGACCCCCTCACAAGAGACATGTAGCACACAGGCAGGAGAGAGATTATTGTCTTCATTGTATAAAATGAAAAACTGAAGTCTAAAAAGACTGGTTTGTCTAAGAATACAAATGCTTGAAGAAAAGCCAAGAAAAATAATTTTCCTTTCCTAGTGTTGTTCCTCACCCCTAGCTCTATCAAAGGGTTGGTGAAATTGTTTGCTTAAAGAAGGCTCCTCTCCTTTGATGATGCTCCCTGTCATGCAGCATAGTCTCAAAGACTCAAGGAACTGATTGCCTTGAAGTCCCTTGTCCCACAGAGGACAGCACCCTTCTTGAGCCTTGTGAGGTCTCTGAAATCTCCCAGTTAAACTCAACTTCTGGGAACCCGCTTTCCTAATTTCTTGATTTTCTTTCAAGAGAATTACAGAAGCTCTGCCTCCCTCGTTTTTTTTTCAAATGAACACTTTTGGGGTACCTTTTGGTTGTATAACAAAGTCATTTCCTCTAGACATAACTTCTCAACAACCACAGTGAGCATTTCTTTTTGACCTAGGTAGAGAGTTAAGCAAAATCAATCAACACCATGGCCACATCTGCAATTTGTAAGCAACATTCTGTGCCTGAAGCCCCTCTCTGCAATTCAATAATGAATCAGGCATTTACTGAACACTTATTATGTGACACTCACTGAGTTCTCCAAAGAATTACTGTGTATTTCCATGGAAAATTCCCTTGATTTTTATAAAGAATCTTGAGGTTACCCGATACTTTACCACTCAAGCCCTGGGATATAGCTATAGCCAGGGCTGAATAAATGGAGTCAGCAGGTATCTAGTGGGGTAATTTGAGGGTCACTAGGCAGCTTTCTCCCTCCAAAGTCTTTTGCTTCCTGATGCCTGCAATTTTACAAAAATGCCATTACTCCTGGGGAGATGTACCACAAACTACTTGTGTTCTCTGCAGAAGTCCTGTTTGAATGCTCCATCTTGGTGTGAAGTAACCTCTAGCTTCTCAAAGCTTATAATAACAGAACAAAACATCCAGCTTAGGGGAAGGACCAAGCTGGAGAGACTTGGAGTATACATGCAGGGTTAAGCTACCCAAGGACCAGTAGGGAGAGGCTATAATCAGAAAGACAGGAATTAGGTGAAGGATTGGTTTGACCACAATGGCTAAAATACAAAACACTCCTCAAGTCTTGGTGAACTCTTTCTGTTGCCATAGTGATTGTATCAGAATGGCAGAAATTGGAGTAGTAGGTACTAAGAATGATGCCATTTTGAGGCCACGTACAAACATATATTGCTGGCACTTTCAACGTATAATCTTTTTCCAGTGAGGCTCTGCTTTTGGGCAGATAGGCCTGGGACCCCTAGGAGTGGCAACACATCCCACCCCAACCCAAGAAAATGGGTCCTGCCTCCAGCTTATTTCCTCGTGCCATTATTCTAGGAAGTATAATTTGTTGAGATGCAATGTGGCAACAGACTCCACAGGGGCTGTAACCCCTTCCTCTTTGACAGCCATCGCTACTGTCCAGAAAAGAAAGCTCTCACTATCAGTCAATCAATCAAGAAACATTTATTGAGAGCCTACTATGTGCCAGGCACTGTGGCAAGTGCTCAGCCCTGCCACATGGTACAACACCAGAAATAGATATTTTTATTAGTAGAAATGATATAAAAGAAGGTGCATGACCATCTGCTTTGCCATTGTACACTAAGGACCACTGTTTCAGTTCATCTGACTTGCAGTTGAAGTCTCCTGAATGTGTTGTCTTCCCCATTAAAATGTCAGCTCCTTGAGAACAGGAGCTAGATCTGTATTTCAGGCTGTATCCTTGGCCCTTAGCAAAACATTTGGCATGCAGTAAATGCCTAATTAATGCTTTCCCATTTTATTCACCGTGGGACAAATTAAATGGCATTCATATTCATAGTCTTACTTTAAATCAGAGTTTTCTGGGAGCCTTCAGTGAGACCACATATTGGAAACAGTTTGAAAACTGTAAAAAGTTAGATAAATGTCAGTTATCATCACCTAGGTTTGAAGAAGTTCCTGTTTTAGACAATAACTGTCGCTTCCGAGTTGTTTTTTGGATGTATTGGGCACCAAGAAGAACAGGTAATGCAGGACTGGGAGGGTTTAATAATGCTTATAAGACCTATGGGGACATATAAGATAAATGGAGTACTTGAGATCCTTCTTAATGCCATGTTACAAGACAGACATTTTAAGAGAGTCATTGTGCTTTACAAGAAACAACACCAGGGAGAGATGCCAGCTGTCTTGGGAAGACCCCACCAGGCTCCAAAGACTGGCTCATGAGGTATCCAACAGTAGCTTCATCTTCACACAACCAGAAAGACATTGAAAATTGCATGAAGGCATTGAAACCAGAGGAGTTAGATGGCAGGAAACTGAGATAGAGACAGCCCTGTATCCTTGACCTTTGAGACCAAAATAGTGGGGCAAAGAAGTGATCCTCTACCAATAGAATTTTGGGGTGAATCTGGGGAAAACCAGGACAAGAAAAGATGAATTTTATTTTTGTTCCAGATCTGTGATTTCAATGATTTGGGGAACTACCAATGAGGAAAGCCCCTCTACCAACACAGATTAATACGTTTTCAGAACAGAGGCATAGGGGGTGGAAACTGTTGTGTCGTTTTTCAGTTATGTCTCACTTTTCATGACCCTATTTGGGATTTTCTTAGTAAAGATACTAGACTGGTTTGTCATTTCCTTCTCCAGCTCAAATTGCAGATGAAGAAACTGAGGCAAACAGAGTTAAGTGACTTGTCCAGGGTCACACAACTAGTAACTGAAGCTGGATTTGAATTCGGGAAGATGAGTCTTCCTGACTAGACCCAGAACTCTGTGCAATATGGCGCCATCTAGCTGCTCAGGGGGTGGATAACTGGCCTCAAAATCAGAAAAGCTAGGTTTGAGTCACTCCTCTGACTTGCATGAGTTGTGTGACCCTAGGCAAACCACTTAACCTCTCAGTGCTATGAGCAACCACGAGACCCATTAAGTGGCAGGGAAGGTGCCAAACTGCAAGGATTGAGGGGTTTCCTCATCCGGGAGTTTCATATACCCATAAAATCACAGATACAGTCCCTATGGCTTATCCTGATGTGTATATGTACATATACATATACATGTACATATACATACATACATATAAATATACTAGATATAATATATGTATACATACACAGAGAGACATACATACACACACGCACACAGAACCACACATATCAGTGATGTGGTGTTGGTGAGGAAGGCTGACCACTTCCTCCTTCTGGTCCCCACCCTAGTATGGGTGGTGCTACTTTGCCAGCTTTTCCTTTCAAGTCTGATTTTCTCTCTAATTCCTTCCTCAGTTCCACCCCCCTCTCCTATCCTTGGAGCAATGGTAATCCTTTCAAACTGGTTGTGGAAAGATGATGGAAAGGAAAAATGGCCAAAGTACCACCTCTCATACCAGCCCTGGCTTCTTACAACGTCCTCACACCCAACTGCTTACTCATGGTATCTAGAAATTAGAGGTTTATGTTTTCTTTCTTTGAGGAGTTACAAAAATAAATCAATACCTTTTTTTAGTTCAGCTGAAGTCCCAAGCCAGGAGAAAATTCTCTCTGGTGAACATATATTGTAATGTATTGTAGTTGTGAAATCTATTTCTCTATTTCTCTCTGCATCTCTGTCTCTCAGTCTTTTCTTTCTGTCTTTCTTTGTCACTTTCTATCTCTGTCTATTTTAGTCTTTCTGACTGTTTGGGGGGGGAACATGAGGAATCATCAGCCTTGATCTTTGAACAGTTTTCAACAAACCCGGTGTTTTCCAGTGACTAGCAGATAGACAATTCGATTACATGATGCCTGACCTGTAGCCAGGCATGGCTGATACTCTCCCTCTATAAGGTCCTGGGGCATTGCCAGTCTTCAGGGCCAACCTGAAGAACTGCTGGTCACAGTAGTCTCCTCCATTCTGAGTTATGCCTCCTCTGCTACTCTCCTATTCAACTGCCCTCCATTTTCCTTAAGAACTTTTGTTGTTGTTTAGTAGTGTCTGGTTCTTCATGACCCCATTTGGAGTTTTCTTGGCAAAAATACTGGAGTGGTTTGCTATTTCCTTCTCCAGCTCATTTTACAGATGAGTAAACTGAGGCAAACAGAGTTAAGCGATTTGCCAAGGGTCACACAATAGTAAGTATCTGAGGTCATATTTGAACTCAGGTCTTCCTGACTCTACACCTCCCTGGTACACTATTCATTGAGCCACCTCGCTGCCCATGCTCCCTAGAAATGAGAGGGGCTAATTTACAAGTCATCATCTTGTCCCACTCCATCACTGAGCCAGGGCCATTCCTTGAGGGTAAAAAATACTGGAAAATTTCTTATCCTTTGATGGATATTGGTCTCCAACATCCTATTACTACAGGTATATGTTGTCTCCCCAGTTGGAACAGGTATGTGTTGTCTCTTACTCCTTGAGGGCAGGAACAATCTCATCCTTTCCTTTGTATCCCTAACTTTTATACAGTTTCTGACATTTAGAAACTACTTAATAAAAGCTCAGTGGAGTAGTGGATAGAACTCTGGAACTGGAATTAGAAAGTCTCCTCTTCCTGAGACTTACTGGCCTCAGACACTTACTAGCTATGTGACCCTGGGCAAGTCACTTAACCCTGTTTGTCTCAGTTTCCTCATCTGTAAAATGATCTGGAGAAGGAAATAGCAAACCTCTCCAGTATCTTTGCCAAGAAAATCACAAAAAAAATTGATCAAAAGGAATAGGCATGCCAGTGAAACAATCGATAGGTATCTTCATTCATTTAGAACACCAAGGAGCTGTCATTTTGGTGCTGAAGGTCCGTCCCCACCCCACACCTCCACAGAAAGACATCACAACCCTACCATGCCTTATGACATTACCTTCCTGAGCTTCTGTGTCTAAGAAAAGACCATCACCCAGCAGACAACATTCTGGTGAGACTTAGCTGTTCTGGTCCTCAAATGATTAAGAAATGGTCTGTTGCCAGACCCACATTTGAATTCTTTACAGCTGGATGGGAGCTACTGGAGCATGCAATCCCTTGGCATAGCCTCAAGAAACCAGGGTCACTGCCACACCACAATCAGGTAACTGGGGTGGGTCCTTAGAGTCACATCAATGTCTCAAAGTCAAATCATCTGTGTATCTGTCATAGCCTTCTACTGAACTGTGAACTTCATGAGAATAAGAACCTAATCTTATTCATTCTTTGTATGTGCCCCAGTGGCTAATGTAATTCTGTGCACATAATATATGTTTATTAAATGTGTTGAACTTTGAAGAAGTAGCATATGAATTTCCTTACATCTTGGAATCAGACATCAAATAGCATTCATTAAGTACCTACTTTGTGTGAGACATTTTTCTAAGTAAGCATTGGAGTTACTCAAATGATTTCCCTTAGTTACATGGCAGCATCTGAACTTCTGGACTCTGGAGTTGGAGTTAATTTAAGTCAAAGAAATAAGCCTTTAATTAGTGCCTCCAAAGCATTAAATCAGAGAAGACAACATATCTGCATGTACAATACATAAATATATAATATAGATAGACTGTACATATGCTTTCATTGGTACAGAGAACACCCGGGAGAGGAAATGCCCTCTACCTATGCAGATCACCACCTTCCTGGGTCATCATCAGTCATCTTGACTTTTGTCTTGCCACTGGACTCTGATGTTTCAGGAGTAGAGCGTGAGGCTAATGACTTTGTGTAGTTCTGCCTCACTTAAGTCCAATTCACAATCAGGTCAAGACATCAATCACTCTTGTGGTGTCATTATTCCTGTTTGAGAATGAAGGAGGAACAACCATGTGTCAGGCACTGTTCTCCAAAGACAAAAATGCAGCCCTTCCAAGTAATAGATACCACAGAGGACTGAAAGCGGTGGGGAGAGGAGAAGGGTCTTGAAGGAGACATCGCTGGAGCTGAGTCTTGAAGGGAGCTAAGAATTCGAGGAGGTGGAGGTGATGAGGGACAACATTCCAGGCATGTATAGGGGATTATATTTGCAGAGGCACAGGGAAAGAGATGGAATATCTAGGATAGTTTGGCTGGAACATGGATTATAGGAACAGGAATAGTCATGTCAAATCACTTTGGAAAGATAGGTTGGAGCCATGTTGGAGCCAAATAGGGGAGTCTGTAGAAATTGAAAAGTGGGGGAAAGGGCATCCGGAGACAAACTGTCCTTTTTATAATTTCAGGGGTTCCTACTGGGTTCAGGGTTAGGAACTAGTGACTCTTCTTGACTCCAGGCCCAAGTCTTTCCTCCTTAAAAAAAAATACCTCCACAAATTCATTCATTCCCTCTTTTGTTTGTTTGTTTATAGCCAGCTAGGCTAATTGGCTAGATGGGGGAAATTTCTCTCAAAGAGAATAAAAGTTGTTTTAATCTCCCTGGGTCAAGTGTATGGAATCTGGGACTGAAGTTTAGAAAAGCAGTTTAGAAATGACCAGTGAAAAGAAGAACCTGGTGACACGTTCCCAGAAATCTCAGCCCTGTCTGGCTGGTTTCGTGAGGAAGAACAAAGAGCAGGAGTTTTGTTCAGCTCCATTTTTTTCTGTTTAGTTCTGTGTGTGGCTTCTTTTTTTCCCTTCCTCTGCTCCTACCCCCACGATGGCTATGGATGATAACATTAGCTTCTCTCTTCTTACCTCCTTCTTTGAAGGGCCACCCAAGTGGAGCTGATCCCCAACATCCCTGTGAAATACACGACTGGGGGGGGGCATATCCTGTAGTACTGAAGTACCCAGGGTAACATTATCCTGCCCAAGCTAAACAAGGAACTAAGTGTTTAGAATAACTACAAGAAAGCCAGGGCCGTTTCCCCTGTCACAGTAACAAGAAGCCACCAAGAGATAATGGCTAGTTATTTTCAGGTCACAGAGTATCAGCTGCCATGGTTGCTTCCTGTTCAGAATGGGAAGCTATTTTTTTTTCTAACCACTGGAAACCCATGAACACTCAGCCTCCTTGATAGCAGAAGGATCAAAGTGTCAGTCTCTGACCTGGGTCCTCCATGCATCTATAGCTAGCAGCTCCTGGGACGCAAGAGAAAAGGCAGGACTGATGGTTTAGGTTTCTAGAGACCAGTGCTCTCTGTGATCTTTATCGGTGGACAGGGGTACAGGGGGAATAGTAATTGGTCTGAGCATCGTTTCACTGGCAGCAAGACTTTCTGCTTTCGGACAGCAGTATTAGCAAAAACCTGCCCCTTCCCTGAGGGACCTCCATCAGACTGGCTTTGCAAATACCATTTATTAAAAAAAAAACAAAAAAAAACAACCGACCACTATCAACTAGCATTTATTTAACACCATATGCCGGGCACTATCCTAGGCACTGGGGGTACAAATACAAAAATATGAAAATCCTGGCTCTCAAGGAGCTTCTATTCTCATAAAGGGGTATAACACAGAGAATGGCAGCCCACAGAGGGAGTCTTGGCCTAAGCAGGTAGGTGGTCCAGCAGATAGAATTCAGGTCCAGCCTTAGACTCTTACTAGCTGTGTGACCTCTGTTTGCCTCGGTTTCTTCATCTGTAAAATGGGGATAATATTGGTACCTACCTCCCAGGATTGTGGGGATCAAATGAGGTAGTGTTGGTGGTGTTTGGCACAATGCCTAGCTCACAGGAGGCACTTAATAAGTGCTTATCTCCCAACTTCCTTCTTAGGCAATGACAGGAGATTGGAAGGCCATAGATGGTCCCATACTTTCCAGTAGCAATGGTAGCATTGATTTGATTATTGTTCCAAGAACTAAACTAAAACAACAAAAACAAGCCACAAACCAACCTAAAGGAAATTTTCCTGTGGCTTCTAGTCTCAGGGACATGCCAAGGGTGCAGGCTGTGTGGTCACAATATATTAAAAATTCAGCCTTAAAATCCATTCCTGGCCAGGATATTAGACCTCCTTCTGAGCCTGGCCCCAGTTAAGCAGGCAATGGTACGCTCTAATGAAAGAGCTTTGAACTTGGGTCATGGCCCTAGAAGAACTGAAACTAGGGCACGTTGACTAGGGCTTTATACCCAGGGCACTGACAATACTTCTTCAGGAGGTAGAACAAATTGAGATTCAAATCTAACTGGGAAGAATAATTGGTTAAGAGAACTGATGAACAGATAGCTACTTCTTCCTTCTCCTTTCTGAACTGGTTATGCTCCATGGGAACTACTCCCCAGGCCAATTCTACTTGGATCCCTCCCTTTGGTGGTAACCTAAACGCTGGCATTGTAGTATTTCAGCACCATTGTTTCTCCCACCATGGGCTAACCCTAATAGGACCTCATGTTTGGAGGGTGAGACTCTGCAAGATATTGAAAAGAACAAGATAGACTGGTTGGACAGCTAAGTGGCACAGTAGACAGAAAGCCAAGTCTAGAGTCAGGAAGACTCATCTTGAGTTCAAATCTGAGCTCAGATACTAGCTAGTTGTGTGACCCTGGGCAAGTCACTTAACCCTATTTACCTCAATTTACTCATCTATAAAATAAGCTGGAGAAGGAAATAGCAAATCATTCCAGTATCTCTGCCAAGAAAATCCCAAATGGGGTCACAAAGTCAGAAACAACTGAAACACCTAAACAACAACAACGAAAAGCTTCAAAAAGAGTGCTGTAGGAGTGCAAAAGTAAGTGCTGCAAGTAAGAGTACTTGAATTCAAATCCCAGGTCTGTCACTTATTTCCTGTGTTACTTTGTACAAGTCACCTAAAAGTCCCTAAACCTCTGTTTTTTCAATGGCAAAGTGAGGGGCTTTATTTGTCATAGTATCGTAAGCCTAGAGATGGAACTAAATGAATTAAGGTCCCTTCCTGCTCTAAAACCTGGGAATTGAATTTGTCTTTAAAAAATGTATTTGAAGGCACATTTCCTAATGTTTGCCCTAGGGAGCATGTTATGATGCTTGCCCTATGTACAAGATTTGCTAGTTATTACTCTGAGTCCTGATTCATAAACTTGAACAAGTTGCTTAATATCTCTCTGCCAATTTCTTCCTCTCTAGGCTGTTGGGAAAGCTAGAAAACAGTCTGGCAGAATTTGGGCATAGACCAATATCTTACACCATTGACCAAGATAAGGTCAAAATGGATACATGTCCTAGATATAAAGGAAGATATTACAAGAAAAGTTAAAGAACATGGAACATATTACCTATCAGGCTTCTGGATAGGTGAACATTTTGTGAACAAACAAGAGATAGTGCTGTGAGATGTAAAATGGATAATTTTGATCACATTAAAATAAAAAGTTTTTGTATAAATAAAACAAATATAGCCAAAATCAGAAGGAAAGCAGAAAGCTGGGGAAAATATGTGTAGACAGTTTCTCAGATAAAGATCCCATATCTCAAATATATAAAAAACTTTTTCAAATCTATAAGAATGTGAGTCATTCCCCAGTTGATAAATGGTCAAAACATATGAACAGGAAGTTTTTCAATGAAGAAATAAAAACTATACATAGTCATATAAAATGCCCCAAATCATTTTTGATTAGAGAAATGCAAATTAAAACAAACTTGAGATATGTTATACCCATCAGATTGGCTAAAATGATAGAAAGAGAAGGTGACAGATGCTGGAGGGGCAAATTGAGACCTTAATTCTTTGTTGGTGGATCTGTGAGCTAATTCAACCATTTTGGAGAGAGAATTGGAAGTATGCCCAAAGAGTTATTAAACTACTTCCCAGCCATAGCCCTATTAGGTTTGTTTCCCAAGAGAATTAGAGAAAATGGAAAAGAACCTACATGTTCTAAAATATTTATAGCAGTTCTTTTTGTGGTGGCAAAGAACTGGAAATTGTGGAGATGCTTGTATGTTGGGGAATGACTAAACAAATTGTGTATATGTTCATGATGGAACATTACTTTGCTATAAGAAATGATGAGCTCAATGATTTTAGAAAAGCATGGAGAGACATCCATGAAATAACGAAGAGGGAAAAGAACAGAACCAGGAGAACACTGTATACAGTAACAGCATTACTGCTTTAAGAGCAGCTTTGAGCAAGTAAATCATTCTATTATAAATACCCAAATTAACCTCAAATATGCTATGAAGGAAGAGGCTGTTTGAATACAGAAAGGAATATTGCTGTTGTGTAGGAAATAATGAGCTGGCTAATTTAGAAAAACATGGAAAGAGACTTGAATTTCTGAGGGAAGATGCTATCCACCTTCAGAGAAATAGATGAGAGCATAGTTTGGTCTTCCATATATGTTTATGAGTGGATATGTGTGTATGTCTATATTTATAGACATATGTGTGTGTGTGTGTGTGTGTGTGTGTGTGTATATATATATATATATGTATATATATCTCCATGCTTAGTTGTAGTCATTTGGGGCGGGGGGGAGGGAGAAGGAAAAATAAAGTAAAAATTGCCCAGCAGAGAGCAAAAGAAAACCAATAAGGGAGCAAAGAAAAGGTGGACAGCTTTGAAAACAATGTGAAGTATTTATTATTCAGGTTTTCTTGAACTAGAAATTTATTATTGTATATTGAATCCTCTCTTCTGGTCTGCGGAGTACATGGCAATGTTTTTTTTTCTTTTCTCATTTTGTATTTAAATGTAAAATTTAAAAATTTACCAAAAAAGTCAGGAAAAGTAAAAAGAATAATTATTTTATACAAATACAAGAGGAAGAACAGACCCCCCCGAAGAATCAGGTCAGGGAGGAGGATTGATTGTTCCGGAACCTTACTGTCTTGGGACTGGGTTTAGAAGGAACAATACGTAATATTTACAAGGGCATCAAAGTCTCCTAAATTCAGAAAGAAATAAATAGAAAGTTAAGGAGATAGGGAGTGGGGGAGAAGATAAGGGAGGGATTTTAGGGTGTAGGGGAGAGAATAAGGGATTCTTGGAGGGGATGGGTAGGTTAGGTAATAGGAGGATACGGTAGCTGGTAGAAGAAAAACAGAAGGGTCAGGAGGGATAGGAAGTAAGAGATACATACAAACAGAAAATAGTGATCAGAAGTGAAATTTATTAAGTTAAAAAAACAGGAGTAGTGATCATGATCTCAGACAAAGTGAATTAAAATAGATTTAATCAAAAGATAAAAATAGGGAAACTACAGTATATGTCAGTTATATTAATCAATACCGTTTTAGACTATTTAAAATAACTAGCCAGTCTAAGGATAGCATATAGCTGTGGTGTAGGAAATAATGAATTGGTGGATTGAGGAAATATATGGAAAGACTTGGATTTATGAAGGAAGATGTTACCTACCTTCAGAGAAATAGAGGACAAACATGTATAGTACAGTCTTGCATAGATGCATATGAATGTATACATGGGTATGATTATAAATATTTATGTATGTATGTATAAGTATGTTTTTGTGTGTGTATGTATCCAGTTTAATTGTAGCTTTCTGAGGAGAGGGGGCAAAGATGAGGGGAGAAAGAACAAAGGAAAAACTGCACACGCCGAGAACAAAAGAAAATTTATAAGGAAGCAAAGAAAAGATGGACAGCTCTCAACACAATGAGCAGTATTTATTACATAGGCTTTCTTGAAATGGAAATTTATTGCTTTATGTTTTGAATCCTTTCTTATGTCTTGCTGTGCACGACAATCCTTTTTTTCCTTTTCTTATTTTGTATTTGTTTAAAATAATAAAAAAAGTTTTTTTCCCAAAAAAGTCAGATACTGTGTGATTCTTCCCTCTCCTTATTTTCTCCCTCCTCCCACCCCCTTCCTAACACCAGCACCTGCATCTCCATGTCTCCTGTCTAGCTTAAGGAAGAATCTCTGGAACCCCTAGAGAGCCCTCAAGGAACATGAGCTGACTGAAGCAAATGACCAGATTGTTTTACATGAACAAATTGATTTTGCAGAAACAGGAAATTTGACTCATACTTTAGTGCTAAAATTGGAAAAACATGCTGGGATGCTGGAGGGGGTGGGTTGGATGGGTTAGAAGGGTGGTGGTCAGAGCTTAGAGGTGAATTTGGTGTTAGTTTTAAATCTGTCAACAAAAGAGCTGGTACCTTCTTTTCTAAAAATCCTTTTTATTGAAATTCAAGGAATGCCTACTAGTTGTCTTTACCCAGGAAAGAATGTACAATAAATAAATGAATGGTTTGGTAGAGAATATTTCCACATTTTTTTGGTTTACGCACAGAACTATTCTTCACGCTACTCACACGCATGATAATAGTCACACATAGATATCATGAATGCTGTTCAGTTATTTCTGAGTCATTTTTGACTCTTTGTGACCCCCATTTTGGGTCTTCTTGGGAAAGATACTGGAGTAGTTGGCCATTTCCTTCTCTAGATTGTTTTGCAGATGAGGAAACTGAGGCAACCAGGATTAAGTGACTTGCTCAAGGGCACACAGATAATAAATGTCTGAAGCTAGATTTAAACTCAAGAAGAAGAGTTTTCCTGACTTCAGGCCCGGCACTTTGTCCACTATACCACCCAGCTGCATTCAGTAACCAGAAATACTGTTTGTACCTGCGACAAACAAGGGCTGTGAACAATGAGGTTGAGGAATAGAGTCCTGGAAGCTGAGTTCCACTGATGCCTGAAAATGAAATTGTTAGCATCCTCCTAAGTTTCTTCCCCTGGGGGAAAACTCTTCTCACCCCACCCTAGTTACAACTCTGAAAGTTACCTTGTATAATACACAAAATCAAAGTGGTCCTCCATTTTTTTCACTTGGATGGCTAAACGTGGTCTCTTTTCTCCAGGCAAATAGCTCAGTGGAACACAGAGCTGAAAATGACTGGTAAGGATAAACACTCTAAGCTGAAGTTATTTGGAAGTTCAAATGACAAGAGACTCAGAAACAGGAGGGATTACCTGAGGCAACCACCCTTCAACCTGCTGTTAGATAGAAGAAATCTAGAGTTTCCTTAGAGTTGACCAGAGGCAGCTAAGGCATCTTCCAGGAATGTCTTACAAGAATCTGGAGTCATGGGATCATGAAGATCATAGATTATAGCCAGACAATACCTTGGACAGTCTAGAAAAGTTGTGACCTGCCTAAGATGACCCAGGCAGTAAGGGACGAGGGCTGATTCCTAAATTAGTGCTCTTGCTGCCGTTGTCGAGTCATCAGATCCAAAGAACCCTTTGCGCTTGACCCCCTCCACTTGACTCTTCACCCCAAAAAAAGAGATGGACAGGCAGAGTCAGGCGTTTCCACTCCCCAAAGCCATGCCCATCAGTCACTGAATTAGGACACGGGAGGCTAAATGCCCCAGGGTTATTTCGGTGCAGAGTACTTCTTTTCTTTTTTGGAGGGGAGAGGCAAGGCACTTGGGGTTAAATGACTTGCCCACGGCCACACAGCTATTAAGTGTCAAGTGTCTGAGGCGGCATTTGAACTCGGGTCCTCCTGACTCCAGGCCCGTGCTCTATTCACTTCGCCATCTAGCTGCCTCGGAGCACTATGGAGGCAGAAGTTTTCTTAAGCTTTCAAAACGCTTTACATACGTTATCTCATTGGACCCTCACAAACTGTGATCATTATTAGAGAAGGTTTTTTTCTCTTTAACCTGATGAAATGTTTTTAATTCCTCCCCAGTGTAAGGGAGTGGGGAAACTAAATAGGTGTTTGTGGGAGCAGAGAATGGGAGGTGATGCTCAGAACCGTCAAGGGCACTGAATTGGGAGGCAGAGAACGTGGACTCCACTACTGGCCCTACTATTTAGCCCTTGAGTGACCTTAGACAATTCATTTCCCCATCTTAACTTCAGTTTCCCCATTTGTAAAGTTAGGGGGTTGGGTTCAATGATCTTTTTGGGTCCCTTTTTCCTCTAAACCTATGACTTGAAGTCATCCCAAAACCACAACTTACATGGAGCCATTCCACTTGTGCCCAGAAGAGGGCGACAAAACAACACTTATTATAATCTAGCAGGAAGGCTACAGGCTTTTCAACCCACAGCCTACACGAGTGGTCAGGGTCAAGGTCAGCCCCAAGCATGGACAGGGCTCTGGGGGGAGAGGACAGAAAGAGGAGAGATTAAGGAAGGCCTCATAGAAAAGGTGACACTTAACCTGAGCCAGGAGGGAAGGAGGGGCAATAAGACAGATTGTCTGGCCAAAGTCCCGCGTCCCAGTTAGTAGTGGAACTGAGTTTCAAAAGCAGGTATTTTAATATCAAATCCAGCTCTCTATTTACAGCACTATGCTGCCACTTCTCTTTAGGCTTATCCAAGAGACTGCTTGTTTAAAATGGTACAGAGCAGAACCTTGTTCGAGTATGGGTTGGACTAGATTGCCTCTGAAGTTTCTTCCAGTTCCTTGAGACTGTGATTCTAATCATGAATTTTTGAGAGTGAGAACCAAGGGCTCAGCTACTAGTAAATACTTAAAAGCCAGCTCTCCAAAAAAAGTTGTAATGTAATACAACACAATTTTAGGTTAAACTGGTATTATCAACATCTTCTCTATCACTTTCTTAAATCTAGATAATCAACAAAAGATTAAATTAAGCCTCGATTTGTAATATTTGATGACACTGAAAATTTAAGCATCTGCTTGGTTTGAGTTGGTTCAACACATCCCTGGAATTGTGTCCCATCATTTTTATCTTATATCCCCCACAATAAGAATAGTCCCATGTATGTAAGTTGATCCTTAATAATTATTGACTGAATTCCTCTAAGGTATTGGGATCATTGGCTCAAAGAATCTGAGTTAGAAATATTATCTTATCCATTTCCCTTATTCAGACCCAGAGAAGTGGTAGCAGAGCCAAGATTTGGAGTCAAGTCCTTTATTCCACATTTATTGGTCTTTCCATTGTATGATTATCCTTCTCTCTAAGTCTTAATCCAAACCACTGCTGGATCAAAGTTGCTGGGACATTGCATCCTCTCCCTGTCCCCTAAAGTGTCCCATCTATTCTGGACTCCATGAAGAGTGATCAGGTTTAGTCTTGGGGAAGCTGGACTACCTAAAAGAAGAGGCAGACTCCTTTTCTCAAACTCTGGTTCAATGCACCTTCACCCAACACTGTGGTGAAAAAAAAATGACTTAAAGGTTAGACTTAGCTCATGGCCAGTGACTTCTCAAAAAAGGGAATTAGAAAGATAACGTGATGCACAACAGTAATCAGGTATGGACTAAGTATTTACTTCCTGCACACAAATGTAATGCTTAGCACAAAAGTATCTCACTACTATGCGTTGATAGAAAGCTTAAGCAGGAAGTAACATCTATTCTTATGGTATTCTCATACTAGGAGGTAGAGAATTAAGTATGAAATAGTTTACACATTGTTAAAGAAGCATTGGTACATTTTACCACAGCTCCACCCTGTCTAAACAACTCGTTCTAAGTCCATGCCTTCTGCCAGAGTTTGGGGCTCCTCAGGTTAATGAAGTGCAGCTAGCACTGACCAAGGACCCAGGATCTCTGAACCTCTTGAACTGTCAAAGTCATCCTCAAGCTAAGAGGTGTTCAACTGTTGTCGTATTGTTTATGATCTACCCCCAACTTTCATAGGGGTAATGTTTCTTGAAAATGCAACAATGTTGTTTTGTTTCTTTCAAAAATTAAAAATGCATATGTTGATACATTGAACCTATGAGAAATAGGGGATTAGGTTCCTCATACCACCCAAAACTGTAAACTTTTGCTAGAGATTGCTGAAAATACAATTTTCTGCATATAATTCTTTATAATAAAACATTAATGTTGATAATATGCACTTTTCCTAACATAATAAACATGAAATAACTCATGAAATGCATGCACAAAATAAAACTGGCAACATGCAAAACATTTTTTCACTAGTAATTCCCTAGAATTCTGTGACCTTTTCTGCTAACATCTCAATTTAAAAAAAAATATTTATTTCAGACAATAATATATTGGGGCAAGCCTCTGTCTTGGCTGCCGTTTGAAAACCAAGGGAGAGATGGTTGGGAATTCAGTGGCTGCTTTTAGAAGATGCTGAGACTCTCAACGTCTCAACATCACCTCCAACATTTCAAATGTATGGATTGCACTTTACTCTACAAGGGTAGGGTGAACAAGAGAAGTGGAACACCTTGTAGGATGCCATTTGCTCCACAAACTTGTGTGCAATCACACCTCTCATTTTTTTTCTCTACTGTGCATAACTACAAATGTGTGCACTTGCCAACACGAAAGTGAAAATTAGGTTTCTAACAAAATCATTGGAATGCTTGAAGGCCCACAAGTTAAATGCATGAATGTTGAGAATTGACTGTACTGTGCTTATTTATTTTTTCAATTAACAAACATTAATTTTCTCTTTCTATCTCCCTTCTGTTGGAAAAAAAAAACCACCTCCTGTACAAAATATGCAATGTCAAGAAAAACAAATTCCCTCATTGATCATGTTAAAATATACGTCTCATCTTGCATATTGAGTCCATCACCTCACTGTCTGGAGGTGCGTAGTAGCATGCTTCATAATCTGTCTTTTGGAAAATTGGTTGATTATTGCATTGATCTTGAACATTGATTTTTCAAGTCATTCAAAATTTTGTCTTTTCAATGTTATTGTTATTGTATAAATTGTTCTCCAGGTTCTGTTCACTTCCTGCATCTATTCATACCAAGTCTTCCTTGGTTCCTCAGATAATACCTTCCACACAGATCCTTGTTCTGTGAAGTTTGGATTCAATGAAAGGTTCACACTTGAGGACCTAGAGGACATGTGGCCTCGAGGCCCTGTTATGCCCTTTCCAAGCAGGACACTTTTAATGTTTGGTGACTTAAGGTTAGGCAAAGAAACACAAAATTTAAGAGCCAGCCAGAGGCCTAGGTCCAGGATCACCTTGTTGAGCCCCCTAATCTAGAAGCCACCTGGGAGCAGCCAAAATCCTCCAGGTCTTGAGGAGTCACCCTTCCCCCATCCCTCATAAAAATTTCCATAATTACATTCTATTTACCTGGGAGGGAAGGCTGAAAGAAGAGAGAGACAGAGAGAGAGAAAGAGAGAGAGAGAGACAGAGACAGAGACAGAGAGATGGGAAGGAAAAGAGAAAGGGGGGAGGAAAAGAAAGAGGGGCAGGCAGAGTCATTCCATTTTTTAAAGTTATTGACCCTTCAGAGGCCAAAGAGGATTATTTTTGCCAAAGTGCCCAAGTTCTTCAGCACTTAGTCACACGTGACTGAAAGAACCAAGGGCTTTGTCATGGCCAAAGTGCTCGGATACAGAGCTGGCACACATGGATAGACAAAAGCAGGGAAGGCTGTCAATGTACCTGAAGAAATCCTGGAAAAGTCAACAAAATCAATAGTCAATGAATATATATCAAGTACCTACTATGTATACACATATACATACCTTCACACACATATATGTATGCACACATGTATGTACACATTTATACACACATATGCATACACATACCCATTTATACACATACACATGTATCTATATAAACACACATATACATTTATATACATTATCTCAGTCTTCACCCCAGCGTAAAAAGGAGAGTTAGCTTCCAAATCAGAAAGACCTGGATTCATGTTCTGTTGTATACTGGCTGTATGCCTCTGGGTAAGTCACTTAACCTCTCAATGCTCCATGCAAATAAATCTCTAGTCTCTAAATTACAGAGAAGGTGACACGTATTGGTGGAGGGACTTTCCTCTACCAATCTGGGAGTTCTCCCTAGCAATGAAATCACAGGCCCAGGAAATGTCCTATTATCTTCACAACTCTATAAGTGGACAATTACAAGTAATATTATCCCTGTCTTACATATAAGGAAATTGAGACTCAGTTTAAGTCATTTGCTAAAGGTCACCAAGATGGAAAAGGGCCAGAGACAGGATTCAAACCCATTTCTCTACTGTCTCCAAATCCAATTTCCTTTTCCATTATACCATACTGACTAGAGATGTTCCAGTCATGTACTTACTAGGGTGAGGGACCACTGATAGCCCAAGTACTACACTAGTATCCACAGGGTGTTAAAAAGAAGGAAACAAGCATTTGTTAAGCCCCTTGGCACTATGTGCCAAGCATTATACTAAACACTCTACAAATATTACTGCATCTGATCCTTAAAATGACCCTAGGAGGTAGGTGTTAGTATTATCCTCATATTATAGTTGAAGAAACTGAGGCAGACCGTGGTTCAGCGACTTGCTCTGAGTCACATAGCTAGAAAATGACTGAAGCTGAATTTGAATTCAGACCTATCCTGATTCCAGGTCCAGAACTATGTTCACTGAGCCATCTAGATGCCTCTGATAACAGACCTAGGATTTCTGAGAAGATATGGATAAGCGTGTGCAAGGGTGGCAATTTGTACCTTTGGAGGTACCACACAGCCTTATCAGTAAGATCCATGGGTTACTAATGTATTAAAATACTGGGGCCCAAAGAAGACAAAAGGACAACCTTTGCCTTGAAAGGGCTTACATTCTGCCAATAGAAGAGAGGACAGTGGTGGAGAAGACAAGGACATGAACAGAGATGAAGATGATACAAGGTAAGGGGTGATAGGAAAACCATCTCCTAGGTGAGGGAAATTTTCCAAGATCAACAAGGCTAGGTGCTCTAAGAAAATTGAGGGAGGAAAGAAAACTTAACTAGGGGGATCAAGGAGCAGGGCAAGGGAGAAGGGAAACCAGATATGAACCTTGAAGGAAGACAAGGATTAAAGAAGGCAGAGATAAGAAGGAGGCACATGCCAGGGGTGAGGGCAGCCTACATGAATGCAAGGAGAAGGGGAAAGACCAGAGAACAACGAGTAGTCCAGTTTAGCCAAAACATCGGAATGGAGGCAGGGGTGCAACAATACCAGGGAAATAATACCAGAAAAATAGGTTGGAGCCAGACTGTAAATGGTCTCAAGAATCAGACTAAGCAGTTTATATTTCATCTGAGAGGCTATAGATTGACATGTTGTATTAATGCCTTCTAAAAGGTCTCTATAGCAGTTGCTTTCTATTCCACCATTTCCCTCATCCCTCCGTATTGAAGGCCCTCTTGTGGCAAAGAAAATCAATTAGGTAACAACATTGGATACAGAAAGTGTATCTCACAGGGGTCTGCAACACTGTGTCCAGTTAAGACCCGCCCCTACCTCTCTGTGACAAAGGATGTTTTCCATTACTCAGAGTTCCATTTCCTTTTAATGATTTTTTTCATTTATATTGTGATTGTCATTGTTTGTGTTATTCTTTGGGTTCTGCTTATTTCATTCTGAATCAGTTCATGCAAATATTCCATTTCTCTGAATTCCACATATTTGCCATTTCTTACTGAATAATATTTTATTCTATAAACAAAGGGATAGGAATGTTCAGTGGAACAGGAAATTCTTTGGTTAGGTAAATTCCCTTTACCAGTGTGTCTGCTCATGCTTTTCAACTTGGAATCTTAGAGAGCTGCCTGGAGTGGAGGAATCAAACACACAGGACCCCTGCTACTCTCGAGGGGGCCAAACCAATTAAAATATAACTGGAAAATACCTAACAAAATACACAAAAATACAATAAAACATAGAAATATTGATATGTAATTTTCTAAGTCAATATATAGCCTACAGGAATCCTCATGTATTGTTTAGTGGCACAGCTTTTTAAAAATTCTATTTTTTACAATACATTTTATTTCACTAAATATTTCCCAATTACATGTAATTTTGTTTATCATTCATTTAAAGAAACTCAACCAAGAGTACATTGCAGAAGATCACTCAGTCAGGGACTCTCCCTGGGGATGCAGGTAGACAGGTCTGAAACAGGCTGCCGGTAACCCCTCCCAATTATGTTGGCTCCAGACTCCTTAGTCCACCAGGTCTTCTTCTTTTTTCGAGGCAATGAGAGCTAAGTGACTTGCCTAGAGCTACATAGCTAACAAGGCAAGATTTGAACTCAGGTCCTCCTGACTTGAGGGATAGTGCTTTTTCCACTGCACCATCTACCTGTTCCTCATCCACCAATTCTTGGCCATCTGCTCCTTTGGATTTGGAGCTTGCCTATCCTCAGAGTATTCTACCCAAATTATAGTTACTCATCTCTTGATTCCAGATTAGAACCTGTGGGTCAATTGAGGAGTTGGAGGTTAGAAATGATTACCTGGGGTCATTGAGCTAAGCTGGCCAGATAGACCCATCTTATCTGCAGTCAGGTCAGCATCCAGAGTAAAGTACCCAGGAAGACAAGTGTGTCAGGCCTGAAGGATACATCCCTCAGGCTCCATAAATTGCATATCAGACCCTGTAATCAGAAGTTGGTTTATGAGAAAGGTCACAGAGACCCTCCTATCTTTCTTTAGTCTTCTCCCAACAGGGTATTAGGGATCCTTGGTCTTCTCTGGGTTTGTGGTCTGGTTCAGTACTGAGTCCAGACTCTGCCAGCCCTGTGCATCTTTTCAGCTAGCAAGTATTGGTGTTCAGCAGCCTATTCACAAGTCCAGTGGTTTCCTATATTTCATTGCTTACTCTCTTGGAGAGTGGAAAGGGAAGGGAGAGAGGGATAGTAGTAGGAAGTCAAACTTTAAAAAATGTTTAAAATTGTTTTAACATGTAATTTAACATGTGATTACATGTTTTAAATGTAAATTTAACATGTAATATAAAGTACACACATGCACACACATACACACATATATATGTGAAGTCCACTGGTTTCGAGGATGGATGAGAACACTAGATATTACCTTGGAGGGAGAACAGCCTCCATCTTCTATTTCCTCCTTTCCTCATGCCCTGCCTCTTTCTGGAGCAACAGGTTTGCTCTCTTTTTTTTCCGCCATTCACTCTCCCCTCATAAGAGTATAGATTTTTAACTAGAAGGGGCCTAAGAGCAATCATTGAGTTCAGCCTGTTCACTTTATAATTAAGACCCCAAAACGTTAAATGACTTGTCCATGGTCTCAAAGGTAATGTGTTTCTGAGGCAGGACTTGAACTTAGGTCTTTCTGACTCCAAGGTGTACATGCACCTCACTTACTCTGCTCACTGACCTCTACTGATCAATCTGTCCAAGCCTCACTGACCCAGATTCTTGGCTCACCAGCTCACCTGTTAAGGACTCATTGAAGGAACATTATGAAGGAATTCATAAATTCTAGGTAGCATGCCTCTTGGACCTTCCTGACCCATGAGGTAGCCTGGTTCCTTGGGTTTAGGGCAATGCTACTTCGAATACTTAATGACTTATCTTCCTGCCTTTGTGATCATTTCTGAGTATTATTAGTACCCACTGGGAAGTGGTTTTCTTCTCTATCTCTTGTTTCCACGTACTCCCAACCACAAAAGTACTGGCTCGTCATCCACCATTTGACTTAGAGAGTGGGAGGTCCCCGAGGCTCAGTCTCAGGCCTTCTTCTCTTTTCTTGACATGCTCTCCTTTGGTGATCTCATCCTCTCCCATAGACTCAGTTATCTTCACATAGATGACTCCTAAATTGATCTTTGCTATTACTGTGCACAATGATCTCCTGGTTCTTTTCACTTTACTTCAGGTCAGTTCATATAGGTCTTGCCATGTTTTTTTTCTGAAACTACATCCCTCATCATTTCTTAGAGCACAATGATACTCCGTCACCATCCCATGCCACAATTTGCTTAGCTATTCCCCAACTGATGAGCATTTTCTCAATTTCCAATTCCAATTCTTTGCCACCATGAAAATATTTTTCTCATATAGGCCCTTTTTCTTTGATGTTGTTGGGGTACAGAGCTAGTAGGGTGAAAGCACAACATAATAGCCCTTTGGGCATAATTCCAAATTATTCTTCAGAGTGGTTGGACCAGTTCACAATTCCACCAACACTTCATTAGTATAACTATTTTTCCTCATCCCTTCCAACATTTGCCGTTTCTGATAGGTGTGAAGTGGTTTCTCAGAGTTGCTTTAATTTGTATTTCCCTAATCAATAGTGATTTAGAGCATTTTTATATGATCATAGATAGCTTTGATTTCTTCTTTTGAAAATTGCCTATTAATATTCTTTGACCATTTATCAATTAGGGAATGACTTTTTTATAAATTTGACTCATTTTTGTATTAGGAAAACTTGTTGTAAAAATTGTTGATATTACTCCATTGTCTAGAGTACATTTTAGTAAAATGTAATGTTCCTGATTATCTCTTCTAATTAGGCTTGATTTTTCCTTTACTTTGTCTGAGATCATGATTGCTACTCCTGCCTTTTTTTACTTCAACTGAAGTATAATAGATTCTGCTCCAATCCTTTATTTTAACTCTGTGTATGTTTTTCCGTTTCATGTATCTTTTCTAAACAGCATATTGTTGGATTCTGGCATTCTAATCCATTCTGATGTCTGTTTCTGTTTTATGGGTGAAATCATCTCATTCATATTCACAGTTATGATTACTGTGTATTTCTCTCCATCTTATTTTCTTTTGTTTATCCTTCTCTCTCCTTTTTATCCTGTCCCTCCCCAAAAGTCTGTTTTGCTTCTGACCATTGCTTCCCTTAACCTGGCTTCCCTTTCATCATCTTCCCATTTCTCTTATCCCCTTCCCCTTCTATTTCCCTATTGGGTAAGATAGATTTCTATACCCAACTGAGTGTGTATCTATAATCTTCTGTCTTTGAAACAATTCTGATGGGTGTGAGATTCAAGCATAGCCTGCCACTCTCCACCCCTCCATTTTCCCTGCCACCATAAAAACCTTTTTGTGTGCCACTTTTATGTCAGAAAATTTTCCCATTCTACCTCTCCCTTTTCCCTTCTTCCAGTGTATCCCTCTTTCTTACTCCTTCATTTTTTGGAGGAAGATCATCCTAAAATAATCAACTCAAACTCATGCTCTCTGTCTATGTAGACTCCTTCTAACTTCCCCAATACCGACAAGGTTCTTAGGGGTTATATGTATCATCTTCTCATAGAGGAATATACACTCTTTAATTTTACTGAGTCTCTTATGATTACTCTTTCACCTTTATCTTTTTATGCTTTTTTTTTGAGCCTTGTGTTTGAATGTAAAATTTTCTATTCAGCTCTGGTCTTTTCATCAAGAAATGTTTGAAAGTCCTCTATTAAATATCCATTTTCTCCCTGAAGGTTTATATTCAGTTTTGCTGACTAGGTGATTCTTGACTGTAGTCCTAGTTCCTTTGCCATCTGGAATATCATATTCCAAGCCTTCTGCTCCTTTAATGTAGAAGCAACTAAATCTTGTGTGAAATTGACTGTGGCTCCACTCTATTTGAATTGTTCCTTTCTGACCACTTGAATATTTTCTCCTTGACCTGGGAGCTCTGGAATTTGGCTTTAACATTTCTGGGAGTTTTCATTTGGAATCTCTTTCAGGAGGTGATCAGTGGATACTTTCAATTTCTATTTTGTCCTCTAGATCTCTGACATTGGGGCAATTTTCCTCTATAATTTCTTGAAATGTGATGTCTAGTCTCTTCTTTGATCATGGTTTTAAGGTAGCCCAGTAATTCTTAAATTATCTCTCCTAAATCTAATTTCCAGATCAGTTATTCTTCCTATGATATATTTCACATTTTCTTCTATTTTTCATTCCTCTGGCTTTGTTTTACTGTTTCTTTTTAATAATTTAATTTATTTGTTTTCAGTTTTCAACAATCACTTCCACAAGTTTTAAATTTTCTCACCCTGTCTCTCCCCGCTTCCTCCACGAGACAGCATACAATCTTATATGGGTTCTACACTTATATTCTTATTAAACACATTTTCACATTAGTCCTGTTGCAGAGAAGAGTTAAAGTGAATGGGAGAAACCACGAGAAAAAACAAAACAAAACATAATACAAGAGAAAGTAATCTGCTTCATTCTGCATTCTGATTTCATAGTTTTTCCTCTGGATGTGGATGGCATTTTGCCTCAAGAGTCCTTTGGGAATGTTTTAGGTCCTTGCATTGCTGTAAAGGGCTAAGTCTATCAGAAACAGCCCTCTCACACTGTAGCTGTTACTGTATACAATGTTTTCCTGGTTCTGCTTATTTCACTCAGCATCAATTTGTGTAAGTCTTTGCAGGTTTTTCTGAAATTTCACTGTTCATCATTTCTTATAGCATAGTAGTATTTCATTACATTTATATACCACAACTTGTTCATCCATTCCTCAATTAATGGGCATTCCCTCAATTTACAGTTCATTACAAAAAGAGCTGCTATCAATATTTTTGTACATGTGGGACCTTTCCCCATTTTTATGATCTCTTTGGGATACAGCCCTAGAAGTGATATTGTTGGGTCAAAGGGTATGTTTTATTGTTTCTTTTTTAAATTTTAAATTATTTTATTTGTTTTCAATTTTCTACAATCATTTCCATATATCTTAGATTTTTCCCCCCTTCTTCCCCTTCTTTACCCGGTCTCTTCTCGCTCCCTCCCAAAATGGCATGCAATCATGTATAGGTTCTACACATATATTCCTATTAAATACATTTTCACCTTGGTAATGTTGCATAGAAGAATTAAAATGAATGAGAGGAACCATAAAACAAAACAAAACAAAAGAGAAAATGGTTTGTTTCATTCTGTGATCCAATTCCATAGTTCTTTCTCTGGATGTGGAAAGCATTTTGCCTCAAGATTCCATTGGGAATTTTTTAGGTCCTTGCATTGCCGTGAAGGACTAAGGCTACCAGAAAAATTCCTTGCACACTGTCGTTGTTGCCGTGTACAAAGTTCTCCTGGTTCTACTCCTTTCACTCAGCATCAGTTCATATAAGTTCTTCTAGGCCTCTCTGAAGTCTTCCTGTTCATTATTTCTTATAGCACAGTAGTATTCCATTACATTCATATGCCACAACTTGTTCAGTCATTCTGCATTTGATGGGCATTCCCTTGATTTCCAGTTCTTGGCTACTACAAAAAGAGCTGCTATCAATATTTTTGTACATGTGAGACTTTTCCCCATTTTATGATCTCTTTGAGATATAGCCCTAGAAGTGATAATACTGGGTCAAAGGGTATTTTTATTGTTTCTTGAGTCTCATGGAGCTTCTACTTCCCCAATTCTAATTTTTGAGGAATTATTTTCTTTAGAGAGCTTTTGTATCTCCTTTTCCATTTGGTCTAGTCTGCTTTTTAAGTAGTTATTTTTTTCAGTAAATTTTTGTGTCTCTTTTACCATTATGTCAGTTCTTTTCTGAGGTGTTATTTTCTTTAGTTTTTTTCTGCCTCTTTTAGCAAGCTGCTAATTTTCCTTTTATAATTTTCTTGCATTACTCTATTTCTTTTCTCATTTTTTTCCTCTGTCACTCTTACTTTTAACTCTTCTAGCAATTCTTGCCAGCCTTGGATTCATTTAGCATTTTTGAGACTGAGGTGTTTTCTTTGAGTTGTAGGTGTTTTTACACTGTTGTCTTCTTCTGAATTTATGTCTTGGTCGCCCCTGTCACCAAAGTAGTTTTTAACAGTTCTTTTTGTTATTGTTGTTTGCTCATTTTTCTAGCCTATTTCTTGATTTTGAACTTTATATTAAAATTGGGCTTTGCTCACATAGTGGTGGGGAGCCACTTTCCTAAGCATCAGACTTTTTCTTGCTGCTGTTTTCAGAGCTAATTCTGGGGAGTGTATACATTTTCTTCCAAAGTAATGTGATCCAAGGAGAGGAGTAGTCTCTTGATCTTTGCTCTGGTGGTGACCCATGAAGGGCCCCTGTTCCCCTGCAGCTGCAAGTTCCTCTTGGCCCTGGAACTGTGACCAGAGCCTCTGCTCTCTTGCAACCAAAAGTGCTAAGGCTTCTCTTTGTCCCAGAATTCTGCAGGTCCCCTACTCCCATTGTGAAACCTCTAACCCTCTGCTTCTCTCCACCCTGGAACTGTGACTCTGAACTATTTATGGGCAATAGAGTTGCCAAATAGAGCCAGACCCTGCACCTAGTGCCAGCAAAGGATTCCCTATAATTCCTTTGTGACCAGTTGTCCAATTCCCTTATTGTCTCTGGGGCAAGGGCTCCCAAAGCTGCTGCTGATTTCTCTGTTGCAGGGCTTCCAAGGCCTAGCCCCCACCCCAGTGTCACAGACCTCTTCTGCCAACCTCCTAAGTTGTCTTAGGCTGGAAAAAAATGTCTCACTTTGACCTTTTGTTGGTTCTGCTACTGTGAAATATATTTGAGGAGTTACTTTAAAGTTGTTTGGAGGGGAATGTTGAGAGTTCAACAGGGTTGCTGCCTATGTACTGCCATCTTTACTCTACTCTCACCCTTAACCTTTTCAGTCTTGGAAAGGGGATTTCCAGTTTCTGCCACATACTCTTAAATCCAGTGACACTGGCTTCCTGGCTGTTCCCAGAATGACACTCCATCTCTCAGCTCGGGGCATTTTTCTAGTGTCCTCCATGCTTGGAATGCTCTCCCCCCTTACCTCCAACAACTGACCTCTCTGACTTCCTTTAAGTTCCAACTAAAATCCCATCTTCTAGAGGAAGCCTTCCCCAACCCTTTATTCCGAAAGCACCTTCACTCCTTTAGTCATTCCTATTTATCCTGGAAGTAGCTTGATTGTATCTATTTGTTTGCATGTTATCTCCTCATTAGATTGTGAGCTGAGACTTTCGCCTCTTTTTGTGTCCCCTAGTGCTTACTTAGCACATTGTCTGGCACATAGTAGGCATTTAAATATTTCATTGACCCACTGGTTGGTGGTAGTGAAAAGAACACTGCACATAGGATTAGAAAATCTAGATTTGAGTCCTGACTCTGAGACCTTGGCATCTCCTTGAACTTTAGTTTTCCCATCTGGAAAAAGAAGTTGAACTAGATGATCTTTAGGGTTTCTTTCAGCTTGAATATTTCTGAGCTTCTGTCAGAGGTGACATAAGGAGATTTTCTCTGAACTGGGTATCCTCTAAGGCCCCCTTTTGATCTAAGATCCTACAAGACTATGAGTTAGTTCTGCCTCCCTTCTCTCCTTCTGCTCTCATCTAATGAGGAGAGAGGGTCTTAGTTTTCCCTACCATCTGTCTCTTAGTCCCACTCTGTGTTTGTCTTTTTGCCTTTTTCATCTTTTTATATCTATTGTTATACCTATATCTACATCTATTTTATACTGATATTCATAGCTATACCTATGTCAAAATCAGTATCCTTACCCATAGCTCTACCTGTATATCTATATTTATACCTCTATCTGTATTTGCATATCTATCATCTATCTATTTATCTATCATATATATATATATATATATATATATATATATATATATATATATATATATACGTATATATGTCACAGTATCTTTGAGTTAAGAGGAACCTCAAAGGCTATCCCTATTCAAATAAAGTTCCATCTTTAGAAGCAAATTAACTTCCCGTTGTATTTTTGGAGAACACTATTAGTTTTTCCTAATGTTGCCACCAGGGGGCACCGAGCCACCACAGCTGACACATACAATCCTGCATTGGAGAGGGACGAGTATACCACCTTGTGCCTTTCTCAGGCTCCAAGATTAGTTGTTTGTCACTCTACCCTGTCAGGTTTTTCATTAATTCAGGTAGACTTTGTGTCTGAATTGCCTGATCAAATTTAATAGTTCAAGCTCCCATCTCATTGATTCCACGCTTCATTCCATATTTAGTGTGTGTCATTTAAGGTCACTTATATACCCTAGGAGAAAGACTAGATCTAATGTGGACGTTCCCTCAACCAGTTCAGGTAGGCACCTCTCTATCACTTACAGTCACGGAGAATTACTGAGATCTTAAGAGGTTTATCCAAGGTCCATAGCCTATGTATGCCAATGGTGGGACTCAAACCCAGTTCTTCCTGACCTCATGGTCTACACCCTGCCACAGCTACATCTCATTTTAATCAGTGGTAAAAGACTAAAGTCAGATTCAAGCATGCTTTTGCTTTCAAGTAATCACAGTTCTTTCCCCAACCTCCAGTTTTCCCTCTCTTTTTCAGGCTTTTCCATTTCACTTGATTTCTATCCTTCTAATATTCTCTAAGTCCTATGGAGTCCCTTCCTTCTCAACTTCACCACCCATCAGTACAAAACTTCCTGGCTGTAACCGTCCCACCAAGGCAGCAAGAGGAGAACACACCCACTACCACAAGAAACTTTCAAACTCCTATATAATTGTCAGATCCTCTATCCCACTTTCTTCCCTTGTTAGTGTTACTATGTATGAACTCCTTAGCTATGTTTGTGTCAAGGGTGTGTGTGTTGGGGAGTAGGGCAAGCATGGATGACTAAATTTGCTCCTTTAAGTCTCCTGGGGCAGCTAGGTGGTACAGTGGCTAGATCACCAGCCATTCCGTCAGAAGGACCTGACTTCAAATCTAGCCTCAGATGCTTTTTACTTGAGTGACCCCGGGCAACTCACTCAACCCCAATTGACTCTGGGAAAAAATAAAGAAACTTGCACCCACCAAACCTAGTCCTGCCCTGTAGGACCAAACAGAACCATTCTATTCCTTCTTCCTTATGCCAGGTTTTCAAATACTTTAGGATGGTTATTATGTCGCTTTTAAATTGCCCTTCCCTCACTTCCTTCAACCAATCCTTTTTTGACGTTAACTCAAGGCCTTTCACAATCCTGGTTGTCTCCTTTGAAGGTTCCCCACTTTATCATTGCCCCTCCCAAAACGTGACACATGAAACTGAGTACAGCATTGATCTGATAGGTTGGTGTGTTCATTCCCATAACCCTGAACACTATGGCTCATTAATGCAAGCAAAGATCACATTAACATTTTTTCTTGACATTTTATACTCTTGACTCATAATGAGTTTTCAGTCCATTAAGATCCCCAGAGTTTTTTTTTTCAGATGAACTGCTGTCTAAATACACCTCCCCCATCCTACACTAGTGAAGGTGACATTTAAAAATTAAGACTTCACATTTAACCCTATGAAATGTTATTGCCTTAGATTAGGCCCAATGATCTGGTCTAACTTGCTAGCCAGCTCTTTGAGATTCCTGACTTTTTCTCCCTATTGCCTGATAATGAGATTTTAGACTTAGTACCACCTGCTTCTCTAGATTCAGTTCTCTTTCCTGGTTTTTTTTGAGGTTTTTCTTCTAAGACAAAAGTCTTTCTATAAAATCTTACATGCCTGCTCAACTCAGGCCTTTGGGGCTGCTGTCCAAGATGGAGTCTGGGTGGCCTTTCTTCCCTCTCACACTTCTGAATGGAATCCCCAATTTCCCAGTGGAGCTGGAGGGGGTCCTGGGGGAGGACCAGAGGCCAGAGAAACCGGACGCCTTTGATAAGGCTTGGGTGTCCTTCACTTAAGGTCAGGCTCAACTCCTGCTCCCTCCCCTTCAGTTCTGCAAAAGTAGCAACTTCTTAGACTGAGATCATAGACAGAAAATATGTGAAATAGGCAAAATGTGTCTTCTGCACTCTCACATCTCCTTTCTTGTCTCTCATTCTCACCATCCTCCCCCACCCTACCCCCACATCCACACCCACACACCCACATTGCACCCAGTGTTTTCATGCTAGAGAACCCAACCCAACACTGTTTCTCCTTGAATCATAAAACTGCATAGATGAAAGTGGTAGAAGAGGTGAGGTCATTTAGTGCACCCCATCAAAAAGAATGAATCCTTTCTATATCTCTAGTAAGCTGGTCATCCAGCTTCAAAACTTTGATTCCTAAGATGTGAGGGACTTAATAATAGTTTAGTGTGTTCCCTCTCTCAAGAAGATTTACATTTTAAAGGAAACTAGCAATATTTAATCCAAAAATATTAATATCTAATGGTGGAATTTCAGATACTGTGACCTAGAACAAGGGAGATTGCAGAATAAGAGGAAAAAGCAAAGCTGTGTCAGGTAAAAGTGACCCAGAGGTCAGTCTTCAGCCAGCAGCAGACAAGGACTTTGAGCTCTAAGTGTCTGAACCGGAACTAGCTGTCAAGTTAAAATTAGGGCATTTTCATGTCCTCAAGTACCAAGACCTGGCACTGAGTTATTCTCCCCCTACCTAACTGTGCTGGCTTCCTGTCCCCATGGTGTCAGATATAAATTTCTCTGTTTAGCACTCAAAGTCCTCCACAATCTGGGTTCCTCCATCTTCCCATCTTCTTATACTTTACTGTCCTCCACATACTCTGTGATCCAGTCACACACTCCTCTTTGCTGTTCTTCACACAAGACTCTCCATCTCCTGACCCCCACTTTTTCATTGACTGTCCCTGTACCTGGAATTTTCTCCCTTCTAATCTGTCTCCTGGGATCTCTAGCTTCCTGAAACTCCCACCTTATCTCTGATATGTCCTATAGATAGCTTGTTTGTACCTAGTTGTTGGCAAATGTCTTCCCCCATTAGACTTTGAGCCCCTTGGGTGCAGGAACTGTCTTTTGCCTTTCTTTGTGATCGTAGGACTTAATACAGCACCTGATGTGTAATAGATGCTTAATAATAAATGATTACTGACCAGATGGGCAAAAACCAGTAAGGGAAGTGATAGATGATAAAGGATGTAAAACAAGGCAGGGCTTAAAAACCCAGTCAAAGTCAGGAACCAGGAGACCCACAGGAGCTCAAAAGCTGAACAAGTAAGAGAACAGACGCAAAGGACTAAGTAGCATCAAGTTGGCCTAACAACTGTGGCAACTCCTTGCCTCAACCTAGGAGGTTATACATGCTTCCTGTTCAGCACACAATCCTGGGGTTTGCAGGTGCAGACAAATGACTGAATTTGACTGGGGCCAAGACAGAGGAAGAGATCAGTGCCATTCCTGGAATCTACTATAGATACCTACCCAGTTCTTCTTCCTTCTCCATTTTTCCTCTGAATATTAATCGGAGGGAAAATTAGAAAATTTGGAGAAAACAGAATTGAAACATTCCTGGGAGAAAAGAGGATTTAATCCCTGACCCTGAGTAAAGAGTTTTGGGTCAACTTTTTGTTTGTGGTTTTTATGTTTTCCGGATGTCACAATTCTTTGAACTCTAAAAATTGCTCAAAACCTTGAGTCTGGAGGCAGTGATGATATGTCAGAAATATCAGAGCCTTTTTTAGCCAAGGGATGTATATGTAATAGAGTGTCTTGGTGGCACTCTTCTTTCCTTTTCCCTGACTCCCCCTCCTCAATAGCTTAGCAACAAACTTCTGGGAATGAGAAGATAACTAGAATGGAGCTTCTTGCATCATAGACCCCTTTGGAAGTCTGGTGAAGCCCTCAGACTTCTTTTTTTTTTTAATAATATTTTATTTTACATGAGCAGATGCAAAGTGAAGTGAGCCGAACCAGGAGAACCTTATACACAGTGACAGCAACATTGTACAATGAAGAATTGTAAATGACTAAGCTATTTTAAGCCTATGGCTTCTCAGAATAATGGTTTTAAATGCATAAAATAGAGTACCTAATATTACAAAGGAAGACAAATATATTCAACTCTAGCTTGAAATTATATATTTTTAAGTTCACTAAGAAACCCATGGACAGCTAGATGTCAGGGTTGGAGTTAGGAAGACTCATCTTCCTGAGTTCAAATCTGACTTCAAACACTTCCTAGTTGTGTGACCCTGGGCAAGTCACTTAATCCTGTTTGCTTCAGTTTCCTCATCTGTAAAATGAGCTAGAGAAGAAAATGGCAAACCCCTCCAGCATCTCTGCCAAGAAAATCCTAAAAGAGGTCATGCCTGAATTGGATGTGCCTGAAAACAACTAAGCAATAACAATAGTATAAAAATATATATTTTCTAAAGTTCAGTAAGAATTCCACGAGTAGCTAGGTAAACCCAAAAGAGGTCATAGAGTTGGACGTGCCTGAAAAATGACAAAGAATTCCTCCTCCAGTGAAACAATTTTTTAATTTTTCCTTATCTCCTTAGGTTGTTCTCTAGATCTAAAGGAAAACCTCAGAAACACATAGTATTTAATGTACCCCTGAATTCTAGAGGGGAGAAGCGGTGATTTCATTTCAGCATTTCTGAAGCTGATGCCCTTCTCCCTTTCCCACTCAGGGCCTCTGACAAGAAAATTTTAAAGCAGTCAAAGCTTGTCTTAGAAGTACCTATTCTTTCAGTGTTTTTTCCAAGGCATCCAATGAGTGACCTTATGCTGGTGCTAGATGCTCTCCAATTTTCTCTCAAATCTAATGCTAGAAGAAATATTTAAAAACCGCGAAGGAGTTTAATCAGAATGGTAAGATGATTCAAAACCATGGCCCTTAAATAGGTCTGTTCATTTCCATGCCTTTTTCCTGGCTGTGCCCCATACTTGGAATGCCTTCCCTACTCACCTCAGCTGCTTAGAATGCTGAGCTATCTTCAAAGCTCAGAGTAAACCCTGCTACCTTCTACAAGATCTCTTCCAATCCCTCAGCTGTTACTTCCTGTCCTGTCTCCTTAATTACCTTACATTTCTTTGTATTCCTATATATACATATATATATATATATATATATATATATATGTATATATGTTGTTTTACCCCAAAGAGAAGTTAAGCACTTTGAAGGCAGAGTATATTTCATCTGCTTCTTTGTATTCCTCATGCCTAACATAGTGTCCAGAATACAGTAGATGCTTAATAAGTGCTTTCTGATTGTTCAGTTGAAAGAACAAGGGGTATTGAGCTTAGAAGAGAGAAAATGTAGGAAGGACATGATAGCTAGCCTGAAATACTTGATGGGTATGGTGTGGAAAAAGATTTGTTATGAGTGAACTCCTCACACCAATGGGAATAAGTTCAAGAAAATAAATTTTAGCTGGATATAAAGGAAAAAACTCCAGTTATTCAAAAATGGGTAGTAAGTTTCTCATCTCTTAAGGAAAATATGGCATCCAATAGAAATAATTCAATCATGATCTATTCAAATAAGTTATTCATAATGAAAAATGGATACATCAATGGAAGAAAAGACTTAAATATCAACTACAATAATCTCATTCAGAATTTTACTCAACTAACATCCAAAAGAGCCTAAAATGCCCTTTATTAGATAAACATTGACTTATTTGCCAAGGATATTTAAGAATGAAAATAGAATCACCAAAAGAAGAAAATGGAAAAGGCCTGCTAATATATATGTGTATACATACATATATATTTGCAGATCTTTTCCATTTTCTTCTTTTTGTATATATATGTGTATGTATATATGTGTATGTGTGTGTGTTCGGCCTTCGTTGCCCAAGAAGACCATGCCATCAGAGAAATGATGACATGACTTGCACTTGACTTTGTTTTGAGTGAGGGAGGACTGTGCAGGTCACCAGCCTCACTTCTCCTCCAGAGTCATCTGCATCCAGTGACCAGATATTCCTCAGGATGACTGGAGATGACCCAGGATGAGGCAACTGAGGTTAAGCGACTTGCCCAAAGTCACACAGCTAGGGGGTGTCAAGTGTCTGAGGAGAAATTTGAACTCAGGTCCTCCTGACTCCTGCACTGGTGCTCTATCCACTGCACCACCTAGCTGCCCCTTATATATATGTATGTACATGTAGATCTTTTCCTTTATTCTTTGTGTGACCCTATTTTCATTCTTAAATAACCTTGGCAAGTAAGTCAATGAGTATACATACATACATACACACACATGCATATATACACACATATATATGAAACTTTTTACCATCAAGAATAGTAGAGCCACCAATTTTTGACTCTAGAGGGAAGAAGGAAGGGAGAGGAAGGGGAATAAGTTCTATATAATACCTATTATGTGGCAGGTACTGTGCTAAGCACATTATAAATATTACCTCATTTGATCTCTAACATTGAACTCTGATATCATAAATTGTATTTATAGAAGAGTAGAAATGGTGCTAAAGAAAATAAAGACAAGAAAAACAGACAGCAAGAACACATGCCAGAGGTTATGCAATTATGAGAGTGTTGATGGGTTTATTTGTAAGGCTTCTGAAGAACTGGAAGGTACCAAAGGCATGTTTTTTTAAAAAAATCTCATTTTATTAATACATAAAATGACTGAGAGAACATCAGTGACTAATAATAACCACTATTCCTACTTTTCCATCTCTATAAAACTTTTATGACAATCATCTGCACATATACCAAGTGGATCTTGATGAGAGCATTATTAAGAGAAAGACAGGCTTTCTTAAGCAATATTCCGTAGTAAGTCACATCGTAAACATCAAAAAATTAAGTAAAAGATACAAAGAATACAAGATCTCACTGTGCTTATAGTTGGTTGATTGGTTGATCAGAAAAAAGCGTTTGAGAAGACAGCAGAGAAAAGACAGAGATTCATCTGAGATCTCCTAAAAAATTCCCCTAGACACCTTTAGACAAGGCCATAAGACAATTCCTGGAGTGGCAGAACCCACAAAAGGATGTATGAAGTAATTTTCTAGCTAAAGACAACTTAGAGGGTCAGTAGGAAAGGTCTGTTGCATCGGGGTGAAAGTAAAGCACACTCCAGTGCAGGCTCCTCAAGTGCAGATTGGGCCCCAGCAAACCAGGAATAAGCTTTGGGAGCCATTGAATTAATAGTGGCAGTAGTTACTTTTGGAGCTTTCACCCCGCAGGTGGTAAAGTGGGGAGAGGGGTGGAACAACTGATCAAGAGGTTACAGAGGTCTCTTTGCTGGTATTGGGAGCAGGATTCTGTGGCTTTGCTTATACTCAGATCTAGGTGAGAGTCCTGGGTGGTAGTCCCAAGATGAGGAGGAACATTAGCACACCGGAGCTTGTGGCTGTGGTGGAAGGGGGCCTCTTGTCATAGTTCCAGAGCAGAAAAGAGTGCTCATGACCACTCACAGACCAGAACAAGGCCAAGAGAGTAGTAAACACATCTCTCCTTACATCAAACCACCTTGGAAGAACTGAAAAGTTACAAGTCCTTAGAAGAACAAAAATCCTTGAAGGTTGGGACAGCTTGCCCTCCACCCTGGAAGCAGACACCCATTTTAACAAAGAGTTAAAAGTCAAGAAATAGCCTGGAAAATGATCAAACAGAAAAAAATTCTGACCATAGAAAGTTACTATGGTGACACACACTCAGAAGAAGATAACAAAGTCCAAGCTCTTACATCAGAAGCTTCCAAGAAAAATATGAATTAACTCCAGGCCTTGGAGAATTCAAAATGGATTTTGAAAATCAAGAGAGGTAGAAGAAGAGAAGTAGGCAGGGAAGAGAAATGAGAGTGATGCAAGAAAATCGTGAAAAATGAGTTGACAGCTTGGTAAAGGACACACAAAAAGATTACTGAAGAAAAAAACACCTTAAAAAACATCTTAAATTTGACTAGGCCAAATAGCAAAAATAGTACAAAAGCCAATGAGAAGAATGCTTTAAAAAGAAGAAATGACTTTTTATTATTTAGAAGTAAATAGTTTCTGAAAAAGTAAACAGGAAAGCTATAAAAAGCAGAAAAAAAGAGGCATAAAAATTCTATGAAGGAAAAAACTCCTTAAAAATTAGAATTGGCCAAATAGAAAAGGAGGTACAAAATCTCACTGAAGAAAATAATTCCTTAAAAATTAGAATGGAGAAAATAGAAGCTAATGACTTTATGAGAAATCAAGAAACAATAAAACAAAGTCAAGAGAATGAAAAATGTGAAATATCTCATTGGAAAAACAACTGATCGGGAATGTAGATCCAGGAGAGATCATTTAATAATTATTGGACTACCTAAAAGTGATAATCAAAATAAGAGCCTAGATAACATCTTTCAAGAAATTATCAAGGAAAACTGCCCTGATATTGTAGAATGAGAGGGTAAAATAGATATTTTAAAGAATCCACCAATCACCTCCTAAAAGATATCCCAAAGGAAAACTCCTAGGAATATTGGAGCCAAATTCCAGAGCTCACAGATCAAGGAGAAAACATTGCAAGCAGTCAGAAAGAGATAATTCATGTATTGTGGAAATACAATCAGGATAATACAAAATCTAGCACTTTCTACATTAAGGGATCAGGACTTGGAATATGATATTCCAAAGATCAAAGGAGCTAGTTAAAACCAAGAATCACCTACCCAGCAAAACAGAGTATAATACCTCAGGGGAAAAAATGGTCATTCAATGAAATAGAGGACTTTCAAGCATTCTTACTGAAATGACCAGAGATGAATAGAAAATTTGACTTTCAAACACAAGAATCAAGAGAAGCATGAAAAAGTAAACAGGAAAGAGAAATGATAAGGGACTTACTAAAGTTGAACAGTTTACATTCCTACATGAAGAGATCTTATTTGTAACTCATGAGACTTTTCTCAGTATTAGGGTAGTTGGGAGGATTATATACATATAGATAGAGGGCACAGGATGACTTGAATAGGCAGGGATGATATCTAAAAACTAAAATTAAGGGGTATGAGAGGAATATATTGGGAGGAGAAAAGGAGAAATAGAATGGGGCAAATTATCTCACATAAAAGAGGCAAGAAAAAGCTTTTTCAATAGAGGGGAAGAAGGAGAAGGTGAGAGTGAAAGAGTGAATCTTACTCTCATCACATTTGGCTTAAGGAGGGATTAACATGCACACTCAATTTGGCATGAAAATCTATCTTACATTACAGGAAAGTAGGGAGGAAGGGGATAAGTGAGGGTGGGGGGATAATAGAAGGGAGGTCAAATGGGAGGAGGGGGTAATTAGAAGTAAATACTTTAAGGAGGGATAGGATCAAAAGAGAGAACAGAATAAATGGAGGGGGCAGGATAGGATGGAAGGAAATATAGTCTTTCAAAACATGACTTTTATGGAAGTATTTTGCATAACTATGTATGTATAGCGTATACTGAATCACTTGCCTTCTTAGTGGGGATGGGAAGGGAGAGAAGTTGAAATTCAAAGTTTTAAAAACGAATGTTAAAAATTGTTTTTACATGCAACTGGGAAATAAAATATAAAGGCAGTAGGGTATAAAAATCTATCTTGCCCTACAAGAAAATAGAGGGGATGGGGATAAGAGAAGGGAGGGGTGTGATAGAAGGGAGGGCAGATTGGGGGAAGTGATAATCAGAATGCATGCTATCTTGGTGGGGGAAGAGAGAGATGGGGAGAAAATTTAGAAAAAAATCTTGTGGAAGTATCTGTTAAAAACTAAAAATAAATAAATAAAATTATTAAATAAAAAAAAGAAAGAATCCACCTATCCCCTCCTAAAAGAGACCCCCAAAATGATAACTCCCAGAAATATTATAGCCAAATTCCAGAGCTCCCAGGTCAAGGACAAAATATTACAAGCATTCAGAAAGAAACTCTTCAAGTATCATGGAGTCACAATTCGCATAACGTAAGATTTAGCAGCTTCTACATTAAAATGTTGGAGGGCTTGGAAGAGGACATTTTGGAGGGCTAAAGAGGTAGGATAATACCTATCCAGAAAAACTGAATATAACCCTGTAGAGGGGAAGATAGACATTCAATGAAATAGAGGACTTTCAAGAATTTTTGTCAAAGAGACCAGAGCCAAATAGAATATTTGACTTGCAAATATAAGAAAAGCATAAAAAAGTAACAGGAAAAGAAAATCATAAGGGATTTAATAAGATTAGAATGTTTACATTCTTACATGGGAAGATTATACTTGTAACTCATAAGAATTTTCTCATTGTTAGGGTAGTTAGAGGAAGTATATCTAGATAGAAGGCACAGGTTTGAGTTGAAAACAAAGAGATGATATCTAAAAAAATAAAATTAAGGGATGTGAGAGGAATGCACTGGGAGAAAAGGAGAGGGAGGGATAGAATGGGGAAAATTATTT
This sequence comes from Potorous gilbertii, assembly GCA_028658325.1. Lineage (NCBI taxonomy): Eukaryota > Metazoa > Chordata > Mammalia > Diprotodontia > Potoroidae > Potorous > Potorous gilbertii. The sequence goes on along the minus strand of CM053769.1, from coordinate 504,489,695 downwards.
CACATAAAAAAGGTAAAAAAAACTTTTATAGTGGAAGGGAAGAGGGGGAAGGTGAGGGGGGAGTGAGTGAAACTTACTCTCATAAGAATTGGCTCAAAAAAATTGGAAATGTTATTTCCTAATAACATACACACTCAATTGGGTATAAAAATCTGTCTTACCCTACAGGAAAGTAGAAAGTGAAGGAGAAGGGGATAAAAGAAGTGGGGGTGATAGAAGAGATGGCAGATTGGGGAGGGGCTAGTCAGAAGCCAAACACTTTTGAAGAGGGACAGAGAGAAAGGAGAGAAAGAATATAATAAACTAGGGGAGCGAATAGAATGGAGGGAAATACATTTATCATTTGTGCTGTGAATATACATTCCAAAGCAAGTTTCTCTGATAAAGATCTCATTTCTCAAATATATAGAGAATAGAGTAAAATTTATAAAAGTAAGAGCCATTTTCCAACTAATAAATGATCAAATGATGTTTCCAGATGAAGTAATCAAAGCTATTTGAAGTCATATAAAAATGCTCTAAATCACTATTGATTGGAGAAATGCAAATTAAAACAATTCTGAGGTACTACTATCTCATATCTCTTAGTTTGACTAATAGGACAAGAAAGGAAAATGACAAATGTTGGAGGGGAAGTGGGAAAAATGAGACATTAATGGATTGTTGGTGGAGTTTTGAACTGATTCAACCATTCTTTAAAGCAATTTGGAACTATGACCAAAGGGCTACAAAACTAACATTACTATGTCTGTACCCAAAAAGAGATAAAAGACAAAAAAGGAAAAGGACCTATGCATACAAAAATATTTATAGTAACTCCGTTTGGGGCAAATTGGAAATCGGAGGGATGTCTGTCCACTGGGGAATGACTGAAAAAATTGTGCTATGTGTGATTGTGATGGAAAACTATTGTGCTATAAAAAGTGATGAGCAGGATCCTCTCAGAAAAACCTGGAAAAACTTACATGAGCTGATGCAAAGTGAAATGTAATAAAGTAACAGCAATATTGTAAGATGATGAGCTGTGACTGACAACTATTCTCAGAATTACGATTCAAGGCAATTCAGAAGGACTTATGATGAAAAATGTTATCCATCCCCAGACAAAGAACTGATGGTATCTGAATCTAGATTGAAGCATACTTTTTAAACTCTATTTTTCTTGAGTTGTTTTGCTCTGTGTTTTCTTTCATAACATGACTAACATAGAAATGTTTTACATCACTACACATGTATAACCTTAACAAAAAGCATTGATTTGCTAGAACAAAACACCTCCTCAAACACCTCTTCCAATAAAATGTCTCTTATTCATACATCAAAATCATTCAAGATTATTTGAAAGATACAACAACAGAGATAGCCTTGTTCAATCACTCTCTGATCATAAATAGCATGAGAGGCTTAAAACAGGATACCATGATTGCTAAAACATATTTGCTGATGACATTGTACTGATTATTTTAAATCTTGGAATACTACAGAGATTCGAAGAGTTTGTGCTAACTATCCACACAGAAAGGAACAAATGGATGAAAAATGTCTATTCACCAGATTATGACATGTAGTAAGATTGATATTGAGTTCATGATCCATACACACACACACACACACACACACACAGAAAGAACTTTTGAAGAACAGGAGTTCAATAAAATGTTTGTTTGCTGCGAGAAGAAAATGGGCCAGTCTAGATCATGACAAGGGATAACAAGTGGACAGCTTGAGCATTCCACTGGTATCCTCTCAATGTCAGAAGAAATTGAAGATGGCCTCTAGTGTATTGGGTAAACTGATAAATTTATTGTTTAGAGTCATAGGGGATGAAGTACTGGACTTGGAATCAGGAAAACACGAGTTCAAATCCTGCCCTCGACACAATCTATGTGATCCTAGGTATGTTATGCAATCTCTAAGAGCCTGTTTTCTCATCAGTAAAATGGGGATCATAAAAGCAGCTATTTCACAAAGTTGTTATGAGGATCCAATGAGATAATATAAGCAAAGTGGTTTCTAAATCTTTTTTTTTTGTTTTCACTTTTTTAATTAATTTATGTTTTCAGTTTTCAACAATCACTTTCATAAGTCTTAAATTTTCTCCCCTTCTCTCTCTGAAACGACATGCAGTCTTATATGGGTTCTACACATACATTCTTATTAAGCACATTTTCACATTAGTCATGTTACATAGAAGAATTAAAATGAATGGAGAAACCATGAGAAAAACTAAACCAAAACAAAACATAACACAAGAGAAAATAGTCTGCTTCGTTCTCCATTCTGATTCCATGGTTCTTTCTCTGGATGTGGATGACATTTTGCCTCAAGAGTCCTTTGGAAATGTTTAGGTCCTTAAAGTGCTGGGAAGAGTTAAGTCTATCAGAAATAGTCCTTGCACACTGTGGCTGTTACCGTGTACAATGTTCTCCTGCTTCTGCTCCTTTCGCTCAGCATCAGTTCATACAAGTCCTTCCAGGCCTCTCTGAAGTCTTCCTGTTCATCATGTCCTATAGCACAAAGTATTCCATTACATTCATGTGCCACAACTTGTTCAGCCATTCCCCAATTGATAGGCTTCCCTTCGATTTCCAGTTCTTAACCACCACAAAGAGAGCTGCTATAAATATTTTTGTAGATGTGGGACCCTTTCCCATTTTTGTTATTTCTTTGGGACACGTATGTTTTCCAAATCTTAAAGCAAGAACTTCTTGGTGTACATTGTACACCATATTTATTAGCTATTATTATTTATAGGAAAGCATGGACAAGTGTGGCACAGGAAGAATGGACAGGTTGTGATTTCATTTTTGCAGAGAACATTCAATCAATGACATCAGAGATTCTTTTGAAAATGAGGAAAAACTTCCACCTTTCCAAGAGTGGGCAGTGAATTCCTGATGCCTGGAGGTCTTCAAGTGAAGTCTGTATAATGTTGCCACCTATAAGGGACACTCTAAATGGAATTCATGCTTTGTAACTCTGCAGTTCCATAATCATGTTACTGGTTTTTGAATCCGCAGCAGGCAGCACAGTGCTAGACACACATTAGGTGCTTAATAAAGGCCTTATTGAATTGAGTTCCCTATGCCAAGCACATAGTAGGTACTTAATAAAGTCATTGTTAAAGTGAGTTGAGTTCCCTCAAGAAAACCATAGAAATGTTTTCCAAGATGACAATGATCTAACCACTATTAATTAGGGCCATGCTAATATATTAAAGGGTACTTAGTTTCCTTTCCCATTACAAGCCATAGGATCATAGCTCAGTGGAAGCAGAATAGAGCCATAGGGACTACAATTAGTACCTCTAATTGTACCCAGACCTTTCCTGGAAACTTCCAGAGATTTCAATGATGCGGAGTCCATAAATACTTATTAAGTGCCTACTGTTTACCAGGCACTGTGCTAAGTGTTGGAGATACGAAAAGAAGCAAAAAAAGTCTGTACCCTCAAGGAGCTCATAGTCTAATGGGGGAGACAACAAGCAAACAAATATGTACAAATAAGCTAACGATAGGAAAAATAGGAAATTATTAAGAGAGCAAAGGCACTAGAATTAAAGATTGGGAAAGATTTCCTGTAGAAGATGGGATTTTAGTTGGGACTTAGAGGAAGTCAGGGAAGCCAGCAGGCAGAGATGAGGAAGCAGAGCATTCCAGGCATTGTTTGAGCACCAAGGGATTTAGAGGAGCTGCTGAGAGAGAGAGAGAGAGAGAGAGAGAGAGAGAGAGAGACAGAGACAGAGACAGACAGACAGACAGACAGAGAGACAGAGAGAGGGAGAGACAGAGAGACAGAAAGAGAGAGACGGAGAGAGAGCGAGCTTCTGGCTATCTCAGGGTGATACCATGTGACTCCATTGAGGGTTGGGGAAGGGCCATCCCCTCCTTCTATATCCTGGTATCATGGTGGCTCATGGGACCTGCAACTAGGAAAGGTTGCATCAAAGTCTTTGGATGCTTTCTCCCCTTTTGTGTTCTTCTAGGTGAACACGTATCCTGAGGCACATATGTTCAGGACTGGTGGTAGCCTGTGAGTTTGAGAGGTTCAAAGGTAACCTTGGAGGACAAAGCTGAATGGAAGTTGGAGGAAGAGCAGTTTGAGATGTCTCTGACAGCTACTCCATTAATTGTAGAGGGCAAGCACTGGCATGAATATGACTAGTCCAAGTTGGGCTGTTTTATAAAGACAATGCCAAGCAGAAGTGAAATGGAAAATGTCTAATTTTGCAAATTTCTTTATGTCAAGTATTAGCTTTCACCTCCTAGCAGAGTATAACAGTAGTTATAAATCAATCCTGTGTAATTTTTTCTGCTAATGCTCTCTTTTGAGTGTTCTATGTTTAACAGTCCTCTGTGTGTAGGAATAAATTGCCTCCATTTCCTAATCCACATTGCACAATGAGTACCTCTTTTACTGATTTGGAGAGACCTAGACACAAGCCATAATCTAAAGCTTAAGCCCTTTTTCCTCTGGCTTTGGGGACTTAGTAAATCACAGAATGTGAGAAAGGGGAGCCTAATCCCTCTAGAGACAAACTCTCTCCAGGATCCATGCCTAGATGCTGGGACTGACAGTGCTGAAGCTCCCCTAGGCCCAGCATTAGTTCTGCAACATTTGAATAAGATCAAATAGAATCAGAAAGGATCTTGTATGCCATCTAGTTCAGATTAAACCTTCCTTGTAGAGATGAGCATCTTGGTCCCACAGAAGATGAGTAACTTAACCAAGTTGGTCATGCTTCTTCCACTGTACTACATTTAAAAAATTTGTAATCAAAAGAAAAAAATCATACATATCTGGTGATCAACATTGAAAGACCAACCTAAGTTCAGAGAATCTCATTACCAAGTTGGTTATAAAATGATGAATTTTTTGACCCCAGCAGGTCCCAAAGTCCATCAGCTGAGATGCAGAGGTATTGCAGATATAGGTTTGTGGAATGAATGTCCATACCATCAAAATTACAGTCACAGACAATGGGAAATTAACAGAAACCTATTGGAAACTATTAGCAGCGGAGTGGACAGACTCTTCCCCTCTTTCCAGGGCCTGGAGTTGGGAAGACTCATCTTCCTGAGTTTTAATATGGCTTCAGACACTTACTAGCCGTGTGACCTTGGACAAGTCACTTAACCCTGTTTGCCTCAGTATCATCATCTATAAAATAATGAGTTGGAGAAGGAAATGGTAAACCACTTTAGCGTCTCTGCCAGGAAGACCCCAAAAGAGGTCATGGAGAGTATACAAGACTGAAAAACAAATCAACAATCTGTCCCTAACTCTAGGACTTCATCTGATCCTTATGATTGACATTTAGCTGTGCTTCACTTAAATCCACTTGTAAGTCAAGCCATGACCCTCCTGACGTCATTGGTCTTCTTCAAGAAAGAGCAGCAGTAAAGATTGTGCATTCAGATATTTCCAACAGTTGCAATCAATATGCCTGTTGCATTCCTGATTTTATTTTTCTACTTCATCTGATTTCATATGGGTTTTCCAAATTCCTGTAAATCCATGTATTTCCCTTCTTGCCTGGATCCCCTACAGTTTATGACAATCACTGCATCCTGTCCAATGACTTTCCAGAAATATTGGGCACATTTACATTTCCCAGGTAACATCACTTTAACAGGGCCAAGCTTATCCCCTAGAAAGTCATCTGTCTGGCTGATTCTGCCCAAATGTCCCCCAAGCTTCTTTGTCTCAACTCTCCTGAACTTTCAGGGCTTTGGGAGCAGTTGAGATGATCTCCAGCCCCCATATACACCTTATTTCCCTCTATAACTATAACTCATCAAATAAGATGACTCCTGAGGGAGAGGTGTGTCTGAGTAGTCTGGGGCTCTCCCTTCTTTCCTTCATAGCCCCATGGAACTTGCTACAGATATTTCCTCTTCTTCCTGCCTACTCCCAGGGTAGAAAAGGAGGCTAGAAGCTAAGGGACACCCTTCTGGGGAGGGAGGGGTGGAAGGGGAAGAAAAGCTTTGAGGACCACCCTTTCTCCAGCTCCGGGTGAAACCTTAGAGAGGAAGAGGATCAAATCCAGCCATCAACTTCACTTCCCTCACTTCCCTCCTATTTTAGCCCAGTCCAAATAGATGTGAGCTGTTTAGTCACTTCCCTTCTGGGTTGGGCACTAGCTGGAGGGCCTGAGTCACCACCCAGGTGTGAGGGAGGAAGAAGAGCCAGCCAAGACATTACACATCTATCTGCCCTGGGGTAGTGGTTGTAGACCCTGGGGGTGTGGGCTGGAACTCTGTATTCCCCTCTCAGTCTATGGAGGCTCCAAATGTATCCTAGGATTGAACTAAATAATTATTTTCCTAGCTTTTAGATCCCGCAACTTTATGACTAGCATGGAAGCCCCAGGCAAAGGACTCAAGTCTCTTGGCATAGGACCAATTGTCCCCTCCCCTATCTTTGTCCTCTGTCTTTTTAATTCCACCCTTCCCTTCCTTCCTTTGTTTAGTGAAAAAGGAAGAAAGAAAAGAAAAAACCAGCTCTGTCCTTCACCAGGAGTCCCCAGACACCCTGGACCATGCCTATTTGATTTCACTCCCTTCTAGTTAGCCTGAGTCGCAGATGAAACGCTCTGTCTCTCTTTCTTCCTCTTGTGCACCAGGCCCTCACAGGTGTGTTGGGGGGAGTTGGGGAGTCAGTGGAGGGGGGGCAGGCATCAGAAGAGTAGTCAATGAAGCATCAGCTACTCCAACAGGAGAAAATGATAATGATAGTGAATATCACAGTAAAATAGCATTCTATAGAGTTTCTACTATGTGGCAGGCACTGTGCTAAGTGACTGACCCAAGATCATGCAACTGGGAAATATCTGAGACTGGATTGGAACTCAGGTCTCGTGACTCCTGGCCCACAGACTTACCTGCTCTAACACCTAGCTGCCACTCATCAGATGGTAGGTCAAAGAGTTGGAGGAGAGATGTCCAGGTCAGACCAGCCCAAAGGACTCTTGGTGACTTCCTTGGAGACTCTTCTCATCAGAGATTCTCTAACTGAGCTTGGATTTCAAGCTACCTCCAAACATTGTGCCTTCAGTTATGCAAATTTTCCTCTATAACAACCATTCATAAGCTTTGTCGTATCTCTGACCCATTTGGCAGTCTGATTGAAGTCTGTGGACTCTTTATCAGGATAATGTTTTTAAATGAATATAGTAACATATAAAGGATTACAAAAGAAACCAATTATATTAATATCATTATATATGTATATATAAATTTAAAGTATTATCTATCACACACACACACACACACACACATATATATATATATATATATATATATATATATATATATATAAATATATATATATACACAATTATCCTTTCCATAACTTGAGGTTAGAGGGCATGGCACCTCTTTCAACCTGGAAAATCTGTGTAAAAATTTTTGGCCCTCCCCTCAAAGCAGAGAAGTCTGAATTTTTTCTTTTTCTTTTATGGGGTGTTTACAGTACATTATTGCAAAAACTGGGTTAAGTATTTGGTCACAGGCTCTATGTCATCTGTTGGTCTTCTCATGTCTTCTGCAGCTTTCACAAAATTCCCCCAAAACTCCCATTTAATTTCTTATGCTATATATCAAAACTTCAGTGGGGAAAGTTGAGGTGTAGAGGGGATAATTGTATGTAGACATAGTTCATGAAGCCCAGGTGACAGACCTCTGAGTGTACCCCAACCTTTGGTTGAGTAAAACCAATCTCGCTACTCTTTCCCCATAAGCCTTTTTTCATTTCCTGAACCCAGGACCATCTCCCCACTGAATCCTACAATCATAGGATTTAGACCTGGCAGGGGCCTTTGAAATCAACTATTTTGTCTAGGGTTTCTTAAACTGGATTGCATGAATTTGTTTCTTTTTTATATTTTGAAAGCTGTATTTCAATATAATTGGCCATCCTTTGCAATCACGTGTTTTATTTTACGCATTTAAAAGCCTTATTATGAGAAAGAGTTCATAGGTTCCCTTAACTGCCAGAGACCCATGAACTAACAAAGGTTAAAACCCCTGAACTAATCCAACCCCTTCATATTACAGGTGAAGAAACTGGGGTTCCAAAAGGCTGTGGTGTAGGTAAAGTCACACAGGCAAGTAGCAGGAATTCAAATCTAGAATGCTTTCTGCACTGTCTGCTTGTCCCTACCTCCTTCCAACTCTGATTAAAGCTCACTGCTTCTAGAAGTCTTTCTGGATTAATCTTACCAACTTTTTCTTATCATTTCTTCACTTTCAATTGCCTCACTTTGCTCTATATTCTTTTCATTTGTTTCTCTGTATCCCTTTTGCAGGGGAGAAAAGCAAGGGAGCTGAGCAAGGAGACTAGGAAGACCAACTGAAAATGAAGAAGCTTAATTTTGACTGGTATGATTGGTTGGGTCTCCTGTTGTAGAAGTGGTTGTTCTTGAAGGGGGAAGAAATGAGGGTGAGGAAGAAAGGAGAGAAAAAAGGGAAGGAAGAGAAAAAAGAAAATGAAGGCAGGTAGAAAGGGAGAAAGAAAGGAACAAAGGAAAGAAGGAAGAAAGAAAAAAGAAAGGAAGGAAGGAAGGAAGAAAAAGCAGGAGAGGAGAAAAAGACAGAGGGAAGAGAAGAGAGAGGGAGCATGAAGTTGTGAGGGAGCTGGTCAGTTAAGGTGAGGTCCCTTTGTTATCACAGAGAGAGCAGCAGTGGGTTGGTGTGTATGGTTGGTTGGCTCCCACACTACATCTCTCTCTGTTCCTAAGTGTTGTGTGTATCCCTTGAGATATCTTGTGTGCCAGGCTGAGCTGCCTGTGGTTTGAGGTTCAGAAAACATGTCACTAGGTTAGTGACAGCACCGTGTATGATACGTTTACAACCTGTCCTACATGAGCCTGTTTCAGAGGTCATGGGATCCTGGCAATCAAAGATTGTGGGCCTCTGACAGTAAATATTTGAGGTCAGAGAAGGGAAAGTTTGATTTTTGAAATTTTGATTATTAAAGATCTAATGGGAGCAGTTAGGTGGCTCAGCAGATAGAGTGCAAGTTCTCAAGTCAGAAAAACTCATCTTCCTGAATTCAAATCTGGATTCAGACACTTCCTAGCTATGTGGTCCTGGGCAAGTCACTTAACCCTCATCTGTAAAATGAGCAGGAGAAGGAAATGGCAAACCACTCCAGTATCTCTGCCAAGAAAACCCCCCAAAAGAGGTCATGAAGAGTTGGACATGATTGAAACAAATGAGCAACAAAAGAGCTACTAAGAAGTTTCAATGATACTAACATCCAGAGGCACCATTCATTTTCATATATACACTTGTATTTAGTCTTTAGTTATTATCTGTTGGTAGAAATGCACAGGTGGGCATCCAGCTCCTGATGGCATCTCAGAGAAAATGAAGTTTCTATAGAAGGTCTCTGGGAAAGGCCCCCTCTCTGTATGGAATTATATAGGGAAAAGGGAAAGACAAGAGGCAGGGTGAGGGATTGATGAAGTCAGTTGAAATGGCAATCATGCAAGCACCAGGTGACCACTGAGAACATGAGATCAAAGAATTGGAGGAAAGATGCCTAGATCAGATCAAATCAACACCAAGGACTCTAAGAAGACCTGCCTTCTTAGAGATTGTCTATGATTAGGCTCCAGAGCCCCTTCAAATATTACCTCTTCAACTCTGGAGATCTTCCTTATATCAAGCTTTACTTCAGTCAAATAAACCAAATTACTCGCTCTCAAGCTACCTTTCCCATAAGCCCTTTTTCATTTCCTTAACTTAGAATGATCTTTCTTCCCTCCCTCACTGAACCCTGGAATTACAGGATTTAGAGCCAACACTCCACCTTCTTTATTTTACAAGTGGGTCTAAGTGACTTGTCCAAGGTCACACAGTCAGAGGGCAGTAAGAAGCCAGTTCGGATTTCAACATTTAAGGAACATACCTTTTAACTCCATGTTTATTCTTTCCTATTTGGTTCAACATCCAGTGATGCCTCAGGGCATAGTAGATTATTAGAATCCTTATCCTGACAGCTGTTCAGTTGCTAATGGCATCATAAAATGACCTTTTTGCCTATCACAGGATTTAACTCCTTTTATCAATTACTTAGCTACAAAAGGACTTTTTACATATTTGTTCAATCCATAAACAATTTACACATATGTATTCATGCAGACATCCTACTACGATTAGACATTTGTGCTTTGACAGGATCATAGGTTAAGCCTGGAAGGGGTCTAAGAGATGATATACTCTAATCTCTTCATTTATAGACAAGGAAACTGAGGCTTAAAGCAGTGGGTGGCCTTCTCAACGTCACACAGTGATTGATCAATCAGGAAGTACCTACTATGTGCCAAATATGTGTGTTCCTCCTTCGTTGCCAAAGAAGACCATGCCATCAAAGTAACGATGACATGAATTGTACTTGGCTTTGTTTTGAGTGAGGTAGGACTGTGCAGGTCACCAGCCTCACTTCTCCTCCAGAGTCATCTGAATCCAGTGACCAGATATTCATCAGGATGACTGGAGATGTGCCAGATACTGGAGAGACCAAGGAGGAAAAAATGAAACAGTCCCTACCTTGAGGGAGTTTACATTCCATCCAAGGAAATGTGTGGATACATGCACACACACTTACATATATATGCATATATATACATGCATATATGAGAGAATATATACATATACAAATATAAATATGAGAAAAACAAATTCTATAAAAAGTAAGCAAAAGATAAATATAAGGCAATTTCAAACTCAGAGGATCAGGAAAGGCATCATGCATACAGAAGATAATTCTGCAACTGAGGTTTAAAGGAAGCTAGGGGTTCTCTTAGAGGAGAGAATGCCTTCAAGGCAATAAGGGACCATCTGTATAAAGACATGAAGATTGAACATATGATTTCATCAGTGAAGAACAGCTTGTAAGCCTTTTTGGATGGACTTTGGGATGCCTGAGAGGAAATGATCTAAGGTCTAAGTCTGGAAAGATAGATTGCAGCCAGCTTGTGAGGTCAGCTAGCTGGTACTGTGGATAGAGTGTTGGATTTGGAGTCAGGAAGATCTGAGTTCAAATCCTACCTCAGATATTTACTAACTGTGTGACTCTGGGGGAGTCATGTAATTGCTCTCAGCTTTGGTTTTCCCATCTGTAAAACAGGAACAATGATAACATCTACCTCACAGGATCAAATGAGATAACATTCATAAAGTGCTTTGTAAGTAAATGTTCGTTGTTGTTAAAAGCCAGGTAGAAGAGTTTGTGCTGTTTCTTACAGTAATGACATGGTCATACCCATGCTATAGAAATAATTACTTGGCAGTTTCATGGAATATGGATTAGACACGGGAAGAGACTGGAAGTAGTGACACCAATAATTCAGGCAGTCAGTAAGCACGTATTAAGCATCTGTTCTATGCCAAGCACTGTGCAAAGGTCTTGAGAAATAAAGGAAGGCAAAAGACAGTCCCTGCTCTCAAGGATCTCACATTCTAATAGAGTCTCTTGCAATTGGATTCTAGGTAAGAGGTGATGAGGATGTTGGTCATATGAATGGAGAGAAGGGAGGGATGCCTTGTAGAGGTAGAATCTAGACGACATAGTTTGACTTGAATTGAATAGATGTGGAGATGAGAGAGAGACAGAGAGAAGGAAAGAGAGAGAGAAAGAGAGAGAGAGAGAGAGAGAGAAAGAGAGAGAGAGAGAGAGAGAGAGAGAGAGAGTAGGAAGCAGCTGAGTTGCAATCCAATCCCAAATCTTCTGACCCCAAATTCAGAGCTCTTTCCATTACACCATACTTGATTCAGTAACATAGACTGAGATTTTTGACTCACTATTCCTGCTTAAATAATCTACCATTGCCCATTGTGACATGGAGGTGACTTTGGCTTTTCCATGGCTGGACCAATGGGACATGAAATCTGATAGGGTCTATCAAGATCACAAGACTTCAAGTGTGTGATCATCAATAGACTGTCTCTTATTTGAAGACTAGCCCACAAAACTTTAGAAAAGCCCACCACTGGCTAATAGATCCTGGGTAATTTATTTTTCAGTTACTGAAATAATCAAAAATTCAACTGCCTTGAAGGAGTTAAGTTTAGAAATATAGCTCTTATTAATCACTGTCCTTTCTTGTGTCAAGGAAATCTCTTACCCTTGAAGCATATCTGGTTTGTTATCCAAAGAGTCTGGTCCACTATCTCTAACGCTGCAGGTGGACGTTTTCTTGGGAAAAAGAATGTGAACCTTTCTGTGGAGCTCTCCAAGCTTGAGAATGAGTTTCCCTTTCTTTCTACTTTTCTAAGCTCTGGACAAGTTTTGGGAGTACAGAGAGAAAGATAGAGAAGAAGAAAGGGAATTCTTTCTCTCAGATCACATAATTTTATGACATTGTAAACTAATTAGAAGCTGAGTTTGTGACTGAAATATAGCTTCTCTATTGTGAATTTCTAAATTGTGACTGGAATGTTTTTATAAATGCTGGAATATTTTAGTAAGTTTTGAAACATTCTTTAGAATTTAAGGAAATTAAGAACATAACTGCATGAACTTTTTATTACTCTTCTCCTGGAGAGTGAAAGATTTATTGTTTTACAGCTATGAGAGGAAGGTCATTTCGTTGATTAGAAAGAAGCTAGTTTGAAAGTGCCATTAGGAGGTACAATGGATAGAATACTGGGCTTGGAGTCAAGAAGACTCATCTTTCTGAGTTAAATCTAGCCTCAGATACTTACTAGCTGTGTGGCCCCGAGCAAGTCCCTAAGCCCTGTTTGCCTCAATTTCCTCACCTGTAAAATGAGGTGAAGAAGGAAATGGCATCACTCCAGAATCTTTCCCAAGAAAACCCAAAATGGGGTTTTAAAGGGTCAGAAACAATTAATTGCTTCCTGCTCATGAAGAAAAGTTCATTTAAGGAGGCAACTTGAATGTAGGTGAAATTTAATCTGGAAAAAAAACCTTCATGTTACGTCTGTGAATAAGATAAAAGAATTTAATTGTTCGGGTAAATTAGAAATGTCACCAAAAGGTATTTGATAAGGAAGTTAGAGACACTATGTGGTTGTTCTTTATGATATGGACACTATAGTAACATATTTGTTTTTAATTGTATTTCTATTAATTTATTTTAAAATTAAAGCAAATATACAATAAAGAAGAAAAAGAAACATTTTGAACTTAAATATTGAAACTTTAATGAAAAATAAGAAAAGAAAAAAGCACTGCCATGTGAACAGAAGAATGTAAGAGAGAATTCAAAATATACAGCAGTAAATTTCTGTTTCAAGGAAACCTATATGATAAATACTGCACATTGCATTCAGAGCTGTCCATCATTGTATCCTTGTAAGTTTTCTTTTGTTCTCTGCTTTGCACTTTTTATGTAGCAATATATTTGGAGCATGAAATTATTTGAAGATAGTGTATTAAAATCCTGTCTTTGGAGGACCATTAGAAGGGTACATTTTAGCTATTATGTGAGCAATATAAAATCCTTATGGAACCTAAAGAAAGAAATGAGTATACAAGACTGTAACTTTAAATCTTTGGCACTAGAGTATATAATGTGGGTCTATAATGTGAAGTTAAGAGTGCATAACCCTTTGGAAAATTGAGGTTTTGATTTTGTGATTGTAAATTCAAGTTTGATGTGGTAAAGGTTTGTCCTGAAATGAAATTATAATGTAGTTAGGCATTAAGGCAAAATGCTAAAAGAGGAATATATTAGTGAAAAATCTAGTCTCTGTAAATTTATCGCTTGTGTGATTTTAGGCAAGTAATCTCATCTCTGTTTACCATAGTTTACTAATCTATAAAGGCGATAAAAATAGCATCCACTTCCCAGGGTTGTTTTGAGAATCACATGATTATGAGGTGCTTACCTAGACAGGTTGTTCCATTAGCATTATATAAATGTTAATTTCTGCTATTTCTTTAGTTGAATGCATTTGCTCTGTATGGGATTTTAGACATGCTTAATACAAAATGCTGAAGGTGGTAAGATGAATGATTGTCTATGTTAGATAATTTGGAAATGCAAATAGTAGTCATCTGACTACTACTAAGTTTTGTTTCCTGTTTTAAATTCATGACATTGTGAATGTTATTATTGTGTTCCTAAATTTTCTTGTATTCTCCTCCCACCCCCAACTCCATTCTATAATAAATGCTGTTGAGGATGATAAAATTATGTCATTGGAGAATTTAACTCTTTTTGATTTGGATACTGTAAAATTATTAAGTTGTTAGAGGCTATTGTCATAAAGTTAAAACATGAATCATTTTGTTGAGTATATTTTAAAAGGGAAGAATGATAATTGCTGAGTTGGGGGCAGAATTAGAGGAAGAAAGACCTTGTAAAATCTCCATGACAGTAATTCCCAATGACCATTCACTAAGTTAAAAAAGGGTTTTGAAGTAAGTGTTGGTGGAGGGATGCTCCCACTAATGAAATCACACATCCTAGGGGGTCACTTGATTAAATCATTTTTAGTTCACTATTATATCTAAGTCATGTATGACTAGAAAAGGAAATGGATTGGTCATATGACTAAACCAAGGGAAAAAGGAGAGAGAATTGCATTCATAACCACAATGTTAAAAGACTAATGGAAGACTTCCAGCATTTTGGACAGATCCCATAGATGAAGACAGTAGTTCAGAGTGGATCCCAGAGTGGATGAAAGAATCAGGTTCTGTGCCCACCAAGACTATCCTTACATTCAGGACCCAGTCACCCTCTAGCAGTTCATGATGTCAGAATCAGAACCAACAGTGACCAAGTGACCAGGTGCAGGTGACCTCTCCTTGACTAGGCTATAGGAGTAACCACAGCTCACACTTACCGAGTGCCTAAAAAGAAACAAACAAAAACCCTTACATACACCAGTGCACTTAATCCTCTGGTGATACAGGTGCTATTAATTATCATCCCTATTTGAAGAGGAAGAAACAGGCTCAAAGAGATTGCATAATAAGAGTCAAATGAGAAGATACCTATGCTATACTTTGTAAACGGTAGAGTGCTATACAAATAATAAAAGCTATCATTTACATAGCTTTTTAAGATTTGCAAATTGCTTTACAAATATTATCTCATTAAAATCTCACAACAATTTATTTTAAAGATGAGGAAACTGAGGCTGGGAATGGTTAAATGACTTGCTTAGAGTCACACAGCTAGTAAGTGCCTGAGACAAGATTGGAATTCAGTTCTTTCTGACTCTAGGTCTAGCACTCTAGGTTGTTATTATCTACCCAAATCCATTTCTGAGTTCCAGGGAAGTCTCTTTAAATGAAATCTCTCTCTCTCTCTGTGTCTCTCTCTCTGTATCTCTCTCTCTCTCTTTCTCTCTCCGTGTCTCCCTCTCTTTTCCACAGACACTACCCAAGCCACAAAAACTTCCTTCCCTAAATTAATGACAATGTGTCACAAGGTAGGGGAGATTTCGGAGAAGTCAGAGTCAGAACCACAGTCACAGGATTAAAAGTGACTAGAGGTTGTCATTAGAATGACCATCAGAAGAGGTTTTACCCTTACATGGGTATGAAGGGTAGGGAAAAACTCTTTGCAGCTCCCTCCTCAGGCTAGGCAGGACCATGGATGTTTGACCTTGAAAGAAAGTGGAAAGTTAGGAGGTCATTTAGGAGACCAGGAAAATCTCTCCTGCACTGATGCTTGACATTCCATCTTCGTTACTAACTCTTTTGGATAAACCATTAAGTCATTGACACCATAGCATGAATTAATTAGATTTTTTTTTTTTTGTCCTGGACAAAAGAAGGACATTGGGCCTTTGCTCAGAGAGACATAGGAAGGGAGAGGAAAAGTTACAAAATGGAAGAGGTCAGTGAAGACAAATTTCTGTTACTCCATAGATTGGTTTTTCTAGTTTTCTAGCTTTCAAGTCCTACTCTGACCTAATTTGTATAGGCTTGGGTAAATAAATTAACATCTTCTTGCCTCTAACCATCTCTCTAAAACAGAGTTAATCAAAAGGTTGCTATTCTTAGTCAGTGAATGGGATTTCCACCCCAGGAGTTGTTCATATCATTGTACATTAAAAAAAGAAAATCCTTTAATTATCAACTCTCCTCTGATCTTGTTGGCCAAATTCATGTTCAGTTCAACTTGGACAAAAGTCTAAATGCCTACTGCATCTGCTAGGTAACATGCTAGAGCTGGAGATAATAAGATGAAAACTTTTTCTGCCCTGGAAGGACAACATTCTAGTGGAGTGTGAGGGGGCAGGAGAATATGACAAATCCAAAAGGAGGTGAAATAATACAGTAAAAAGAGAATTAAACTCAGAGGTTCAAATTCATCCATTCACTCATCCCATAAACATTTATAAAACTCCTACCATGTGCTAAGCACTGGGGATACAAAAAGAAGGAAAAGACATTTCCTGCCCTTACAGTGCTTACAATCTAATGGGGAGACAATATGAAAACAAATATATACAAAGCAAGTTTTATCTAGGATAAACAGGAAATTATTAACAGAGTGAAGGCACTGGGAAATCTGGGCTCTGACACTTAGTGCCCATGTGACCTTGAACAAGTCGCTTAAACTGTTTGTACCAAAGTTTCCACATATGTAAAATGAAGAGATTGAACTTGATGGCTTCTGAAGTCCCTTTCGGCTCTAGATCTAGGATCATATGATACCAGGTAGAATGCAGTAGGCTCAAAGAAGAAATAGAGATGAAGTATTCTGGAAAAATTTGAGAGAATTCATTTTCTACTGACCTCTTCATCCTTAAATCTGAGAACCAGAAGTCTCAGGGTCAGTTATTATTTCCCAATTCATTCTGTTGTCTTCTTTTTATGATTCCACCCAGTTTTGCTGTGATATCAGTAACATTCCCTCCTTACTCTGTCTGGGGCTTCAACCACTCCATCACCACCTCTCTCGACTATGTTTGATCGAAATGGACAATCCAACTCCTCAGCTCCCAGATGTTTCCTGCTGGAGGAGGAGGGTGTGCAGTGGAGAGTGGAGCATGAATGGAGACTGAACCAGAGGCCAGAGAGTGGAAAATGATACCCAGTCTTCAGTGAGGATATAGTGAGACTAAAAAGGAAACAGTTGCGATGGAATCCAGATTGCAGCGGAAGTTATCAAGGTTAACACAAGAGTGATGTTAGATTCTGAACTTAGTTGCACAAAATGGCCTTCTTTTGGGGCAGTCCCTCAAAGCAGAAGCACAGGCTTGAAGTGGGGTGTATGTAGGGGTACTGGAAGCCCCAATTAACTCTACTCTTAGCCCAGAAGTCCTATGGTAGGACAAATTGGCAAAGCAACAATTTCCCCATCTCCCTCTACGCTAGAAGAACACTGCTTGGAATGGAACTTAGTTTCATCTGAAGCAAGGAAGTAAGTTCGGTTCTTTTGGGAAGTGGCTGACTTCTAGCAATTGCCAATCAAGATGTTAGAAGCAGCTGGGAAGAAGTAGTAGGGTAGACTAGAAAAGAGCTTGCAAAGAGTGTTTACTGCCTCATTGCTCAACCTGTCCCTGGTGCTCACATTTCCTGTTTTCAGTTTCTACAAAGCCCTGGCACCCTAGCTTCTCTTGCCTGGACAGGATGGTTCCTGGCCTCCTGGGAAGACAAAATAAGAAGAGGCTTGAAGAAGCCATTCGTAGTGATCTGGGCTCCTTGGCTGCTCCCTGGGTCTTTCCTGAGCAAGCATTTGCAGTAACAACAAAAACCCAACCAAGTCTAGTCCCACATCAGAGGGAAGAAAGTGAGTGGTTGGTTGGGAACCATCTAAAAACATGGAGCAGAAGAGGATACTGAGTCACCTGCAACTTACCCCTAGAAGCACCAGAGAGTCATTCAGAGATGAGTACCAAGTCAGCCTCTTATTCACTACCATCCTTCAAAGTTAACGATCCTATCCTCATGCATTTCTTCCTCGCCACCCCCCACCCAGCATGGGCAGAGGTTGGTATATCTCCTATCTCCCAGTACCAGATATTTGGTATACAGAGAATTGTGTTTTCAGGGACTCTGACTAAAGGAACCTGGAATACTGACAGTGTGTAACTCAGTGCTTAATTGTTGACTGACACAAGCTGGGGGCTCAGTCTTTGATCCGAGAACTTCCTCCCTTGGAATCCTGGGGTAATTGTGGTATCAAGGAAGTCCAAGCCCTCTGTATAGTCAGGAGCTCCCCAGCCGCTGGCTGAATACTCACTCCCTGGCCTCAGCCCTTTTCTTTACCTGCCCAAGGTATGTCTACTCAGCTTCCTCAGGTGAACCTGGGTGCCCTTCCTTTGAAAGATTTGGGAATCAGAAGCTGGTGCTTAGCCAGCATGGCAGCCTGATCCCAGAGTCCCCTCTCTGCTTTACTGTGTCTTTCATTAAGGGTCTCAGTACTCCCATCTGTTAAAAGGAGAGTTGGTTGGATTCTTTCCCTGGACTTCTTGTCTAGGGGACAAAAGACTTTTTATCGTGAATAGTGATTCTGGGCAAATGAGGAATCCGAGGCTGGAGTCTGGGGCTCAGGATGGGAGTTAGTATCTCTTCCAGCTAAGGGTTAAACTATGTGACTGTAATGGTGACAGCTGTTGGTATCATTTCCTTTTAAATTTTGGAGCCGACATATAGTTCTGATAATTCCTCTTATGGAAATAGCTCTATCAAAGAATCTTAGTGTTACAAGGGATTTCAGAATTCATTTAGTCCAATGTAGCCATGTTCCTTTTAGACCAACTTCTAATGTTCATACAACCTCTTCTTGAATATCTTAGAAATGAGAAACTCATTACCTCACGAGGTAATTTCACTTTAGGACCTGCTATCATTTTCCATCCCCTCCCTCCCCAAGAGACAGTCAAAGTCTTTCGGAAGAAAGAAATGTTTTTATTGGTGGTGCTCATGTGATACTACAAAAATAAAAATAAATAACAAAAATAATTATTAAATATCCAGTCCAAGGGGCCGGCCCTCATGTTACATAGTAAGATTTAGATGAGTAGGAAGGGAAATTATTGAAGAGGAATAAAGGTTTGGGAGATACCTAGACATTCAGTGTCGGTCACAGTCATCCTGGTCCTACACATAACAGGACTGAGGAGGGTACATAAGACCAGGACTGTTGACAGGAGAAACACCCAAGTGCACTGAAGAACATTCTAATGCTTACACAGATAGTCACATTCAAAGCCACATGCCTAGGGACATAAACATTCTCCTGACTAGTCCACTGGGGGTACATGGAGACCTCCCATTACCTCACTACAGTCGCCTCCCCTGATGTCTATTTCCACACTGGCCACAGTCCCATGAACTCCAAGGGCCCTGAGCTCAGAGTTCAATTCATAATTGCATTTTGCAAACATCTAGAGTTGGGCTCCGTAGTAAAGACAGGTTGCTCTGGAAAGCTGACTTCCTCCTCTCCAGATCGAGTTTGGGATTCACCATTAGTAAGTAATCAGATGTTTTTAAGAACCTAAAATCTCTGTGAAAACTTGAAAACGCCTAGCCCTGTCCGTGGTGACCACTCCCTCATCCACCCATCTTGGCCAAGAAATTCAAGATAACCAGGGCCTATGATCCAGTCTGAAGGTTAAATCTGTTTTCATATTCCCTGACAGGAAGTCCACATATAGAGAATATCTCTCTAAAGAATGTCTTCCCAGGGTCCTTATGCCTGGTAGAGATACGTCCATGGCAGAAATGGTGACATTAAAGCAAGAAGGAGTAGCATGGCCTTCTCCTTCTAGGCTTCCTAGGACTCCTCAGATGAGACCTGTGTGGGCCTGGATCCAGGGTAGGAAGTGAGAGACACGAGTATAAACACCAGGCTTGTTCTCGTCGGCACAACCAAGGCCCCAGCTCACGACGCCAACCAGAGTCATATGGTCATCCATGGGGCAGACCAGAGGTCCGCCTGAGTCTCCCTGGGAAACAGACAAGAAACAGAAGGTGAGTTCCTGGGGAAGAGAATCAGAGTTGCTACCCAGAACAGGACTGAGAGTAGGTAAGATAGAGAGCCTTGGAAGAGGGTTGGAGGTGGGAATGGGCACTTTACCATGACTTTTTATAAAGCCACATATTTTTAATGGCAGAAAACTCCGTTTTTTCATGTCACAGTGGTATTTACATTAAATCATTAAATGGTCATTTACATTAAATCATTAAATGGTCATTAAATCTCATGTATGTTAATGAAGTCTCCAAGCATCTAATGAACTGCAATACACAGGGGTTATAATTTACAAACCTTATCTAGGCCTTATTCTAACTCTTCTACTATTTTCATATTTTTTCTCTCTCTTTTTCTGTGTCTCTTTCAGAGAGAGACAGGTAGAGAGATGAGGAACTTTCTCAGTGTTAAAAGCCTTTTATGACATTCTGGTCCTCATCTTTAAGGTTCTATAATCCGTTCCTATCCCATCTATATGTCCTTATTTCCTGTTTCTCCCCCACATGAATCTTCTGCTCCAGTTGGGCCAACTTCTCAGGGCCTTGCTACTACATAACATTCATTCTTGCCTTTGAAGTTCCAGACCTGTCCTTCTTTTCTACTTGGAATGCCCTCTCCTCTCCCGTGATCATCAACCAATCAATCAACAAGTGTTTATTAAATACCTACTACATACCAGGCACTTATTATGTGCCAGGGATAAAAAGTAAAAAATGAAAGATGCAATCATCTCTACCTGCAAGGAGTTGACTTACTTTCATCCGAACTATAACTATTTAACAAGGACAAGGTCAAATCCTTCCTCATCTATGAAGCCTTCTTTGATAACTCTGCCCTGCACTCTTCTTTCTCTCCTCTCAATCCCTTTATCATTTATAATCTGTAATATACCATTTCATATTTAACTATATTCTATCTTCTAGTTTTCATCATTTTATGGGTAGAAGTCTTGTCTCTCTCACTAGATAATAAACTTCTGAGGTCAAAGATCATGTCTTATACTTCTGCATCCCCACAGTACCAGGTACAGAACTGGGAACATAGAAATTATTTTAAATACATAATTATTGATGAAAACTTTGTAAGGTTTTCACCAACATCAGTATCTCTTCTACTTGCCATTCTGGGCTTCTAGGGCATGAAGGGATACCAGAGGAGGGACACCTGGGGTATATGGAGGAAAAACCCTCCTCCATGTGGATAGGTATAGGGGAGATGGTGAGGAAGCCTTGGTAAGAGGCAGGGAAGGAGACAAGGACCCTTCTGGGTCTTACCTGGCAGGCATCTGACATCCACTTGGGATGGGCAGCACACACCATCTGCGGAGTGACTTCAGAGCCATAGTAGTGAGGTTGTCGACATTCCCTGTATGAAATTGGCCTCACAAATGCCATTTTGAGGTACTCTGGATAGATGTAGTCATCTGGGAGGAAAGTGGGAAAAATGGCTTAAGTTAAAGTATTTCTTTCTTGTGTCCTTTCCTGACCTCTCTTCCCCCCAAACCAGGACTCACTGTCTCTGTCAGGGACAGTCCTCATTTCCTCTTCAACCCCAGAATAGCTATAAGGGCCTGGGTTATGTCCACTGTCCCGTAGCTCCCAGAACCACTTGCTATATCTCTCTCTCTAAAGCCCATGGGCCTCCCAACCTCTCAGTGTCTGACTTTTTGACCTTCTCTTGCTCCAAGCTGAGAAACCTTCCAGACTCACACAGGTCAACTTGTCTGGCTTGACCTGAGGCCTCCGGGATTTCCCACCACACCCTCCCACTGCCCCTCCTCTCCCCTCAACAAGTGTCACTCACTGTGTGCTTCCAATCCGAAGCCAGTGACTTCACACTCCCTGCCAATGGGGACGTCTCCATATGCTGGGGGAAGGCAAATAGTTTGTACAGTTCTGGAGGGCTGTGCACATTTACCAGTTTTGGAACGAATCTTTAGTAGGGCTGTGGAAAAACATGGGATGGGGGAAAATGAGCAGAGAAGCAGCATGCCATAGTGAAGTCCCAAGAACTTGGGTTCAAATCCTTCCTCAGACACTAACTAGCTTTGTAACCCTAAGTACCTAAATCACTTAACCTCTATAAGACTTATTTTCTTCCTCTGTAAAATAGGGAGGAATCTAAGTTTATGATCCTAGGGATGGCAGATTCTAGGGGGATGGTCAAATAGAGGCCTCCCTGTCCCTCAGAATCACATCATTACAGATAAAGAAACTGAGGCAAAGAAGGAAGTGACTCTGCCTCCTAACTCCCCTGAAGTCTCAGCTTAAGTCTTACTTGCTGCAAGAAGTCCTTCCTGGTCACCTTTAATGTCAGTTTTTTCCCTCTCATATTATCTCCAGTTTTATTCTGCACATATCTTGTTTCTACATAGTTGTTTGCATATTGTCTCCCATTAGATTATGAGTTTCTTGAGGGAAGGGACTGGGTTATTGGTTTTTTTTTTTTTAATTTTGCCGTTTTTTGAATGCCCAGAGCTTACATGTGCCTTGGCACATGGTAAGTGCTTAATAAATACTTGTTGACTTATTGACTTGGCCAAGGTCATGGGTAATTGTAATGAATTTAGGATAAGAATCTAGTTCCCCAATTGCCTCCAAGGGCCAAGGGTGGCAATCAGGAAAGGAGGTTCTCTTTCTTCACCTAGATCAGATTAGATACATTCTTCTTGAAGTCAGCCATAGTCCAACCATGCCAACTCAAAGGGCAAGGGGTCTTGGCGAGTTATTTCTCTTCTACAGCTCTTTCCTCCAGGACCAGAGGATGCTGTCTTCTGAAAAACCTAGGTTAGGATCCCTTCTGGAGAGAGGCCTCCGCTGTAGTTTTCACCTAGATGTCCCCTTTGATGTTGTATGTCTCCAGGCAGCTCTAGGATCTCATTTCTAATCACCATCTCCCAAGCCCATCTACCTCATGTCATTGTAATGAGTGAGGATATCAGTATTTCCCCACCATCCTCTCCCCAAGTGCTCTTCTCCCTGGACTCACCAATATCATTGTGAAAAGCGATGGCTCCGGTGCTAAAATTTTCATGTAAAATTAGCTTCTCAATTTCAAATCGGATCTCTCCAAGGGTCTCAGAGTTACGCTTTGACTGGCCCAGGTACAGAAAGTAGCTCTCCTTTTTAGGTTCACTATAGGGACGGGATTGAAAAATGTCAAGACCCAGTAATCGCTGATAGAAGACCCCATTCCCTCCAGCCCTCAGGAATGACCTAGCCTCACCCTATCTTAGGGCATTGGTTATCACCCTGGAACTACAGAGAATCACAGCTATAGGGGAAGGGCCCTGTCATTGTCTTTGGAGGTAGGGGAATATATTTTTGGTGGGGGGCAGGCAGGGGACATTGGAATCATGGGTCAAGGAGTAATATAAATCTGTGGAAGTCTCTGGGGTGGAGAAATCTAAGGAGGACTTACGGAAAGCAATGTGCAGCACTGATCACCCAGCAGGCACTGATAAGGGCACCCCCACATTTAAAGGAAGGGCTGCCCCCTGCATGGCTTATGTAGATGGCGGCAAACCAAGGCTGGCTCTCAATGGGCGTTCTGCTTCCCCCAACAATCTTGAAGCGGGGCGTCATCGATTTGTGGCCACACTGGAATCCTTCTTGTTCTGTGGGGAAGGATAGTGCTACATGAGGGAGTGTCTTGTGGCAAGCAGGATACCCACTCTCCTCTTCCTATTTCTTCCCAACAGTCCTAAGGTCATTAAGAGCCAGGCAGGACTCCACTCCTGTTTCCCTGCTCTTGGGTGACAGTGACTAAACAGTGGGTCCATGTTCAGTTTCAGGTCCTCATCACTCACCAGTGGGACACTGTGGCACCTGGCACTCCTGCATATACGGCCTCCTGCCAATCTTCACAAAACACCACGGCTTTTTCTGGTTGTCTGGGTTTCTGGAAATACAAAGGAAGAAGTGGAAATATAGGAAAGGGGTCATTCAACACTTGTGTTTATCCATAAGTGGGCTAGGCCCTAAGAATGAAAAGGCAAAACTGAAATCATTCCTACGTTCAAAGAGTTGACCTTTCAATTAGTGGGGCAGGGGGTGGGGATGGAATACAAAATTAACGAAGTTAAGTTTCAGTACAAAGGTGCAAAAGCACAGAGAGATCAGGTAAAGAGCTATAGAATTAAGAACTGGAGGGTCCCTTGAAAGGTTCACTGAGCTGGGCCTGTAAGGAAGCTATGGATTCAGAAAGAAAGAGATGAGTAGGCATGGGACACAACTAGTGAGAATAAAACCTCCATGGGAAGCAGAAAATAGGATTGGTAGATATGGGGAATAAGAAGTAGTCCTATTTGTATGGAATGTAACCTTCCTAAAGCGGGGCAATGTCCAATAAGTCTAGAGGGGTTAAAATGGATCTGGATTTCAGATGGCTTGACTGTTCAGGTAAAGGAATTTGCTTTTTTTTGTCCCCTAGAGGCAATGGAGAGCTACCACGGATTTTGAATAGGAGAGTGAAAGGGTCAGACTTATAGGCAGCAGGAAGATTATTTTGGCAAGTGGGATGAGGGATGGATTGGAGAAGGGGAAAGAATGGGAGTAAGCAGATCAACAAAATGTATACTGGCTACATGAGTGGATAGAAAGAAAATGTAAGAAATATTGTGCAAGTTGAATCAACAGGACTTGGCAACTTATTGGATATGGGATATGGGGGGTGAGAAGAGTCAAGGGTGACTCAGAGGATGGGAACCTGTGTGACTAGGAGGATAGTGGTATGTACAGTAGAAACAAGGGGAGGAGGGGGATGAAGTTGGTACGCTCCTAATCAGAAGTCTGTCCTCCTAGTCTCTCTAGACAAGTGAGTTTCTAGCCTGCACTCTACCCAGCCCCCTTCCCTATCCCCCTTATCCCTTGGGATTTTCACAGAAACACTTATCCTGAGTCTCCTCAGCAAAGGGCTGGTGGGGTAGGCCCAGAGCCAAGATGACCAACATTCTTACAAAAATAAATGATTATATGAGGAATTTCCTGGAAGAGTCACATCAAAGGGGGCACAGATGATACATTTTAAAGTTGTGTAGTGAATGAGGAAATAAAGAGATTTGCTCTCTAAATGATTAATTGTATGCATGAATAAAGATTGCAAAACTGAAAAGGAAAAAAAGCACATCCTGGGTGGCTGTTTGAGAGGGATGGAGTGGGATTAGGGGGAGATTGGGAGGGGAGAGATGTTAATTGTCACTTCCTTCTCACCTGCAGTAATTGTGCTTCCCCAAACCCAGTTGTATTGCATCTAGTCGGTTAGCATGATACTTTTGGGAGGATAAGAGGGGTGAGTCCCACGTCAGACAAGTCTTGCCCAAGATGTCCTTGTTGACCCCTCCTCGGTAAGAGTGACCATTGCCTTCATAGCATTTTTGTGAAATGTCTGAGGGATGAAATAGATATAAGGGGATATTGAGATAAGCTTGACAGGGGAACAAGATGTAGTACAAGCAATTTAATCAAGCTACCAGTCCAGGATGGGAACAGGAGAGTGGGAAGGAGGTTCCTCCTCCAACCTTGCCCAGTCTCTAGTTACTCCTCTGAATACATAGCTCTGTGGTAAAAATGCTACTAGGGCATTTCCTCCAAGACAGGAGGAATTCTGTCTCTGACACATACTGGCTCTGTGACCCTGAGAAAGTCACTTACCCTCTCAGTGAAAGGCTCTAAGTTGCAGAGAAGGTAATGATTATTCCTAGGGAGAATTGCCTCTTTGGGAACCAGGGAGTTCCCCATACCAATGAAATGACAAGTCCAGTCCCTAAGCCTAACTCTTTCATCCCTTTCTATTCCCTCTCTCCCCCAGAATCCCCTTCTGAAATACCCCCTAGCCAGGACCCAGGGGTCAAGGACCAGGCTGGACTCAGGTACCTATCTCACAATGCTCCCCAATGAAATTTTCTCGGCAGGAACAGCGATGAATCTTGAAGTACTTGTAGGATATACACACGCCATTATTCAAGCAGCCACAGTCCCCTGGGGATGGGAAAATGTGATCAGTGAAGGCAGCGGGAGGGGAGAGAACCACTGGGGGAGGGCGTTTGTGGGGAAAAGTGGGGAGGTGCTTCTCCCAGTAGCTCCTCTTGGATATAGCAGAGAGCTATGCAGGGGGCAGCTACTCACCTGAGTCAGATTCATAATCCTGTCTTCTCCAAGCCTAAAAGAAAAAAGAATGAGAAAGGTAGGAAGGGTCCCCAAGGACTCTCTCTGCCCTTTCCCCTTCTCAAATTAGGATGCTGAGATCCAGATAAGTTGGATTAGAGTCAAATCCTTCCTCCTCCAAGAAGCTTTCCCTGTCAATTCCAAAACCACCCCCAGCACTGCTTTTTGTTCTCCATTTCTCTACCACGTAATCTGTAGCACACCATTTGGCATTTAACTACATGCTATCTTTTAGTTTTCGTGTGTGCTATAACTTTTAACACATGCACACACGCTCATCCACCCCACTCTCGCTCCACTCCCCAGGAGGAGTCTCCAACTTTTCAGCAAGATGGGATGATTCCACCAAAGCAATCCCAGTTCCCAAAGCCCCAACATACACATTGGAGACCTGGGATTTAGCCCCTGTCATTTTTTCCCAATCACTTCCCTTCTTTCAAGTGCAAGTTTCCCCGGAGAGTTTCTCTTCCACTCTATTTCCCTCCCTAAATTCTATTCAATCCAAAAAGCATTTATGAAGTGCCTATTATTCACAGGGCACTGTGCTGCCAATTCTGAAATCATGGCCCATTGTCCTCTGGGGGAATCTGACCACGTTTGTCACTGAGTATATTGTATCGCTTCAATGGGTCAATCATGACCTTCCCCCTTCCGATCCCTAGTTTTTTGCAGCTCTGCTCTCTCTCTCCAGTTAGAGACTCGAGAAGCCCGAACTTCCCACCCTCCAACCCCCAGTGTAGGCCAATGCGGGACACTTACTCTGCAGCCCAAGGCCAGTACACACAGAAGCAGAGTAGCGAGCAGGACTCTCATGGTGGATTGGGTGGGAAGGTGGCTTCTGCTCCAGACACTCAGTCCTGTAAGGGAACGAAGAGTGAGGGGAAGAGGAACGTGGGGACCCTACGATCAGGAGCCTGTAATCCGGGGTGGTCCCTGCTGCTGGAGCCCTCGCCGCCCCACACCCTCCACGAAAGGCAGCAGGAGATCGCCCAGACTGCTACCAGCTCCGGCTTCTTCTCCGGGTCCTCAGGGCATCAACGTCCCTTGGTGCGGAAAGAAGCCAGGGCGGTGACTCAGCCGGAGCCGGGCGAGGCCAGTGAAAAGGGATTGGGAGGCGTGGGGGGTGCTGGATTGTCCGCAGCTCGAGCATCCCGGCCTGGCGCGCCCAGCTAGGGTTGCGGACTCACCTCACCTTCAAAGGCTCAGGCCGGTGCGGGGCGTCAAGCTCAAGTTCACACTGTGCGCGCCGCTAAGTGGTGACCAACTCCAAGTCTCAGTGTCTAGCTCTGCAGAGGAGGCGCTGCCTTATATTCTATTCCACCCTGCGCTTGGCCCCGCCTCCGGACCAAGATTTCCCCCACTCCACCCCCCTTCCTTTCTCCTCTTGTTTCCTCCCTCCGCAAACCCCAGCTCCCAGAACTCTTCTGGGCGGAATGGGAGAACAACCCCTAACCACGGAGGTCCATTTCTTCAATAAGGCAGGGGATAGAGAGTCCTGAGAATCAGAGAGAGGCAGGGAAATTTAGAAAAGATGGGAGATCTTGAGCCAGAAGGCTTCGGCTTAAGTCTAGGCTTACTAGCCGTGCAATCGTGGGAGAGTCACGTCAAGTTTTCGTTACTTCAATTTCCTCCTCTGTACTAAAGGGGAGAGGAGGTTGTAACCCTCGAACTACTTAAATCATATGGTTTTGTTGAGCAAAACCGTGGTAGAGACGTGAACTATTATTCATCCTCCATCCTTGATGAGAGAGTGGTCCCTAGCGGCACAGGTGAGGGCCAGGGGCTGCTGGTTAATGGGGTGGAAGAATTACCTTTGACTCCTCCCCCACTTTCTTCCCCTTCTTTTTTAACGAGTTAGTTGACTCCTCCCTGGCTCAGATTCAGCAAGTCCCCAGGGATCTAAACAATTTCTTTAATTTTAATTATGCTGTAACATGTACAATACACACGGGTTGTCATCACAGACTGGAAGAGACCTTGGGGATCATTTGCTCCAAATCCCTCATTTTACAGAAAGCTGAGGTTGTGACTTGTCCCAGGTCCCAGAGTTAGCAAAAGAGTACGGTCTGAACGCCCCGGTGGCAAGGTGGAGAGAGTGCTGGCCCTTGAGTCAAGAAGATTCCTCTTCCTTAGTTTAAATCTGGCCCCAGACACTAACCAGCTGTGTGACAAGTCACATAGCCCTGTTTGCCTCAATTTCCTCTTCTGTAAAGTGAATGAGACAAGGAAATGGCAAACCATCACGTCAGTATCTTTACCAAGAAAACCTCAAATGGGGTCACTGTGTCAGTGACAATAACTTCTGGCTCTTTTTGCTTTACCAGGCTGGATACAAAACATTCCCTGACCCCAAGGAGTTTGCATTCCCCTGAGAGTCGAATTATGGTAGGACGGTAGGATTAGGGGTAGAGCCCTAACAAAAGGGGGAATCACATAAAGCTCCAGAAGAAGGTAACATACCAGACCTGAGCCTTGGAGAAGATTTCAGGCATTGGGGAGACTGCCTGAGCAGATACACAGAGGCAGAAAATGGCATGTCCAGTTTGGGGAGCTGCAAATAGTCTTTAAGTTGGATCAGAGTGAGTGAAAGGGAATGATGTGAAATGTTTGGGAAGGTAGGTGGGAGATAGATTATGGAGGGTTTTCAGCGTTACTCAGAGGAGCTTATAGTTTATCCTAGAGAAGTCACTAAGTATTTCTTGAGTGGAGGAGTGACATGTTTAGACATGTGTCTTAAGAATGTTTATCTGGTAGTTGTGTGGAGGATAAATGGGAGAGTGGAGGGAGATTAATTAGTAGGCAATTAATAGCCCAGGCAAAAGGTGACAAATCTATACAGGACGTTTCATTAGTATGGCTACCCCTTTATCCTGCCCTGGAGTGTTCCAGGGTCCTAGTCACTGTGATAGGGTAATAATCTGAACAGGATTATTATTAATACTGATTAATTAATAGGATAATTTGCTTAACAATCAGGACTGAATCATTGTGATTGGGAATCTTAGTCATGGCGATTGGTTGTGGAACCAGTATAACTTAACTTCCTAGGTTCTGGCCATTTCTCCCAGTGATGCCCACTAGTCCATGATGACCTTGGAAAACTGAGCCCCTCGAGCTGGGTCAGTTTCCAAAAGGGCAGAATAAGCAATGAGTGAAAGACAAGGAGGATGCAATGTTGACCAGCCAGAGCCAAGACTCTCTACAAGGGGCTAGGAAAGAGGTACGCTCTCTCTCTAACCACAAGAAGAACCAGTATCATAGATTTAAAAGTAAAATGAAGATTCAGCAGTAAAATGGGAATGGTACCAACCTCAGAAGTTTGTTGTGAGGATCAAATGAGATTACTTATGTAAAGACTTTTGTAAACCTTAAAATGCTAAGCTATTTTCAGTTGTACTTAAAGGAAATTTATGGATCATCTAATCCAGGAATTCTTAACTTACAGTCTGGGAATTTTAAAAAAAATATATTTTGGTAACTGCATTTCAATATAATTGCTTTTTTTGTGTGTGTATTCTGTGTATCTTGTTTTATGCATTTAAAACATCATGCTGAGAGGGATCCATAGACTTTACTAGACCGTGCCCAAAATGGGGTTCATGATCCAACAAAAAGATCAAGAATGCTTGATGTAGTTGAACTCTTGTTTTACAATGGAAGCTGTGATGTTTATCTTGTGACAAACAGGAAAGAACTCTGACATGAAATCAAGCTCTTTAACCTCAAGTCAAGTGCTCATACTGCTACATGATGCTGACTTCTGAAGTGAAATTTGGATAATAAATTCCCAGGATGCCAGGATATTAGTAATGGCCTCCCCAAAAGGTAGAAAAATATACAAATTCTTCCAAGTTCCAAGGCATATGATCTGGTGTCCTTTGGATAAAGTCTTGCTTAACTTGACCATCTTGAAACCCTTGAAGATGGACCAAATCTAGGGGGCAATAGGACCTCAGCTTGTGTGTGAATTTCCAGCTCATGTATAAATGTATATTTCCTGTTTGAATTCCATTCATCTATTTATCAGATTGTGGTCACAGGGCTCTTGTCACCAATTGATTGTAAATTAACATGATCAAAATGTAAACAGACTTGCCCGAAACTATTCTAGTGGCACCTGGTTTTCAGGAAATTCCCATGGGCCTGAGAAATTATAATTCTATAGTGATTCATGAAGATCCCCTAGCAGGCTTCATGACTCCAGATTACTTGGCTGGAGGTTGTCATGCTGATTTTGTAGAGAAGGAATGAGCTCATTTCCTCCTGGTCAAAGAGACATGGAGACCATTACGGCAGGCCTCCTAACATTTCCCTTCTACTCTCTCTTCTCCAAGAAGCCTGAATAATCTTCTTGGTTTTCCTAGTCTCCTTGTGGTCTTTATTTTCCAGTTATCTCTGGTCCATCCCAAGGTCTTCAAGCACCTTTTATAGGGCAGAACACAGTATTAGGATTGTGAGCTATTAGAAGGCAGAGATCATGTCATCCTGCAAAACAAAAAGCACCATGCCTTGCATTCCTTAATAATTCTTGCTAAATGGAAGAATGACTCAATATGGACAGTGGACTGGTAGCTGGATCACTAAACTGTAGTTAAGATCACTAAATTACATTTGTGCATTTTACAGTTTTTCAAAGCGCTTTCACATGAATTATCACATTTTTCTTTAGAACAACCTGATGAGTTAGGTAGGACATTTTACTGTTGAAAAAACAAAAGCTTATTAGAGTTAAGGAACTTGGCCAAGGCCATGTAGCTACTCTTACACTCAGTGGATATTTGAAGAACAGAGCTCTAGTCTTGACTGACACTAATCCTCCCTTATGACAAAGAAAAACAATTAGGAAAAAACATCTCATGTTTCATTATAGTTTTCACAACTATATCTGATCACATTTCTCTGCACTGAGGAACTATGTGATTTTGAACAAGTCAATTATAAGTAAGAAGGGGTAGAGAAGTTCTCAAGTATCTCTAAAAGTCTCTAAAAGTTATGAAGCTAGATATGGCACCTGGGTCTTTGGATCACCAGTCTGGCAAAGTACCATGGTGTCCTCTATGAAATTGACACAAGGAGATTAAAACCCAATTGTTCAGAACCATTTGAAGACAGAGACCAGAGGGGTTTAAGATGAGATAGCATCATGATACAGGAGAAATTGACTTCTAAGTCTAGTGGACGTTAGGTTCAACAACTCCCTTCTTTGATGCTTACTACCTATGCAAGGAAATCACTTACCTCAGTTTCCTCATTTGTAAAATGAGGAGCTGGACCAGATGCCTCTGAGGTTTTTTCTACCTATATATCTACGATCCTATGAGTTGGCAATGGAGAGATTTCTTTTCTTTCTTTTGTAGACTTTGTAAAATTAATGCTTTATTGATGCTTTTTAAAATCAGTCTTTTCTAGCTATACTACCTTCCTCACAGTGAACCTTTCTGTGTAAGGAAACAACGTAAGCAAAAACCACTGACACTTCATATATATCTGGCAGCACATGCAATATCTTACACCCATAGTCCCCTGCCTTTTCAAACAAAGAAAGGAGGTGAATTTCTCATCTTTTTTCCAGTTTTCTTTTTCCTAGCACCATAATTCTACCTGCTGAGCAGAGAAATCTTGGGGTATGAGCTGAAAGTCCCTGAGAGGCCCTGTATTGAAGACAGAATTACATGCTAGAGTTGTGTGAATCTTAGGGCAAAATAAAGCATCTCCTTCTGACTGTTACTAAGTACCATTTGGCAAGAATTTACTAAGGAATTATTACCACATGCAAGGTGCGGTGCTGGTTGTTGTACAGAATGATATGGTCTCTGCCTTCAACTACAACTTTGGGCAAATCACTTCTCTCTCTGAACTGCAATTTCCTTGCTTGCAGTTGTTACTCTACTATGCTCTTTCCAGCTAAAAACGTCTATGATTTTAAGTAGAAATTGAGCATTCCTTTGTGACAAAGAAAATCTGTTAAGAAAACAATCTTATCAACTATGAATGACTGAGTTCTTTACAGCAACACAATAGTCTGAGACAAGTACAAAGGTTTCCTGAAGGAAAATACTGTCCGCACCCAGATAAAGAACTGATGGATTCTGAACGTAGATTGAAACTAATTTTTTTTTCATATTTTTACTTTATTCTTGTCCTGGTTTTTGTCCTTTTGACCTGTGTCTTCTTTTACAACTGTGATTAATATGAAGATTGCATGTCTTCATCCTTCGTTGCTGAAGAAGACCATGGCATCAGAGAAATGATGACATGACTTGCACTTGACTTTGTTTTGAGTGAGGGAAGGCTGTGCAGGTCACCAGCCTCACTTCTTCAGAGCCATCAGGATGACTGGAGATGACCCAGGATGAGGCAATTGAGGTTAAGTGACTTGCCCAAGGTCACTCAGCTAGTGAGTATCAAGTGTCTGAGGTGAGATTGAAACTCAGGTCCTCTTGACTCCTGCACCGGTGCTCTATCCACTGCACCACCTAGCTGCCCCTTTAATACGAAGATATGTTTTACATGATAGTACATGTATAACATACCAAATCGCCTACCATTTTTGAAGAGGGAAGGGGAGGGAGGGAGAAAAATTTGGACCTCAAAATCTTGTAAAAATGAATGCTAAAAATTGTCTTGACATGTAATTGGGAAAAAATAAAATACTACTAAAATGCAAAAAGAAAAGAAAAACATCTTGCTGGATATAGTGGTGTATTCTGTAATTTGTTACTTGAGGAGACTGAGACTAGTGGATTGAGTGGGGCATTTCTGAGCTTCAACAGGGGTAAAGCTGAGGAGGAGCAGTGGATAGAAGGCTGGGTGAAAGATTCATCTTCCTGATTCCTGAGTTCAAAGCTAGCCTCAGACACCTCCTAGCTGTAGGTTGCTATGCAAGTCACTTAACCCTGTTTGCCTCAGTTTCCTCATATGTAAATGAACTGGAGAAGGAAATGGCAAATCACTCTTTTCTTTGCCAAGAAAACCCCAAATGGAGTCACGAAGAGTCGTATCTGACTGTTTGCCAAGAAAACCCCAGATGAGGTCATGAAGAGTCTTGTAAGACTGAACAATAACTAAGTCTCACACCAATATGGTGAGCTCCATGGTGGTAGGTCACTATTAAGCCAAAGTGACTCTGTTTTGTGACTAGCCTTATATTTTGTGACTATAAGTTTCACTGTCCTTTGAGTTTTGTGTCCTTCAAATGTTTTCTGTAACCTACCCCCACCCCAGAAACATCAGCATACACTTGATTTAATCACAAGTTTGGTGATATATTCCTGTTCCCCTGATATACCATGTAAAAATGTTGTAATATCCAAACAACCATGAGCCTCTGAAGTCCTTGCACTGACCAAGAGCCTCAGACCCAATTTATTTCTGCAATCACATGCCTTGCTAAGTAAACTGTTGTTTGAATATAACTTTGTGTCTTTATTTTCTATAACAGCACCAGGTTGACTAAGGAGGGGCAAACCAATCCTAGTTGGAATTGAAGCAAGACAAAACCTCCATGCCATGGTATGGGCCCATGAATAGCCATTGTACTTCTAACCTGGGCAAGATGGGGAGACCAAGTAGCCAAAAAAGGGGAGGAAGGAGAGATGAACACCTAGGAAAGATGGAAAGGAAAGGATAAGGAAAGAAAAGAAAAAAATTTGATAAAGAGACCATATTTTACACAATGTATATAATACTCTGTACTTGTTAGCCTTTTATCTCCCTGCCACGAGCAAATTTCTAATCTTTTTCACAGATCTTTTCAATTATGAAGAGTTCAGTTTCCTTTTGTTGTTGATGTCATTGTATAACTGTTCTCTTGAATCTGTTTATTTTCATAGCTTTGCATGTTTTATTCCATTTCAAGTTGTACAAATCTTTCCACATTTTTTGAATTCCTCATATAAGTCATCTCTTACTGTACAACAACGTTCTGTTTTTTCACTTAGGGGTCTGTGACAGGCGTAATATCCTAACTCTGTTACCATACAATTTAGACTAGTTTTTCCTTCGAAGGTCTTAAAATTGTCCTCGAGACTTGATTGGCTCAACCTTTTAATATCACTTCCTTGTCACTATGGAAGATAAAACATCTATTAGAAGCCCCAGAGGGGTCTGATGCTTGGTTGGTAGATTATGGTAGATAATTCAGAAGCAGGAAAGTTTTCTGCAGCTGAATCAGCTCAAGATGTTCTGGAAGAAATCCTTGCTGAATACCCTTCTGCTAAAGCTATCAATTCTTTTTGTTAATTGTCAATGACCTGCAACCCTCAGAACAATGACGATAATTCTGCTCATACCCAGACCAGATTAAGCCCTGGGGAGAACTTGACCCCTAAAAGAGAGCATCAAACTTTTCCTTTAGCTCTCTGGCTCATTTTTTCCTACCCCAGTGTTGAATTATGAGGAAAATCTCTTGTACAAAGTTTAGATTTGACTTTCATCCAAGATCTCTCCAAAAAGAGTTAATAGTCCCTTAATAAATATCATATATGTCATCTATTTATTTCCTTCACCTTAAAAAATGCTTGGAAAAAAAGACTCATAAGAACATATTGTAGCTTCTTTTTTTTTTTTGCAAGAATAATTAAAACATTTATTAAGTCCTTATGTGCCAAGTACTGTGTTAAGTGATGAGGGATAGCAACAAAGACAGTCCCTGTTACCCTCAGTGAACTTACATTCTAATGGGAGAGACAACAAACCTAGAGAAGTGGTCTGCAAAAAATGACACTTTGGTCTAGAAATTTACAGAATTGCTGAGGGGGTCATTGGGGAGTAAAGCCAGTAATAGAGAAGATGACTATGGTTCATGGTGTAATGAGGCATAAAAATACATCAGTAAATACTTAAAATATGAAATGATGGGCAATTCTGAGATGGGCAATTCCAAGTCTTAGGAGTGGCCTTCTGAGTTAGAGACGTCAGGATCTCTTTGTTCCCTGAGCGGAGGTCCACTGACAGAAGGGAAAATTTCCTTCATTGGAGAAAATGATTCGTCATTCCTTTTATATTCTCTTAGGATGTGGTAATAGTTCCTAAGAAGCTTGTGGAACTGCTAGACTGGCATTTTACCTTCATGTCGATCCACATTGCCTGGGCAGTAAGTCATTCAAAGTTCACATCTTTTAGCCAGTAAGGCACAAATGGCTCATTCTTCTGTCAGCAGCCATGTCCTCCAAGAAAAGATGCAGCCTGAGGGAATACCTTCTGCTGCCAGATCCAGGCCCTCTTAATATCTCCAGCAAACTTGAGTTCATGAGGTAATGGCCCTAAGAGTGCTAAGGCTTGAAACATCCATCTCAGGATTACTGTTTGGTCACCTGTGCTCAGGAAAAGAAATGCAAAACACATGAGGTAGCCAGGGACCTGAGATCCAAATCCAGGTTTGCCAAGGCAAGTGCGTGCTCCCTGCCGCATGCATGTTGCTGCTATTGCTGCGGAGACTTAGTGGCCAGTCTTCTAAGTGCCAAGCACATCCCTACCTGCTTCCCCTCCCCACCCCCACCATGGGGACCAAGGGACCAAACAGGAGCCTCTGGTTTTGAATGCCCTTTAGCATAAGGCCAGGGTGCATGTATCACTGGAAGCAACCCAAATGTAGAGCACGCTGAAAGAGGTCACACTGCAGGCTCAGCTCTGTGGGAAATGCCAAAATCCAGCAGATCACTCCCATTACATATACCATCACTTTTCAACTGCTGCCCAATCTGCAGGTACTGATTTTTTCTTCTCTTTCTTTAAAACTCCAAAGAGGGCTGATACAAATATTTTGGCATGCATTGGCTCTATTCCCTGTGTAACTTCCCTGGGGTATGTGTGCAGAAATGGGGTAATTTAGTGAAAACATCTGGATATTAGTTGCTTTTTTTCCACTATTCTAAATTATAATACAGAGTGGTTTGATGGCTTCACAGTTTAATCAGTAATGTTTTCATGTGCCTGTTCCTTTATAGACACTGGAAAATTAACTCTTGTATCTTTTCATGGCATAGAAGGAAACTTCAAAATTGTTTTAATTTACATTTCTCTTTATAAAAGTGATTTGGACAATGTTTTCAGGTGATCATTTGTAGTTCACAGTCCTTTTTGTGAAAACTGTTCCTATCTTTTGATCATTTGACTTTGGGGAATAGTTCTTGTGGAGCCATTTAGAGAAATATAAGAAATCTGGGAGTTCAGCAATAGACTGGGGATGAAGGGACATTCAGTGCCTAATTTACTGTGTGCACTCGTCTGGCTCCTTCTCTGACCCTTAACCTCTCCCATTTGAATGTCCATACCCTTAGTTCTGGGTGCTGTGGGAATAAGCCACAACAGAGCTAGATAGACAAGCAGGTGCTTTTGAGGACTATGACATGTTAGCAGACCCATTTAAATATACTAGGGACTATTCAGAGGCAGTACAGGCTAGAACCCAATCTATGGGAAAAGAATAGAATTCCCATAGCTTGTGGTGAGAAAGGTATGACTGTCTGTAAGGGAAAGAGACATGGCATTAGATCTCACGCTGCCAAAGAGAGTGCACAGTGTGTATGTGTGTGATGGGGTTGGGGGTGGAGCTCCCAAAGACTTTTTTCCAGAAACCAAGGACCCAAAAGGAAACTCCTGACCAAGAAGTTGCTACTAATAATTACTGCTATTCATGAGAAGCAGTAGAGTAGAGAGGAAAGAATATTACCTCTGAAGTCAGAGGTTTTGGTGTTATTCAGTCACTCAGTTGTGTCCAACTCTTGGTCACCCCATGGACTATAGTGTGCTAGACCCTTCTATCCCCCACTGCCTCCCAAAATCTGATCAAGCTCATGTTTGTTGCTTCCATGACACCATCTATCCATCTTATCCTCTGCCTTCCCCTTTTCCTTTTGCCTTCAATCTTTCTCAACATCAGGGTCTTTTCCAGTGAGTTCTGTTTTTTCATTATATGGCTAAAGTATTACAGCTTCAGCTTTAGTATCTGACCTTCCAGCGAATATTCTGAATTAATTTCTTTAAGTATTGATTCATTTGATCTCTTTGCTGTCCAAGGGATTCTCAAAGTCTTCTCTAGCACCACAATTAGAAAGTGTTGATTCTGCGATGCTCAACTTTCCTTAAAATCCAACTCTACAACTGTTCAAATATGGATTTTGACATTTGCTAACACTATGACCCTTGGGCAAGTAAATCACTGAAGCAATCTGGGCCTTGGGTTCCTTATCTGTAAAATGAAGGGATTTAACTAGATGGTCTCTGAGATCCTTTCCAGCTCTAAATCTATGATCTTATGTTGGTGACATATGGCTACAATTAGAAGAACACTGTCACCTCTTTAAGGATCAAGACAGAAATGGGTATTAGCTAGACAGGATCCTAACAATACACATGGTGGCTACGAACATTACAAAAATTGTAAAAATTACAAAAAAACACATTACAAATCAGGAATTTTTATAAACGTGATCTGGAGTAAAGGATCTTATCAAGGAAAGGCATAAGCAAAAACATGAACTGGTCGCAAGAAGAGAGTGAGGGATGACGGATGGCTCAAGTGCTTTTTGAAATTCTTATGATATGAGGAGAAATCAGTGTGTGTGGGTGTGTGAGTGTGTGTGAGTGTGTCCTTCATTGCCGGAAGAGACCAGGCCATCAAAGAAATAATGACATGACTTGCACTTGACTTTGTTCTGAGTGAGGGAGGGCTGTGCAGGTCACCAGCCTCACTTCTCCTCCAGAGCCATCTGAATCCAGTGACCAGATATTCATCAGGATGACCAGAGATGACTCAGGATGAGGCAACTGGGGTTAAGTGATTTGCCCAAGGTCACACAGCTAGTGAGTGTCAAGTGTCTGAGGTGAGATTTGAATGCAGGTCCTCTTGACTCCTGCACTGGTGCTCTATCCACTGCACCACCTCGCTGCCTCAGGCCATCAGTATGTTGGGGGTAGAGAACTCTCATGGGAAGGGAAGGGAAATAAGTGTTCATATAATCCCTACTATATTCCAGGTGCTGTGTTAAGCAACTTGAAAATATTTACAAAGGTGCTTGTTTGTCCCAAACTTAGAGAAATTGAACCATTTGTAGCGTCCAGTCCTAGGGCTGCTGTAGCCAGCTAAGGTGGCAGAAGGATATGCTTGTCCTTGGCCCACATCTTCCCAGTTATTTGGCGGGTGGGGGAGGTGGGTGGGGGTGCAGATAAAGATCTGCAGCTGGGAGCTGATGATAACAAAGATTCACATCTGGGAAGATTGCACCATCCCCTTCTGGCCACCCCGTTCTCTGGCCTTTTATGGTCTCAAGGTTCAGCCAGAAGCTCTTCTTTCCCCTCATACACAGGACAAACAAACTTGTTCTTGCCCTCTTCAGAGGACTGGGACACTACTTCTGAAGGTTTGAGAGCAGTGGGCTCTCCTCCCTATTTATGCAGACCTAAATGGTTAAGACTATGCTGGGGCCTGGAGACCACGTTTAGAGCCAATGAAACATGGTCCGGGAGGGCCTGGTGTTGGTTTGCTTCCCTGCTACCATCTCTAACCCCCCACCTCCGTAGGGCTGTGTGGTGAGCCAAGTAAAACTACATGCTTGGGCCATTAGTCATGGGAAGTGAAAGGCCGCAAGGGCCAAACCCTGAAGTTATATGCTCTGCTGTCAATGGAGCATTATGGGCCAATGGCCAATATCTAACCAGCTGCAAGCCTAGCTAGAATGAGAAGCAAAAAAACATCACAAGCCTTCTCCCCCTAGTTCCCAAATTTGACTTCCTTTAGGCTCCCCCAGGAAGTAAGAGGCACCTGGTGCATTTGAACCTTTGCAAGAATCATACTGAATATCATTTAACCTAGGCCCAGCTACCATTAGCCAGTAGCATCTTTTTATAAAAATTTATTTTTATTCTGAACTTAAACACCAAATAAAATGGGCATTTTCATATGCATAGCAGAATGTGAAGGACAGATCTCATGCACAGTTTGCTTTTTTAAAAATGTAAGTGTGTATATGAAGTTCAATCCAGTTTTTCATGGCTGTCCTTCTGGTCGGTGCTTTCCTTCTGTTCTCTGCATTTTAAAAAAAATGTGCCTCCATGGTTGTTTCTTCTTTCTTTTCTTTTCTTCTTTCCCCCCCTCTCATTTCCCTCCCCCTTCATCTTCCATGCTGAAAAAGGAAAAAAAAATGAAAGTCTTGTAGTAAATAAGTCAGTAACATCTAATCCTTACTTTCCAAGTCTTTTGATGCCTAGCACAGACAGACTGCCGCCCCAACACAGACCAGAGGCCAAGACCAAACTCTAGGCCTGAAATTTTCCCCAGACCAGGAAGGATTCATGTATTGTTACAGTTAGAAAAGACCCTAAGATTACTTAGCCCAGCAGTTCTCAAACTTTTTGATCTCAAAACTTCCAAGAATTTCTTAAAAATTGAGGATCCCCCAAGAGTTTTTGCTTATGTGGATTGTATCTATTTATTGAATACACTACATATATAGCGATACATATGTATAATATATACTATATATGGTAATATATACTATATATAGTATATACATATAATATTTAGTATTTTAGAAGTGAAAATATCTTAGTATTATTATAAAAAGATGTGCCCTCATGGACCCCCTGAAGATGGCACTCTTTGGAAACCTCTGACCTAGTCCAACCTCCTCTGGTTCCAGTTGAGGTAACAAAAGCCCTGCCCAATTCCTAAAGTACACTAATGGGTTAGCTATCAATCGATACCTGTGCCAGGGAACTGGGAGGCAGCCGGAAAGCTGGCAGCTATGAAATCTCTAGAACAAATAGCTAGGGCAGACCACAAAGCTGAATTGTATTTTCTGTAAACCACGGTAAGGAAAGAAGCTCAGAGATTTCCTAAAATAGGATCTGGGTGAATTTTTGGAGCACCACATGTGGGGACAGGTGTTGAGATCTTGGTCAGGAATCTTAGTTGAGGGGACCCTGACTTGGGAGCAAAGGGAGTTTTCTACAGTCTTTGTCTTCAAGGCTCCTCCAAGCTGGGTTCTTTTGTCAACATTAAAGCTCTAGATAATTCTACTGATAATGATGGTATAGAGAATGCTATAGAGTATAGGGAAAAATGGTCTCAGAGTCATTAAGACTTGGGTTCAAATCTGGCCTGTGAAGAATACTGGCTGTGTGACCCTGGGCAATGGTCTAAGTCTGAGATTCTTGCCTTTCTTTTTTTTGCCATCAACTCCTTTGGCAATATCTGGTACAGCCTATTGACTTACTTTCAGAATAATGTTTAAATGCCTAAAACAAAATCCATAGGATTACAAAGGAAAACAATTCTACTGAAATACAATTATCAATTTTTTTAAGGAGGCAAAGGAGTTAAGTGACTTGCCCAGGGTCACATAGCTAGTAAGTGTGTGAGGCCAGATTTGAATATCAACATATTTTTAAAACTAAGTTCATAGACTTCAGATTAAAAATCTGTATAAGTCTAGAAGTTAAAAAGTTGCAGAGACAGTGTTAGTCTTCACTGGTGGAACATATTCCTTACAGGGATAAAATCATAATAGTAAAAAAATATAGTAAAGTAAAATAATACTGTAAAAGAATAGTAAAGTTAATATTTATATAGCACTTTTAGATTTGTAAAGTGCTTTACAAATGCTATTTTATTTTTTCATCATGAGAACCCCAAGAGGTAGGTGTTATTATTATTTCTGTTTTACAAATGAGGAAACTGAAACAGTAATTAGGTAATTGACTCAGGGTCATAGGGCTGGTGTCTGAGATAGAATTTAAACTCCTTTTTAACTCTAGGTCTAACACTTCATTGGCTCTGCCACTAGCTGCCTCTATTTAAAACATCATCATCCTCATCACAGCTGACATTTATATAGAGTTCAGTCCTACATACACGGTCTCATGTGGGCCTCACAACAATTTGATGAGCCAGGGCCTGCAGGATTATTCCCATTTTACAGATGAAGGTCAGGGAAGTTAATTGACCTGCCCTGAGTCACATGGTTAGTGACAGGGATAGGTCTGAGCTCAGGTCTCCCCAGGCTCTGGTTCCAGTGCCTTTCCTTTATTACCTTACATATTACCCTTCATAAATATGGGTTGCTGTTATATAAGGTCAGAAGCAACAGCTTTCTTCTTTCACAGAAAGGAAAATAAAGGCCAAAGAGGGCAAAGGTATGACCAAAGTTGTGTACCAGGAAGGTAAATGGTTATTAGTGCAAAGAGGTGACAAATTCTGAGATTTCAAGGAACATGACACATTCCTATTCCCTCTCTCCTCTCTTATTGACCCTTCCTATTCCTCTCTCCTCTCTTATTGACCCTTCCTATTCCTCTCCTTGCCAATACGATGCAGTTTCATTGCTTCTGTAGGTATTAATGGTAATGGTCTGAGTGTGTGCTGTGTTTTGTCTTTGATTTTGTCTTTGATTGATGGCATCAGGAAAGCACCAGATGGTTCTGAGAGACCAGAACTTCTGGGATTATGGAATAGCAGGTACTTCCTAAGGAACTGCACAATTCATTCAATCATAAGTTCATCTAAAAATCATTTATTAAATACCTATTACAAGATAAAAAAGTAATTGCTCCTGCCTTCAAGGAGCTTATATTCTAGCATGATGAATGTCTATTGCACAAAAGGGTTCAATAAAATTGGAAATGGGCTGGATTGCCCAAGTTTTTAAATTCTGAACAGAAGGATTTATATTTTAATATAGACTATATAGGGAGGCACTGAATCTCTGAGTCAGACTCTCTGAGTCAGATGTGAGCTCAGTGGCCATCTAGTGCAACCCACATCTGAACAGGAATTTCTTCTATAATATACCCTGCAAGTTGGCAAGCTTCAACCCTCAGCTTCAGAATAGAGGCAACCTATCATCTTGTAAGACAGATGATCTCATTTTTGGAAAGCCCTCCTTTGATCCTTCAATAGCTCTGTGGTCTCAATACATAGAATTCCTCCAATGGTCCACATCCCAACCAACTCATGACTTTCATCCTTTGGAACTCTTGTCCATGGGCACCCATAAATCTTCTGCAGAAGGTACATCCAGAGTTTATAGGTTCATAAGTATATGGACTTATAGCTGAAGGCTATAAGATGCCATTATGTCTATCTAATGCCACTCTT
Organism: Potorous gilbertii; assembly: GCA_028658325.1. Classification (NCBI taxonomy): domain Eukaryota; kingdom Metazoa; phylum Chordata; class Mammalia; order Diprotodontia; family Potoroidae; genus Potorous; species Potorous gilbertii. The sequence continues at coordinate 504,447,523 of CM053769.1, read as the reverse complement.
TATGTTACAGATGAAGAAACTAAAGCTAAGGGAGCTGAAGTGATTTGCCCAAAGTCACAAAATAGTAGGTGGCAAAACCGATACTCAAACCCAGGTCAACTGATTCCAAATCCAATACTCTTTCCATTGCACCAACATTCTGGGGACTTTTTCTCCAGCTCTTGACATTACGTGGATAACAGTGGAATGTATAAGCTATTCATCAGTCATTCTTTCACTCTCACCACAGGATCAGCTCACCTCCTTTTACAGTCTTACATCCTTCCAATGCTCTCCTTTATGCTACTTCTCCTTACAAGCCCTCATTGCTAATGTCACAGACTGTTTATGTTTCCATTGAGCCTCTCCATGATCCTTTGGATCAGCCACAAATTTCAGAGGCTAGGATTCATAACTCATGGACATATGGCATTACTAAAAGACATTGGCATGAAAAAGATAAGAGGGGGCAGAGCCAAGATGGCGGAGTAGAAAGACTCACATTTGCTAGCTCCGAACCCACAGCCCATAGATTTCCTCTAAAAAGAACTCCTGACAAATTCTGGAACAGTGGAAGCCACGCAGCAACACAGTGAAGGAGATTTCCGTTGCAGAGAGCCCTGAAAAGCCGACCCCAGGGGTCCATTGTGCCCTGGATGGAGCGGAGCCCTGCCCTGCGGAGCCCTGTCCTGCCCTGCCCTGGCCATGCGGCACTGAGGGGAGCGAGCAGACCCCAGCAGGCTTCAGGGACCAGAATCTCCAGCAGCCGCGAAGGTCCTTCCACCCACAGACGCACAGGTCAGTGAGAGAGATGGGCTGAGAGGGGAGCGGGGTATCTCCGGGACTCGGACCCCCTCGGGAGGCAGCCACTGCAGTAGAGGCAGAGGCAGCTTGGCCAGAGGCTCCCAGAGCAGGCAGGAGCTCGGCCACAGCTCTATTACAAAAGATCTCTGCATAAACCCCCTGAGGGAACTGAGCCTGAGAGGTGGCCCTGCCCCTACCTGAGCACCAGCAGATAAGCTCCCATTGAATAGCAGTCAGGCCTGCTGAGGAAAGCCCTGAGGCTGGGGAGCAGCATTTGAATCTCAGACCCCAAGCACTAGCTGGGTGGATCTAGGCCAGGGGGTGGAGAGGACTCTCAGAAGTCAAGTAACTGGCTGGGAAAATGCCCAGAAAAGGGAAAAAAACTAAGACCATAGAAGGTTATTTTCTTGAGAAGATGATTCCGCCATTCCTCTCTGGCGATGAAGAGCTCTGCTTACCATCAG